>OY754983.1:1875040-2607540 GCA_963576475.1 Molanna angustata | reverse complement strand
TCGTACTTTTTGGTTGAATTTAGTACAAAAATAATTGTCAACTCTAAAAATGAGTGCATCTTTAGCGTGTTCGGTTATCCCCAATGTCAACTCGTCAAGTGCCGCTACGCTAAAGCATGCATTGACAGCGCGCGGCGTAGTTCCCAAGCGCGCTCTATCAACGCTTCGGAGGCAGGCCAACGACTACAATAAAAACCTGGGCCCTGAACTTCCTGAAGTCGCGCCCGTGGTCAGAGCTCAGGCCTCTAGGGACCTCACCCTAGTGATGCAAGCAATACAGACTGATGGCTCGCTTTTATCTCCACAATTACCCCCAACACCACCTACAAGTTCCTTACTACGTCGGAGGAGCCGATCCCTCCCGCACATCAACACGAACTATAGCACCTGGCCGGTACCAACGTTTGACGGTTCCGGCGACGCCAGAGAATTCCTTAAAAGGTTAGAGGAGGTGGCCCGCTCCAGACGAGTAAGAGTGGAAGAGCTAACGTTCGCCCTCCCAGAGTTTCTTCAAGGTAGAGCTCTGGCGTTCTATCGGTTGAAATTTTCCGAGGACGTCTCGTGGCTGGAATTAAAAAAGTCCATTCTTTCCCGCTTTGAAGCACCAAACTTCATGGAGGAGAGGAGATTGGCGATTTGGAGTTCTGCGCAGAAGCCCCAAGAACCGGCCATAGATTTTATATCTCGCGTCCAGGAGTTGAACGCGGGGCTGGACGTTCCACTCCCAGAGGCAGATATTATCAGTGTGGCGAAGAGAGGATTACTTCCAGATTACCATTCCCTGCTGGCTGCGGCTGATCCAACATCTGTAATGGCCATTGAAAGGCTGATCGCCTCCTTCGACCAACTAAGGAAGCCAGTCTGCCCTCAACCACTTGCTCGCGGACCTACCGTCACCTCAGTCGCCTTTCCCCCTGCCAAACGTTGCTTCTCCTGCCAACAGGAGGGACACTTTGCCAGGGAGTGCCCTCGCCGACCTATAAGGGACAACCCTCGCTTCACCCCTCGTCCTGAAGGACAAAACGCCCAGAGGAACCCTCCTTACACCTCGAAATTTTCTCGTCCCCCACCCAAAACCTCTCGCACGACAAAAAACGCCCAATGAGCCAATCCCCCGAACACCGTAAGGAGTGGGAGGATTGGCTAAAAACGGTTCAATGCTTCCATAATATATACAACATGAACGCCTTATCCATCCGTAACGACCTCTACAGCCGCCCGTTTTTGTCTTGCCGAATTCGTGGCATCCATTTTCGAGCCTTACTGGACACAGGAGCTGCCACAAACGTGTTGGGAGGTTCCTTGTCATCGAGCCTCGAGAACTTTAAATTAGATTTCTGCCCCACCGGAGGAGTGGTTTATACAGCTGATGCGACCCCCCATACAATCACCGGGACTATTACTCTTCCACTCTCCTTCGAGAACCGAACCTTGACGGTACCTTTTCGTACAGTACCATCCTTGGAGGACTCGATAATATTGGGTGCTCAATTCCTGCGTGACTCAGGCTTGGCCCCCCGACTTTTCCCCGATGCGGACGTAAATATTAATATAAATAAAGAAAATGTCGTCATATCGGTCCTCCAGACCCCCCCCAAGTGCCTTGTATCGTACGACCACCTCTCTGCTACGCAGAAGGGTGGAATAGAAAACATTCGCAGTAGATTCGAAGAGATTTCCTTTGAAAAGAAAGGACTAGGACGAACCACCCTGGTGTCCCATGTGATTGATACGAACGACCACCCACCCATTAAACAACGTACGTATCCTGTATCCCACGCTCGGCGTCAGCAGATCATTTCGGAACTCGATAAAAAAGCCAAAAAAAGGGCTAAAGAGGCCGGTTTTGAATTTGTATGGTTTAAAGAAAACAAATTATTTGCTAGAAAAGGTCCAGGTGAAAAAATTATACTGATTAAACAAACTTGCGATATAGAAAAAATTGCCTAATACGAAGAATACTTACTCGGAACTGGCTTACTTATGCTCCTTAAAATGTCTAAACACATAATATATATAATATCTTTTTTTCTGAAAACAACCTATCTACAAGTGTATTTCTTTTCGTTCATCTATAACAATTTACTGTATTTATTATTGTACTTTTCTTTCATGTATATCAATTTACTATATTTTTTATTATTTCACTATTTTATCTTACATAAGAAAATAATAGAAGCAAGATTCTCATGCTTACGAATAACATCATATATTTCAATAACCCAATATAATCCAAATATCATAAGACATAATATTATTGAAATAGCGCATACATTTATAAATAAACCAGATAAAATACTAGACATTAATACACTAAAAGTAGAGAATGGATATGCTTGATGAGATTGAAGACAATACAAATACAATATATATAAACAACCCAAATGAATGCTTACATCTAATTAATAATATCAACATCCTTCAACAAAATATAAGAAGTATCAATAAAAATTTTGATGAACTGGTTATACTCCTTCAAAGTCTACCAATTAAAGTCGATATAATAATACTGACTGAATGTCGATTAACTAATAGTTACAGTCCTAAATTACTTGATGGTTATACATGCCACTCTACATCGTTGCATTATAAACAAAACGATGGTGTTATAGTATACATAAGCAATGAATTAGATGCACAAATAACAGAATTAAAAATTAATGACACAAACTGTCTTCAAATTTCTTTTAATAAAGAAAACACCCTTCTAGCAATATACAGGTCACCAGCAACCCGTAATATAAATGCATTTCTTACAGAAATAGAAAGAGAAATTAATAAGTTAAAAATGGTAAAGAATTTATTTATTATGGGTGACTTGAACATAGACATATTGCGAAATGGACATCCGCAAAAAGATGAATATATACAAACCTTAGCTCACCTCGGACTAATCAACGACATAAATATCCCTACGAGAATTACTCATAACTCACAAACATGTATTGATCATGTATTTAAAAAAACGAAAAATTCTACACAATCTTTAGTGTATAAATCAACAATAACAGACCATTACACAACAATTTTGTCAATTAAAGGAAAAAATTCTCTAAAAAAAGATATAAAAAAAGAATATATTAAATATGACATAAATTATGAAGACCTAAAAAATGAATTAAAACTAGAAAATTGGGTACAATTAAAAAACATAGACGATTCCAATGACTCATGGGAATATTTTACTAAGTATTTACAGAATAAAATACAAAAATTTACTACTAAAAAAACAATACGACCACCCCATAAAAATAAAAGACTCAAACCATGGATAACACAGAGCATATTAAATAGTATAAGGAAAAGAGACAAACTGCATGAAAAAATTAAAAATAATCCAAACGATATATATACCATTGATTTTTATAAAAGATACAGAAACATTTGTGTTAATATTATACATAAAGCAAAGGAAACATACTACATAAACAAAATTAATGAATGCAACCAGAACCCTAAAAAAATCTGGCAAATACTCAAAGAAATCACACATTCAACAAAAAATAAAGACTCATTTATTAAAAAAATTAAGATTAATGAAGAAACAATGCTATTCGAAAAGAACCCAGATGTGATAGTAAAATATATAAACCATTATTTTGCAAATTGCGGAGAAGAAACTGCAAAAAAAATCAAAACACAAAAACGACAAAACCAAAACGACAGGATGGTAACAACAGACACAAACTCCGAAATTCGCTCTAAATTTGAATTAAAGGAAATTAAAATTACGGACATAGAAAAAACTATTTCATCACTGAAAACAAACAGTGCACCCGGGAAAGATAATATTTCATCAAAAACACTCAAAATACTACAGAAAGAACTATGTGAACCACTAACACACCTTATAAACCTATCAATAAAAAAAGGAGAATTTCCTAACATACTTAAACAAGGAACAATATTGCCGATTCACAAAAACGGTAGTAAGGAAGAAATAAATAACTACAGACCAATAAGTTTACTAAATTCAATGTCAAAAATTTTGGAAAAGGTAATAAAGAAGCAACTGATGAACTATTTAAACACATATGACATCCTCTCTAAAAACCAATACGGTTTCAGAGAAAATAAAAGTACCTCAGATGCAATTTCGTATGTCACTGACCATATAAAAGAATTAATGGACAAAGGCAACAAGTGTCTTGCAGTTTTTATTGACCTCACCAAAGCTTTTGATACCATAAACCACAATTTGCTCTTCAAAAAGCTTGAAAACATTGGTGTTAAAGATACTTCCCTAAAAATACTCAAAGACTACATGACAGGCCGAAATCAGTGTGTAAAAGTGGGAAGTCACATAAGTGAAAACCTAACAATTAACTGTGGTGTGCCTCAGGGAAGTGTGTTAGGACCTATACTGTTTCTTATATATATGAATGACCTGGGCAACCTACCCACAAAAGGACATGTCATCAGTTATGCTGATGACACAGTTTTCATCTATTACGAAAAAACTTGGAATAAACTATACAAAGTCGCTGAAACTGAATTAACCCATGTAAAAAAATGGCTTGACAGGAACTCTCTGGCACTAAATACAAACAAAACAAAATACATTGCATACAGCATAACCTCCCGAAATAAACCTAGTGACGAACATAAACTAAGAATTCATGATAACTGTACCGAAAACTTAAGTGATCAACCAACATGTAGCTGCCCGATCATTGAACGAACAGAGAGCATGAAATATCTAGGAGTTATATTTGATGAAAACTTGAGATGGGACTGCCACATTGACTGTATGACAACTAAAATGAACAGATTTATATACTTCTTTAAATCAATCAGAAATGTTATTGACCTAAAACATTTGAAAAATATATACTATGCTCTTTGTCATTCAATAATGGAATATGGAATTATTGGATGGGGAAGTGCAACGCCAACAATAATAAAGAAAATAGATATAGCCCAAAAAGCTATCATAAAAGTTATACTTAAGGTACCTATTCGAACGAATACTGAAGAGATTTTCACTAAATTCAAAGTTCCAACAATTACAAAAATATATGCAAAAAATCTGCTATTATACAAGCTAAAAAGAGAAGACCAATATACTAGCTCACAACAATATAAACACACTAGGTTAAGTACAACAAATACCTTAAATATACCATACATAAAAACAACTTTTGGACAACGTAGCGTACGATACTTTTCAACAAAACTCTTCAATAGTTTACCAACAAATATTAAAACCATTAAAAATGCAAAAGAATTTAAAAAACTATCACTAAGATGGGTTTATGAAATAGATGAAAAAATCCTGAAGGAAATAATTCTACCTAATAAAATGTAAATGCACTATTACAAACAACAGAATAGACAATTGAAAAAAGTGAAAAATAAGTACTTTTGTTGTTTTTTTTTTGTCTCTAAATCAATCAATTTTTTCAACAATTATTTTATTTTTACAATTTTTGCTGTGTGTTAATGACTCATAATGAAATATTGTGTCTGGAAAGAGAGAAAGAAGGATGAATACGCTTGAATGCGTAGCGTATGTATGTACATTTACTTATATTATATGTAAACGTATCTATAAATAAACAACGCAATAGACAATAATATAAAACTAGCTCACCTTAGCACAGGCTATGCCTAGTGAGGGGGCTAGTAACAAAGATACAAACAAAAAGGATAGCTTTAACTATGTAAGCAATGGTGAAATAATGAAATTATATTTATTGAAATGAAATAACTTATATTTACTTTGTATGTCCTACTATGTATGAATAAGCTTATAATACCTTTAATTATTTTGTATCTTATATCTACTCTATGTTTTTGGATAGAAATAAATAAAAATAAAAAAAATATAATAAAAAATGATAGAACTCGGTGTAGTCGAGCCTAGCCGCAGTCCTTGGCTGAACAACTGTTTTCTCGTTCCTAAGTCAGACGGTACGGCACGTTTCGTATTGGACCCTCGCCGACTGAACGAAATAACTACGGCAGACTCATATCGTATCCCCAATATTCTACGAATTTTTGACGATCTAAAAGACATCAAGTTTCTCACTGCGCTGGACCTGAGCCATGGGTATTGGCAGTTGCCCTTATCGCCAGAGAGCAGACCTAAGACCGCCTTTTTTGTTCCTGGACGAGGCCTCTTCCAATATACAGTTTGCCCCATGGGAGCTAAAAACAGTGGTATGGCGATGCAACGATTGGTGGATGAACTCTTTTGTGACGTCCAAGATCAGGTATATTGTTACCTCGATGATATCCTGATCTGTAGTTCAGATTTCGAATCCCACCTCCAGACCCTTAACATTGTTCTTGACCGTC
The DNA here is from genome assembly GCA_963576475.1 of Molanna angustata. Lineage (NCBI taxonomy): Eukaryota > Metazoa > Arthropoda > Insecta > Trichoptera > Molannidae > Molanna > Molanna angustata. Next base: position 2,601,240 of record OY754983.1, on the reverse strand, counting down.
TTCGTGGAGCAAACCTCACCATTAAACTTGCAAAATCGGAATTTTGCAAGGCCTCCCTGAAATACCTCGGACACATTATCGATTCAGAAGGAATCCGCACCGACCCAGAAAAAGTAAGAGTCATGTTATCCTACCCCAGACCTAAAAACCCGAAACAGGTCCGTGGATTCCTAGGAATGTGTTCTTATTACCGCAGGTTCATAAACAACTTTTCCCGTATAGCCGCTCCTTTGTGCGCACTCACTAGCTCGAAAATTAAATCCAAAGAATTTTCTTGGACGCCTGAGGCAGAGCAGTCCTTTTGTGCTCTAAAGGAAGCCATGACCACCGCTCCGGTTTTAAAAACACCCGACTACACTGTTCCCTTTTCGTTAACTTGTGATGCCAGTGCCATAAGCGTCGGCAGCTATCTCTCCCAAAATATGCCTGATGGGTCCGAACATGTAATCGCCTATTTTTCTCGGAAATTATCTCCCCAGGAACGATCTTACTCGGTGACAGAACGTGAATTACTGGCCATATTAAATTCTGTCGAACACTTCAGACCATACCTGGACGGAACTTCGTTCACCGTATACTCTGACCAAGGATCCCTGAAGTACCTGACAAGCATGGAATCTCCATCAGGCCGATTGATGCGGTGGAGCTGCCGCCTGTCCCAGTACGATTTTCAAATTGTCTACAAGAAGGGCAAAGAGAATAACTTGGCCGATGGGCTCAGTCGAATTGAATTGGACAATCTCAGTCTAGTGGAACCCTTTGATGGTTCTACAGACCCTTGGTATAGTAAAATAAAGAAGAGTACAATGACTGATCCGGCGTCAGTTCCTGGATTTATGTACAAGGATAATCACTTGTACCGTTATTCAAATTCAAAGCACGACTCTCTTACTGGTAACGACCGCTGCTGGAAAGTAGTAGTTCCTTCTGACCATGTCAACCCCTTAATCCAGACGACTCATGAATTCCTGTGCCATGTTGGAGCCCATAAGACCTTTGAATTCCTCTCCAGAACTTATTACTGGCGAGGCATGTCTCAATCCATCCGTCAATTTCTTTCACACTGTGACATTTGCAAGGCGTATAAACCGAACCGCCAACCACCCTTAGGACTCATGACCGTCCCCAAAAAAGTTAATCGGCCGATGCAATCTCTCTCAGCCGACCTAATTGGTCCATTGCCACTCTCCAAACGTCGAAACATGTACATTCTCTCCGTCGTGGACGTGTTTTCAAAATTTGTCTGGGCTTTCCCCTTGCGCCACGCCAATTCTAAAACAATTATTAGACTGATCGAAGAAAACATTTTCCTACCTTATTCTATTCCGCGAACAATGATTCTGGACAACGGAAAACAGTTTGTCAGCAAGGAATTCAAAACGTTCCTCGAAAACTACGGTATAAAAGATCTGTTCTACAACGCCCTGTACCATCCCCAAAATAATGTCGTTGAAAGGTACAACGCATCTATCGTCACTGCCCTGTCTATCTCTGTGCAAGATGACCAGAAAGGCTGGTGTGGCCACCTTCCCAAAATTTGCTCCGTATTAAATAACACCGTTAACGCAACCACAGACCACTCACCCTTTTACCTAATGCATGGATTCCACCCCCACCCGCATGCTTCAATGCATGATGTAGAGAACGACCCACATGACCCTCACCACAACTCCCCGAGTTATATCAAATCACTTGAGAACCTTGAAACATTATACGACCGAGTAACTTCTCACCTATTAACAGCATTCCAAAAGAATGCTAGTCGTTACAACTTAAGGAGGAAGAATTGTGTGCTATCCGTGGGTCAAACAGTCTGGAGAAGGAATTTCGTTCTGTCCGATGGAGCCAAGGGCTTTACTTCCAAACTTGCCCCTAAGTTTGTCAAGAATGTGGTACTTCAGTGTGTGTCCGACAAGATCTACTTACTGGGTAACATGCAAGGTAAACCTTGCGGTCGGTATCACATTAAAGACATAGTCAAAGTCGATTAGACAGGAACTACATGTTTTGAACATCATCGAATTCTTCAATGGTCTACCTCTGAAAACCGCCTGCAGATTGGGGCCTAAAGAATACCTCTGCCATTTTGTAGTTTTGAATGCGGCGTAAAAGGCCCCGGATCAAGCTACATTTTCGGCACCCAATAGGCCGGGTTTAGTAGAATAGGTCTCTCTTGTTATTGTGTTGCGAGCGGAGTAAAAACCTCCGAACAACCTCTTATCCCACTCCCTCATGTAATTCACCTAAATATCTTATCTCTCATCTTTCCCATCCCTTGGACACATATTCGCTAGTCATACTTGAATGTGTTGGTCGCAAGGTTGAATAAAACTGTCCCTTATTCTGTCTGTCCACCTTCCATGTTGCCTTACGTAGGTCATCACGTTCTTAGGCTTAAGTTACGTTAGTTTTAAGATTTTGTCTACGTCTGATTCAAGCAATTGTGAACCATGTACTTGTAATATTTTTTTACCGTCTTACTGTTGATGTCGAAATCCTTACCAGATGGACGTGTATCTATTATTCTAATTTTGTTTTATATATGTATATTCGGCCAATATCCGATAACTGTTCATTTTGATGGTGCTCTCACTCTCCTCGTCTAATATTTCCTTATACGACCGAAGGTATAGGATGAAATTCTCGGGTTCTTGTTTTCCCCTAAATTAAAACAAGTGGCGCCTATTTACTAAATTATTGTGTTTCATGGTCGACAAATACGGGCCGGTGTGTATCACCGTTGTCGACTCGGTTATCCCATTCCCCCCTCAGTACTTCTTGATTTCCTTACTTGTTTGGACACGTTATTCGTGTATAAATGTATCTTTCCGTGACGAATGATGTATGTTTCTTGGTATGACAGATGTTGAGCGAAAGATGAGCCTTGTTTCTGACGAATGTGAGTTGAGTGTGTTTGTGACGAGTCTAGACACTCTGTGACTGTAGTTGATGTTCTTCTTCTTATGATTATTCAGAGTACCCTTGACTGAACAGTGATCATGTCAGTGGTAATAATTGTTGTTGTCACCCTTGAGAAAGCATTGTGGAAGAATGATGAGATCTTGGCTGATCACCAGAGATCTGAAGTAGGAGTTGCAGTCTAGCCGATGGCTGGGCGAGTATGATCTGACGAGATCATGGATTGTGGAAAATTGTCTCTGAGGACGGAAAAGTGACTAACTTCCTCCGGAGGAGAAATTGTTTCATGGTGTGGTTAAGTCCGCACTTTGAGGTGTAAGTGGTTCTACTTACTGGAAACCTCTAGGAAGCTCATTGACTACACCGTTTGTTGGGTGATTGCCGATTCTGCTTTGTGTAATCATTCATCTGCGGTCTAAGTGAGATATTGAGAATGGGCATCCAAGTGGATTCCGTCTGCCTATTTGGGCAAAGTATATACTGTGTGTTTGTCAACTGTATTCCACCTTTGAGTTAATGAGTTCCAGTTGTCTGCACACGTGTTCCCGTCTAATAATGTTTGAAGGATGTGTCAACTTTGCACGTTTTAAGTCCTCCTTACATTCCTATTATGTTATTCTAAGTTGCGTTAAACATTTTTATACTCGTTTCCACGGTTGCTTGAATCACCGCGTCTATTTTATCACTGTTTTATTTTATACTATCTTATCGTACGACTATTTGACGATCCCTAAACCGTTCATTTAAATTAAGCCCGTACCGTTGATGGTGCTTTATATTTTGTCATTATTTGTATAAATTTGTTACTGTAGAATGGATTGTCACACCGCAACCAATGTTAATTTGAATATAAGAATTAATTATTAAGTATATATTATGTTGCTAGTATATAAGTTGATAGTTTCGTACGTAGTTTGTAAGTGTCATACTTGAACCAAAAAATATGTATTCCCTCCGTGTAAAGTTAAATATTCCGACAGCAAGAAATTTAAACCACTGGTTTTTCTAATCAGTGTCAGTGAAGTGGGGAAAAAGCACTGCCATTTGTTAAAGGGTTTTTCCCACCCAACATCAAGAAACATAGCTTCAGTGAACCATTGTGTAAATTAGTTTTATATTGAATTTTGTTGATTTTTAATATTTTTTGTCATGTATATAATGTGTTGTACTTGTATTATTATATGATCTTGTTGGATGAACAACGTTGCTTAATATAGGCAAGCCTTATTGTGGCATCTAGTGTTTGCGATAGCGACCTTGTTCATCTGGACTTATAATCGGAGGTCCTTCGTTGCTCCTGTTAATATTTTTTTTGTCATGCATACAATGTGTTGTACTTGTATTATTGTATGATCATTGTTGGATGAACGACGTTGCTTGATATAGGCAACTCCGATTGTAGCATATCGTTTGCAATAGCGACCTCGTTCATTTAAACTTGTAGTTTGGGCATCATTTTTTCTGTTAATATGTTTCCTTGACGATGAGAAGGGTTGATCAAACATGCTGATAATTTTTATGGTAAATCTTGTCCATCGTCCTGTCATCGTGTGTCATCAATTACTAAGAACCGAAAGAGAGAGCCTTGGGGGCATTTTAGTAGTGAGCAGCGACCGCGATCCCTGGATGTTATTACGATTGACGACCTCATCGTCCGAATTGCTAGACGCTAACCGACGTTAACACTTTTTTTTTCTTTTTTTTTTCCCAAGATAAGATGGTGTGTAAGGAGTATAAATACTCCTTACGACACTCAAATCACACGGCATTGGATTCGGTACAGATGGTGACCTTCGGTGCGCGCGCATCGACACTATCGCCCCATCGGCAGAGATGAAAAGTACGGGTGCGTGCGCAACAATTCTATCTATATTCCCGTCGAAGGCCGTTCGAGCTGCGCGCGCCTCAGACGACCGTATCGCCATCGGCAGATATGAGAATTAGAGGTGCGCGCGCGGCGATTTTCGTCTTCTCTCCCATCGAAGGCCGTTCCGACCTGCGCGCGCACCGACAGTATCGCCCCATCGGCAGATATGAGAATTAGAGGTGCGCGCGCGGCGATTTTCGTCTACTCTCCCGCCGAAGCCGATCGGCGCGCGCAAGTGACGCCGAGTTGATATCTGGATTCCCGCCGGCTTTTTTTCGGTTTTGACTTTGAAAGTATTTTTATCGGAGAAAAATAATATCGAATGTGGTGCGATAGAATAATATTGTATCGGATTAATTGAAAATAAAGTAACTTCAGATCGTTGACAACTTTTTATTCAAAATGTGGAGGTATTAGTAACTTAATTATCTTTCACAATTAAACAGTGGTTGAAAGAACTGTAAGCTAGCACAAATATAAATTTATTATGGATCAAAAAGATACGTGTTCACACTACACTTGTTAGAATGATAACTCCAGTGATTAATAATCAAGTGTTGAGAGTGAAAAGAAATAACCATAGTCAGCTGTGTTGATCAGGTTTTATAAGAAGTTTTAGTGTAAGATCAAACAGTAATTACTCCGTGTATAGCGCTTCATTTCCTTGGTCCAGAATATCCTGGAATGATTCTACTTTGATGGCTCCCCTCCGAGCCAATCGAACTGCTTGGCCTGTAGCTAATATCGAAAGCTTCTTCTTGCCCGAGTTTAAGATCGACTGTGACACGCACAGCAAGCAATTGAAACATTTGGATGCTATCTCCAAGGGTGCATTTCGCAAAGTACATCATATTGAATCTAAGAAATTGCTTGCTCTGAGGATTCTGCTCGAGCTCAGATAGTATCCGAGAATTGTTTAAAGCAAGTAAGGGACGAGGTGCATATACAAGAGGTCTGCGGTCGCCATCCTTCATTGTGAGCTGTTTCCTGAAATGGCAGACTGGAGGGAAGCTGTACATAGTCACTGAATTCATTTCCGGTGGTGAACTGTCCCATCTCTTGGAGAAGTATTTAGTGCTTCTCGAAGAGTCGGTTCGATGCGACACCGACAAACCCTTACAAGGCTCCAGGTACCGTCACACCCTTTTTGTTTATTTTTTGTAGAGGTTCAAGATGACACACGCGGTATAAAATATTAATTAACTTATTTACGATATATCTCAAATTATTGATTACTAACAAAAATAAATTGTATTGACCTTTCGTTGTAGTCATGTATGTAATTGTATCTATGTATAAATTTTATTGAAATTGTATTGGCGGCGTGACAACCCATTCAAGTGACCGAGAAATATATTTTGCTAAACCTTAATGTATATATTATTCAACTACCTTAACTTGCAACGAAGACATCCCCTGACGGTGAGAGCGTAGCTCGAACCTGAGCAGCCGGCAAAGAAGGGCCAACAATTGGACCTTCACAATATATATATATATATATATATATATATATATATATATATATATATATATATATATATATATATATATATATATATATATATATATATATATATATATATATATATATATATATATATATATATATATATATATATATATATATATATATATATATATATATATATATATATATATATATATATATATATATATATATATATATATATATATATATATATATATATATATATATATATATATATATATATATATATATATATATATATATATATATATATATATATATATATATATATATATATATATATATATATATATATATATATATATATATATATATGTTAAATCTAAGGTTTTCGCGAGTACAAAATATGTTATTATTAAGTATTTTGGGGATAACCCGCGTCAAATTATGATTCCCGAGAGAATCAGTCGTCAGCAGTGAAAAAGTTTGAAAAATTAAAGTCAAAACACGCGAAGCTTCTATGTGACCTAACCTTTTTGTGTCGATGTCGTGATAAAAAAGTAGTGCCAAAGTGTTTTCAACTGAGACAACGCGGTAGCAGAAAATCGGTGAGAAAAATTCTTTATAATACTAGTTTTTCCCTCATACGCGACGAAATCGGTTACATTCATTTACAATTACATACACTTGGTACTGATATTAAAAATCTTCATTTAAAACTTTCTAATATATTACACCCATTAATATGGTCCGAATTAGATAATCTCATTCATAATAGAATTGAAACGAATAATAAAATAAACTCCGACCGCCAAATAAGTAAATTCACGCGTATCGAAAATAATATCAAAAAAGTAGAATACCAACAGTCTTTAAATACCGATAAAATCATTCACAATCTCACCGATCTTAAATTAAATAACGATACAATATCGGTTCTAAGTAAAGGTTTTAATTTTGGTGTTGTTCCTCCGAAAATTCCAAAAGAAGACATTGTTACGGGAATCGAATCAGCCGTATGTAAACTACCAAATAATATAGCCGAAACTATACGACAAGAAACTTGCCATATACTTAGAAAATCGCTTCCGCCGAAAAGAAATATATCTCTCGATGAAATACGAGCTCTTAAAGAATTACGCGCAAATAAAGATATAATTATTCTTCCGGCAGATAAGGGAAACGCAACAGTAATCATGAAAAGCGAAGATTATCACATTAAAATTACTAATTTGCTTAACGATCCGGCTTATAAACTGCATCCTAATAATCCTATAACATACTTAGAAAAAAACGACTAAAACTAAAATTATGTCATCCAAATTAAGTCCCGAATTAAAAAAGTCGTTAATACCTAGAGAAAAATCGTCACGTTTTCCGAAATTATACGGTTTGCCAAAAATTCATAAGACGGATGTTCCTCTTAGACCCATAGTCAGTTCTGTCGGTTCTCCACTTCAAATGTTATCAAAGTATCTTGCCAACTACTTACAACCAGATGTAGAATCAGCGGAATCTTTTGTCAAAAATTCGGAACATTTTATACAAATCATTAAAAATCAAAAATTAAACAAGGGCGACATCCTTGTCAGTTTTGACGTCGTATCCTTGTTTACCAATATACCCACAGACGAAGCTCTTCAAGCAATAAAAGAAATGAGTGACCCACCGAATGACATAATAACTTTAATAGAACATTGCCTCAATAACACATTTTTCACTTATAATAACGACATGTACAAACAAGTAAAAGGAGCACCAATGGGTCTATCTCTTTCACCGCCAGTCGCTAACATATTCATGACCAAGTTAGAAAAGGAAGCTATAGATAGAGCGCGCTTAAAACCAAAGCTATGGATTAGATACGTGGACGATACCTTCGTTATATGGCCTCACGGTTTGGAGGAACTTAACAAATTTCTTGATTTTCTGAACGATCTCCACAATAACATCAAATTCACAATGGAGATAGAAAACAACGGTGAAATACCTTTTCTTGATGTTCTCGTAATCAAAAAAGACGATGGCACTCTCGGCCACACTGTGTACAGAAAATCAACACATACCAACAGATATCTCCACGCATCGTCGAACCATCATCCAGCACAAATCGCCTCTGTAGCAAACACCTTGGTAACACGATCATTAAGGATAGCCGACTCCGAAAACATTCAAAACGAATTAGAGTATCTTAAAAACGCGCTACGAAATAACGGTTTTTCTAATTTTACGATAAATAATGCAGTAAAAAATCAAACTAATAAAAATTATAATAAAAAAGATACGTCAACTAAAGTAAAGCCACTCTCCATTGCGTTTTTGCCTTACATAAAAGGCACTACAGACAAAATCAGTCACCTACTTTATAAACATAATATTCGCACCATTTTTAGAACAGACAACAAAATTTCATCCTTTTTAAAAAGTCCGAAAGATAAAATACCATTAGAGTCACACGGTATTTACGAAATCCCATGCGGTGATTGCTCAAAAACTTACATAGGCAGGACAAATCGCAGAATCTCGGCGCGCGTCTCTGAACATCGCGTAGATGTTAAAAACCGGAAACTAACTTCATCTCTTGTAAATCACTCATTGACCGAAAATCACTCCATAGACTTTGAAAATTCAAAAGTAGTCGCGAATATTAATAATGAAACATTTAGAATTTACAGGGAAGCAATTGAAATATATAAAAGAAGCAACAGTATAATGAATAACAGGGACGATAGCATTCGAATCCCGACCGCATGGACAAGTGTACTTGAAAACAACATTTTTAAAAACCATAGTAATCAAACTACCGATATTTCAAACAATAGTCACATTAAAAACATTAGTAAAATTCTTAGTAAGCCGAAAACTGATAATCCACCTGTAAACAATATACCGTTAAGTACTAGAGTCACTAGAAGCCAAACAAAACGCAATAATGACGTCATTGGGGAAACCCACCCCTCCACTAACACTTGACGCGGCTTCCTTTCAAACTTTCACTTGGTAGTAAGCTTTCGACTCGAACGGACGTGCGTGCACTATCCCTCGAGACGAAAATTTATTAACAAGGCGCCTTTAGAAAATGTCTGATGAGATTCAGACGAAACGTCGGCAGACGACTGATTCTCTCGGGAATCATAATTTGACGCGGGTTATCCCCAAAATACTTAATAATAACATATATATATATATATATATATATATATATATATATATATATATATATATATATATATATATATATATATATATATATATATATATATATATATATATATATTATATTTGATGTTTTCACGGGTGAAATATGTTATAATATTTTTATCTCGGTTTTCCCGTGTCAGTAGGTCTTGACTAAGACCATTTGTCTTCCGACGTTTCGCCTGAATATCACCAGGCATTTTCAAGGACTTAACGAAAAGCACGCGCGCGACACACGTCTACTCACACTTGACGGTGAGCTTTCAGTGTGAGTAGACGTGTGTCGCGCGCGTGCTTTTCGTTAAGTCCTTGAAAATGCCTGGTGATATTCAGGCGAAACGTCGGAAGACAAATGGTCTTAGTCAAGACCTACTGACACGGGAAAACCGAGATAAAAATATTATAATATATATATATATATATATATATATATATATATATATATATATATATATATATATATATATATATATATATATATATATATATATATATATATATATATATATATATATATATATATATATATATATATATATATATATATATATATATATATATATATATATATATATATATATATATATATATATATATATATATATATATGTTATTATTAAGTATTTTGGGGATAACCCGCGTCAAATTCTGATTCCCGAGAGAATCAGTCGTCTGCCGACGTTTCGTCTGAATCTCATCAGACATTTTCAATAGGCGCCTTGTTAATAAATTTCCGTCGCGAGGGATAGTGCGCGCACGTCCGTTCGCGTCGGAAGCTTACCACCAAGTGGTGGTAAGCTTCCGACGCGAACGGACGTGCGCGCACTATCCCTCGCGACGGAAATTTATTAACAAGGCGCCTATTGAAAATGTCTGATGAGATTCAGACGAAACGTCGGCAGACGACTGATTCTCTCGGGAATCAGAATTTGACGCGGGTTATCCCCAAAATACTTAATAATAACATATTTTGTACTCGCGAAAACCTTAGATTTAACATATATATATATATATATATATATATATATATATGTTATATTTGATGTTTTCACGGGTGAAATATGTTATAATATTTTTATCTCGGTTTTCCCGTGTCAGTAGGTCTTGACTTAGACCATTTGTCTTCCGACGTTTCGCCTGAATATCACCAGGCGTTTTCAAGGACTTAACGAAAAGCACGCGCGCGACACACGTCTACTCACACTGAAAGCCCACCGTCAAGTGACTCGTAGCGTACAAGATGGCCGCTTATGTCAAATATTGTTAGCGCGACGTGATTGGCTCCTTGTGACACGCCCACCTGCTGTCGTGTTCTTTGGTAATAATATTTTATCATTATTTTTGTGTTGTGATTTATTGTTAATTTTAGTTGTGACATTAATATTATTATTGTTGTGTTTTGGGGTTATTTTCGCTATGGTATTATTAATATTATTATTGTATTGTTTGTCATATAAAATGTTCTTCCAGGTACTAGGCAAACGAACTCCGTCGTCCCGATTGTTCATTATATCCCTTCTCTTATATATTCTCTTATATATGAACCTCTCAGAATTTACAGGGAAGCTATAGAAATATATAAGAGAAGGGATATAATGAACAATCGGGACGACGGAGTTCGTTTGCCTAGTACCTGGAAGAACATTTTATATGACAAACAATACAATAATAATATTAATAATACCATAGCGAAAATAACCCCAAAACACAACAATAATAATATTAATGTCACAACTAAAATTAACAATAAATCACAACACAAAAATAATGATAAAATATTATTACCAAAGAACACGACAGCAGGTGGGCATGTCACAAGGAGCCAATCACGTCGCGCTAACAATATTTGACATAAGCGGCCATCTTGTACGCTACGAGTCACTTGACGGTGGGCTTTCAGTGTGAGTAGACGTGTGTCGCGCGCGTGCTTTTCGTTAAGTCCTTGAAAATGCCTGGTGATATTCAGGCGAAACGTCGGAAGACAAATGGTCTTAGTCAAGACCTACTGACACGGGAAAACCGAGATAAAAATATTATAATATATATATATATATATATATATATATATATATATATATATATATATATATATATATATATATATATATATATATATATATATATATATATATATATATATATATATATATATATATATATATATATATATATATATATATATATATATATATATATATATATATATATATATATATATATATATATATATATATATATATATATATATATATATATATATATATATATATATATATATATTGCAAGGTACGGTGGTGTATGAGAAAAGAAAAAGAGAAGCTAAAATTATACTCACCATAAAACCTTATCTCAAATATCTCAGTATCTCAGGGCGTGTTGTTTATTGATGAAGACGAAAAAAGAATATATTTAAGTATCAAATAAGAATTTTCTGTTCAATGAAACAGTAATTAAAACATGAAAAGCTGAGTCAGATGTGATTGTAGGGAAGACCAAGTGATGAAAGAAACGCACAAATACAAAAGAAATTACAATTTATTCATATCATGGTTGGCAAGGAGTGTTAAATATGATACAGTTATCTACGTTACCTGAACTAAGCTAAATATTTGACATTTTAATAAAATAATTTAATTCTTAAATTACAATTTACAAGTTTTTAAATGTTTTTCTAGACCATGTGGTGTATAATAAAAAGAAATATCAGACATGACATAATTAAACAGATTCAACTAAATTTTCAAATGATATCAGTATTTCATATGTTTTTTTTTTATAATAACCAAGAAATGAAACAGTTTTAGGAATTTCCATCTTCTTGAAGATGATCGATCAGCAGATACAATTTTTGAAGAAAACTACCATCGTAGTATTTACGTCGATTTGAAGTGCAATTTACAGGTGTTTTAGTCATTATCAAGTCATGATGTGCAAATGTGAGCATGCACCAACCATGATATTTAAAATTATTCATTTTCAGTCATCCATGGTGTACATAGTAAAGTACACCAATGTTGAAGAATGATGACAAGACAGCATGAACAAACAAGATAAAGAAAGTAAAGAAGAAAGCAAAGAAGCAAGGAAGCAAAGAACAAAGAAGCAAGGAACAAAGGACAAAGGAGGCGGTTATATTTCCTGCAAGAATTCAGTTAAATTAGCGAACGTGACTCATGCCAGATATTTTATATAGACGAGGATCGATGAAATTAGATAAAGAACTTACCCAGCCTCCTTTGAACTTAAATTTCCAGTCTTTGCTGGGTAATTTTGCGTAGGCCATTGTTGAACGATGACACCTCGTGTCGGCTGTCAGCGTTGAAAAGAAAGGCATAGATATTTCGACCCGCCTAGCTAATCCGTTCACGGCTGTGTTCGCCTTACAACTTTTTTAGAAATATTGCCAATATTGCGAAGTGCGTTCGTTTAAGACATTTTTATAAACATTAAATTAAATTAATTAAGTAGTGACGTGTAAATACAAAAATAACGTCACATACCTCCTCTGTTAACAAAAAAAAGAAAAAAAAGTGTTTTGATAGTAAATTTGAAAAACAGAAATTAGTAAACATAACTGGCATAAGTCCCATGTTCCCTAACTCAACCGAATCCCGCGAGGAAAAACACCTACAATTTAAGGATAAGGAAAATATTAGAGTTCAAATGACATAAGTCTATGTCGCTGATAACGACATATCCTTGTCATTTAAATAACTGGTGACAGATCTGGAACAGTTACATAATAAAAAAATAACACAAATTATCCACCATACAAATATATAAAATTTTCTTAAACTAGCTGAAACAGAAAATTTTCATATTAAATAAACATTCCAAATTTTGACATACTTGCTGTCAAGATTAACTATTCATTTAAATGAAACCCCTCTGTTCATAAAACAGACGTAATAACAATTATAATACAGTATTTACAGATCTAGTGGTGAACGTTTTCAGTCCACTCACGTTTGATTATTTAACCCCTTCAATGACACTCCCGAGAAGCGTTCATTATTTTTTTTTATCGATGGAAAACTAAGGAAACCCCATCTTAGCTTTTCATCTTGTCTCCATATTGTGAGCTTGGATTAGCTATCATTTGTGCTAATTCTCATTGTGAGCTAGAATCTGCGGAAGAGGCTCTCATGTTGAAACAGAATCACTCAGATACCATGTATCTTCAAGCGTGATACAGTTATCGTGAGTCCATCCTATAAACACCTTAACTCACGATAAAAAAATTTCATCATAGGGAAAATTTAAAGTTCAGAATATTTTCCCAGTTAAAACAGCATCATAGTCATCATATCAAATTGTGAGCTTAGCTCAGTATCATACATGCAAGTCTTAATTGTAAGCCAAGAAATGTGAAAGCTAACATGTAAATTTGTCTATGAAAGATTTATGTGTCAGACATAGCAAATGTAAAATATCATTATTTTAATAATCATTATCAATAACTATAAACATCAGCTATCATGAGTACCTCCTATAAACACCTTACCCATGATAAGAAAATTCATCGGGAAGATAAATGCATAAAATTTATCCACTTTGATCCCAGATGAAAAACATTTTTATATTAAACAAAAGAAATTTCATACCAGCATCTTATTTCTCCATAACAAATAATAATATAATGCAATTTTAAAATTAATATTTCAAGAATGTGATAAGTCCAATATTGAATTTGCATTACACTATTTTGATCATAACAGAATTCAATCTTAACTAAAATGTTGTTATATATCATGGTATTAGAGATCAGGTTTGGTAATAGATTACCCAATATGTCATACATAAAAGCATCAGCCAGACAGAACATCAGAGATGTAATATCTAATGACTAAATTTAATAAAAATTTATAACGTCTAATAAATTGTAACTCTTCCTATTGCACAGCAAGTGTGTCTCCTCATGTATGTCATGTAACAGTATCTCTTTGTTATGATTAAGGACACTAGTACATACAAAATTATATAAAAAATAATCTACAAAATGACAAGAATTGAGAAAATTTATAACGTTCAACAATTTGTAATTTCTTCTATCGCACACCAAGTGTGTCACCTCATGTATGTCACGTGACAGATAATGATCAGTGTCTCTTCGTTATGATTACATCAGACATCTAGTTGACCAAACTAAATCTCCAGATGCAGTCTACGATAACTGAGTTGGTCGACACAGTTATCTGGAAGAAGACCATGGCAATTAAATGCACTTGATACCATAGATATAGCTCTTATATGGTAGAAAAATGAGTGAATTATCAAATAAATTTCCTATTATTGTAATAAAAAAAACAGAATATAATGGCATTTCAGTATTTTAAGTTATACCATGACATATAACAATCAATTTCATATTACAATATGAAATTGGTATTTATAAACAAGAACATTACATATTATACAGTAACCTACATGAAATAAAAAGAGCTCTACATACAAACTTTTATCAAATTGATATACTTAGGTTTTCATTCAGGATCATATTTACCATCAACACAATTTGTACGACATATACTAGACAATTTTCCTTGGAAAATATCAGTTCTATAGTCCAACATCTAGACAATATAGGATAACATTTTAATATAAAAAAAAGCAAGTAGCTCTACAAATTTTGACATAAAAGTAGAACTAACTCATCTGAATGAAAACAAAAGTATATGACATCTCAATATTGTGAAGAAATACTCCATCACAGCATTCCTCACAATATAATCAAATTTAAATTTGTCGAGGAACCCATCATATTACATATGCCATCAGAGTACCAATATGTTCCTCGAGAAATTTCTCATTATAAAAAAAAACAGTGTATTTACAGTGTAAACATTTATCAACGTTTGATTAATTTGGTCATCTGACACATTATAATCCTGAGAATGATAGTAGCATTAAGCAGATATTGATGTCATGTATTGGTAATGAAAACATACAAATTATATGATACAGTTGTATCATACCGATGATGCAGACATCAAAAAAATTTAAAATTAATCTGGTTTTAAGAGATCCTTAATGTGAAAGTTCCCTACAGACTTATTTTGTTCATTCGCTAATGTATAAACTACAGGTGATATTTTTGCTATAATTTTGTTTCTAACAAAGCGTGGAGCTAATTTTGATGAAAAGAATTCAGCGCCTTTGGAGTTTACAAAATTTCTCCGGTAGACAAAGTCACCTACATTATAAGAGCGTTCGACCCTATTTTTGTTATACAAAGTGGCATTGCGTTTAAAAGCTGACATAAGATTCTTCTGAACTTCAAAAAAAATAATTCTTAATTCATCTAGCATTTCAGCATAATCATGGGGCTTTTCTATTTGCATGTCATCTGCTGAGATGGGTCCAGGTTGATACCGTTGATGCATCTCACCTGACAGAATTTGTTCACGACCGTGAAAAAGAAAATAAGGTGTATATCCCGTTGAGATATTTACAGTACCATTCATATAACGCAACAGCATACTTTGATGAAATCATCAATTTATAATTTTCATAAAGCTATAAATTCAAAACTAAGTAACTACTTCAAAACTTAAGCAAAGTATTAATCAATTAAAAATTATATTCCCAAGAAAGTTGATTTCAAAATCAAATTAATCAAATTTAAAAGCATGATGTTGGATTCGTTCGCCATTTGTTCAAGTACAAAAAAATAGAAATCATCACAGTGCGCCCAATGCCAAACAGTTGAACACCCAAGGCTGAACAAGATTATTAAACAGAAATCTGTCCATCCAAAGCCTATCCAAAAATCTGACACCGCACTACACCGTAATATAATTTCATCCTTGTAATTGACTAAAATTGATTATTTGCGGTGGCGATACGAGTATTAAAATGTTCACCAACATAACCTTGATCAACAAAAAATTTTAAATATTTCTCCCGGCAACGGGATCAGCATAACCTACTTTTGAGCTGGACCGTCCTTGGGCTCCTGCACGTTATTTGAATTACATTTTTTATTATTTGAAGCATTGTTTGAGACATTAATATAAGAATCAGTTTGTGGAGGCAGTACAACACCACAGCAATCTCTCGTCCATACATTTTGTTTATTACATTTAAAACAGATAGGATGTTTAATAATTTGACAGTTACGAAAATGGTGTCCTACATTTTTGCATTTTTTGCATACTATTTGTGGCGTATCTGAAACCACAGCTAAAGGAAAAGATGAATTTTGTTGTCGATTAACAGTATAATTTTTTGATTTATTATAATTACATGAGCTTTCAAGAGGAAATTGTAATTGAAAACCCTCCTGCGTTTTCGCCATTTGCATCAGACGATCTATTGTTTCTACATTACATGAAATAAACATAATTCTAAATTCCGGTCTCACATTATTATATATAAGTTCTAATAATTGACGTTCCGGCCAGGGTGTCAAAAGTCGAGTAGCTAAAAATTGCATTTCCGTAATATAATCAGATAATTATTCATTTGGTAATTGTTTGCGCATAGCAAGTTTATGTTGATAAATACTAACAGCGTTCACACGTTTAAATCTTTCAATAAAGGCATTTTTCAACTGTGACCACGAGGAAAATTGCTCATAATTAGCCTTTAGCCAAGAACTAGCTACTCCAGTCAGTAAGTCAGAGAAAGCACGATATAATTGACTATCTGGAATTAATCGAGATTTTTGTAAAATCTTTAAATCTTGAATAAATTCATGCACATCATTTCTCCCATCATACCTCAGATTTAGGTCTTTCAAACCCGATACCTCGAAATCTTTACTTCGACAACAGAAATTACTACTCGCACCTGGTTGCAACGATACATTATCAATAGGATCCGCTTTACGAGAATTTACGGGATTAGCATCCTGAATATTTAAATACTTTGTTGATTCCGAGATATTATTTGGTTCTAATTCCAAATCCGATTCTTCAGATGACACAATATCCATGGCTTTTTGTTTTTTCAGTTTATTCAATTTATTATACGTGCAATTAAATGTTTGCGCCTGGACGCGTAACATGTGAAACTTTCCTTCTGGTTTAATACCTCGCTTTTTCAGTTCATACTTCAACGATTGTATCGAGTTAAAAGATTCGTCATCTATACGTTCCATTTTTAAAGAAATTTTATATTGTGGAAATGTCAAAAGAAAGTACAGAAACGTACGAATGATTTTATAACATCAGCTTATTACTCATAATATAGGATGATTTGATACAACATGATTAATTATTCGTACCGAAAACAATAATCCTTGTAATGTGTATGACAATTACAAAAAAAAAGAAGAGTTTCTTTATAAAATTAACATATTAGTATACACCGTGCATTATTTCGAATTAATATACAATCATATCTAACAATTACAAATATTTCATAACTCAGAACCAACTATTTAGTTGCAGCACGAGTAGTCATGCAACTACATAAGTTTTCCTCCCGCCGTATAGATGGCGTTAATTACACTTTTGACAAAAGAATATAATTAATTTTCATTTATTTTAACTTTAAAACAGTATTATTTCCTCAACATTAATTTTAATGATTGTTAATCATTTCTAAAATAAGCTACAATGATTATAGTCAGCAAAATGTCAGATAGATTATACAAAAAGTGTATTGTTATACATAAAAGATTCTATCATTTGAACGATGAGTTCCATAACATTTCAGAATTATTAACATTACTTTCTATTGAATAACCAGCGTAACATGTTGTTGTAGGTCGATACTGTGTACCACACATTAGACAACATAAATATAATATGAAACATTAAACAATTTATTCATAATAGAAACAAGACTCATTTCCATATAAAAATGAAGTTATTATCATCAAGAAGTAACATTACATTTGGTAAATTCAAACTAAATCATTCTCAGAGATGACAATATTACATCATAAGTTTATGTCAGACCAAATTAATAAACATGGAATACCTTAAATAAGAAATAGACCAAAATCCATATAGAAATATCATCTCTCCGAGCCTTGATTTTTTGTGATTATACAGCAGATTCAAATTCAGCATTCCCATAAAATATTTCATAGAATTCATCAACACTTTCCATCTGTAAAAGTGAAAATATTTAATTGCATATTCATTACAATCATAAACAAAACTCCCTATAGCACACATTGATTTGAGTTTCAATTTAAAAGAACATTTTAAGTTATTATTTTATACAACATAGCTGAACTTTTAACATCAAAAATTGAGAAAAAACACATGTCCCCAACAGAGAATAAAAACTCAAATTGTTTTAAAACACCATTTCCTTTTAATTATATTGATTTAACATGAATTAAGAAAACTTTTTATTATTATCGAAGAGTATTATAACAATAATATCATTATTTAAAAAGACATTGATTATTTTCACTTGTTGCAAGAAAAAAATATTAAGTGCCATGCCACAATGTTGATTCTATGCAGGTATCAGACAGACTTTTTTTGGTAATTACCACAACAATCTCCTAATTAATTTCTACCTAACATGATTTTTATAATTATTTTTTACAAGTTCAAATTTTATGACCGACCCAAGAAAAATGTATACTATGTTGTATATTAGCAAAAAGGAAATTACAACGCTTATAAAGATTCATATTTTTTTTATCTATAACATAGGTATTCAACATTAAAAATGCAAACCAAACATGAAATAACATTTAGCACAGTCCAACGACAAATTAAAATTATACAACCTGATGTTTTTTTTTGAAGATAGTTTCAATTATAAAAATTTGATACTCTCATTATGTATGTTCAGTTAAAATGTGACATTTTAATTATGAAATCAGAAAAATAATACTAATCAATTTATAGATTTACAAAAAATAGACATTAATAATAATTGATGACAACTCAAGTTTTGTACTGAAAAGAAAGTGAATTTTTATGTTATAGTCCTCACGACATTTAATTATTTATTAGTTTACAATACAACCTGATTGAGTAGATTTCTTGAATGGTATTTCTCGAATAAGACTGGTCATAATGGGCTCTTCCACACTTTTTAGAAATAGTTTGGTTGACTTCTGGTCATCTCCTGAATATAATCTCCCAGCTCGGCTTTCATGACGATGGATTCTGCGCAGTCCTCAGATTAAGGATGGGTTTAAGGAAGGAAAGGAATCGCTACCACAAAGTATACGAACTAATTATCAATTTTACGTTCTCTACAAACACTAATCTGTCCCACACAAACATCTGACTTAAAAAAGAGTTATAGAATGGGCGCCAGTCTTACAATCAATAAAAAATAAAAAATACAAATGGAATTTAAATCCTAACTAGGGGCTCCGCCCCTGGCCGCTTCGCGGCCCAACCCCGGTTTGGCGCTACGCGCCATTTTTTTAGGCGCTTCGCGCCTTTATTTATGCGCTACGCGCATTTCATTGGGCGCTGCGCGCCATTTGTTTTATACCAAGCATCGTTTTTTTAACGCTTCTCACCAACCTATGACCGCTGCACATCGAACCAATTCAGGTATTCATCGAACTTACAAAGTATTGAATGTTATCAATAGTGATTTGTAATTAAGATATTCATTCATTTATTATATTATTAGTTCAATGTTTAATAATGTTACCATAATAGAAATTAAACAATAAGTTATTAGTGTGAGTATATTTATCAATATAAATGAATCATATTTCTAAAAAAACATTTAAATTGTACTTAAGCACATAATATTATTATGTATAATGTTTCAATGTATATAGGCATGCTATAAGCATTCAACTCTCAAATGTTGTTGATGTTCCGTTATTTTTTTTTTAAATGGGCAACTACAATAATATTGTTTTAAACAAATATAATAAGAATAGCAACATAAGTAATTGTTACTTAATCAGCCCACCTTTGATTTCATGTTGCATGTACTCACTGCTGATAACAAAACAAATTATTATTCCTGTATAGCGTGGCTCCTGGACATACATAATATGTCCACGGAACTGAGTTTTTCCAAATTATTATATGTGGTAAGGCATTGGTACAATGGGGAATTCTGAGCGGCATTAGTGTTTTTTTTTAGTCCAAAAAGAACGTTAAGGTGTGTCTTGTTTGTCTATTTGGTATGTTGAAGTTAATCATTTTCATAAGGTCTGTACAGTCAATTTTGAAGTTTTTTATGCCATAAAGGTACATTAAGTCTGAGGTCCTTCGTCTTGTCTGTAAAGTCTGCAATTCATGTTTGTAGTTATTACCAAATTTGTACTTCATGTTTTTCAAAAATATTTATTGTATTCATTCTATACTGTTAATATAAGTATTATATTGTGGATTCCAAATGACTGACCCTTGTTCCAATTGACTTCTAACAATTGTGTTATACAGTAAGCTAAATGTTTTCATTTGTGTGAATGGTTTACATACTCTCATCAGGAATCCCAACATTTTATAAGCTTTCAGTATAATGGTGTTTGTCAAATAAAAGTTTACTGTCCAGTTGTATGCCTAAGTCTCTACAGTCTGATTTCTTATCAATCATCTCCCTATTGATTTTGTATGTGTATTGTATTGTACTCTTTTTCCTAGAGAATGCAATGGAGTGACATTTTTCTACATTTAGTAACAGCTTATTAGAGTCAAAATAAGAAGTTAGTCTATCCAGGTAAAGTTGTAAGTCCTTAGTCAGTAATGTCTAACAGTTTTACAGATTTTCATATCATTCAGTTTTATAGATTATTATCTTATGTACTTTAAACAAACTTGGATGGTTTTGAATATGTACTGGTTGTATTAATTTGAATAATGTCATAGGCAAAAATGTAAATACTTATTTGTCAAAATATTATAAAAACAATATTGAACACACATACATACCATCACGCCATGTCCCTCACGGGGTAGGCAGAGAGAACCGAAGGCCACATTTTTCTATCTTGACACACATTCATCGCCTCATCAACATTCATACATCGTCTTATACATGTTCGTCTGTTGTTCAAGCTTCTTACATTTCCATATTTCAAAATAACGTTTACATGGTCGTGCCATCCTTTTCTTGGGCGCCCGCGACCTCTTATTCCGTTCCTGTCAGCTTTGTATATTTTCTTCGTCAGGCGTTCTTCGTTCATTCTTCCCAAGTGGCAAAACCATCTCAATGTGTTAACTTTCATTCTGTTAATTACATCTTCCTTCATCTTACATTCTTTCCTTGTATCTTCATTCCGAACTCTGTCATACATCGTTCTGTTACAAATTCTTCTAAGCGATCTCAATTCAACTGCATTTATTCTGCTTTCATGCGACTTCTGCCATGTCCAGGTCTTACTTGCATACGTCAAGGTTGGCACTACGATTGCATTATGAATGGCAACTTTAGCGTCTCTTGATATGTTGCGATCATTCATAACTGGTCTAAGCGCTCCATTCACTCTGTTTTCTGCCATAACTCTTCTTATCAGGCCGTCCATTCCGTTGGAACATACTACCCTGATAGACATACTCGTCGACTTGTTCAAGCCATTCATTCTCTACTTTTATTTGAAACACTGTTCTGCTTTCACCCTTTTCTCTATTGAACATATGAGTAAATATAAGTTAACCCTGGAACACCCAACATAATCTAGAACACTTGTATTACATACATAATATATACTACGAACAAATATCCATACAAACGTTCACCGTCATATAGACCTGCCCTATAATCTGCACCATATAAATCAACGCTTAAAGATGCCCTTATACATGCTAGAATATTTTGTAAGTTTATTGAATTTATTATATAAAGGAAAAATTGTAAAAAAATCAACCTTTTACCTAAGCACATAATGTGTAATTTTTCAATATAAATGTTTTCATAATGTCATTATCAGTCAATACAAAGCTATCATGATTTGATCTACATTGCTATTAGATGATTAATCCAATAGACGCCCTACGATTGATTTTAAATGTAATTTAGGGTATATAATATATGGAAAACAATGTATAATGTGCACCATATAAATCAACTAAACAATAAGTTATTGGTGTATATTTATTGATATAAATTAATCATCTTGCTAAAAAAACATTTCAATATATATAGACATGCTTCTCAAGATTTTTTCACAATGAAATACATATTCGGTACATGTAAATAAATAAATTTGAAGTATTTCATAAGTGAACATGTACATACTTATTTGTCAAAATGTTCAAAGCATACATATGAGAGAGAACTAAATGTTTATAAATCAATTTAAAATCTCTTTAAATACAATATTTTCTGAATACTTACTCATATTTTTTACAACCATTCTTGTTCCATTACAAAGACCATCTCCTCGTAGAATTTTATTTAAAAAAAATGACTGACTCATGCATAATAATTGTGTTATATAGTAAGCTGAATGTCAGGATCAAGTTGTAAGTCCTAACAGTCAGTAATGTCTATAACAGTTTTATAGATTTTCATATCGTTCAGTTTTATAGATTATCTTATGTACTTTAAACAAAGTGATTCACAAACTATGTATGCATTTGTTGGAACAGCTCGCTAGCACAATGTATTATATTGTAGACCTCCCCAGATGCAGCTAGAATAAAATTGCATAGTTGTTACCGATTGACGATGGTTTGTTTAAAATATCTCTCATACCGCCAAAAATTGCAACTCGAGCTTCATCTATTTTGTTGACACCTTACATTTAAAGGGTGTCTCATACGTACCCCATAGAACACACTAACTAACGTACCCTTACAACTTCATCTGCATCATAAACATACAGACTATAATTTTTCAAACAGTATGGTCCGGTACCAGGCACGTCTGCAATCTGAACACCGAAGGATGCAAAAGCATTAGCACTATTCTTCCGGATATATTGACAGTACTAACAACTACTCTTCGCCTAGCATTTCGCAATGTTCGCCTACGATCTCGCTGTTCTGTCATATCTCACTCATCCATCTCTTGATTTGTCGTGTTTTGGTAGCAGGCATCCACGGAGCATCCACTAAATACCTGCAACAAACAAAATAACACCAAATAATTAGATATGACGATGCGTCACGTCAAACGTCAAATGTCAATCCGTGAATCCGTCCATTGTCCATATCCTGTTAGTACAGAATGCTGCCAGTATTCAATTACGTATTCCGCAGATTTATTAATAACGTTTGATAAAATTGATGTTTAAAATTCCTTTTTGAACAATAATATTGTCAATTGATATTTAAAATACATTTTAAACGATAATTTTGTACTTTTTCGATTCAATTTATTTTTTATATTGGAGAAATATTTAGAATGCGTAAAATAAAATTGGGTAAAATTATTTTACTGGCAATACGCGCACATGCTAAGCGGCCACGACCACGTACAGATTGTGGAGGGAGACGTATTCAATATAATAGATAGATAGTCCGCGCTCTTCAATTTTTTTAAAAAATCCTGCCCCACTTTGGGCCGACAATTGCAAGGTACGGTGGTGTATGAGAAAAGAAAAAGAGAAGCTAAAATTATACTCACCATAAAACCTTACCACCAGCAGTCAGCGATATTGCAATGAGACTCATTTAAAATAATGCAAATATCTCAGTATCTCAGGGCGTGTTGTTTATTGATGAAGACGAAAAAAGAATATATTTAAGTATCAAATAAGAATTTTCTGTTCAATGAAACAGTAATTAAAACATGAAAAGCTGAGTCAGATGTGATTGTAGGGAAGACCAAGTGATGAAAGAAACGCACAAATACAAAAGAAATTACAATTTATTCATATCATGGTTGGCAAGGAGTGTTAAATATGATACAGTTATCTACGTTACCTGAACTAAGCTAAATATTTGACATTTTAATAAAATAATTAAATTCTTAAATTACAATTTACAAGTTTTTAAATGTTTTTCTAGACCATGTGGTGTATAATAAAAAGAAATATCAGACATGACATAATTAAACAGATTCAACTAAATTTTCAAATGATATCAGTATTTCATATGTTTTTTTTTTATAATAACCAAGAAATGAAACAGTTTTAGGAATTTCCATCTTCTTGAAGATGATCAGCAGATACAATTTTTGAAGAAAACTACCATCGTAGTATTTACGTCGATTTGAAGTGCAATTTACAGGTGTTTTAGTCATTATCAAGTCATGATGTGCAAATGTGAGCATGCACCAACCATGATATTTAAAATTATTCATTTTCAGTCATCCATGGTGTACATAGTAAAGTACACCAATGTTGAAGAATGATGACAAGACAGCATGAACAAACAAGATAAAGAAAGTAAAGAAGAAAGCAAAGAAGCAAGGAAGCAAAGAACAAAGAAGCAAGGAACAAAGGACAAAGGAGGCGGTTATATTTCCTGCAAGAATTCAGTTAAATTAGCGAACGTGACTCATGCCAGATATTTTATATAGACGAGGATCGATGAAATTAGATAAAGAACTTACCCAGCCTCCTTTGAACTTAAATTTCCAGTCTTTGCTGGGTAATTTTGCGTAGGCCATTGTTGAACGATGACACCTCGTGTCGGCTGTCAGCGTTGAAAAGAAAGGCATAGATATTTCGACCCGCCTAGCTAATCCGTTCACGGCTGTGTTCGCCTTATAACTTTTTTAGAAATATTGCCAATATTGCGAAGTGCGTTCGTTTAAGACATTTTTATAAACATTAAATTAAATTAATTAAGTAGTGACGTGTAAATACAAAAATAACGTCACAATATATATATATATATATATATATATATATATATATATATATATATATATATATATATATATATATATATATATATATATATATATATATATATATATATATATATATATATATATATATATATATATATATATATATATATATATATATATATATATATATATATATATATATATATATATATATATATATATATATATATATATATATATATATATATATATATATATATATATATATATATATATATATATATATATATATATATATATATATATATATATATATATATATATATATATATATATATATATATATATATATATATATATATATATTGTTTGTATTCTATTATTATTATTTTAAATTGTTAAAGAAAAAAAATGATTTTTTTTATTTGAATAGTTTAATGTTTTTATTCTATTATTATTATAAATTTGAAAAAAAAATATTTTTATTTGATTGGTATTTTGCTTTTATTCCATTATTATTATTTTAAATTTGTAAAAAAAATTGTATATTTAATTGGTATAGTGTTTTTATTATATTATTATTATAAATTTATAAAAAAATATTTTTATCTGATTAGTAAAATGTTTTTATTCTAATTCTATTATTTTAAATTTGTAAAAAAAATGTTTTAAGTATATGATTGGAATTTTTTCTTATTTAATTGAATTGTAAAGTGCTATTTATTCTGTTATTTAATTGTCGTTTAATTTAATTATTTATTGCTATTAATTTTGTTTATAAATTTGTGTATATTATATTTTGTTTTTTACTTTTTATTTTTGTATAAATTTCTAATTGAATTGTTAAGTGTTTACTATTTGTTGTAATTGTGAATTTATATTATGATCATTTTAAGTTTGTAAAAGAAAAAAATGTTTTTATTAGATATCGACCTGGCAACTTACAATAATTGTAACGACGGTATAGTGGATGTTGGTGTCTCTTTCTCGCACGGTGTCTGTAGTGCTGTGTGGGTGGGACGCCAGCTCTGTAGGTACCTGTAAGTTGTAGTGTCAGGTCGATGTATGTGGACATTTGTGTCCCATTCTGATTCGTTTCAGGGTACGAAAATGTCTATTAACCAACGGACGCTTGTGTGAAAGGATTTCATCCGCGCGGTTCGACGTAATGAGTTCCGTATAAATGCAGTCAACTTTTTGATATTTCTCATATACTTAAATTCAGACGGATAAATTTAGACAAATCGGAGTGGGACATATTATGAATATTTCGAATTGTGTGATATATTTTGTATTTTTGTGAATTATTGTGTTGTTTTTCTTTTGTTTAATACGAGTTTCGTTTTATTTTTACCATATTTTTATAATGGCCAAGAGGCCGTGTATGTAATAAATAAGTAAATAAATAAATAAACACAAAATATTGATGAAAGACACACCACTTCCAAACACGGTTTGGGTATATTAAAAGGGCGCACGGCGCGTAGTATTTAGTTGATCATCACTAAGGTCACGAAATATTTATATTTCGAGCGTATCAAAACTAATTAACTTCTTCAACTGTCAGTGATGTCACGACATATATATCTTTATTCTATGGTCATGACGACTAGTTGTAGATTATTGTATTTACAGCTGACTACTCATGTAGGTAGTAATATTTTTGGGACAGGAAAAGGTTAGGAGTGTTGCCACATTTACCGAACAGGCGCTTTATAAATTCTATTTATTATTATCCACCCTGTCAAGAATCGCTGGACTAGATCATTTTTATTTGACAATTGTTTTTTTCAGAGTGTGAAGAGTACAGCAGCGTCGTTGAAGAAGTAATAAGCGCTCTTCCGTTGCTCCCTGAAGCGGAAGTAATCAGAGAAACAGTACCAAAATGTGTGCTCAACGGATCTCCACTGATTGTCGGAGGACAGGAGACTGAAGTTGGAGAATTCCCTCACATGGTTTGTTATATTTCATTCTCTCAATGTGTGCTCAACGGATCTCCACTGATTGTCGGAGGACAGGAGACTGAAGTTGGAGAATTCCCTCATATGGTTTGTTATATTTCATTCACTCAATGTGTGCTCAACGGATCTCCACTGATTGTCGGAGGACAGGAGACTGAAGTTGGAGAATTCCCTCACATGGTTTGTTATATTTCATTCACTCAATGTGTGCTCAACGGATCTCCACTGATTGTCGGAGGATAGGAGACTGAAGTTGGAGAATTCCCTCACATGGTTTGTTATATTTCATTCACTCAATGTGTGCTCAACGGATCTCCACTGATTGTCGGAGGACAGGAGACAGAAGTTGGAGAATTCCCTCACATGGTTTGTTATATTTCATTCACTCAATGTGTGCTCAACGGATCTCCACTGATTGTCGGAGGACAGGAGACTGAAGTTGGAGAATTCCCTCACATGGTTTGTTATATTTCATTCACTCAATGTGTGCTCAACGGATCTCCACTGATTGTCGGAGGACAGGAGACTGAAGTTGGAGAATTCCCTCACATGGTTTGTTATATTTCATTCACTCAATGTGTGCTCAACGGATCTCCACTGATTGTCGGAGGACAGGAGACAGAAGTTGGAGAATTCCCTCACATGGTTTGTTATATTTCATTCACTCAATGTGTGCTCAACGGATCTCCACTGATTGTCGGAGGACAGGAGACTGAAGTTGGAGAATTCCCTCACATGGTTTGTTATATTTCATTCACTCAATGTATGCTCAACGGATCTCCACTGATTGTCGGAGGACAGGAGACTGAAGTTGGAGAATTCCCTCACATGGTTTGTTATATTTCATTCACTCAATGTGTGCTCAACGGATCTCCACTGATTGTCGGAGGACAGGAGACTGAAGTTGGAGAATTCCCTCACATGGTTTGTTATATTTCATTCACTCAATGTGTGCTCAACGGATCTCCACTGATTGTCGGAGGACAGGAGACTGAAGTTGGAGAATTCCCTCACATGGTTTGTTATATTTCATTCACTCAATGTGTGCTCAACGGATCTCCACTGATTGTCGGAGGACAGGAGACTGAAGTTGGAGAATTCCCTCATATGGTTTGTTATATTTCATTCACTCAATGTGTGCTCAACGGATCTCCACTGATTGTCGGAGGACAGGAGACTGAAGTTGGAGAATTCCCTCACATGGTTTGTTATATTTCATTCACTCAATGTGTGCTCAACGGATCTTCACTGATTGTCGGAGGACAGGAGACTGAAGTTGGAGAATTCCCTCACATGGTTTGTTATATTTCATTCACTCAATTTGTGCTCAACGGATCTCCACTGATTGTCGGAGGACAGGAGACTGAAGTTGGAGAATTCCCTCACATGGTTTGTTATATTTCATTCAATCATTGTGCCGTTGTGTGGAGTGTGCCCGATAACGCTAAATCTAACATTTATTTATGGGACAAATACAGTCTTATAAAATAAACAAAAAAAAATACACTATGAAATGAATAAAAGACTTACTTTTGTCCACAATTGATGTACATCATAGAAGTATGTATTTTACCTACAATACATAAACAAAAAATTAAATACCTATACTTAAAATTATTACATATTCATGTCGTCCCTCTCCTGACTACCAGTCATATCTGCATAATGCAAATTGTTCAGGAGAGCGTTTTTAATGTATTGCGCGTGCATATTTATGTACATATCTCCCAGCACACGGTGACACGGTGTAAATATATTTTATTATTTTATTTGTATTCTTAAATATATGAATCATTCTTATATATACATATATTAGAATTATATTTGCATATAGTGATATTTTATTTTCAGTAATTGGTAGACATTAAATCACTAAGCTATTCCAAGTTAACGCGAGGTGATACAGTCGAGACCTTTAGTGAGAACATGCGTACAACATATAAATACACATTTATTGTGTATGTGAGTAATTAAATCGAGAATACTATTCAAAATGACTTTATTCACATACAAATAATTAATTACAATATTATAATATATTAAATATGTTACTCGCAAATATGCACGCTTATAATACAAACAAATAATAACAATAGGTACACGCGATGGTTGTGGTGTCGGCCTTGGCAGCAGAATGACCCGCTCATTCAATATATCGAATGCAACGTCGGATGCATTCGGGTATCTCCGACGACACGAAGATATCACAACATTGGTGGTCCTAACTTGATTTTGTAAAAAATGTCAGATACGACAGTTAGTCAGCAGAGGGACGATATATTTCACACGTTTTGTCGTGACGGGAAAGTAAGGTACAAGGACCTAATTTGTTACTGCTGTGAAAAATAACAGAATCTGTTAGATAATAACAAACTAAAAACATAATAAGTACACAAATATTTTTACTAACGATACACAGGTTTACGCCGCTATTCATATATATATAAAGAATTCTTGTAGCAATCATGACTAGCAGTGAATACATCAGAATGTGGGATACTGTCTGAAAGATTGACATTATAGAAATGACATGCCCTTTTGATAAATTCATGATATTTTATAACCGCTGTGGGTGTGTGTCTCGGTGTGTCTGTGTGTGTCTCTGTGTGTTTGCGTGTACCCAATTGTGTGGCATGGGAAGTTTAATCAACATTTCCATTTAGAGTTCATATTATTCTGATTTTAGGCAGCAGTTGGATGGAATAATCCAGAGAAACAGGCATATGAATTTCTTTGCGGTGGCACCCTGATAAGTATGGATGCGGTTCTAACAGCAGCCCACTGCACGTACAGTCGTGAATTACTCGAGTAAGTAAATTAATGTGGTGCTTTTACATGATTTATTTATTTATTTATTTTGGCAAAACAAACAGGATTAAACCTATAATAATTATTCTTCACGATTCACCTTAAAAAAATAATTACATTACTGTGTATAAATTACAAATTATATAGTACTTACAAAAATTACAATATAAATTAAAAAGCATGCAAGGTATAAGTAGGTACAAAATCTAGACAATTCGATTGTCCTTCGCTTGTTTACAAAATATACACTGATATCTATCCCGCATTAAATATTATGTGTGTATACATTGCACAAGCTCCGCAAATCAAGGCAAGAAAATATATTTTTTGAATTCTTTAAATTTTGAAAAAATGTCTACAAGAGGTCAGTAGCCTTACTATTGAAACTCGAATCCGATCCCGATTTCAAATTTGGCTACGACTATTTACACGACTCAACCATAGACGAAAACCAAAAATAACCACAGAAAACACAGATAAATCAAGTTATAAAAATATTTACCTATGTTTATACTTTGTTATAATTGTAGATCTCGATGAACAAAATGATTTATAAAATTAAGTAAATGTAATAAGATGCCAATATTATTTATTTTTTTCTTCAAGTTGGTTTCCATGATGCATTTTTATGACCATTGAAAAAATGACAAAGGTAAATATTTTTGTCAAAAAATGACAAAGGTAAATTTTTGTCAAAAAATGACAAATGTAAATTTTTGTCAAAAAATGACAAAGGTAAATTTTTGTCATAAAATGACAAAGGTAAATATTTTTGTCAAAAAATGACAAAGGTAAATATTTTTGTCAAAAAATGACAAAGGTAAATATTTTTGTCAAAAAATGACAAAGGTAAATATTTTTGTCAAAAAATGACAAAGGTAAATATTTTTGTCAAAAAATGACAAAGTTAAATATTTTTCCCAGGGTCTCAAGCAGGGTGATGGTTTGGCACCTACACTGTTCAATCTGGCTCTTGAATATGCTATCAGAAAAACATCTGTTAACACCAGCTCCACTATATATTTTAAAAGTTCTCAAATAGTTGGTTATGCAGATGACCTCAATATTGTCGGAAGATCCGTTGCAGCCCTACAGGAAGTCTTTGACACACTTGAAACAGCAGCAGCAGAAATAGGTTTGCAAATTAATGTAAATAAAACCAAAATAATGAAGCAAACTAGAAATGCTAGAAACGCTCTACAAAGCAACATAACGTTCAAAGAAAAATACACTTTTGAAACTGTAGAGGAGTTTGCATACCTGGGTTCTACTATTAATAAAGATAATGAAGATACCCTAGAAATAAAACGACGAATAATGACAGGTAACAAAGCATTCTTCTCTCTGTTACCGGTGTTCAGGTCTAGAAGTGTCCATAGAAAGACAAAAGTAACCCTATATAAAACAATCATCAGGACTGTTGTGTCATATGGGTGTGAGGCTTGGACACTGACAATAAGGTCTGCGGAGATACTGGACATCTTTGAGAGAAGAGTGCTGCGTAAAATCCTGGGATCGTGAATGATGGACAAACATGAAGAATTAGATACAACGATGAGTTGTACAGCATTTACAAAGCACCCAAACTGTCTGAACATATAAGACTAAGCAGGCTAAGATGGGCCGGGCATGTTCAGAGAATGCCATCATCACGGGTACCAAAAAGAGTCTTAGAGGGGCACCCAGGTGGCAAAAGAAAGGTCGGGAGACCGAGGCTGCGATGGGAAGATGATATTGGGAGGGACGCATCCCAGCTTCTGAATGTGCCAAACTGGAGGGTCGCAGCAGGTGACAGGAGAGGTTGGAGGAGGAAGTTGCTGGAGGCCAAGGCTCGATATGGGCTGTAGAGCCATTGAAGAAGAAATATTTTTGTATTTTGATTTATATGCGCTTTCTATGGTTATAAATGACCTAAAAACATAGACGATGTCAGAAAATTTGTCGTGTAAATAGACACTTTTTGACGGGAAAACGCTTTTCCCGCCAATTCCGGTCATAAAAATAGTGGCACCGTTCAAATTTTCATTTAGAACTTACCTATCTGTCGCCTGCGTATATTCAAATGAACGACTATAACTATTAAAACATACCTACCTACCGCATTCATTCTCCTTTACAAAAGTAGGTTCTTAGCGAGTCGGATCGTATTGGGATCGGATTTGCAGTGAAGAGTAAGGCCGCTGGAGGGCAAGTCTGGTTGACCGTCGAAATGAAAACCCTCCTTGTTTACCCATATCATGGATATAATTATTATATGGAGTTCTACAATCTTTAGATGTCTTTCATCGAAATATAAATAAGTCTTTGGAACTTCGGCGTTCTTAATTAGTGGGGACACAGTTTTTAATTATGTTTTCCATCTGGGACGATAAAAAAACGAGTGGGTTGTGGCCAACGCTAAACTCCTCACTAACAAGTCATTCTATAAAGTATTCAAATTTTGTATAGAAAATTTCCAACATTTTCATGAAATGAGTTTGTTAAATTATTTTTTATTTAAATATTTTATTATGAAAACTTGATAACTCTTCAATGCCATTTTATGAAAGTGATGTGCCTTTTTACGAATTTGAAAATAAAAATTTCAAATTTTAATTTTTCTGAGCTTGGGGTCACTTAGAAATATTTGACAGTTAAAAAAAATGAGAAGCACTATTCATATATCGTTCAAAATCTAATGGGATCTAATCGAGTATTAGATATACATATTTGCGAAATTTGAATAGAATCGAATAAGTACTTTAGTCTATAATCGATAAAGTAAAATGAACACGCCGTACATAGCACACACACACACACACACACAGATACATTGTGATGAAACTTTCAGAATACAATCTCAGCATGATACTAGTTGATAATCTGCAAAAAAAATAGCCTTAAAAATTGCAAAATCATAACTCCCCACTATATCCCCTTGGGTTAGTGAGGAGTAAAAATATTTTTATTGACAGACTTTTAATATCTCAATAGAGACGAAGTTGGGATATTATAGAAGAACCAGGAACTCAAGGCACCTACAGAGCTTACAAACTTACATCGAATGGTTTACATGATCACTTTGTGCGCTTGCGTAACGTTCACCAATGATGCCTTCTTATTGATTTACCTTATCAATGTAATTTTTGAAATTTCATAATGCATTATTACTATTGCCATCTATGAAGTAGCGAAGAAACCTTTTTTTGTAACGCCATCTATTGAGAAATTGATTTCATCGTAAACAATGAAAGCAACAGTCCTTATAAATGAGGTGACGGTATCTCGCACAGATGTCACCCCTGAACTGTGCCAGAAATATTAGTTCATTTTTGGTTTGTTTACCTAATTGTACCAATGTGTATGTAAATCGAATATTTTTTTTAATTACATATACGCAAACATTGGATTTTGTTCCATATCGGGAGTCAAATGACATTTTTGCTGACAGTAAAAAAAAATATTCTTCAATGAAAGTTTACGTAAATTATGATAATATGCATCTTTATTACAGACCAGTTGTGGTACGTCTGGGGGAACACAACCTGAGAATACCAGACTCTAGGGCAGAGCCGCAGGACATAAAAATAAAAGAAATTATCCTTCATGAAGACTACAAGCCTCCACTCAAATATAACGACATAGCGATACTCAAACTGGAGAGACGTGCGAGGTAAGAAATTTTCTCATTTAAATCTGAATACTTCTTCTTCGTCCAGTGTATCCTGGGCTGTGTTCAGATTCAACGCTCGACCTCAGGCGTCGAATGTTCCTGAAGTTGCAGATTATGGCATTTTTCAAATGTAATAATATTTATTTATTTTTTTCTTCTTTTTGTGTGTAGTTATATTGCCTTATATTGTCCTTCTTTTACTACTTTTTCACTATTAATGTTATTAATGTATTTACACTTATTGTTATTTTGTTCAGCCTACATTGTTATATTTATCTTGTATTTTATTGTAAATGCCCTATTAAGGGCGTACATATATAATAAATAAAATCTATGACTGTACTCTTCTAGTCAACATCCAATTGACGATTAATATTATGATTCCAGGTTGACCAACTTCACAAGGCCCGCATGTCTCTGGCAGTATCCAGAAGTGCAACAGAATGAACTTATAGTCACGGGTTGGGGACAAACCAAATATAGTAAGTATTGATCAAAATGTATTTTTATACAAATATTTGTACTACGAGGACTAGAAAAAAAAACCTTTTCTTATTAACTTTTTTACAAACTTCCTTCAGTCACCTTTGAAGTACTCTCCATCAGATGCGAAGTATCTCTGGAACTCTTCAACATTGATAATTGATTGTTTCATATTTCATATTTTGTCACATTAATATACTGTTATATAACTATTTTTATATTTAATAGATGGGTTGATGGCAGAGCGGTTAGCGCGCTGGGATAGTAAAGCAGTGTTATACCGGTCTGTAAGCTTGACTCCGTTTAGACCAATATAAATTACTCTGAGCTGACTCCGGAAGGGATATAGCTCGTGTACTGTATTTCGAGTAGCTTCTCGACGTGACGTGCTAGTGAAATTATATTTGATTTTATTATTAGGGTCACCAGACAGAATAGTCAATCGAACTAAGTGAAGCTTAGCTTGATGTAAACAAATTTTCCTTCTTGGCAGATCAAGTCAAGAAGTCTAGATATCACAGAAGGTGAATATCAAGATACCCGAGTTTGATACAGTTTGTAATAAGATACACAGACAGTAGTAGAGAGAATGCAAAGAAAGAATGGTTTCAACTTACAACGAAATATATTGATCACAAATAATTTACTGTTTTCACACAAGTAAGGTAAGGTGCGCATGGAAGCTTAAATTAATCGGCCGATTAATTTATCGGCCGATAATAATCGGCCGATCGGTTCTAACGCGCATGGAAGCTTATAGAATCGTACGATTGGAAATAACACGGCGGTCAATATTCATATATTTAAAATACAATATGTATATTCATAAGTTTTAATACCTATATGATTAGAAATATGGATTTTTTGAAGAAGCATGTGTTTGTGCTCTTGTCCTCAAAATGCGTAAAAAGAAACGTCAAAAAAATCACTGGGTTCATCCGCTAAAGTGCTATATTACCGAAAGGACAATTTGTCCGGTCCTACGAAGATTTAAGATCACATCTTGAGGAGTTTTTTAAGTACACCAACCAGTTATTAAAATTTCGCTAATCTCCAACCACAATTTTTGCTTAATTTGGCGGTCACTATATTTTTTTAATTTTTAATCATACTATGAAGGACGTGTTTCAACTAATGTAATTAATTGTTCGGAATCAATATTTATTTAATACATATTTTCTGACATTTCGTTTGACAACGTACTTCTCGATCTACTGCGCTCGGACGATTAAATTATCGGTGAGTAAGCGCCATGCGCGCTCTCTCATACAACGGGATTGGTTACAAAAAATCAGCCGATCTCGATCGGCCGATTTTTTTGTGTCTCATCACAGATTTTTAAATCGGCCGATTCTGTTAGCTTTCATGCGCGCTCTTACATGTTATTCGTATGTTGTAGCTCACCGATAATTAATCGGCCGATGAAATTAGCTTCCATGCGCGCCTACCTTAAATTTACAATCGATAATACAATAATACGCGTTCAGAGAAACTTTCTCACGATGAGTAGTTATGTTAGATAAATTGAAAAATCAATGAGCATGTATGATACGATGCATGGGTGTAAAGGAAGCCGGTTATGTGTGCAAAAATAGAGAAGTATGGCGCGCGGTTCTCTCTGCTTACCCCTTAAGGGACAATGTGTGATGGTATGTATGTAAATATTAAACAAAAGTTACAATAACATGAAAGGATAATAGGTACAAATCAAAAATATTAACTGTCCTTTGCTTGCTCACAAAATATTCATTCTCAAAATAAAAGAACTTGCTTTAAATAGAGAAAACATTAAAACTGCTAGAATGGCTGATCATATGTGTACATTCTGATTGATTTTAGGAGGTCCCAAGTCTGACGTTCTCCAAAAGGTTTCACTACCCCTGATAGAGCCTTGTGGAAATTCTCCGAGAGACAGGAGTGTCCCATATGGAATACAGGACAGTCAGATCTGTGCGGGAGAACTAAAGGGAGGAAAGGATTCTTGCCAGGTATACTTTTGTCGTATCATAATCACTTTCTGTCTTCATGGAGTTGAATGTTTAATCTTGAAGGAGTTGAACATTTAGTTTTGAAGGAGACAAACAATAAGACCCGAATGCAGAGTCCTAGGTAACTAAATATACTAACTCCTAACCTCACTGAAGTATTTAGTATTCTTAAGTTAGCAATTGCGTTACAGAGTAATCACTAACTAAATACTATGACAAACTTAAGGTTGATGGCGTTGCGTTTCACATTATTGCATATGAAGAAAAGAGATAGATAGTTTTCTATGGGTTTAGATTGACGTTTAAAATGTTATTTTGTCATAACAATACAAAAAAATGTAACCAAGCTCACACTGACAGCTCGATGTCGCGATTTTTCTGAAATTCCAGCGAATTTTCGGCATCTCGTATAGATCGCAGAATACCCTGGTATTTGATTTGACAAAATTACCAAATACATATTTGACGAAGTCGCTAAAATCATCATCCATCGAAAACATCTCGCATTTTAATATTAAACCATTCGTAAGGTTCCTCGCTATCAACCTTACCATAGAATAAAGATTGGTAGCATCCTCCAGTTAGGAAGCCACGTGATCTCCTAACTTAAGTGAGCGACTGTGCAATGAAAACATGGTTAGTATTTAGAATTTAGGTCGGACTCTGTCTTGATGAAGCCATACGTTTA
Source organism: Molanna angustata (assembly GCA_963576475.1). Lineage (NCBI taxonomy): Eukaryota > Metazoa > Arthropoda > Insecta > Trichoptera > Molannidae > Molanna > Molanna angustata. The sequence continues at coordinate 2,564,593 of OY754983.1, read as the reverse complement.
GTCTTAATGGAGTCGAATATTTAGTTATGAAAGAGTCAAACATTGTCCTGTCATGATGGAGTCAATTAATAATAATATAAATAATTTATATAATGCCGTTTAATGATTCAGGATCATTCCAAGGGCGCTTATATTCTGTTTTATGTTGCTCTACGAAACAAAACTGCTTTCAGTCTTTTAGAGAAAGTGGTATTGCTTTGTGCACTGCGGACATCTGGAGGCAATTTATTCCACTTTATAGGACAACTCACACTAAAGCATTGAACATTTAGTGAGTTGTTACTCTATGATCCAGACGACCTGAGTGTGAGATGCCTCCCAGATAGCTCTTGTTTCTCTGACACAGCTCATTAATGTATTGTGGTGCCAGGTTATTCAAAACATTAAACACTGTCAAACAAATTTAGTAGTCAACTCGCTCTGGACACTTAACAAACAATAATTAGTCTTGATGAAGTCAAAAGAGTCACATTTTTCTATCATGACACACTTTTATTGTCTCTTCAATATTCATGCACCGTCTCATACATGCACATTTCTCTTTTTCAGAATGTTGTTCACATGTCCTGCCATCCTTTTCTTGAATGACCTTGACCTTTTGTTCAATCCCTGGTAGATATATTTTCAACGTCAGGCGTCAACTTGTTAATAACCTGTTAGCTGCCCGAGAAGCATTGGGTACTAAATAAGTACCTGTTTTGCATTCAAAATCAGTGTCTATATAGTCAACATTTGTATTTTTGGTGAGATGTAATCAATAGTATGATATTGTTACAGGGTGATAGCGGTGGGCCATTGCAGATAAGCGATGACTCTAACAATTGCGTTTTTTACGTGGTCGGAATTACGAGTTATGGTGTCGGATGTGCCAATCCAAACAATTATGGTGTCAACACAAGAGTGTCTTCCTACATACCTTGGATTGAGAAGAATGTGTGGCCCAATCAATAATGTTGTATCAAGAGTACCTCAAGCTATTCTAAAATAATGTTGTAAAAAGAGTAGGTACTACAAGCCTATAATAAAATAATGCTGTATCAAGAGTACCCCAAGCATATAATAAAATAATGTTGTAAAAAGAATACTCCAAGCCTATAATAAAATAATGCTGTATCAAGAGTACTCCGAGCCTATAGTAAAATAATGTTGTATCAAGAGTACTCCAAGCCAATAATGTTGTATCAATATTACTCCAAGCCCATAATAAAATAAAATAATGTTGTATCAAGAGTACTCCAAGCCAATAATGTTGTATCAATATTACTCCAAGCCTAAAATAAAATAAAATAATGTTGTATCAAGAGTACTCCAAGCCTATAATAAAATAATGTCGTATCAAGAGTACTCCAACCCAATAATGTTGTATCAATATTACTCCAAGCCTATAATAAAATAAAATAATGTTGTATCAAGAGTACTTCAAGCCTATAATTTTATATCAAGTTTACTCCAAGCCTATAATAAAATAATGTCGTATCAAGAGTACCTACTCTAAGCCTATAATGTTGTATCAAGATTACTCCAAGCCTGTAACAAAATAAAATAATGTACAAAGAGTACTCTAAGTCCTTAAAATATAAGTTAATAGCTTCAGTTATTATTTTGTTTATTGTAAAAAGACCTGCATACAATTATTAAAAGAAAACAAACAAAAATACAAGTATAAAATGTATCTCTTAAAATACATACTACCTCTAAACCTAATATTTAAACAAAATATTAGAAAAGTGTGATCCATCATATAATATATAAAAAAAAATATTTGTCCTCATTGCTGAAGGTCGCGATCATCTCTCCACCATGTCCTATACACACTGTGGACTGTTGTCCTCCACCATCGCTACAACCACCGATGTTCCAGTGGCAGTCCATCTAGTGGTTGGATCTTGCCCTTCCTTCAACTTCTCCCGCAATAATCTACTTTTTAAGGCAATTACGAGACGACACACAGCTGCATCGACTCATGACTCCAAAGCCAAACACAACATTCAGACAAAGACACTAGTTTCAAACATTTTTAATACAATAAAAAACTAAATAAAGGACATACAGTTGATGAAACATTTGAAACTAAAGAAAACAATAGAAACATGGATTAAAAACAATGACATAATATACTGCGGAGACATGATCAAGTAACAATAGCCTCAATTTTTATTTTATAATAGGTACAATATTAAAAAAAAAAATGTAACAAGTTCCAATGTTTTTATTTGTGATAATATATGTATATAATGCAAGTAATTATCTGCCTCCTTGGAACAGGCTCAGCCTAATGAGTTGGTTGCATAGATTTTTATTATAGTATACTAGATGTTGTACTCCGTGCAAAAAGTGAGTCATGGAACATCGCGCGTTTGACGTTTTGGTTGGCAACATATTTCAGTTTTCCTTGCATCTCAACACCATCCTAGATAACTGTTCTCTAAACCCTAATATTTAAAATGTTTTTTAGACAAATAAATCCGAAAACAATTCACATCAGTCGTTATTTTCTATAGAAAAACGATGTGGTCTGGAACCAAAACGTCAAAAATCCCCCGGAAAAATGACTCGCTTTGATTCATACAAAATTTGCTAACTAAGACATCTAGTATATTATAATAAAAATCTATGGGAGGTTTATACAAAAAAAAATGTAATATATGAATTATTTTGAATTGTATTTTTTCTTATATTTATTTTGATTTCAATAATAAAAAAAAAGCTTAATGAATTGACACCAGTGCAAGGTTTATTTTGTCAATAAAATGAATAAGACGCCTCAATCAAATTTTAAAGTAGAATTTATTTGATATATATAATTTAATAATAACACATTCATCAAAAAGGTGGAAATTGGTTAATAAATAAATAAACAAATTGAATTTATTGCAAATATTCAGGTCTATATATTTCATAGCATTATATTATGTTCTTATATCTAATAATTATTAGCCATAATATATTGCATTATAAATTTACCAATGTAATTCTACAGAACTAATAATTTAGATATGTTTAGTAAATAAGTGTATTATTACATAAATACATATATATTTATATCAAATACATATTTTTTTAAAAAAAGAATGAATATTTCCTTGAAACAACTACATATACATTCCCATACTATGCATAAGTGCTTGTATTTATTTAACTTTTTCTACGTAATATAAACAAATATAATGCACACTGGCGGCCTTATTGCCATTAAGAAATTTCTTCCAACCAACCAGACTATAGGTGAACAAAATCTGTTGTGGCAGGATTCAAACTTGTAACCACTAGATTACTAATCCAGCACGCTACCCGCTCTGGCACTAAATATGTTTGTATATTTTATTTAGATGTAATAAATAAATGCAGTTTCTTACATCTAGTACAGTGATTCCCTAACTATGGTAAGTCGCGTAATTATTAAGGTGGTACGCAAGCAGCCATGGCCATAGGACATACACAGTAAATAATTAGATAAAACATTTTTAAATTTCACGCTCTGACACGATTTGTAACTGAAAATGAACTTACAGTGAGTGAAAATGTTATCAATAACATCAAAAATCACAGCCAAATGGTAGTTGATACATTTTAAGAATATTTCAAAGAAGATTATTCGGAGTTCAATTGGATTAAGGAACCCATACGTTTCGGAACTGGATAGTGTTGGTGAAAATTTAAGTGTGAGTGAAAAGTAATCTCTGATAGAACTATCTTGCGATGGAGTAGAGCTGTGTGAATTTTGGCTAAAAGTTAAAAATGAATATCCATCGCTGTTCAGAAAAGTATTACTGTTTCTGATTCCATTTACAACCACGTATCTCTGCGAGAGCGGATTTTCTGCTATGTTTATAATAAAAAACAAATATCGTAATAAGCTTAACGTAGACCCCAATTTACGCTTGAAATTAAGTAGAACTGAGCCAGATATTTCCTATCTTGTCTCCAACATGCAGCACCATTTTTCGCACTAAGAATATTGTATTTTTTTCCTATAATTAATAAATGATAATGTTGTCATAAACAGTTGTTGCAGTTTTTATTACTTTACCATTTTGAAGGTTTTTTTTAATGGTTACAGATCAGTGGTACGCAACTGATTTATAATTTTGTGTGTGGTACGCGAAATTAAAAGTTTAGGAACCACTGATCTAGTATAAACAAAAAGAATATTAACAAGTTGAAAAAATAACAAATTTACATAGTATGAATTATATAAAAAAAAAGAGAATATTACAATTTACACAAAAAAACAAAGGAAGCACAATATCTTATAAATTTTCCTTTATGTATTCGACACCTAGGCGACTAAAAGCGGCAAGACCAGATGCTTCCTTCACACATTCTGACAAATCATTAAACAGTTGAAAACCTTTGTAATACAGATTATTAGTATTTATTGCATTATCAAAACATATTTAAAGGCAAACTTAAATCTATAATATTCGTTATAATGGGTCTGTTTTTATATTACTCAATATGTCATTTAAAAGATGATATTATTCAGTTTATATTTTTTTAGAAGTGACACCTATGCAGTGTTTAAGACCTATGCAAATAATTACAAAAAAAATAGATTTCCCTGGGAATCAAACACATAGGTCCGAATGCAGAGTCCGTCCTAAATACTAATCATGTTTTCATTGCACAGTCGCTCACTTAAGTTAGGAGATCACATGGCTTCCTAACTGGAGGATACTACCAAGTTTTTGTATGTGACATTGGATTGCAGAGACATATCTAAATACTTAGCGCATTCGCATCGGAGTAAACTAACATTTACGAATTGTCAAAAAGTAAGGTTGATAGCGAGGAACCTTACGAGTGGTTTAATACAAAAATACGAGAAGTTTTCGGTGGATGAGAATTTTATTGGCTTCGTTGAATATGTATTTGGTAATTTTGTCAAATCTAATACCAAACAGAGTATTCAGCGATCCGTACGAGATTCCAAAAATTCACTGGAATTTCAGAAAAATCGTGACATCGAGCTGTCAGTGTGAGCTTGGTTACATATGTTTGTGTTGTTATAACAAAAAAACATTATAAACGTCAGTCTAAGCCCATAGAAAGCTATCTATCTCGTTTCATCATACACAAAAATATTAAATTCTATGCCATCTATCTTAAGTTTTGCGTAGTATTTAGTTAGTGATGTCTCTGCAATGCAATTACTAACTTAAGAGTACTAAATACTCCAGTGAGGTTAGGAGTTAGTATTTAGGTACCTAGGACTGTGCATTCGGGTCATATCCTGTGATTCAGGAATCAGTTTACAAAATATTTGTTTTTGTGATCAATATCACTTGATTATTTGTACATACAAATGGGACTTTTATTGCGTTTTGGGAGTACCTTACGAGCCGGGTAATAGAAAATACAACAGGCAATCATAACACCTCACATAGTTCAGCAATGAAGTTCACGACACATTCTGATTGTCGCCTTTTTAGGTCTGGTGTGTGGGTATACACGCGAACGCATGTTATGTCGTGCTTCCCTTTTTAATATAATGCTCCCATACACCTGCCGCTGGTAACCCCATATTGTGGGATATACCGTGATGGTATGCATGTCATATTATATTAATATTACTTATTTTAACATCTAGATACCTACATCAAATAAGGATTTTTTATCCACAAGGTTCTGTTTTGAAGCAGTTATACTATACATAGTTTAAAAAGCAACCTTTTGTGCTTCCTATTCCATGAACTATTATCTCTGTTGGATATTATTATTATTGCACAATCATATATTATTGATATTCCTACCTGTTTTATTGATGAGTGCCGTTAATTCGGACAATCTACTTGACCATGCACTAAAGCATTTTAATTATTACAGGAAAGTTCTGTAATCCTCTCGCATCTTATTACTCAGATTTAAGATTTACATTAAAGCTCAAAAGTGTTTTTTTCTGATCCTATCCCGTATAAAGTGGGACTCTTTCAGGGATGCTATCTGTCGCCAGTGGCTTTTAATATTGTCTTTAAAATCCTTTTAAGGGACTTGTACGGGATGGGAAGAAATTGGAGGTACAGACTGAAGAGAAATCAGGCAAATTGCCAGAAAATGCTAGACCCTGTACAGCAGTTTTGCTATTTCTCAAAGGGAATAGAAGTAAACCAAACAAAGTCATATGAAATGACATTGGCAAGACAGGGTACGAAATACGGTCCTATAGAAATAAATCATAAATCTTAGATGAGACAGGTATTGTCTAGTCCAGGGGTTCCCAACTTTTTTGTACTCTAGAGCACATTATAAAATATCAGTAGGGTGGCGGGCACCACCTATTTTTAGTCGACAAACTCCTTGCATAACTTCTCATAATTATGAGATTATGACGATATTCCTGTTAGCAAACAATCATAAACGACAAGTACTGTCAGCAAAGGAACCACTTATACATACATACAATATCGCAAACATACAAACGTATTTAATAAACCTACGCACTCAAAAAAATTCAAACTCTAACAAATAATTAAAAATTATTCACATTTTTGATTAATGTTTATAAAAAAATTCTGTCTCTGTCGAATAGTGGCGGGCACATACGAATTGTTCCGCGGGCGCCATGGTACCCGCGGGCACAGGGTTGGGAACCTCTGGTCTAGTCTGATGTAATTACACTATTTTTGTACTATTGCAAGGCTCTTCATCAAATTCCTATAGGACAATGTGACCTAAATGACTGGTCACTGGAAAAACTTAGGATAACTAGCCAAGAGTCTAGAGAAGACATGGACCAACAGGACAGAAAAAATAGTGGAACCAAAAAACCTGTCACCAACCCCAAATACCACCCTGACAGAACATCCATCTCTACATGCACTCATTATTGTTCAGTATGTTTAATCTGATGGTTGAATGATACTTAACAGATTCGATTGTCGAATGGTACTCTCTAAACAGTCATCACAGCTATAAAGAATTTTTTCCATAGAACTAATAATAAACCTAAATATGAAATATTTAAATTTGGACAGTTGCCGGCCTTTGTGGGTCAGTTGGTTGGATTTCTGATTGCTAAACCAAAGGTCCCGGGTCTTCATTCCAAGGGAAACAGACAATCCTTGTATAGAGAATTTCAATAACCTACACTATCAAAATAATGATTGCTGAAAACTTTAAAAGAAACAGACGTATGCATTTGGCAGGTACCAAATTTTCAACAAGACTTATAGACACAACTAATACTTGGTTGGGTTATTCGATGTAATGGTTTTCTTTAGTGAACATAATTATGAAAAGGTCACAAAATTGAATTAAAATCATGCATTAATCACAGACCAAAAGCACAGGTCTCCAACATAAACAAAACCAAACAACGATCTAACAGTTGTCTTGTTTCAACAAATCACAGTTCAACTTTTGCGCGCATGCGAATTTCTGCCTCTTCAACTCTCTATCTCGAGACGCTAGTGTCTTCCCACAGACTTTGCAGTCAAGTGGTTTTTCGCCAGAAAAAGTTACTTTATGTTGTTGTAAACTTTGCGTTCGAGAGAAAGTCTTCCCACAACTATTGCATTCAAGTGGTTTTTCACCCGAATGAGTTAGCTGATGTCGTTTTAAAATTTTCATTCGAGAGAATGTTTTTCCACATACATTACATTTATGTGGTTTTTCGCCCGAATGAGTTAATTTGTGTATTTTTAAATTTCCCCTAATAGAGAACGTCTTCCCACAGACATTACATTCATGTGGTTTTTCACCCGAATGAATTAGTCTGTGTTCGTTTAAATGTCCTCTACGAGAAAAAATCTTGCCACAGACATTACATTTATGTGGTTTTTCACCCGAATGAGTTAATTTATGTCTGTTTAGATTTCCCCTTTGAAAGAATGACTTCCCACAGACATTACATTCATGTGGTTTTTCGTCAGAATGAGTTAGTTTATGACTGTCTAAACTTCTCCTAATAGAAAACGTTTTCCCACATACATTGCATTTATGTGGTTTTTCGCCCGAATGAGTTGGTTTGTGCTTGTTTAAGTTTCCCCTAAGAGAGAATGTCTTCCCACATACATTGCATTTGTGTGGTTTTTCGCCCGAATGTATTAGTTTATGTACATTTAAATTTCCTCTTTGTAAGAATGTCTTCCCACAGACATTGCATTCATGTGGTTTTTCGCCAAAATGAGTTAGTTTATGACTGTTTAAACTTCCTCTAATAGAAAACGTCTTCCCACAGACATTACATTCATGTGGTTTTTTACAAACTTCGAGCTTTTCTAACTGACTATTCTCTAACAATGGCACGTCATAGGTAGTGATGTGTTCAGGTGAATTTGTATTATTTGGTACTGATTGGTCTTCTATTTCTTTTTTTAAATCCACTTCATACTTTTTTCTTGGGGATTCAGGAACTTTTTCAAGCACATTATGAGAAGTACAATCATTATTTATTGAATTTTGTGTTTCTCGTTTCACAATGGTATCCATGGCCTGAAACAAAATATATTTATTTTCAATATAACGCTTTATCGACTTTTCACATTATGAATAACGCTCTAGGAACTTCACTGGTTTTGTTTGTATGTTTCCTCGCAAAATTATATTTTTCCAGAGTATGTTTCCACAATAAAAATAAATAAATAAAAGATAAAAATGATTGGTTCAATATTTCGTTTATATTATGAATAAAATACGAACCGATAACATGAGATTCAAGTTCGATATTCAATTTTGGTGTATAATTTTTTCCAATTCTTTTTGCTGCACACAAAAAATTTGGGCCAAGTCTATTTCCGAAATCAAAAAATTGGTATCTAAAACAAGACGCTGTTCGCTTTATCATAAATGCGTCGTTCTGCCAATTGTCTATGATTCGTTGTTTTCTTTTATGGAATTCTACACATTTTGTTCTATGTTTATTTTCTATTTTCATGAAAATGAGAAAAACTGAAATATTTATTGATGAAATTGTTATCGCATATAACAAAGAAGAGCGTTGATAAAAGTGTTTACATGCCGGCTAGTCAATACAATAATTAAATATGGTGGAGACGAAAGAACGTGTTGAGCGTATATAATAAAACAATGCTTAAATTGACAGAAATACACGCGTAATAGTAATTATCGGTTAATAAAAATTGCTGTAAAATTAAAAAGAAATAAATTAGAAAAACCAGTGATGACGGCCGCTGAAAAGAATTATTAAATACAGGAAATACACGTGGAACAGAGAATAATAGTGCTGAAAAGAATAATCAAATACATGAAATGCACGTGTAATATTGATGACAATCTTGCTAAAATAAATTACGAAACGAAACGTTCAGAGCAAAGAAAACAAATAATAATAAATCAGAAAGATCTTACCAACCGCTGCTCTCGTTCCGGGTCTATAGATGAAACACTTACACTACATAATATCACTTTTTATTAATTGAAAATAACTTAAAACTATCTTAAATTCACCCCTCGTTGGTTATATGGACCTGAAACACACTTATTCACTATTATACGATTATTTAAGTTATGTTTATTCTTAAAAGTTATTTTTAATAGTAACTTAAACTATCTTAAATTCACCCCTCGTTGGTTATGTATGGACCTGAAACACACTTATGCACTACCATGCAAATATGAAATTTAATGCTGAGCATCAAGTAGACGCCTCGCAGAGATAAGACTTTTTTTTCAACGTTCGCGGTCTACGTTTGTTTTTTTAAAAAACATATAAGTTATCTTTCGTACGCGTGAGTTAAAATTCGTCTATCCCGGCAGAGCGGCTATTCAATACTGATTCAAACCAGCTATCGCGTCCACCGCTGGAGACGGGGGGGGGGGAGGAGCTACCCCACCGCGCGGCGGGGCGCGTTCTACCATCTACCAATAGGAAGCCTCCATTTCACCTACCAAGTTAGAAAGTATAAAGTTCCAGGAATATGCATTGAATATAAAATTATTAGAAATGACATATTTACAAAATATAAGCATTGTTTAAACACATTAAGGACCCAAAGACCCGTTAATATGATAAAACCATTATAAGAGAAAGTTTTCCAAGAATCAAGGTATTTTGTTGAAACAAAATAATAGATGTCTGGCTTCTATGCTACCATAACCCATGGTAATATTTTGATCATAATACCTATGTATATATCAATCGGCCCTCTTTTTTGATCAAGATATACCATGTGAAGAACAAAGAAACCAAACATTATGTAAGTAGACAAAAACTATTATGCCGGAGCTGAACGAATCTCATCGGCATGAAATTTAACAGGCTTCCCGCGACGTTCTACCCAGTAAACGTGTCCTCTTCCGATGGGCAATAAGATCCGATGCGGACCACTCCATTTAGGAGCAAATCCAGCGTGAAAACCGGTATTCATATCAGACTGAGGGTGTTCTCTAATTAAAACAGCCTGTCCTATATCGTATTTCGAAACCGTATCATTATCAGGTGCGTAACGTTGTCGATATTCCTCCTGAGACGCTCGTATTTCGTTATCTAACTGGGTACGCTCACGTGCTCCCGCTGTTGGGAAGATATCTCCATCGGGGGAATGAATCATCCATTCACCTGGACGGGGAATGTCGTAACCTAATAATGCCGTGCTAGGAGATACGCCTGTTGACTCATTACGACGACCACGTAACGCATATAAAATAGTCGGTAAATGTTCATCCCAACGATTATGAGGTTGACCTTGTAAATAAATACGCAACGCTTTCTTAATTTCTTGGTTTCTACGTTCCGTAATATTCGCTCGTGGATGGTACACTGCCGTTGTCCAGTGCAAACATTGCCATCTATCTAGTGCGCTGGTCCACAAACGATTCTTAAAATTAGTGGCATTATCCGACAAGATCGCTTTTGGATATCCGTAACGAGAGAATACGTCATCTTCTAATATTTTAATTATAATCGGAGCTCTACTCGATCGTACCGCAAACGCTTCCACCCATCGTGTATATAAATCCGTAACTACTACAATAAAACGCTTGCCGTGTGTGTATATTGGTTAGGGTCCCATCAAATCGACTGCGCATACGTCAAATGGTTTATGTACGTGAGTATTACCTAATGGGGCCGCAGGACGAGTCGGTACGGCTCTCGATAGAGCACACGTCATACACGCTCTCACATATTGCTCAACGTCAGTACGCATGTTCGGCCAAAAGAAATGGCGTGCCGCAGCCCGAGTCGTTTCTTTAGCTCCGGGATGACCTGTCACACGATTATCATGATACGTAGATATAACCTTCAAAACCATCGATCGGGGTACAAATAAACGCATATCATCATCCGCAAATTTTCTCCAAAGATAATCACCTAATAACGCATAATCACGTAAATATTGTTGTTCGTGACGTGCCGTCGATGTATTTGGTCGAGATAATAATATACGCAACCTATTTATACGTCGTTGTACGTCGGTATCTCTTTTCTGTCGTAACCGTATTTCTTCCGCAAGACTTACATCTACTACCTCAACATCGTCGGATGACTCAACCGCGTCCGGCTGGTCCTCCGTCACCTCCGTTTCATCTTCCGTTTGATGTACTTGTGCCGTTATCTCATTCGTTTCCGTTGATGGGTACATCATGCGACTTAAATCTTTTGTGTCTGCCTCCGTTACTATTGGGGACGATTCGGGATTTCGGGATAACGCATCAGGGAGTTCATTTTTACGACCGGGACAATGTTCAACTGTAAAATCAAATTCCTGTAAGAGGAGTGCCCATCTGATGAGCTTTGCCCTATCATTTTTCGCCGTATTCAACCACGTTAATGCTTTATTATCCGTGCGTAGCTTAAACGATCGTCCTTCTAAATACGGACGATATCTTTTAATGGCCCATACGGCCGCAAACGCTTCCTGCTCATTCGAATGCCATTTTTGTTCGGCCGGTGAAAAACGCATACTCGCATATGATATAACATCCCGTTCTCCGTCAGAGCGTGGATGATATAATACGGCCGCAATACCTAACTTACTCGCGTCTGTTTGTAAAATGAATTCGCGATTAAAATCGGGTCGTGACAATTTTAACGGTTGTGACATAGCCAACTTAATATTACGCATAGCGGTATCGGCTTGGCTATTCCACCGATACGGCCGATTAACTTTTAATAAATCGGTTAACGGAGCAGCAATCTCAGAGAATCGCGGTACATACTCTCGTAACCAATTACACAGTCCTAAGAAGCCACGTAGTTCTTTACGAGTTCGCGGAGCTGGTGCAGAGAAAATCTCCTTGCAATGAGACATTTGAGGATAATTTCCTTCCGCAGTAACAACATGTCCCAAATACTCTATTTCTGACGTGGCTAATTTACATTTATCAGGCGAGCATCTCAACCCGAACTGATCTAACCTTTCAAAAACCAGTCTTAAGTGATGAAGATGACTCTCCCAGTCAGAAGAATAGATTACAATATCGTCTATATATACAATGCAAAATTCTCTTAAATAACCGGCAAGAACCTGCTGACACATCGCTTTCTGAAAGCAGCTCGGGGCTCCCTTAAGTCCGAAGGGCATAACCTTAAATTGATATAACGCACCGTCAGGAGTAGAAAATGCCGTATATGGTTTAGAAGCAGGATCGAGAGGCACTTGCCAATACCCCTTTGTTAAATCTAACGTGGAAAATATCTTTGCGTTTCCGAGATCCTTTAATGTTTCGTGGATGACCGGTAAAGTGGAGACCTCGCCCTCAGTGACGTCATTTAACCGACGGAAGTCTACACAGATACGATAATCATTATCTCCCTTTTTCGGAGCCATCACGATAGGAAACAATACGGAGATCTACTCGCTTCTATTACGTCATCAGTTAACATTTCTTCGATTTGTTTATGTAAATTACGTTTCTTAGCGTCTGATAAACGGTACGGTGGGATACGAATGGGTGTCTCATCTTTCAGCCGGATAACGTGCGGCTGCAAGCGAGCAGGGCCTGCATATGGGGTAAATAAAGCATTAAATTCTCGCAATATTTTATGTAATTCATTTTTTTTCGCATTAGATAAGTCGTTCGTAATATTTGGTAATTGTACGTTAGTTAAATTTGGTTGACGCTTCGTCGAATGAAAATATGCCGTAATCCTTTCCTTCTTGCCGAAATACAATGCTCCACGAATAAAATCAATCACGCCGTGTTCCGCTATTAACCAATCTATACCTAATATTACGTCATCTCGTAGGCCGTCGACTACTAAAAATTCATTTTTCATCCTAACGTCTGCTATCGAGCAGTCTATTTCCGCTTTCGCTACTACCGTCATTTTGGCCGAAGCATGTGCAAGATTTAAACTCTTTACATCACAAAATTTTCTTCTATACTCGTGTACTAAATCTGCACGAATTAAACTGTGAGAGGCGGCAGAGTCTACTAACGCTACATAGAGAAGATCCTCGATCGTCACGCTTATCCGTGGGAGGCTAACTTTACCAATCGCACATACACCGTCTACTTTATGTTCTAGTTCGCAAATTCCGTCACTGTACTCCTCTTCGTACCTACTCATCATTTTCGCCATCTCATTACTACCCAGCGCAACTACTGTCGTACCTAATTCGTGATCCGGCGCGACAACCGGTTTCCTCTCTTCGAACTTCTCTGACGCAACTACCAGCTTCTCAACATCCGATGTACCTGACGCAACTATCAAATCCCTATCGTTCAACACATCTACCAACTCTACCTCCGACGCGAATTTCGAACTATCTCGTATGTAACCTGCCTTCTCATTATTAGCCTCCGCGGTTTCAATGCTATCCTCATCATCTTCTCTATGCACATCAGCCTCTACCACAATCTCAGTAAAACCTACAGAGTTTTGATCGCCTATTTCTACCATTACTTCATCAACATATTCAATCTTTTCATTATTAGCCTCCACGGTCTCAATGCTATCATCCTCTCTATGCACATCAGCTTCTACCACCATCACAGTAAAACCTACAGATTTTTGATCGTCTCTTTCTACAATTACTTCATCAACAGACTCAATCATATTAATAGCATTCTCATTATCAGTACAGGGCGCCAGTTCCACGTTTGTTAACCTGGTGGAACGCAGGTTTAATTTCTTCGGGAGCCCGCGACAGGTCGAGGTCCGTAATTTGTGTTCCTGTCGGGGCGGCGAGCGTTTCCCGATGCCGATGCGATAAACTCGTTTCTTTCCACGCAATCTTTATTAAAATGACGACCAGGGCAAAATTGACATTTTGGTAACTGTTTTCTGTTATTTACTGGGTTATTATTATTAGGGCGCGAATTCGCATTACGGTTGTTTGGACGTATATTATAATTATCCTGCCGGTACGTTGAGGTATTATAGTTATTACCGCTTTCGCACGAATTGTCACGTTGGGTATTCCTATTTTCATGATTACGTTCGGCAACTGGCTGAAATAACGTTTGTCGGGGGAAATCAATCATCATAACTTTTTCTTTAAGCGACGTGAACGTAAAATTTCCGAAAATCACTCCAACGTCTAAAATACTGCGATAATTGTCTCTCATCAGATATATTAAGTCAGCATATGAAGCATCTGACGGAGCCGTTTCAAAGAGCCGCATATGAACCGCTTCCTTCCGCTTAAGGAATGCGATTCCACCCTCATCCGCACGCTGACGGTCACCATAATAATTAGCCATAAGCGAAGACCGGGCAACGTCTATTCCGTATCTACCAATTAAAAAACCTTTGAATTCATCCCATGTCCATTTACCCTGCGCATGAGGAGACCACCAACGCTTGGCTTCTCCTCGCAACCTCTGAGACGCACGGCCGACCATTGACGCAGGAGAACAAAACATGTGGCCGAAAAACGCTTCGCATGCCGTGATAAATAAAACAGGGTCTTCTTCTGGAAGACCGCTGAACGTATCTTCCAGTTCGCGACGTTGTAAATATGGGAATAAATGTTCAATTCCCGGGCTATCGTTTCTTGGGGGTTCTGGAAAATCGCGGCTAACATTATCATTTGTTCTTGCCCTAGTAACCCGTCTACTATCTCCTCCGCCGCCATCGTTTTCGCGCTCTACTACTCCGAAAATAAGATATTTGAATAAACGAAAAATAAGTTGAAATAACATTTTTTTTTTATACGAGAAAAAAACTTCAAACGAAAAGAAAACGCTCAAAACCTCAGGGTGGTTCGATAAAAACTACTGTTTTTAAAAATGGCTACACGTTGGATAGCGCCAAATTGTTATCGCATATAACAAAGAAGAGCGTTGATAAAAGTGTTTACATGCCGGCTAGTCAATACAATAATTAAATATGGTGGAGACGAAAGAACGTGTTGAGCGTATATAATAAAACAATGCTTAAATTGACAGAAATACACGCGTAATAGTAATTATCGGTTAATAAAAATTGCTGTAAAATTAAAAAGAAATAAATTAGAAAAACCAGTGATGACGGCCGCTGAAAAGAATTATTAAATACAGGAAATACACGTGGAACAGAGAATAATAGTGCTGAAAAGAATAATCAAATACATGAAATGCACGTGTAATATTGATGACAATCTTGCTAAAATAAATTACGAAACGAAACGTTCAGAGCAAAGAAAACAAATAATAATAAATCAGAAAGATCTTACCAACCGCTGCTCTCGTTCCGGGTCTATAGATGAAACACTTACACTACATAATATCACTTTTTATTAATTGAAAATAACTTAAAACTATCTTAAATTCACCCCTCGTTGGTTATATGGACCTGAAACACACTTATTCACTATTATACGATTATTTAAGTTATGTTTATTCTTAAAAGTTATTTTTAATAGTAACTTAAACTATCTTAAATTCACCCCTCGTTGGTTATGTATGGACCTGAAACACACTTATGCACTACCATGCAAATATGAAATTTAATGCTGAGCATCAAGTAGACGCCTCGCAGAGATAAGACTTTTTTTTCAACGTTCGCGGTCTACGTTTGTTTTTTAAAAAAACATATAAGTTATCTTTCGTACGCGTGAGTTAAAATTCGTCTATCCCGGCAGAGCGGCTATTCAATACTAAAAATATTACGAATGCCTCTATCTATCCAGTTAGTGTACATCCTTGTGCTACCAGTGCTACATTTGGGTCGAGCAAGATGGCCGCCAGGGGGTTTCTCCACACCCCCTATTGGACTCAAATGTCTTAATACATATTGGTTCGAAAGTTCCATCCATTACATCCATGCCTATATCTCATTGATGTTGTATGCATTTATCTGTGGTTTAAAATTCAGTGGCCTTTCGCCAGGGGGGGTCAACGTTCTTCTAATTACTTGCCAACACGGTTTTGGCACGTTTTGTTCAGTCAGAGTCAGAAATATATATCGCCTCTCTTTCCACTTTAGGTTTACTCGTTTACCTTTGTGTGTACAGAGCTAAAAGATGAAGGAAATATAAATAATTTTTGTTTTCACATTTGATTATGATTTGGCAACAACAAAAAATATTTTAGTTTAATACTTATTCAACATAACGATTAAAAGTTATAATAATGATCTTATCGCTATAATCGAAGAAATATTCATAATATTTATATTATGAATATTTCTTCGATTACAACAATAACTCTGAACACAGTTACACTCTGTCATAGTGCTCCGTCTTTTTTTATCTTATATTTAATAATTTAAGTGGTCAAATTGTATTAATCTATGAAAAGTGTTACAAAAAAGTGATTTCCAATCTCTGTTCTTAGTTTCAAGATCCAGATCAAGATTAAACGGTAATTCTCGTTGCATATTCGCCCTTGATTTTGTGTTTTTGCGATTCCATATACCCACAGTTAATCAACTTATTGTTACATTACCGTCTATTACCAAAAGTCAGTTGACTTAAATTACCTAAATACAAGGGTATCCTAACTCCACAATGTTATGTCCTAAGTGTGATTTGGCAATAACCGATGGGGTTACCTGTTGTTTGTGCAAAAGTACTCTACATTACACATGTGGTGGGATAACTGAATCCAATTATAGAAAACTCCCAACAGACAAAAAAAATAATTGGAGGTGCTCATCTTGTAAGAAAAATGATCAAATCGATATTGCACAAGAACTTACAAAAATTTCTGCTGAGCTCAAGGTTCTTCGGCCCTTAAAACAAGTCGTTGACGATATGAAGTCCGAAATAATAGACGTCAAAAAAGCTATACACTATTCCTCGAATAAAATAGATGACTTCGAAAACAAATTAAACACGATCGAAAACAAACTTAAAATTGTAGATAACCTTGAGGCCAGTGTAAATCAATTGAAAAAAGATATGGATGAAATAAAATTCAACGAAAACATCAGAGAACAATGGGCCAGATCTCTTAATATCGAAATAATTGGTTTTCCTGAAAAAAAAGAGGAAAATCTATCGGAAGAATTCTCTAGCATCTGCAACTTTATCAACATCCCCATAACTAGTTCAAATATTGACTTTATAACCAGGATCGCCCCAATGGACAGAACTACAAGCAGACCCAGAAACATTATCGTTAAACTCTCCAACAAACTTCTTAAGGATACAATTATCACCGCAATTAAAAAACGCAAGGGATTAAGAACGACAGATCTAAAGTTACCAGGCAACGCTTCTCAAATCTACATTAATGAACATTTAACAAGAACAAACAAAGCTCTACTAAAAGATACCCGTGAACGTGCTAAAAAAAACTGTTTTCGTTTCGTTTGGGTTAAGAATGGTAAAATATTTGCCCGTAAGTCCGAAACTACGCCCTCGTTTCGCATTGAATGTGAAAAAGATCTCTCAAAAATACAATGATGTGCTCATTTCACATACACTCATATCCATAACACTTTTCTTACATGCCAATTTTACACAACACATACTCAATCCACAGTCGTAATCCACATAGCAGCCGGAGCCCAATAAATAGTTTCTCTTCTAAATGTTTTAATCTACTCAGTGTTTTCATGAAAACATACAAAACTTCATCTTTTCGTGGTAAATTATTATGCTTTAAACAAATCTCCAATGACAATAACAATATATTATCAGAATGTCCGCGGTTTAAGAACTAAAACTAACTTATTCTTCAATAATGTTTTACATAGCAATTACGATATAATTGTCCTAACTGAAACATGGCTCATCGATGGAATATTTAACGCAGAAATTTTTGACGATCGGTATGATATTTTCCGTCGAGATCGTGACTATTTGTCTACCGGCCAGTCCTTGGGTGGTGGGGTTGTCATAGCCGCAAAAAAATCACTTAATGCCTTACTTTGCGAACAATGGTCCTCAAAAGCAGAAGATATATGGATTAACTTAAAAACCTCTGAATTAAGAAATTCCTTTACTCGTACACACATTTGTGTCATATATCTCCCTAGAAATCAAAATTATAACACACATTTAAATAACTTTTTAGAGAGTTTATCTAACATTACAGCGACAAATAACTTAGATAATTTCTTATTAATAGGCGATTTTAACCTCCCTAATATCACATGGAGTTCTCAGTTGGATGATAACAATACAATGAAACCTTGCAATATAACGGACAACGTAGCTAAGATATTTATTGACTATATGGAATTCTGTAATTTACGTCAATTCAACCACCTATATAATTCTAACTGCAGAATTTTAGATCTAGTTCTTTCTAATACTGTGGTAACCGTCTCCAATTCAAATGACCCACTAGTTCCCGAAGACATCCACCACCCATCGTTAGAAATTACAGTCGACCTTAATAAAATTGAATCAATGGCCTATTCCAACTACCGGAAATTTTCATTCCATAGAGCTGATTATTCTAGAATCAATGATCAACTCATAAAAATCCCCTGGCTAACTATCCTACAATCTACCGACACAAATGCACTTGTCGATGCTTTCTACAATCAAATAAATAAAATTATAAACTTAAACGTTCCACAGACATCTGCTAATCGGAAAAAATACCCTATTTGGTTTAGCCCAGCTCTTATTCACATAATCAAAGAAAAAAGTAAATATCTAAAAAAATGGAAAAAATTTAAAATGCCATCCGATTATCACTCTTTTAGCTTACTCAGATCTCGGCAAAAGCACTTATCAAGAACATGCTACAACAGATATTTAGAATCTGTCGAATCCTCGATCAAATATGACCCTAAAAAAATATGGGCATACATTAAATCCAAAAAAGACTCCTCCGATTTACCAAATACGATGACTCTCAAAGAAACCACATCCAACTCAGCTCCCGAAATCTGCGAATTATTCTCGACTTATTTCAGTTCAACATTTATCGACGACGACGAATTAAAAAATTTATCTATAGACGAAATAACCGCTTTACTAAACAACGATAACGGTGTAAACATTGACCATGATACCTTACATAGTATAGACATTAACGAAAACATCGTAAAAACTCACTTGAATAAACTAGACATTAACAAAGGACCAGGCAGTGACAATATCCCCGGAATTTTCATCAGTAAATGTGCAGATAATCTTTTTGTTCCCCTAACTATAATCTATCAAAATTCTGTATGTAACGGTTGCTTTCCTTCCTTATGGAAACAAAGTTACATAACACCAATCTTTAAAAATGGGGCAAAAAATAACATTGAAAATTATCGTCCAATTTCAAAATTACCTCTATTCGGGAAAATCCTTGAAAAAATTGTATACCAACAACTATTAACATCTTTCAAAAACAGAATTATCCCTGAGCAACATGGTTTCCTTCCAAATAAATCCGTTTCTACAAATCTCACACTGTTCACTGAATTTATTCTCAAGAAAATGGACAACAGAACCCAAGTTGACGCAATTTATACCGATTTCTCAAAGGCTTTCGACCGTGTTAACCATTATATTCTTCTGAAAAAAATAAAAAAATTTGGTATCCACGGCAGTTTACTGAGATGGATCATATCATATATTCGGTTCCGAACTCAAACGGTCGTTCTAAATGGTTTCAAATCGAAAACCAAATATATTTCCTCCGGGGTCGTTCAAGGTTCTCATCTGGGACCACTCCTTTTCAACATTTTTATTAATGACATCAAATTTTCCATTAATTTTGCTCTATTTATAATTTACGCCGATGACATGAAACTTTTCTGCACAATAGAATCCTGGGAAGACTGTAATAATCTTCAAAAAGACCTCTTATCAATATTCGAGTATTGCAAACACAATAAATTATCCCTTAATGCTTCCAAATGTTACTCCATTACTTTCTCAAGAAATAAAACCCAACTAAATTACGAATATTCAATAGATAGTATAGCCGTTGAAAAAAAAACGGTTATAAAAGACTTGGGGGTCTATGTTGACAGTAAACTTTCCTTCGAGAGACATTTTGACCATATAACCGGTAAAGCTTACCGTATGCTAGGCTTTCTATTCAGAAATACCAAACAATTCCGAGATTATAAAACGTACATTATATTATACTATGCTCTTGTTCGGAGTCATCTCGAATCCTCGTCAATTATCTGGAACCCTTCTTACCAAATATATAAAAACCAAATTGAAAGAATTCAAAAATTATTCATCAGACAATTAAACTATAGATTCAGTTTCTCAAATGTTGACGATTATCTCACTCTTCTTCAAACCTATAATTTAATGAGTCTCGAAAACAGAAGAACTCTAACCGATGCTCTGTTCCTTTATAAAATCATTAATAACTTGATTGATTGCCCCGAACTTACAAGCCTAATAAATTATAGAGTCCCTACTAGACCCACCAGACAGAACGAACTTTTCAAAATCACCACGTGTAAAACCAACTCTTACAAAAATTCATTTATCAACCGAAGTTGCTATTCTTATAATCAACTTTTTAACTCAATTGACCCTTTTCATTTAAATATTGATACTTTTAAAAAACAAATCCTTTCCGTATTATATTACCCCTTAACGGCTCCCTAACTTACTATAACACATAAATCCTCTCACACTCACATACACACACACTCACTCACACAAACACACAATCACACGCCATATTATACTAATTTTTAAAATATCTTTTATACTGGATAAATATCTTTATACTACTAAATTTATATTGGATTTTATTTTTTATTTTGTAAACTACCCATTGCTGGAGATAGGTCACCCGCACATTAATGTTGAAATTTAATGAATCATCGCACGGTCGTAAATGCAGTGCCGTTGTAGGTACCCACTTACAATACATTGATTTTTATGTGACCCCTTCAGTGACGATGTGGCTATATTTTCATTATTTTGTATTCATGCAGTTATATATACATATATATTTTTTTTTTCTCTTATGTTACTTTATATTTTCATATTTACATGTTTTCTATGAATGCGTGTACGTGTTCTATGTGAAGTACTAATATATAATAGTCTGTAATTGGCTCAATTTATATGTAATTGTTTTATATAAAAAAAATTATACAGCTGTTGACTATTTATAAAAATAAATAAATAAATAAAAATAAATAAATATTTATAACGTTGCTGTTTTTTTACCTGGCAATCTTATATTGACAAGTGGACAAAAGTGAAGTTTGTTATTTTATATTTCCGGTTTAACATAACCACATTTTTGATTTTTGCATGCATTTGCATAATGTATACTAATTATGTATACGATTAACGATTAACTATAGTTGATTTATAAAAATGAGTGCCAAATTAAAATATACGAAATGTGCTAAGTGTGGAGTTTCTGCTGCACAAAATCCGTCCTTAACATTTCACCGGTTTCCAAATTCTGTATTAAGGTAAGCTAACATTACACCTAACCTATCAATAATTTATTTTCATCATACATTTTACTAATAAAAATCAATATTTAATTTCAGATCTCGAATTTGGGGTGAGTACTGTTTTCCTAATAAGAATTGGTCTACATTGCAGTCGATAAAAGGATTATATACAAGTCACAAAATGCTATGTAGTCAACATTTTGACCTTACGACCTGTCATCGGCTAACGACCTGTCATCGGCTGGCTTTTTCAATAAACCCAGCAAAATTTCTTCAAAATCTGTCTTGAATTGAGTCGATAGGTGTTGAAATATTTTTTTATGTATTTATTTACTTTACTATTTGTAATTTTATATTACACTGTGCCATGCTATACATAATATATCATTTTTAATACTTACTAAATTACCTTACTATAGGTATGTTATTTTAAATTGAATTGCTCGTAATTTTGACCTGTAATGTATGTACTTTTTTAGATAATAAAATATGTTTGAAATGTATAGGTATTTTATTTAATTATAAACCTATTGTGAAGGTCCAATTGTTGGCCCTTCTTTGCCGGCTGCTCAGGTTCGAGCTACGCTCTCACCGTCAGGGGATGTCTTCGTTGCAAGTTAAGGTAGTTGAATAATATATACATTAAGGTTTAGCAAAATATATTTTTCGGTCACTTGAATGGGTTGTCACGCCGCCAATACAATTTCAATACAATTTATACATAGATACAATTGCATACATGACTACAACGAAAGGTCAATACAATTTATTTTTGTTAGTAATCAATAATTTGAGATATATCGTAAATAAGTTAATTAATATTTTATACCGCGTGTGTCATCTTGAACCTCTACAAAAAATAAACAAAAAGGGTGTGACGGTACCTGGAGCCTTGTAAGGGTTTGTCGGTGTCGCATCGAACCGACTCTTCGAGAAGCACTAAATACTTCTCCAAGAGATGGGACAGTTCACCACCGGAAATGAATTCAGTGACTATGTACAGCTTCCCTCCAGTCTGCCATTTCAGGAAACAGCTCACAATGAAGGATGGCGACCGCAGACCTCTTGTATATGCACCTCGTCCCTTACTTGCTTTAAACAATTCTCGGATACTATCTGAGCTCGAGCAGAATCCTCAGAGTAAGCAATTTCTTAGATTCAACATGATGTACTTTGTGTACTTTGCGAAATGCACCCTTGGAGATAGCATCCAAATGTTTCAATTGCTTGCTGTGCGTGTCACAGTCGATCTTAAACTCGGGCAAGAAGAAGCTTTCGATATTAGCTACAGGCCAAGCAGTTCGATTGGCTCGGAGGGGAGCCATCAAAGTAGAATCATTCCAGGATATTCTAAATCGTCCATTATTATAACGCTTTTACAAATTAATCACAGTCAATATTAATATCAATTACACGAAACTTTAAAAAGATGCTTTAAAGCAAAAATTAAAAAATATTTAAACTTTATTCTGATAAAAATTAACACCGATCAACATTAGCTGTCTATGGTTATTTTACTTTTCACTCTCAACACTTGATTATTAATCACTGGAGTTATCATTCTCACAAGTGTAGTGTGAACACGTATCTTTTTGATCCATAATAAATTTATATTTTGTGCTAGCTTTCAACCACTGTTTAATTGTGAAAGATAATTAAGTTACTAATACCTCCACATTTTGAATAAAAAGTTGTCAACGATCTGAAGTTACTTATTTTCAATTAATCCGTTACTTTATTGTCAATTAATTATTCTATCGCACCACATTCGATATTATTTTTCTCCGATCAAAATACTTTCAAAGTCAAAACCGAAAAAAAAGCCGGCGGGAATCCAGACAGCAACTCGGCGTCACTTGCGCGCGCCGATAGATCGGAACGGCGGGAGAGTAGACGAAAATCGCCGCGCGCGCACCTCTAATTCTCATATCTGCCGATGGCGATACGGTCGTCTGAGGCGCGCGCAGCTCGAACGGCCTTGGACGGGAATATAGATAGAATTGTTGCGCACGCACCCGTACTTTTCATCTCTGCCGATGGGGCTACAGTGTCGGTGCGCGCGCACCGAAGGTCACCATCTGTACCGAATCCAATGCCGTGTGATTTGAGTGTCGTAAGGAGTATTTATACTCCTTACACTATTCACAATAATAAAAATAAATTAAAAATATCTAATATAAAAGGGGAGTAGCGTCTAGCCCCAGCTCTTCTTTTCTGCATTCTTAGGTTAGGTTTAAGTTTGTTTATAAGAATAATAGCGACTAAATTATTATAAATTAAATTTAACAATTCTTTTAATTTTTCGCATTTAATAAAAAATTTCACAGCTCATTTGACTTAATACTACAACATCTCAACCAATCAGAGAGCCAACCGGAAACAGAATGCAAAAGGGTAAATACGGATTGTAGACTCTAGTTAAAAGGGGCGTTCGAAATGCCGCCATATTTTTGTTTCGTGATGGCACCAACTGAGACGCTAGCGTCGCTTGGTGTATGCTTATATTTTGTATGGAGTTGTCATTCTTCCCTGTATATGACGAGCGGCTAAATGTTACAAGCGTCTTTAGCACAAATAACCCATCCGTGCGAAAATGGCGGCTTAGTTGTCAAATTTGACGTCTCTCATAAAACATAAACAAGTACCTAGCGTATACCTTCAAGACCTTGTATACATAATATATGTTCTGTCGTTCTGTGTTTAAAACCTAGCGCCTAGAGCCGACTTTTTACCGCATATTTTTTGTTTAGCTTTGTTTTTGTTTACAATAATTGAGAATAATATAATATATCTTTTTATAATATATACTTGTGTTTTAATTCAAAATCATGGCATCCCAATCTGTAGAACTTTCCCTGAATGATGGTAATGAGAATCCTATTTTATTTACTAAATTACTACAAAAAAAATTTCAGTGTGATATTTGTAATATATTATTCAATCACAAACATAACATGAATAGACATAAAAGAATCAAACATGGTTTGAATTTAAAAAATAATTCAGATGATTCAAAGATATTTAAATGTTCTTTGTGCCCTTTAAAATTTTCCACAAAATTATCTCTAGGAAATCATAATCGAAGAAAGCACAGAGATTTGAAAAATGAATATGTTCTAAACTGTAAACTTTGTTCATTTTCGGCTTCAAAAAAGATTTTGTTAAAACATTTTCTAACAGACCATAATATAAATATTAAAAACCAAACTATTAGTTTTAACTCCATGAATGAATTTAAAAGTTGGAAAGATAATTTAGAATTAGAAACAAGGAGTAAATTTATTTATAAGGCATCTATGTCTTATGCTAATATAAAAACTACATATTTTTCTTGTCATCGTAGTGGTTATTTTGTTTCAAAAGGAGAAGGTTTACACCATATTAAAAGCCAAGGATCCAAAAAGATTAATGCATTCTGTCCTGCGAGCATCAACTTAAGAGAATCTCAGGATGGTAGTTGTGAGATAAATTTCACAGAAACGCATGTTGGCCATGGTGAAGATTTGCAGCATTTGACACTTACAGATATTGAACGTGTAAAACTGGCTAGCCAGATTTCATCCAAAATACCTTTGGATGAAATACTCAATGGAGTAAGAAATTCATTGAATGACTCTATCCTCAAAAGAATACATTTAATTACAAAAAAAGACTTGCACAACATAGAAAAATCGTTTAATTTAAATTCCAGTGATGGTGTATTCCATCAAAATGATGCAATGAGTGTTGAGTGTTGGATAAATCAAATAAAAGACAAGAACAGTAATTCCATCTTATTCTATAAGCCACTAAACACTAAAACAGAGGAAAGTGATATTAAAGAATCAGATTTTATTGTTATCATTATGGAATCTGTTCAAAAAGATATGTTATTAAAATTTGGTCCAGACAAAATAACCGTTGATGGGACACACGGAATGGGAAGTTATGGGTTGCAACTTGTAACTCTCATGACGATAGATGACATGAATCAAGGCTTTCCAGCAGCTTTTGCGATTTTAAATAGAGTTGATGAAGGAATACTTTCATTCTTCTTTAATAAAATTAAAGAAGAAACAGGTCCTATAATTACAAAAGTATTTATGAGTGACATGGAAGATTCCTTCTTCAATGCGTGGCAAAAGGTGATGGGTGATCCTAAACAACGATTATATTGTACCTGGCATATTGATCAAGCATGGAGAAAAAATATACGATCAAAAATTCACTCTCTGGAAAAACAGGTGGAAATATATAAATATTTAAGGGTCATTCTAGTGGAACGGGATGAAAACACTTTTAAATTTATAATGGAAAAATTTGTCATGAAAATGTCTGAGGACTCTGAACTTGTAGAGTTTTTAAATTATTTTAAAAAATACTATTTATATAAAGCTTCTTTTTGGGCATATTGTTTCAGAAAAAAAAGTCAATTAAACACTAATATGCACATAGAGAATATGCATAGAACATTAAAACATATTTATATGAAAGGGAAAAAAATTAAAAGACTAGATAAAGCCCTTCATGCTTTAATGAGGCTACTTAAAGATAGAATCTTTGATCGTGTCATCACATTGCACAAAGGAAAAGTTACAACCAAATTATCCACCCTCCGTAAACGACATAAAACTGCTGAAGAAAATTGGATGCAACAACAGCTTTCTGTTATGGAAAGCAATATAGATGAACGGTTAATACAATCACTAAATTCTGATGAAATATATTCAATAAAAAAGAATACTGGAAATGATGATTGTAGTTGTAAATTAATATGTGATGAATGTAATTGTTGCATTCATAGATTCTCTTGCACTTGTGTTGACTCCGAAATTCTATCAAACATGTGTAAACATATACATTTGGTGTGTATGTATGAATTAAAAAAAAATAAAACAGTAAATTCAGCCAGCATTGCTTCTACATCAACTTCACTTGAAAGCGCAACACTGGTTCAACATTTAAGTGTTCAAAATTTTAAAGAATGTAGAATAATTAGTGGAAAGTTAGAAGAATTAAGCATGCGAAAAGATAAAATATTAAAATATGTAAATGAATTGGTGAATAATGTAACGTCGTCTGCACAGTGTGACATTGTTGAAAGAATACTTTCAACAATTAAACCTTCATTAGCTGCAGTACAAGAATGTTCAGTTCCCCAACCCGTTGTTTCACGAGAACCAGCCAACAAAAATATTTTACCCCAACGCACTTTTTCACAAACTAAACACAAAAAACGCAGAAATACTAAACGTATAATGAGTAAGCCCACCATTAAACAAGTGCAAGAAATTTCTTTATCTTTATTGAGGTGAGCGACCACGAGATCTCTGTCCCTCCACGCTGCCCATCACAACAAGCTTCTCGAGGCAGTCCGGTTCCCTTCTGGCAATGTGTCCAAAGAATTGAAGGATATGTCTGTAACATATTGTCGACAGACGATCCTCAATATTCAGCTCGTTCAGAATTGACACATTCGTTCTTCTGGCTGTCCATGGGTTGCACAAAATTCGTCTCCAGCACCACATTTCGAAGGCATCGATCCTCTTTCGCTTTGACTCCCTCAGCGTCCATGTTTCCACACCATACAGGTACATCGAGAATATCAGAGCCCTGATGAGTCTAGCCTTCGTGTTTTTTGTGACGGTCCTGTCCTTCCACACTCTTATGAGCTTCCCCAGTGCTCACTTTGCTATGGCGATGCATCTTCTCACTTCCACTTCACAACTACCGGTGTCACATATGTTGGAACTGTTATGGTGGGTGGTTAGTTAATTAAAGTCTTTTTGAAGTCTTGATATATTTATTTAAATACCGACTGATAGCGACTTGACTCCATGCGTCCCGACCAGTGCGACCATCGAGTGACCAACCAGTCAAAGACCATAGATATATAACATGCTCTTTTTTTTTTTTTTTTTATATAAAAATGCTTGACAATATACAAAAGATGTCTTCATAAATATGGATATAAATTACCACTTCAATAGCTTAGAATATAATATACTATATAGATAAATGCATTAAGCAAAAGGCACATTGTATTGACAATAAATTATAAATTTAATTTTGTAAGTGGTTTTCTTATACGTTCACTTTTCCGCTGGCCGATATTTTGATTAGCTGCATTAGTGGCCACTGGATTATTATTTGTATTGTAGTTAGAGCAATTAATTCCACTTGACATTTTCTCCATGTAACTTTCAAATTCTTCATTAAGACGGACTATACCTGAGGTGCTGGCCTGATGAATTAAAGGATTTTGAGGAGTTGGTAAGTATAATTTCTTTTGAATATATTCTGGACTTGGGCTGACAATGCTGTTTGAATTAGCTATGTGATTCTTCATTATTGGTTTATGTGGCCCCAGTAGATGTACTCTATTACGAGTGTATTCTACTCCTTCCTCAGATCTAACAATGTAAGACCTAGGATTATCTCCTATTCTTACCACTATTCCTGGTAGCCATACTCCAACTGGATTCAGTTTATAGTGAACAGAATCTCCAACCTCTAACTGAGATAATGGTTTTCCTTTTTTGTCATAATAGTTTTTACTTCTTGCCTGTGCTTGTAATCCTCTCTTCTGAAAATTTATGTGCCCTTGTAAGCTAGGCTTTAATAGTTTTGGTTGGATAGGAACTGTACATCGTAGTCTTCTTGATTGAAGCAACTGTGAGGGAGAGAACCTATCTCCTTTTGGTGTGTTACGCTGTTGTAACAGGGCCATGTGAAAATCCGAGTTAGACTCCTTACATTTTTTTAATAGGTTTTTAATGACTTTTACTCCACTTTCAGCCATTCCATTAGACTTTGGATAATGGGGACTGCTTTTAATGTGTATTATATCCCAATCCTTAACAAAGGTTGTAAATTGGTGCGATGTGAATGGAGGACCACCGTCACTTATTAATTGTAATGGAATCCCTTGCCGACTAAAGATTGTTTTTAGAACATTTATGACAACAGAAGCAGAAGTAGTAGATACTTGACAAACTTCGATAAATTTAGAGTAGTAGTCAATAACTATTAGATATTTTTTATTATCAAAATCACAGAAATCCACACCAACTTTTTCCCATGGTATCTCTGGTATATCATGAGGTAGGAGTGGTTCGTTAGAATTATTTGGCATGTATTTCAAACATGTTGGACAATTTTCAATCATATTTTTTATATCACTGTTGATATTTGGCCAATAAAGCACTCCCCGTACTAAACATTTTGTCCTCTCGATACCCATATGTCCTGTGTGTATTTTATTGAGGAGTTTTTGTCTTAACCTCTTTGGAACTACTACACTGCAGTTGCGATACATTATCCCGTCAATGTATGACAATTCTTGTTGAATGTTCCAAAAAGCTTTGCAGTCTTCTCTGACGAGAGACTTTTTACTTGGCCATCCTTCTAGACAATATTCTTTTATCTTGCCAATAGTTTCGTCTATATCTGAGGCGTTCTTGATCTCTACTATTGATTCTGGTAGCACGGGTATGGTAGATGTAATGAGATTTACATGAACGGCAATATCTTCCTCAAGTAAGTCATCTGTTTCCTCAAGAGGTGCTCTTGACAAAGTGTCGGCTACACACATAAGTTTACCCGGCTTATATATAATGTCAAAATTATATGGTTGTAATTGTAAGAGCATTCTTTGTAATCTAGCAGGAACATTAGCTAAAGTCCTTTTACAGATTGTAATGAGAGGTGAATGGTCTGTTTCAATGACAATTTTTTGGCCATATATATATTGCCTAAATCTTGTACAACCAAACAATACGGCATAGAGTTCCTTTTCTATTTGAGCATAGCCTTCTTGACATTTTGTTAATGTTTTAGAAGCGTAAGCTACTGGCTGGCCTTTTTGAAGAATAGCTGCCCCTACTGCGTTCTTAGATGCATCCACTGTTAATGTTATTGCATCGTTGACACTAAAGTGAGCCAAGACTGGTGTAGTGGTTAGTAACTGTTTTAGACGATCAAATACTTTTTGATGGTTTTCGTCCCAAATCCAGGACGTATTCTCTTTAATCAAGTTTCTTAGAACTTGTGTCTCAGCTGAAAGATTAGGAATGAAGTTACCCACGTAATTGATCAGACCTAGAAATCTTTGGACTCCTTTCTTGTCTTGAGGCGGAGGCATATCGCAAATGGCCTTGATACGTGAGTTGTCAGGAGACATTCCTGACTGACTAAAATTATGACCCATGTATTTTATTTCAGAGACTCCAAAGATGCATTTACTTTTATTAAATTTGACATTTATTTGTTGAGCTCTATTCAGTACGGCTTCAAGATGTTCATTGTGCTGTTGCTTTGTGTTTCCATAAACCAGTAGATCGTCCAGGTAGATGCTTACTCCTGGCAAGTCACCAAAGCAATCGTACATGGCCTTGTGAAATATTTCCGGTGCTACATTGATACCAAATGGTAGACGTTTGAACTTGTAGCGTCCAAATGGTGTATTGAAGGTTAGCAGTTTAGAGCTTTCTTCATCTACTGGGATCATCCAAAATCCCGAAGCGGCATCCAGGGTAGAAAATAGCATTGCTCCTTTTAATTGCGACCGTATTACATCTAATGTGGGTAGTTGATAGTGACAACGTTTCAGAGCTTTGTTCAAGCTTCGTGGATCTAAACAGATTCTCAAGTTTCCCGATTTCTTCTCCGTGACCACCATAGAACTGACCCATTCTGTAGGCTCTGTTATTGATTCAATAACATTATCTGCCATCATTCTTTCTAGCTCATTTTTTACCCTGTCATATAGTTTGAAAGGCAGTTTTCGAGGAGGGTCTATAACAGGTTTTGCATTTTCTTTAATTTCTAAATGACATTGGTGTGGTAAGTATCCTAATCCTTTGAATACATTGTACTTGTTTAAGAAGGACAGGTCCTCTTTTCCCCTTGATACACTGTTCAAATTTTTAATTGCTCCTATTTTTTGACACATTTCTAGTCCAAGCACAGTTTGACACTCAATGTCTAATACATTGAATTTCACCTTCATATATTTGTTCTTGATTTGACACTTAATGTAGCAGTAGCCAATATTTGTTAAAATTGTCCCACAAATTGATTTTAATTTCATGTCACATTTCTTAATGGAGTCAATATTATATCCTAAGTCACAAAATTGTCTTTTTGAAATACAGTTGGCTTGAGCTCCCGTATCTAATAAACACTTAACTGGTTTTTTATTAATTATGATGTCTAGAGACCAAGTACAGGCACTATTGTCTTTATTTACTGCACACACATAAGCTTCATCACCACTTTCGCAGTTTTCAATATTAACAATACCAACATCTCTACTTCTAGTTTTACACATTTTCGCAAAATGGTTTAATTTTCCACATTTTGAACATGTACGACCTTGAGCCGGACATTTGAACCTATGGACTTGACCACACCTTTCGCATTTTTTCTGTGAAGCAATGTTCCTTTCCATCTTTATATGCGGGCCTCTTTTTGCCTGTACAGCATTTACTTCCACTTCTCTCGACTCTCCCAAACTTCTGGCATGTACCTGCGCAATTTCTAGGCTTTTACAAATATTAATTGCCGACTCTAATGTCAGGTTTGATTCTTGTAGTAATCTTTCCTTTATATAAGTAAATTTCTTTTCTAAACCGCAAATAAGGGCGTCTTTTATCAGGCTGTCCTGTAAACTGTCGAATTCGCAGGATGCGCTCAGATTTTTTAGTATTGTAATATAAGATTGTATGTCTTCATCTTCATTTTGTTTACGTGTAAAGAATTTGTGTCGTTCCACTGTTAGATTTTTTTTCGGCTCAAAGTGATTACGGAATAATGTAACCAATTCCTTGTATTTTATTGTCTCCGTGTCGCTGTTGAATGTTCGAAAAACGTTATTGGCCGGTTTTCCTATTGTTGATAATAACAACGCCACTTTTCTTTTGTCTGACGCTTCATCGAGATCGGAGGCTATGAGACATAAATTAAATTCCTCAATCCATGTTTTCCAATTCTGGCTTGCATTCCCCGTTACGTCTAACGGCAATATAGCGGTAAACAATTGTATCGACGCCATGTTTTTTTTTTTTTCGCGTGATCGAAACTTTACACTTATTTTTTATTTTACAGATAAACACTTTTACTTATTTCAACTTGACACACACACACCTGACACCATGTTATGGTGGGTGGTTAGTTAATTAAAGTCTTTTTGAAGTCTTGATATATTTATTTAAATACCGACTGATAGCGACTTGACTCCATGCGTCCCGACCAGTGCGACCATCGAGTGACCAACCAGTCAAAGACCATAGATATATAACAGGAACCTAGATATGTGAAGTCATGTACTGTTTCAAGATGGTTTAGTGAAGTTATTGGGGGAAGTTTACATGCTCTATCAAACACCATCAGTTTGGTTTTGCATTGGTTTATGCTCAGATCGAGTGATACTTTCCCTCTCAACACGATCCAAGAGCTGTTTCATATCTGTCTCATTCGTGGCTACACGGATATAACATAAAAAAAATGTTGTCAACAAGTAAACAAAATACACTTTACAAGATATAATTAAACCAAGTTTTGTACGTTTTTTAAATAATAACCAGTTACAAACTAGTCTTTCAGGTGATTTATTTAAAAAGTTTATACATACATATTACATAAATCCTGAATCTGAATATATGATCATATTTTGTTTGATATTTAATTGTGTATTTATTAATTTGATTTAATATACCTACTGTAAATTCACTATGTCATATTAAATAATAAATTAATACATAAGTATATATTTTTGGTTGAAATTAATTTTGATTATTAAATATTATTTGTTGTTGAATGAATATACATTTTTGTATGTTTTATAAGTAGACCTCTAAGCATATCCTAAATACTTTTTACCTATTTGTACCTAACTCTAATATAACGAGTAACAGTTATAAACAGGCAAATTTAGTTTGTCCTTTCGTGCTCGCTATAACCAAGTCTGACTGTATTTATTTTTAACTTCTTTATACTATTCATAAATACCATCACGCCTTATTATTATTGGTGGGTTAGATAGAAAAAAACAAAATGCTAAACATTCAATACCTCTTCTCACTCCATACATTTTCTCATACAAGCTCAAATGTTATTTCTCTGACTTCTAACATTTGTTCTCAATATCTTATTCATGTGATTGTGCCAGTTTTTCTTAGTGAACTAACTCTCTTGTTACAGAATTGAGCCTCACCTCTTATAGAATTGTATATTTTTTTGTCAGACATTCATACTTTCAATGTGGTTAGAACAGCCTTCCTTGCTAATATGAAGCAAACGAAAATGAACGGCTTCAGCAACATTCAATGTTATTCTATATCAGGGGTGTCAAACTCAATTTTGCAGAGGACCATATATTAAATTTAGAATTTGTAGGCGGGCCAGATTCAAATAAAAAAAAATGTACTGAATTATTATAACATTTTATTTATTTAATTATGTTAAAAATCATATCAAAGTTATGAAAAAGGGTAATTATTTTGAGCTCGAGGATCCAGATACCTGACTTCTCTTGTTTTTGACGATATTCATTTGTAAGTCTTGGGCAATGTTTGTTCTTATTTATTTTCATGATGGAAAACATCTGCTCACATAACTAGGTGCTACCAAATATGCACAAAATGCGTGCTGCATGCTTTTTTAATTCCGGGTAGTTATCCAAACTCTTGAAATATTGTGTATAAAATGTAAGAGCGTTAACTTCTTTAATTTTTTTTCAAAATATGGTCGCGGGCCGTAGTGAACGGCCCGGGGGCTGGATGCGGCCCGTGGACCGTATCTTTAACATGACTGTTCTATATGTTAAAATACATACAAAAAATTGATGAAGCGATTTTTATCATTGTTGCATCATAGCTATGGGCTCAGGTTTTAACACATTTAAGTACAAAATGCTTTTTTTGTTATAATACAAGAAATTATAATAAGTTATTATAATTTCTTGTATTACTTGTGATGTTTTTTATCAGCATTTTTGTAAGGATATATATGTTTTAGAAAAGGAAAAAAGAAAGCTTTTTCTATTTTGAATATAATAATAGCATCTATATTTTTATTTTATAGGACTGTGTATACCGTTTCTTTATCGTTATTGAAATCATCAAATTGTGACTGCATTCTATTTTGAATATAAGTATTTATTTATGAGCCATTGATATTATTATTTGTAACATATTGTATTTTTTTGCACAAGGCAATTCACCCTGCAAAGAGTGTTTGTGCCGATTTGATGTTTACTGTTCAAAAGAAGAAAAACTATTTTTGGTTTATGTTTAGATTATTATTAATAATATAAATTTTGTAATAACAGATAATACATGAGAATTTTGAAAGGACAAAAGATGTTGGATAAAGTGGTGATTTATGCCAATAAAACTTTTGTACTCAGAATTTTGAAATATTGATCCAGTCAGGGGTTTTCAACTTTTAATTCTTATTACTTTTTTCCATATTTTTATTTTTTCATTTTTTCCAAATGGTGATAGGGATTTCTATTTTGAATATACATAGTATGTTTGTGTTATGTTTATGGCTTAATTGTATCATTTTTTACTTGTAATTGTTTACTGTATTATGACTGTATTTTTTCAAATGGTGACAAGACTTTGTATTTTGAATACAAAGTATGTATCATTGATAATATTGTTATCACTTTGTACATAACTGCATTATGAGTGTAATTCTCCAAATGGTGAAAGGACTTTATATATTAAATATAAGTGACAAGACTTTCTATTTTAAATATATAAGTATATATTATATTTATTACTTTGTACATAACTGTATTGTGAGTTTTTAAATGGTGAAAGGATTTTCTATGTCTAATATAATATGCCTATGATTATTTTATGGGTTATTGGAATTATTTGAAACAATTTGTACTTAATTGTATTATGACTGTATTTTTTCACATGGTGACAAGACTCTATTTTGAATATAAGTTTATATTTATTTTTTATGAGTCATTGATATTATTTGTATCACTTTGTACTTAACTGTATTATGAGTGTATTTTTTTTTAAACGGTGAAATGATTTTCTATTTCTAATATATGCTTATGATTATTTTATGGGTTATTGGAATTATTTGAAACAATTTGTACTTAACTGTATTATGACTGTATTTTTTCACATGGTGACAAGACTCTATTTTGAATATAAGTTTATATTTATTTTTTATGAGTCATTGATATTTTTATTTTATAATATATATAATAATAACTTGGTATACACCACTTTTGAGCACAAATAACTGTCGACCGGTTTCGAGAACGATGTTCTCATCTTCAGGATGACTTACGTACTAAATTAAAAATGAAAATATAGACTTAACCTAAACTAAAGATGTGGGAGGAGTCAATTCAAAAGTAGTTATTCATTGATATTATTTGTATCACTTTGTACTTAACTGTATTATGAGTGTATTTTTTTTAAACGGTGAAAGGTTTTTCTACTTCTATTATTTGCTTATGATTATTTTATGGGTTATTGGAATTATTTGAAACAATTTGTACTTAACTGTATTATGACTGTATTTTTTCACATGGTGACAAGACTCTATTTTGAATATAAGTAGGTATATATTTCTTTTTTATGAGTCATTGATATTATTTGTATCACTTTGTACTTAACTGTATTATGACTGTATTTTTTTAAACGGTGAAAGGATTTTCTATTTCTAATATATGCTTATGATTATTTTAGGGGTTATTGGAATTATTTGAAACAATTTGTACTTAACTGTATTATGACTGTATTTTTTCACATGGTGACAAGACTCTATTTTGAATATAAGTTTATATTTATTTTTTATGAGTCATTGATATTATTTGTATCACTTTGTACTTAACTGTATTATGAGTGTATTTTTTTTAAACGGTGAAAGGTTTTTCTACTTCTATTATTTGCTTATGATTATTTTATGGGTTATTGGAATTATTTGAAACAATTTGTACTTAACTGTATTATGACTGTATTTTTTTAAACGGTGAAAGGATTTTCTATTTCTAATATATGCTTATGATTATTTTAGGGGTCATTGGAATTATTTGAAACAATTTGTACTTAACTGTATTATGACTGTATTTTTTCACATGGTGACAAGACTCTATTTTGAATATAAGTTTATATTTATTTTTTATGAGTCATTGATATTATTTGTATCACTTTGTACTTAACTGTATTATGAGTGTATTTTTTTAAACGGTGAAAGGTTTTTCTACTTCTATTATTTGCTTATGATTATTTTATGGGTTATAGATATTATGTATCGGGTACCTATAGTGGGAAGATATGAAAACAGCTGAGTTCGGTTACATGATGTTTATTAATGCGACTGGCCCGAGAGAATGTTAAATGAGAACTGAATAAGGTTTTGATTGGTGGGGGTATATATAGGCTACTTCGTATACCCCCACAGGAGTCCTCCCTGAATAATATACTTGGGGGTTCACATACTAAAATACTACACAAGAAAAATAATAAAAACTAATGTTCGTATTTTCGGCGAGTGCGCCCTGGTGAGTAGGTATGAGTCCTGGTCTGGTTTCGTTATCTTGAAGTAGTGCATAGTTTGATATCTCATGTTACATATTGTTTAATAATCACACGGTGCTCCGGAATGTCTGATGTCAGCGAAAATGAAACTTGAAACTTCTCTGTAGCAAGAAATCGTATCAACCTTATCTTGCAACGGGGTGGTACCATTACTAAAGACTAGGTATCGAGAAATTTCCTTCGAGCTG
Source organism: Molanna angustata (assembly GCA_963576475.1). Classification (NCBI taxonomy): domain Eukaryota; kingdom Metazoa; phylum Arthropoda; class Insecta; order Trichoptera; family Molannidae; genus Molanna; species Molanna angustata. The sequence goes on along the minus strand of OY754983.1, from coordinate 2,528,183 downwards.
CTTGTCCTGTCGATGAGGCGATGTGAACGGTTTCGGTTTGTCGTGTCAATGAGACAAGGGTGAGCGGTTTCGGCTTGTCATGTCAACGAGACACGGATGAGCGGCTTGGGATTGTCTTGGTGGCGATGAGACAAGAGCGAGCGGCTTGGGCTTGTCATGGTGGCGATGAGACGAAAGCGAGCAGCTTGTGCTTGTCGTAGAGGCGATGAGACGAGAGCGAGCAGCTTCGGCGTGTCGTGACGTTGAGACAGAGGCAAGCAGCTTTGGGTTGTTGTGGTCAAGCGGATCTAGCTTGACGAGATGCAGAAAAGTTCGCAGGCGGGAGTTGCTGGTAACGTGGTAGACATCACGATGGGGCAGTAGTCACTTCTCTTGGATGGCTTCTCTGGGAGGTCGATGCTGGCAGAAATCATCGAAGGGAAGTTGTTGCATTTCGCGGTTTTGACGTTCTCGTGGGCGTCAGCAGTTATGAGTTCTCACGTCAAAACAAAGTAGGTATAAGCAGTCTTGAATTCTCACAGCGGTGTTATCGCTTGATGTTTATTTTTGCAAGCTTGCACTGTGATGAACGTGTAGGACGGATTCGTTATCCAGTCCACGGTTCACGAAGGCTCACATTACAAAATTTCTAAACATCAACACTGTTCCCACTATAGGTATATATCACGTCGGGTTCATCAGTTATAGGTATGTGTATGTATCGGGTACCTATAGTGGGAAGATATGAAAACAGCTGAGTTCGGTTACATGATGTTTATTAATGCGACTGGCCCGAGAGAATGTTAAATGAGAACTGAATAAGGTTTTGATTGGTGGGGGTATATATAGGCTACTTCGTATACCCCCACAGGGTTATTGGAATTATTTGAAACAATTGGTACTTAACTGTATTATGACTGTATTTTTTCACATGGTGACAAGACTCTATTTTGAATATAAGTAGGTATATATTTCTTTTTTATGAGTCATTGATATTACTTGTATCACTTTGTACTTAACTGTATTATGAGTGTATTTTGTATTATTTGATATTATTTGAAACATTTTGTACTTAACTGTATTATGACTGTAAATTTATAAATGGTGAAATTATTTTTTATTTCTAGTATATGCTTGTGTTTATTTGACGGGTTATTGGAATTATTTGTAACAATTTTTACTTAACTGTATTTTCCAAATGGTGACTGGACTATTGAATATATGTATGTCTCTATTTAATTGGTAGCGGCAAAATTGAGAACCTTCGTCTCTACATAATATGTATTATGGCAAAAGTGCTCAAAGTAGAATGGAAACCTAATTCCAAAATCCTGAAGAACCATTAGGTAAGGTTGGAGTTTAGAGAAAAAGTGGATCAATCACTTCAAGAAATAAATGAGAACACTCCAATCGATGAAATATGGGAGGAACCTCAGCAGATTTATTGGGAACAGTGCAGCCATACAGAAGATTAGGCCTGGTTGACGAGGAGAGTGAAATAGTAACTAGGCAGAAAATGACGCCTATTTCCAAATGCAACAAAGAAACACCAGGAGTACAGAGGACTACAAACATAAAAGAAAGAAGAAGAAAACAATTACGATGTCAATGAAAGCAGAAAATTCTATAGGGCTGTTAAACATAATAAGAAAATATTTCAGTGAGAATCACAGTATGTTGAAGCAAAAACAGGTATATACTCATCAACAGTGATGATATTATTCTGAAGCGTTGGGTCGAGTACTAAGTACTAGTTTACGAGTAGATAATGAGATCAATTATATGTATAAAGAATTAAACATCTCCAGGGCATGATGACATACCAGCAGAACTGTTCAAGTATGGTGTTAGCAAAGTTATCAAAACTCTGCATGAAATTATCACCTAAATTTGGGAATTTAAAGTAATGCTAAAAGATTGGGAGACTGACTTGATCTGTTCACTACATAAAAAGAGAGAAGCATTGAACTGTATTAACTACAGAGGCATCACACTTTTAAGCATAGCATATATGAGTTTTGTCTATGCGACTCTTACCATTCGTGTAACATGTCGTCGGGCAATATCAAAGCTGGTTTTGGTCAGGCAGGCAGGAAGAAAATATGTTATTGGTGTTTGAAACAACTATATTAAGGAAAAAAATTGCCCCAAATAATGATGGAGGTGCTTGAAGAATACGGTATCATCATAAACTAGAGAGAATGTATAATGTAGTCTAATTTATAAAATTCAGCGCCTACGTTGGCTGGGACAATGTTTGTTGGATACCTGTCCTGAAGGGAGAAGAAGTAGAGGCAGACCTAAGTTAAGATGGCTGGACGATGTGCTGTGTGATATAAGAGAAATAGATCTGATAAATTGGAGAAGACTGGCGGTCGATAGGGAGGGATGGAGACGACTTCTGGAGGCCAAAGTCTATAGCGGACTGTAGCACCGGTTATGTTTATTTTATTGGTTATTGGAATTATTTTTAACTGTTATTTTCCAATTGGTGACAGTGATTTCTATTTTGAATAGGTTTTATGTTAATTTTATGGGTTTTTGGAATTATTTGTGACCATGTTATGACTGTAATTTTCCAAATGGTAAGAGTGCTTTTTATTTAGTATATGTTGTTGTAATTTAATGGGTAATTGGAATTATTTGTAATATTTTGTAGCTGTAATATTATGACTGTAATTTTTCAATTGATGCCAGAACTATAATACTAAGTACTAGAGTATAAGTATTATGTTTATTTTTTATGAGTTATTGAATTTATTTGTATAGACTTTTATAAATCATTAAAAAGAAATAAGAAAGGTAGGTATAGATTGAAATAAATATTGTTTTATTTAATACCTACTAATAAAGAGCGCATTCCCTTATGTTACAAAATTTGTGTTCCATGAACTGCAAGAAATACTGTAGTACTTACCATACATACCTACCATACATCCAATTTTTTTATTTTATTTTACATTACTTCTCGGGCAACTAACAGGTTCTATGTCAAATATTAATTAATCAAAATTAAATATTAATAGTCAAGTAGCCACATTCTGGAGACTTACGATATTTATCGTCACACAGATCCAGACTGGAAACACAATTAAAAACTATGTCTCCACCGGGAATCGAACCCTGGACCTTTGGATCAGCAGTCAGATATCTAACCAACTGAGCCACGAAGGCCGACATTTTTATTTATTAATTACAATTTCGCTTTTTTGTACATATACATACACCTCTTTCTAAGGATTACAAAGTAAGTGGTACAATAAAAGTCTTATTATTATTATACCTACATGATGTGTTGTATAGAAAACAAAATATCTTGAAATATTCAATAATTTGGATTTATGGTTTGGTGCTTATTCTTCAACTATACATACTATCGCTATCGACAGTTGGATCTCATGTGTTACATGCAACTAGTATATGTATAAAATATCAAAACCAAAAACTGGGGCACTTTCTAACATTTCAATCTGACATATTGTTAATACATAATCCACATTGACTGGCATACATAATATATAAAATTAGTTCAAAGTATCAAAAGCAACACTTGTGTATATAATTAAAACGAAAGTTCTCTGATTCAGCTCATGTGATAAGATCAGACAGTATTCTCATAACTGTAGTTTCAAAATCTACATAGACTGCCTTAATGATGATCATTTCTTCCTATATCTTGTTTGCATAGTTTTTTGTACCTATATTTATTTTTCAGATAGCATTTCAATTGTAAGCTTATTTAAATATATACATACCATCACGCCATGTCCCTTGCGGGTAGGCAGAAAGAACTGAACGCCACATTTTTTTATCCTGGCACGCATCCCTCGCCTCGTCCACATTCATGCATCGTCTCATACATATTTGTCTGTTGCTCGCACTTCTAACATTTCAGAATTATCGTTCACATGGTTGTGCCATCCTTTTCTTTGGCGTCCCCGACCTCTAATTCCATTCCTGTCCGCAATTTATACTTTCTTCGTCAGGCGTTCCTCATTCATTCTCCTCATGTGGCCAAACCATCTCAATGTATTCACTTTCATTCTATTAATGACATTAATTTATTCTTCATCTTACATTTTTTTTCTTATGTCCTCATTTCTTACCCTGTCATACATCGTTCTATTACAGACTCTTCTTAACGATAAAACTTAATCAAATACTACCAGAGATACTCCATTTACTATATTTTTTAAATCATGTTATACTTTTATTTGTAGTATATCAATATTTGGAAAAATAAAAGCACTTTATTTCGTCATAAACAATTTTGTAATTACCTACTATATATTTTGTAAATTATATAAAACCTCGTCAAACCAGACCGATCTGCTATGTAATGCTATATTTTGTAAATTATATATAATAGAGGTCAAAATAAAATAGTAGCCGTACATTGATCTTTTCAAAACAATGGTTTAGGTTATGTTGTACATAAACCTTTAACTTAAATATAAAACATTACTTATACCTTAACCTCACATCTTAAATAGATACATTGATAAATAAACACATATTAGTGCATTTCCGATAAATATTTTGATCATATTTTACGAGAATTTACTTGTTTAATGATAGATGTCAAATTTGACAGCTAAGCCGCCATTTTCGCACGGATGGGTTATTTGTGCTAAAATCCTAAAATGTGCTAAAGACGCTTGTCTAAATGTTGCGCATACCCCCCACTCTACCGCTATAGTGTTGCCATAATTTTATTTAAATAAATGCCATGTCATAATAATAATTTTATTTTAAATAAAATTATTATTATACCTATGGCAAGGAAATATTTAGCCTTGAAAAATTGTCAGTCAGAAATTGAAGTTATACTCTAAAATCTAAAATACTCTACTACTCTAGTTTCTACTGAAATCTGTTTTGATTAAAATGTATGGGAAAATTGTCAAAAAACATGGAATTCTGTTTTCGATCGGAATATGTTCGTTAGGTTAGGCTCTGACATGAATATTATGTTCGTAAATGGATGAATAACACGGCCGCAAAAACCGAGCAGACCTGAAATTTGGCGGGGAAACGCTGTTAAGCAAAATCACCAAATTCTTTATAACCACATAGGTAGGTACCTAAGTAAAAGTATGAAAAAAAAACAAAAAGTAGGGAGTTTTCACTTTATTGTGAGTTACTGATATAATTATAGGAAACCAATAAGTATCTATATATTAATACGTGAAGCCTGTGCCAAAGATCCCTTGAATCAATATAATTAAATGGTAGGTGTACGTAAACAATAATTATCCGTAGGTATTATATACTCTTTGACAATAATATCTACCTAGTGATAATACCAACCTTAGGTAATACTGGATAATACCAATGTTTAAATTAAAATTTTAGAACATGTTAATGAAAATTACGTATTATATAAATAAGTACCTACCTACTGTGAAACAATATAAATTATATTTTTTATTTATATAATATCTCACAAAGGAATTTACGGAAGATAATCGACATAGGACTACGAACATAAATGGAAGGGACGAAGCGACCGAAAGGGCAGAGGGACCGAAGGGACGAAGCGACCGAAAGGGCAGACGGATTGAAAGGGCGAAGGGATGGAGGGACCAGGGACAGATGGGCCGATGGAACGAATATTTTCATTACTCATGTGCAGGCATATCGGACAATCAAGTAATTAATATGGGAATTATAGCAAAGGGAAACTGGAAGTGTTCCGAATGCGTGTTGCTGGATCCAAGATCACTAAGAAATACTCCATCTCCAATCAGCACCGGGTCAACCTTCTCCACAGTGACACCAAACGGCAATACTAAAAAATTGAAGGATGCGACGCCACCAGTAGATCAGAGTAGCACAGATACTTCACTGGCTTTGACGAATCAAGTGAAAAAATTTTTGATTGAAAAATTTGAAGAAGTGAGAAGTAATGCAGCTTTTACTGGCGTGGACGCATCTAACGCCATTGAGGTTCGGCTTGCAGAGATATCTTCTATGATTGAGGAGCTGCGGAGAGAGAACGGCCAGTTAAGAGAGCGCGTGATTTCTCTTGAGACTCAGGATGACTCAGACAAGTTGCGAGAGGAGGTTAAATCACTAAAGGATCACAACAGAATCTTAGAAGACTCAATGACTGTCAAGGAACAGTCAAGTAGATCCTATAATCTAGAATTGAAAGGTGTAAACCAGCATACGGGCGAGTCACTACTTCAGATCTTTACGTCAATAACCCGAATAGTTGGTGTCGAAATAGATCCAGGGGACGTGGACTACATAGTGCGTACCAGATCATTTAATACAAATGTCCCTAAGCCCATCGTTATTAAATTTCTTCGCAAATTGACAAGGGACACCATTCTAGCAGCAGTGAGACAGAAGAAGAAGACGATTACTACTGCAGATCTTAATATTGAAGGCACAACCAGATCCATAACTATCGATGAACATCTCACGTTACGAAATAAAAAAATACTTTATGAAAGTAAGCTACTTGCTAAAGAAAGAGGTTTCAAATATATTTGGGTTAGAAATGGTAGAGTTTTTTTACGAAGAAACGATACATCCCCCAAGATATGGATCTCGGGGTTGGCAGATTTGGAAAAAATGAAATGCTCAAAGGAACTACCATATGTGGAGACCTTGTCTTTGGAGGAATCACCAGCCTAGACATATCTAAATCACTTGTTTATTCTAAATTCTTTAATATTATTTCTATAGGTAAGCATTGCATTAATTTAAATTCATTTATTCTCCCCAGACCTCCCCTATCATCCCAATCATCCTTTCCCATAGTTGTCGCGCTATTGAGGGCAGTCTAGTGTACTCGTGTGTCTTGCCTTAAATTTCAAAAAATAAAATGAATACCTTAAACATTTTGTATGAGAATGTTCAAGGGCTGCGCACAAAAACAAATGAATGTCTACTTAATTGTTTAGAGAATGACTATGATGTAATTTGTCTCACTGAAACATGGCTAAATAATAAAATATTTTGCTCTGAATTGATTGATGATAGATATGATGTTTATAGGAGAGATAGGAATGAATCATTGTCCAGTGTGGGAGGTGGAGTGTTAATTGCGGTAAGGTCTGGTCTTAATGCGGTGCATAGGTCAACATGGACATCGACCGCCGAAGATATGTGGATATCGATCCCCATTAATAAAGTAAGGAGTGTCCATGTGGGATGTGCATATATTGCTCCGGGCCCAAATCACACTAAGAATATTGAGTCTCACCTGAGTATGGCGCAGGAGATCTGTGATAGTTTCAGTGACGATATTATTGTTTTGACTGGGGACTATAATCTACCGCAGATTGAGTGGACTCTGAGTTCTAGTACGGGGCTAGTGATTGGCCAACATGACAGTGGCAGGGCATACTCATCTTTTATTGATTTCCTGGCCTTTACTGGCATGACTCAATTTTCAAATGTCAAAAACACTTTCAATAGAATACTTGATCTGATCATTTCAAATCATGATTGCTTGGTGGGTGTTTCGGAGTCACCATTGGTAGACCCCGATGCTCATCACGTACCTCTCCTAGTCGAATTGAATACTTCTCAAATTAAACAACACGTAATAAAAAACAATCAAAAAGAAATTATTCATTACAATAAAGCTGATTATGCGAGGGTGAGAAATGAACTTTCTAAATTCGACTGGGAGCAGGAACTCGCAAACCCTAGTAATGATAATTATGTTGAAAGATTTTATAACATATTAGATAATGTTATACGTGAGGTCATACCTATAAAAAAAATTAGAATTGGACAATCGTATCCCATATGGTACTCGTCTGCATTAATTAAAGTAATAAAAGAAAAGAGTATATATCATAAAAGGTGGAAGAATTACAATAATCCACTGGATTATCAATCTTTTTCATTATTACGACGTAGACAAAAAATATTGCTTCGCGAATGTTACGACACATACATAAAAAATATTGAAAATAACATTAAGTGTGACCCAAAACACTTGTTTAAATTTTTGAATTCACAACGTAATTCTAAGGGTGTGCCCAAGTGCATGACCTACAAGGGCAAATCAATCACTGACGCAAAATCTATTTGCAATAATTTTAATATTTTTTTCACATCGGTTCACGCTAAAAACCTTAATACAGGTGTAACGCAATTCTGCGATTTGGCGGACCGTCGCCTTCACCAGGATGCTAACACAATTTTGATCAATAACATTGAGATATCCAGTACAATTGTAGAGAAATATCTAAGGTTGGTCAATGTCAGTAAGGGTTGTGGGCTGGATCGAATTCCTGGGGTTTTTTTGAAGAATTGCTCTCGTGAGTTGTCTATACCGCTATCTATTATTTATAAACGATCTCTGAAAAATGGCTGTTTCCCAAAAGCTTGGAAACAAATGATAATAAGTCCAATATTCAAAAAGGGTGACAAACATGAAATAGAAAATTATCGGCCCATCTCAAAACTTTCCATCATGAGTAAAATATTTGAAAAAATAGTGATAGACCAAATAAGTCCAATAATTAATACCAGGTTGATTGACAGCCAGCATGGCTTTCGCGTTAAAAGGTCAGTAGAATCAAACTTATTAGAGTTCACATGCTACCTATCAAAAAAAAATGGAGGGGGGCGGACAAATTGATGCAATTTACAGCGATTTCACTAAGGCGTTTGATAAGATTAATCATACTATTCTACTGCGGAAGGCTTGGTATATGGGTATCCGGGGAGACTTGTTTAGGTGGTTTGAATCTTACATTACCAATAGATCTCAGGCTGTACTGTTGCACGGATATACATCGGATTTTAGGCCTATTTACTCAGGTGTACCCCAGGGATCCCATTTAGGACCTCTGCTCTTTCTGATATACATCAACGACATTAGAGACTGTTTACGAAACTCAAAAATATTGCTTTTTGCGGATGACGCTAAAATATATAAAACGATTACAAGCTTGCAAGACTGTTTGGAACTCCAATCCGACCTCGATAGAATTCAAAATTATTGCATTAACAACCAGTTATTCTTGAATACAGAAAAATGTAATGTAATCACTTTTACCAGAAAAATCAACAAAATAATTTATACATACTCTATAAATGGTGAACAATTAGAATAAAAAAAGGAGATAAGAGACTTGGGAATCATATTGGATGAAAAATTGAGTTATGTCCAGCATTTTGAGAGTGTGTGTAAGCGAGGATTCAACATGCTCGGTCTCATATTAAGAAGCACCAAATCATTCAAAAATCCCATGTCCTTGGTGGTGTTGTTTAACTCCTTGGTTAGAAGCGTGCTTGAGTTTGGAGCTGTCATATGGAGTCCTAATTACATAACCCACATTGAGGCACTTGAAAAACCCCCAAAAAAATTAATTAAACAGCTGAATTTTAGGAATAGAATCCATTTGGAAAACTACAGAATTAGCCTTCAACACTACAAACTGAAATCATTGGAGTCTAGAAGACTTGTGGCTGACTTATGTTACTTGCACAAGATAGTTAATGGTGGAGTAGATAGTCCGAGTATATTGCAGCTGCTTCCCTTTCATTGCCCTCAGAGAATAGTCAGGAACCCATCTTTATTTTACATTGACAAACCTAGGACTAATTACTCACGCAATTCATTCGTTAATATGTAGAGCATGTTATTGTTACAATAAAAACTGTATGAGTGACCCTAGGCTTGATATTTTTACGTCTAGTCTCTATACATTCAGAAAATGTTTGATGGAGATGATTAAATTTTAATTGTATTTTGGGTATGCCTGCGCTGGGACTGATCTTTCGACTGACCCGACAACAAATTTTTCCAAAAGGGAGCTAATCCCTTCCTCTCCTCCTCCTTTTCCCCTCCTTGACCCTTCCCAAACCCTCTTGCAATGCTATATGTAGGTTCAATAGTTTTTAATTTATTCAAACTTTTTTATTCATAATACTAAATAAGAACATTGTAATTGGCGTTATGAAAATTTGTAATTTTTATACTATTTTTATATAAAATTCAAAGCTGTAATGTTCATTCAAATAATAAAATAAAAATAAAATAAAAATATATTCTTCTTTGATTATTACAATAACTTCCAAGTTGACATGAAATTGTTATATCGGATTAGTCATAAGTTGAGAAACTTTCAAAAAAACTAAACATTCAATAAAAATGTAATAAACCATAAAAAATGTTCTTTGAGCAATAACTATAAATGATATTGACGCGACCTCTCCTGTTCGCGTTATTTTCTATTTTGAAATCGGCGCTAAATCAGACCACAAACAAACATTTGTGAAAAAATAAAGTGTAAGAAAAAGAAATTTGACAATAATAACGATAACCTCCAAAATGTGACATTTACGAGTAAAAGATTTTTGACAGTCGAAAATTAGACACGCGTCGTGTCGACACGGACCGTGCTCACTGCGGCCAGAGCAGCTGCAGACCGCACCAGAGGGTGTCGGTTAGGCTCGCTCCACACCGGCAGCCATGGATGTGACACCTGGAGTGGCGAGATGGATCGGCGCACCACCATTCGGCGAGAGAGCCGCTTTCCTGGACCGAAGCGGGCGCTGAGTTTGGAAAGTGTTCCAAACGCTGTTGGGTCGCGCTGGACCCTGGAGCGACGGCCTGCGTCTCCTTGAGACTCGCGCCGCCGCTGTCGCTCCCGCCAGTCACCCAACCGACATCTGCCGGTGTCTGGGACCCGAGGTTGCTGTCGCCGATAGCCTTGCCCCTTCGCCCATCGACGACGATCCATTCCGGCATTGGCGGTGCATCAGCACGCCCATGGCCTAGACGAGGAAATTATGTGTGCCCCAGAAAACTATATACTTATATGTGATAATTTGTTTTTTCTCCGTGTGACAATAATTCGGCTGTGTGATTTTATTTAATTTATTTTATTTAATTCATTTTAACGTGTGACGTCCAATATTGACTATCTATCTTAAATTTGTGACGTCCTAATTTATTGACCATGTTATTTATTTTAATTATTTCTTTTACCAGACATTTTAATAATTTTATCTAGTGACATGACCGTGCCGTCTGACGTTTGTGCGCTGACACTTGACATTTGTGTATCGTCAGACCACGGCTTCAAATTTTGTTTAGTTTTTTATCAATCTCGTTCAGCGACTATGTGTGGAATATCAAATTCCATTTTTGACATTAAAGAAAGGTGAGCTCTGCCTCAAAGCCTCTTGGGAGGAGGGTAACAATATGATTTTGTTGATAGTAAATTTATCAAGGATCATTTTATTCTTCACAATTCTTATGTATCGTACGTATGGTTTTCTAATAATTTATTGTACTATCCGCGGTACATTTATGAAGATGACAGTGGACCATAAAATACTTTCTTTCTATGACAATGATTAATATGAACAATTTATTTTATTTTTCTCCCGACGACCGTTTCGGCTTATAAGGCCATAATCAACCAGTTGATAAAATAAAATAAATTGTGGAATTATATATGTGTTCATATTAATCATTGTCATAATGGAATTCTACAAATTAGAAGCCGTCACAATCGAAAGATTGAAAATTGAAAAGTGCGTACTTTCTTTCTACTTTGACAGTTGCATATATCATTGCCACAGGTATAACAAGAATTTTATTTTAAGTAAAACTATTTATTATGGAATGGCAACATTACTAGTAACGGCAGAGTGGGGGGTATGTGTTACATTTATCCGCTCGTCTGTATATGTGTTCTGTGCCTTTCGCGGTTGTCGTATTGGCTTGCGTATTTAATCGTATTTAATAAATGTTAAAAACAAGAAATTAGTAATGATTTTTCAGTTTTTTATCGTTAAAATCGAATGTATATTGATATTATGTGTGTAAATTGTGATTTAATTATGTTTCCTGTCGCGGTTGACGCATTGACTTAATAAACGTAAAAATAAGAATATAGTAATGATTTTCGGTAATTATTCAGAATAGTACGTAAACGCCATTTTTTTTTATTTTTGTATAAACGTAGTAAATATTCATTTTCCCGGTCCCGGTTTCCCGGAAAAATAGTCATTTTCCCGGGAAACGCCCAAGAAGAATTAGAAAAAATTAAACTTACGGAAAAATGTATGTACTGATGTACAAAGTTCAAAACAAAGTACAAAAATGTACAAAGTTTGAATCCATACATACAATTTGGTGGTTTTGGGACATCTATCGGCGAATAGAAACGAATACAATAGTTTTGCCATACTTTGTTTACAAAAACTATTTCTCATTTAAACACCGAATTCATATAAATAACTTTAATTAAAACACAAAGTTTGAATGTATGTAGTTATTATTGTGATATCATAAAAATAATAATATATACTGTATTGTAATATCATAAAAATAATAATATTACGTGCGAATATCATTTCAACTATTTTAATTTGGTTATGTTGAGTTACTATCAATTTCCACTCAGTGTATAATGCGACTCGCTCACGCGTGTCGCAATAATAACAATACAAACCTAACCAACCTATTTTAAGCAAACTTTTGGTAAAAATTGGTTAGGTTAGGTTTGTACGTAGTTATTATTGCGACTCGCGTGAGCGAGTTGCATTACATACTGTCACTCAATGTATAATGCATTTTGCTCACGCGCAAAGCATACAATATTCCATTTTGATGACCTAAAATGATTTCGATATACTTAATCTCACCGGAATTCTCGTTTTCAATCAGTGTCAAAAAATTCAAATTAAAGTAGTATTTAAATATTTTATAACCTTGCATTTTTTTAAACTTTATTAATTTTCGATATTTCATAGAATTTTCATTAACTTCAGATGTTCGCCGCGTGTTTCTATACTAAAAATTAGTTTGAATATTCGCCCATAGATGTCAAAAAAGCAACTATTTGCATGGATTTTTTCATACATTTTTCGTAATTTAATATTTTTTTTAACGTTTCTAGGCTTTTCCCGGGAAAATGAATATTTTTTCCAGTAATCTGTATATTTTTATCTACCTATAGACAAAAAATCAACAAAATTGGCGTTTACATACCTTTAATAAAATTACTCTATAATATGGCATCTACGTGAGAAAATCGTTACTCGCAAACTCGGCGATAGGTGTCGTGAAATCGAACATTCATGTGAAATTCTTCATGCTGAGTATGGACAAAATCAAAGAAGTGAAGCAAGAAAGATTATGTCATACAAGTTACGAAGAAAGTTTTCCGAAAGAAGCAAAAACAGATGATTCATATGAAGCATTTCCTGATTTTCCGATGGATGAATTTGTACCAGATTTAAAACAAGAAATAAAGGAGCATTTTATCAATTTTCAAGAAACGTCCTCTCAAAGTATCGATATTGGATATGAAACTAATGTCTATAAGAAAAAAAAACTAATATCCACTCATCCAGTTGAAAAGCCATTTGAATGCAATGGCTGTGGAAAAACATTTGCAATAAAGGGTTACTTAAAAAAGCATCTATTGATTCACTCAGATGAAAAGCCATTTGAATGCGCTGTCTGTGGGAAAACATTCGTACAAAGGAGTCAATTAAAAAGTCATCAATTCACTCATTCAGGTGAAAAGCCATTTGAATGCAATGTCTGTGGAAAAGCATACTTAACTAGGAGTACCTTAAAAATACATCAATCAACTCATTCAGGTGAAAAGCCATTCGATTGCAATATCTGTGGAAAAACATTCATAAGGAGGTGTCAATTAAAAAGTCATCAATTCACTCATTCAGGTCAAAAGTCATTTGAATGCAATGTCTGTGGAAAATCATTCATAAGGAAGAGTCAGTTAAAAAGTCATCAATTAACTCATTCAGGTGCAAAGCCATTTGAATGCAATATCTGTGGGAAAATATTGATAAGGAGGAGTCACTTAATACGTCATCAATTAACTCATTCAGGTGGAAAGCCATTTGAATGCAATCTCTGTGGAAAAACATTTGCAATAAAGGGTAGCATTAAAAAGCATCAATTAATTCACTCAAAAGAAAATCCATTTGAATGCAATGTCTGTGGAAAAACATTCATACAAAGGAGTTTCTTAAAAAGTCATCAATTAACTCATTCAGGTGAAAAGCCATTTGAATGCAATGTCTGTGGAAAAACATTTACACAAAGGAGTAGCTTAAATATGCATCAATTAACTCACTCAGATGAAAAGCCATTTGAATGCAACGTCTGTGGAAAAACATTTACACAAAGGAGTAACTTAAATATGCATCAATTCACTCATTCAATTGAAAAGCCATTTGAATGCAATGTCTGTGGAAAATCATTCATAAGGAGGAGTCAATTAAAAAGTCATCAATTCACTCATTCAGGTGAAAAGCCATTTGAATGCAATGTCTGTGGAAAAACATTCACACAAAGGAGTTTCTTAAAAAGTCATCAATTAACTCATTCAGGTAAAAAGCCATTTGAATGCAATGTCTGTGGAAAAACATTTACACAAAGGAGTAACATAAATATGCATCAATTAACTCACTCAGATGAAAAGCCATTTGAATGCAATGTCTGTGGAAAAACATTTACACAAAGGAGTAACTTAAATATGCATCAATTCACTCATTCAGTTGAAAAGCCATTTGAATGCAATGTCTGTGGAAAATCATTCATAAGGAGGAGTCAATTAAAAAGTCATCAATTCACTCATTCAGGTGAAAAGCCATTTGAATGCAATGTCTGTGGAAAAACATTCTCACAAAGGAGTTTCTTAAAAAGTCATCAATTAACTCATTCAGGTGAAAAGCCATTTGAATGCAATGTCTGTGGAAAATCATTCATAAGGAGGAGTCAATTAAAAAGTCATCAATTCACTCATTCAGGTGAAAAGCCATTTGAATGCAATGTCTGTGGAAAAACATTCACACAAAGGAGTTTCTTAAAAAGTCATCAATTCACTCATTCAGGTGAAAAGCCATTTGAATGCAATGTCTGTGGAAAAACATTCACACAAAGGAGTTTCTTAAAAAGTCATCAATTAACTCATTCAGGTGAAAAGCCATTTGAATGCAATGTCTGTGGAAAATCATTCATAAGGAGGAGTCAATTAAAAAGTCATCAATTCACTCATTCAGGTGAAAAGCCATTTTAATGCAATGTCTGTGGAAAAGCATGCTTAACTAGGAGTTACTTAAAATTACATTAATCAACTCATTCAGGTAAAAAGCCATTCGATTGCAATGTCTGTAGTATTTGATCACATTTTTTTACAAGAATCTTTAATTTTTGGACAAAAATAAATTCATTTTGTTATTTTATTTTATTCAGAAAACATACAGAATACATACATATAAATAATAATAACAAAAATGATATAATATACAGTTTCATGCCTAAATACATGTTTTCGCTTATATAAAAAGTAATACCTAAACATTTTTTTTATTTATTTTATTTATTATTTCTTTTTTTTCATCATCATAGGGCGTGTACATTCGAAACACGATGAAAAAAGTAACATCAAATATTACCCCGGCTAATAATTTGCAATTTTCATAGCAAAAGTAAAGGGAAGCAAGCATTAAAAAAACATTTTTTTTAATTATTCTGATTAATATTACAATGCACAAACTAATGTAAAAATTGAAAATTTAAGAGATAAATGCAACATCAAATTATTCATTGTAAGAGCTATAGTTAAATAGGCAAAAAATAGAAATAAGAAAATAAGATAAAGTAGAAATAAGAAATAAAAGAATAAAAAAATACTCAAGCTGGAAGAAAGAAGTAAGTATATAATATAAACTAAAAATTATTATGTGTTGATATGTATGTTGATGCGTGAAATTGGTAAACACGAAATTTTGTCAAAAAATTTGAATTTTATTGCCCGTCTGTAGGAATACTGTGTAGTGGACAATATGTCCACATCGCTGAGGTGATTATTGTAGTATTGGCAAGCACGGTAAATTCATTCTGCAAAGAGTTGGTATTTGTGCGTATGTTGTAAAATAGGCTGGCGTATCCACCACTTCGACTGGGAACATGAAAATTAATTTGTTCCAGTAATGCACAACATATTAATTTAAATAAAAACAATTTATCTGTGATGTTTCTTCTTATCTCTAATTTAGGGATGTTGAAATATAGTCTGACGTCTTCTTTTGATTTAAAGGAATAAAAAGATCTATAGTTTAAAAAGTTAAGGAATTTACCCTGTACTCATTCAAATCTGTTTTTATAGGTTAGATACATAGGGTTCCATATTTGAGAGGCATGCTCAAGAAGCGGACGGACGTAACTAGTATACAATAAAATAAATGTTTCAAAATAGTTAAATAATTTGGAAGTTCTTAATATAAATCCGAGAATCTTAGAAGCTTAAGTTATTATAGAATTTATATGTAGTTCGTATGTTAACTTTGTGTCTATAGTGATGCCAAGGTCATTAACAGATTCCTTTTTCAAAATGCTAACGTTTTTTATTCGATAGTCAACTAATTATTTCACGATTTCTCCAAAATGTTATAAAAAAGCACTTGGATATATTAAGAAATAACTTGTTTTTCATGCAGTATTCATCTAGATTATTAAGGTCTTCTTGGACTTTTAGACAACACTCATGTGACTTTATTGTACAGTAAAGTTTCATATCATCAGCATATAGAATTGCATTACAGTATTTATAACAATTGATAATGTCACTTATGTAGATATTGAAGAGTACGGGCCCTAAGATAGATCCTTGCGGAACACCTGATGTTATTGTTACCCAGTTTGACTTATATCCACTGATAACAACGGCTTGTGCACGGTTCTTGATATATGATATTAGCCATCTTAGTAGGTCCCCATGAATTCCCATATACATGAGCTTGTGAGAGAGGATGTGATGATCGATTTTATCATACGCTTTTCTGTAATCAGTATATATAGAATCCACTTGAATGCGTTTATCCATATTGTTTGATATAAAATTAATGTAACATGCTAAGTTCGTAGTAACTGATTTTACATTAATGAATCCATGTTGACATTCATTAAGTATTTTTTTTAGTGTAAATGAGATTTGATCAAACGCAATCTTTTCAAGTATTTTGAGAAGATTGGTAATTTGGAAATAGGTCTATAGTTTTCTACGTTATTTCGAGGACCAGACTTGAAGATTGGGGTGACTAGAGCTTGCTTCCATACCATTGGAAATATGCCTGTTGCAATCGATTGTTTAAACAGTATTATATAATGGATACGCTAAGTTATGTGAACATCCAACAACGAAGATGGAAGGAATTCCGTCAGCGCCGATTCTTTATGTTGATCTGTTGAAGGTGCTTAAGAATTAGGTTAGGGTCAATGTTAAGATTATGGATTTCCATGGGGTGTTGCATATTATTTGGTAAGATTTGATCTGAGTCGTTGTGCTTCTCATATACTGATTAAATAAATAATGAGAAAAGCTGAGAAATTTCCTGGTCATTTTTAGCTGTCTTATTTTTATAATACATAGTACATGGAATAGAGTGGCAGTCTCGTTTACTTTTTGTGTATGTAAAAAAGGACTTAGTATTACGATGTTTGTTATGTTCTGCATTGCATATAAAGTTATGATTACATTCCTTGGATATTTTTTTTGTCTAGTTCGTAATACAGAAAAAAGATTCATAATCTATTTCTTATACTTTTTTATATTTTTCAAAGAATTTCTTCTTTTCTTTTGTAATTTTTATGAGTGCTGGGGAGTACCACGGTGGAAATTTTGAAGCATGAATGTATTTGCTGGGAATAAATTCATTTATGAGGTTATTCAATATATCATAAAAAAATTATGTAGTGCAGAATCAGTGTTTGACAGCAGTTGAGTCCAGTTGATTTGCGTTAAGCGGTGATTAATTTCATTGTAATTTCTTTATTTTTTAAACTTTTTTATTCAGTTTAGAGATAACGAGTCATTAACTTGTAATGGCAGTTCAACGATTAGGGCTCCATGATGTACGTCTTCAGGAAAAATGGACGTTTCAGGGAGTGCCACTGTAAGATCAAAATTACTAAGGATTAAATCAAGAGTTTTGCCGTTAAGGTTTGGGTATTTATTGAATTGAGAAAGGTTAGCAAAAGGTATATTGTCTTTAAATATACAATAGTGATATTCGAACGGAGAAAGACAATGGTCCTTATCTTTTAGTGCCCATTTAATTTCATGTAGGTTAAAATCACCTAATATTAGAAATTTATCTTTATAATGTAAAATCATCTTATCGTTAACTTGAGTTAAAAAAATATTAATTTGCGCACTAAATCGTTGATTTCTGGGGAGGTATATTGAGCAAATATGAATATATTCAAAACCTTCATTTATAGATGGCACGCGGATTATTATCCAAACATCCTCTTCGGCACACATCCAATCATTAAAAATTGTATTTAATTCATGTTTAACGGCCAATAATGATCCGTCTCCTCTAGATTGGTCTCTGGCAGCATAATCCCTATTTTTTCTGAATACGTTATATCTTGGATCTAATAATTCACCACTATTTATATCATCTGTTAACCACTTCTCGGTTATCGCTAAAATGTCGTAGTCATTACATACAATATTTTTTAAGAAAGCTTCAGTTTTCGTGCGCAAACCTCTAACGTTTTTATAATAAATATTCAAAGCCATTTGAGTATGAGAAGCTCACGTTCAAAATTAGTTCTGCAAAAAGATGCGTGGAAGGGAAACATGAATTATTGAGATACAGAATAAAATAAAATTATCATATATGGTGTAAATTACTTGTGCAGGGTACAAGAATGTTCCAATCATTATAAATACTATTATATATACATACACATACGCACACTTACATACATGCACACACATACATACTCACACACGTACGCACGCACACAAACACATATGTACAATGAAACATGTGTATGTACCAAAGATTATGTGTCATTATACCAACTAATGAACTACTCCATTCTGTTTTACACAAGTACAGTACATTAGTATGAATAGTTGCTTGCTTCCCTAAATTTGCATGAAACGTTTTACAAAAAATTACCAAAAAAAAAATTACGTTTCCCCATCAAAGTGGCCGACAGCACCGCCCCGATTCACATATATATGTTGTATTAACAGAAGTATGAAAAATAACCGAATTAATTTTATTTTATTCTTACTAAGGACAACACACAGTACATGCATACAATTATTAAAAGTAAATAAATAGAAATACAAATGTAACATGTACCTCTTACCAAGGCCCTCTGGATTGTTCGTCGTTCGTTTTCCTCTAGACCAAAAACTGCAAATCTAGAGGGCGCTGCTCTTACGTACTATACAAAAATAAGCCAATAAGTTATTAACAGATTTTGTTTACTACAAAAGATCTTTCAAATATCAAGAATGGTTAGGTATATTATATTTTTTGATTACTTTAATGGCTCCTGCAACCTCAAATTAAAGAACATTGGTCAGAATCAAATTTAAAATTTGTTTTAGAATAGTGCATTTATTAATTACGTTGGAGTAAATGACAAATTATAATGTGGAATATAACAAAACATACGATTATAAGAAATCCCTTGACTATATTTCAAAGTATGGTTAGATAGGCAAAGCGAAATTGTCCAGAACTATATTTGGTAAATAGTACCCACAGGTACCTGTACCCACAATCCCTAGTGTTCGTATTAGCTGGGGGTATTACAATATCATTGGAAATTATATTCGACTGATGTATATTTTGCTGATTTTGGGGTTGATTGTTGCAATAAAATAGGGATGGAAAGATAAAAGTTATTGTTATTCAATGGAGAAGACGTGGGGGGCATTATCTTTCCCGTCGTCCACCATCCGCCATATCTCTAATGAGTTTTACTGTCACATTACAGAGGGATGAATCCTATTCACTTTTACTGTAGGTGCAATCATCAATATGATCACCATTTTGGTTGGTTACAATACTTATACATCTGTAGCGGCTCGGCGTATGGCGCTGCTAGCAGTACACGTCAGCCAAATGTTAGCAGCTCGGCCGCCTATATAAGCCCGTGGGACCACCACCTCCATATCACTTAATATTTTTGGCAGGAGATATTCCCATGTTCTCATGCCATATGCATTTTTGTACACAGGTTTAAGTAGTTTAACTTTCGGAGGTTATTTCTACGGGAATTTACTTTTAATTTATTAATGTTATCATGTTCGTCTTTTTTTTATGTCAATTTTTACTTTATGCTATATAGCTATTTCATTACAGTGTTTGAATATACACTTTTAATTGTTCTGATACGTACTTTTTATTTTATTATTCATTAAGATTTTTAAAAGTTTTAATTGTAGGTTATAGATATTTGCTAAATAGGTTTTATATGTTCTGCCATAGCTACTCAGTCCATAGTTTTGATGATACTATCTGCTAATGATAAATATAGCATTCTTATGATTGTATACGGTAATTTATATTTGAGAATGGAGAATTTGCATGCTATGGTGCGAAGCTTCCCACATACATACTCTACATGTGGACCCCAGTTCTTACTATTATCAATTATTAGTCCAACATGCATATGTTGAGTTACAAAATCAGTGTTTTCACAAGTAGGTACAGATAGCAATATTTTTATGTAAACAGGCATGTTCATGGGCTACGAGGATTGGTTTGTGAATCGACTTATTATAAGAAGAATGTACATGCATTGTTTTAGTTTTTTGTGTGTTCATTACAAGACCAACATCATGCGCCCATTTACATAGTAGGTTAAAATTTTCTTGCAAAATTTGTTCAGCCGTTTGCAAACTTTCATCCGCCACGACGATACACGTATCATCCGCAAACTGGTACACCGAGCCCTCCCTATCTCTACGGAGATTACACATATCGTTGACATAAATTAAATATTCAGTAGGTCCCAGGATGGAACATTGAGCCGTGCCTTCTTCAGTCAATTTTATGTTGTTGTACAAGTCAGCTATCTTTACCATTGTTTTCCTATTGTGATGGTAATTCATTAACCATTTATGGAGAGGATCTTGTATACCATTCTGCAGGAGTTTATAGTAGGTACAGGGTTTCATATTGTACATATCAAAAACTTTGCTCAAATCTATAAAAATGACAAGAACATGTTTTTTTATTATTTAGATGTTTGTTGATTTCATTTGTAAATTGACTTTATAGTTGTGAGGTACTTCTTATTTTTCTATTAGAATGGATGGATTACGCAGAGAAATAAATGGGTAAGGCTTGCTTACTTTTAACATCTAAATCAGATTTTATCAACTGAAAGATTCAATTAATTCTCTTTTTTAAATCTATATTTTATATTGAAATCAATCATCATCATAAGCTTAAAGGATCTAGGTGGGCCTTTGTTGAATCCAGCAGTCTCTTCTATTCTCAAGCCTTTGTATTCCAGTTTCTGATTTGCAGAATGGATATATCAACGCAGTTTGGGCCTTCCTGGTCTTATTCGTCCTTTTGGTCTGGAGAGTGTGAGGCATTTTAGTATAATGTCATCGTCCATTTTAATAATGTGATCAGCCTATCTCCAGGCCCACCTTCATGGATTTGATCACATCTGGCTCTCCATATAGCTTTTTGTTGCATCAACGACGACAACCATCAGTATATCTCACAGTACCGTATACTGTTCTTAGGATCCGTCTTTCAAATTTTGTAATGGATCCTTTTGGAGCCTTCTCAGATTTCAGAAACATACACCAGGGCTGGAGTTATCGGAGTTTTTTAAAATTAATGTCCGATAACAAAAAAGGGTCAACGCGATTTTTATATTTTTTTTTTTTTTTTTTTAAATGAATATGTCCTTGTTAAACAAGTACATATACATCTTCCTACGTTCCCTAAACTAAGCATAAATGCTTGTCCTATAGGTGAACGAGATCGGTCGAGGCAGGATTCGAACTCGCGACCACTGGATTACTAACCCAGCGCGCTAACCGCTCTGCCATCCACCCATCATTCTTGGTAAACTTATTTCATACACTATATTTATTGTATCAATACAATTACTAACATGTTCTAGAAAATCCATAATAAAAAACGATTTGAAATTAAAAATACAAAATGTGATGTATAAAATTACCTACCAAATAGATGGGTTTATGAAATAGATGAAAACATCCTAAAGGAAATAATTCTACCAAATAAAATGTAAATGCACTATTAAAAACAACAGAATAGACAATTGAAAAAAAAGCGAAACAAATAATTTATTTCTACAACTTTCGTTGTGTGTGCATGACTCAAAATGAAATATTGTATTTAGAAGGAAAGATGCATACGTTTGAATGCGTAGCGTATGTATGTACATGTACTTATATTGTATGTAAATGTATCTATAAATAAACAACGTAATAGACAATAACATAAAACTAATTCACCTTAGCACAGGCTATGCCCATAGACATAAAATATATATACCTAGACGGCGTACCTGATAATTAAGGTGAGTTTAAAATTTTAGCGCGCTTAATTTCTGGGTTGGCAATAAATTGTAGTTTTTCATACATTTTTCCATAACTTTTCTGTTTTTTTGATAATATTTCTAATTGGTGATTTTTATTTAGTAAAAGTGGACATATTTATCAAATAAAGGATATTATTCATTGTTTTCATTAATTTGTTTGTTTTTTTGTGTTAATTTATAAATTATATCACTTTTTGTAAAATGTGTGAAGTTTCTTTTTTGTGTGAAAGCAAACTTTGAAACTTTTAAAGTTTAATAAATAAAGTTATATACGATATTTTTTTACTAGCGATATTTTAGATTATTTACGTTCGATATTCATAGTAATATGGATGTACTTATCGACACAATAAAGGAGATAATATACAAACGCACAGGTAATCATTTTGGTATTTTGAAATTGAAAAATATGAAATAAAATAGATATAGGTTAAGTTAAGATGAAATAGTTTTAATATTAATTCATAATTAAACTGATAAACTAGGATTTAATTGTTGTTTCTT
Organism: Molanna angustata; assembly: GCA_963576475.1. Taxonomy (NCBI): domain Eukaryota; kingdom Metazoa; phylum Arthropoda; class Insecta; order Trichoptera; family Molannidae; genus Molanna; species Molanna angustata. The sequence goes on along the minus strand of OY754983.1, from coordinate 2,505,328 downwards.
AGGGTGTCAAGAAACAACAGTTGTTGTTTCGTTTCGGAGCTCAATATTTAAATAAGTACATACATACATACCATCACAAATGGTAACCAGCGATGGGTGTGCAATACCTTATAAACGGAAGCACCACATATAATGGCAGATTTTATAATTACTACAAAGCATATACCTATTCAGTCACTGTTAAAAATTCAATCTAAATAAATTAAATCACTTAGAATGTTTCTATTAACAAATGAGATATGTAAAACGGTTAAAAACTAAAAATTATTTAGAAAGGAATGCAGGAAGGGGTTGCCAAAGGAAAAATCTGTGACAGACAAATCGCTTAATCCTTTATCTGATTTTTGCGTAGCTACTCGATGTATTTTCGTAATTAAGCACTTGTGTATATTTTACGTAGTAGAATTCCATTTTAAATTATATTAAAACAAATTGTTTTATTTTTAATATATTTTCCTAATATTACGCTACTTATACTATTATAAAGTTAATAAAGAAAATATTGGTAAAGCTAAATTAAAATATAACAAACGGTAATTGAGATTATTGAATACAAAATCACTGAATTTCTTAATGATCCTAGGCATTACTAAAATGTTAATATATTGCGATGGTAAAGCGTATGAGATTGTGTGAAGCTAATAAAATTTTTACAAAAATACAACTTTACCATCCACCGACTTCCCATCGGCAGTCATGAGACTCCCAGTTTTCTACATTTTAAATTATCTCAGGGCGTGAAGCCATAATAATTTAATTCATCTAGAGGCAAATAAGTGTTATACAGCATTATTTCTGTTTTATACATATCTAGACAAATGTAGGTATATGAGATTTGCTCTCCCTGTTCGTCCTCTCCCTTTCCCTATTCCCACTTTTTATAACCAAATATGTTTTGCTTTTGTATGTGATATAATATTATTTCCTTTTTTAATAAGTAGGTACCCATAGGTACCAGTCTGTACTATTTGTTTTATATAATTGCTTGTGAAAACTGTCTTGGCAGTATTTTTATTAATTAAGTGTTCTTATATTTTGATTTTATGTTTACTGATGTATGTTTTGCCAATTAAAATAAAATACATATTTTTTTACTATGTTTAGACTCATTGTGTAAATCGCCATGATGGCTTCGTCAAAGTAATTTTTGTATAAAGGAAGGATTGCAATATTAGTTGCATAATAAGATTCATTTATTTATTTGGTTTTATTTGAATACAGTTTTGATTTCACTTGTACTTTTTGATTAGAACTAAAAGCTTGACTGTTCCTATAATATATGTTTACAGTACAAGATTGGGAAATGGTTAACTTTAACAATATTCTTTTGCTTGCAATGAGCAATTTGAATTTGCCGGCTTGAGGAAAGGCCAATCTTAGGGTGTGTGTAGTTCGTTTGGACACGCTTGTTCAAAAAGCTCAGAGAACAGCTTCCTCCACGCTGGTACAAATCCGCTACCTTGGTGCTAATCACCTTTCCCTCAATCGCCGACGTCCATCGTCAAGAATTGTCAAAGAAATAAAAATAAAACATGTCAATATAATAAAAGAAACCTTCAGGGTTTTTTTCTGCGAAGGGTTTTACAGTTACGGTAATTCCCTTTGTTAATTTGATATGGTAAGAAAACAGTATGTTCCACAAACATTTATTTCAAAGTATACAATATGTTATTCTATTGGTAATATAAAAAATAATAATTAGGATTCCATAATATTTGAATTATTCAAATTAATGAACGATAGTACATTCAATTGGTTCAACTGTCCGTAGAAAAAAACTTCACCAATTAGTTTTTTGCACAAAATAAGCTGCTTTTCGCTTAATTTACGAAATTCATTAGCATAATGTTTTCCTAGGATGTCAAACTCATCCTCCTTTTCCATGTTTTTTTTTTCAACATACTGATTGATTTGTTTAATTAAATGGCTCCGGTCTCTTTGAATTGTGTCCTTACATATTCTGTTTTGTTTAATTTTACTTTTAAAAATGGTGGGAGTCGGAGGGCTATCATAAGGTTCCACAACACGAGGCTCTGGAGTACTTCTTTTCATTGCGTCCTTACAAATTCTGTTTTGCTTAATTTTACTTGTAAAAATGGTGGGAGTAGGAGGGCTGTCATAAGGATCCACTACACGAGGCTCTGGAGTACTTCTTTTCATTACGTCCTTACAAATTCTGTTTTGTTTAATTTTACTTGTAAAAATGGTGGGAGTAGGAGGGCTATCATAATTATCCACTACACAAGGCTCTGGAGTACTTCTTTTTGAAAGCGGAATTGGTGGCGATGTTGATCCCTGAAAAGAAACGAGATATTTGAAAATGTATCCAGAACGAAACCAGCCACACCTCAATAATATCCATATAAACTAAAAATGGGAAATAGGTAACATACCTCATATTTATTTTATTTTGTTTAGCATAGATACAGGCAAGAATGCCCAAATATTCTATGCATAATAGATATAGGTAGATAAAATAATTATGGTGTGGGTAAATATTTCCTACCTACACTACACTATCATTGTTCAGTGTGTGGTAGGTGCAGTATCTATATTTTTTTATCTTTCTGTACATAATTATTATTGTTATTTATTACTTCTCGGGCAACTAACAGGTACTATGTCAAATATTAATTTAACACGCACCCAATAACAAGTTGCCACATTCTGGAGACTTATGATATTAATCGTCTCACAGATCCAGACTGAAAACACAATTAAAAACTGTGTCTCCATCGGGAACCGAACCCGGGACCCTTGGATCAACAGGCAGATACTTAACCAACTGAGCCACGAAGGCCGACATAATAATATAAACAAATATGTTGTACACTGGCGGGCTTATTTCCATTAGGCAATTTCTTCATTTAAAACACAAATTAAACATTTAAATTTACATAAGGATTTGAGAAAATATCGATATTATGCATAAGATGAAGTGAGTTGTAAGTTCTGATTAAGCGAGGAATGGGAGAGAAATAACCTATATTTGTATTGTAGAAGTTTAAGTGAAAAATATTCTTAATTTTGTGGAGCACTAAGTATATTGGAAAATTTTTAACGACTATTTGCAAATATATGCTGATATATTAAAGCTTTAGGTAAGTACCGTACCTAATACTGCGAATTCGTTGAAGATCGAGGCTTTGTGGAATATTGTTTTGGAACTATATGAATAGTGATTTGCAAATATCTTACTGGTTAAAATCAATGGGTGATGTTTCATCGTAAAGTTATGTTTTTAATATGTGAACTGTAGTATTTGACAAAAACCCCTTAAAAGGAGAAGAGTGACGCAAGTCCCTGTGTACAGTTGCAGAATGACTGATACAGGAAGTTGAATGTGACCTCATTGCTTGAACGGAAAAAATTGGACTCCAATAAAATTTTAAGGATCATTTGAAAATGTTGCGTCACAAAATAAAAAGCGCAAAGCGTAACAAAATGCCTCACAATTTTTTTGACTCAAATTATAATAGAACTGCACCTTAAAAAAATGCGTAACAAATTGCAGATCACATCACCCACTGATAACCAAAAATGGTTAGCGTATTCTTTGGCTATCTTGTTTTTGTACTTGTAGATGTTGATATAAAAAAAACATCAGCCCTCTCTCGTCCAGTATTGAGCATAACTATCCAAAGTATGCGAAGTCCAGCAATCAACCGTGATGCACACAGATTTTGCATTACCTTCGAAATATGACTTACTTTGTAGGTACCTACTAATCTATTTTGATACACCTTTTGTAGTAGATTTCCAGACAAGATTTTTCGATTAGGATTCGATCGATAATATTTCAATCATTTGATATTAGGATTTAATGCATGCATATAGGTACAGAAACCCATGTCTTTAACAATAGAGAAAAGTTGAAAATCGTACACTATCATTTTAAAAAAGGCACATGTCAATATTCTTAAAATTATCTGGTTTTAATTTCTTCCGTAAATACAAACCATTAAATCGAATATTTTTTAAATGTTGCATTCACGCAAACATTGGATTATTTTCCCTGTCGGGAGTCCAATGATATAACTATTTTGACAATTTTTTCACATCTCCATAGACGAAGTGGGAATATTATAGAAGAACCAGGAACTTGAGGCACATACAGGGATTACGACCTGTCATCGGCTGGTTTACGTGACATAACGTTACTCTTCTCACGTGAACCTGCCGATGACAGGTCGTAAGCCCCGTAGGTGCCATGATTTTCTGGTTCATCTATAGTATTCCAACTTTGAGATTGACAAATTTAAACGTCTTTATTGAGATGTTAAAATTTGTCAAAAACACATCATTAATTTTAGATTTTTTAGGCAGTTTTTTTTTTCATCGTACCACCACCATCAAGCCGACTATCACCACCATAATTATCTATTATTGTTCCACCACCACTAAGACCACGTATATACTTGACTTACCCTATCATTCACAGCAGTAGACTCATCATTTTTACTACAATTTAATAATTCAGTGTACGCTAAAATATGTTTGTTTTTTAAATGACATTTTAGGTTTGTGATTGTAGTTTTGTAAGACAGTTCGCGACGACAGTAATTACAGATAGCAGTTTTGTTACTATCACTAGACTTCTCAAAAAAGTTCCATAATGGTACATCATCTTTAGGCATTTTTATAAGTTTCCTATAACTTAATATTATTATGTAAAATAAACAGTTTACACTAATCAACACTGCAAAACACGAATTTTCCTATCAATGTTCAATAATTATTTTAATACACGTAACTAATTAGATGCAACACAAATACCACTACTAGAAACATAACCTATAATAAGCACACGAAACTGTGGAAAGTCCTCCAACGGCCTCGACGCAGGCCAAACTAATCTCGCATGCTATAACTTTGTCACATGCGAATAAGTCGATGATGCGTTGTAAAATATATTTATTATTTTAGCAGCATCCAAATAAGTATATCGTTATAATTATATATAAATAGCATGCTAAATTTATACGTTATATTAGCCACTACTCTGGATACATACTACCACCATAGAACATAGAACTTATTTAGAAGGGAAACTTCGACTTTTTCTATGATCCCGCGCTTTTAGCGCCATCTCTGAATGGTCCCTCAAAGTTTTACTGGAATTCAGTAATAATAATAATAATAATATTACTGACCTTCCCCAGTGTTTAAGATTAAAACACTGAATTTCGTTTTTTTGGGAGAATGTCATTACAAAAAATTCTAGGTATAAATCACTTTTTATAAAGAAAAATTATAAAAAAATAATTTTACGATAATGCAAAAAAAAACATTTTTCCCAAAAAATCAAAGAATCGGTGTTTTAATCTTGAACAGCAGAGATAGCAAATTGTTTTTCTAGAAAGATAGGTAATTATTCTTTTTCTCTCTAATTGAGTTATGAAAATAAAAGAATATTTAAAACAAAGTTATTATATATTGTAAACTATATCATACCTACAATGTTTGTATTCATTAAACAATATAATTAAATCTTAATATTATGTAGTTGACAAAAATACTATGGACTTATAAATTTCTTCGTGGGTTCATGGGTTGAACTGTATAAATTTTCCTGGAATATCGCTCAGTCTGCCGAGTCTGCTCAAAGTCAATTCTGAAAAACAAAACACCATTATATTACATACATAAGCGCATTGAACTATTAGTTTAATAATGTTGTCAACTTGGAATTGATAAAATAACTATATTTATAAAGTTTTTGCCAAATTTCTAACCAGAGTAAAATATCACCACTACATGCAATTGTTTTAAAAATATTGCTAGTACTATCATTTATAGATATCGGATCAACTTGTTACTAACAAAAGTATTGGATTATCGATAAAATAAGTTGTTTCATTAAAATTGATACATCGAATAAATTTCAAAGTGACATACAACAAAACCTCTAAACAAAAACGGTAATAATATTATTTTACCTGGGGCAAATATTGAATGCATCTTATGTCTTCTTCTTTGTTTTTTCTTAATTTCCATCTATAATAGATGACTTTCTCAAAATATACTACATATTTTGTATTTTTTCACTCACACAAAAAAATATCCGTTGGAACATAATGTATCACAGTGTATAATTGCCTTTGTTCAGTAAAACAAAATACTTCATATGCATTTTCGATAATATAAGTGCAGAACTGGAACACTAGCACCAATCGATTTCAGATAAATTTGAAAATTCGTAAATTTTAAAATATAAACATCGATGTTATCAAACTTTCCAATAAAACTGTTGGTTGTTGGTTGACCTTGTTGAAATATCAACGAGCAATGTTACATTTTTAATTTTTTGTCTATGGATTATATATATCCTCTTCCTGTCACTTCCTAGTTGTAAGTCACATTGAAACATTGTAATTTTTTTTATTTATCCTTCAATAAAGAATCGGTCCGGTAAAAGGACAGTTTAATATTATAAAAACGTGTTTCTGTTTTTTCTGTCTGGTCTAAAACCTCACTTTCGCTAACAGACCTCACACTACTTTTTAGATTTGAAATGGGTGCTTCTAATTGGTTGAATAACTAAAACAAGCATAGACAAAATAATCTTTGTACCATAAACAAATGTAGGAACCTACCTACTCTTTTTTTTATTTTAATCGGTTAGTAAAAAAACTGGTAGGTAACTTGATGAGACCTCTCGTCTACCACGAGGAAACATCAAGCCAAGGTGTGGGGAAGAAAATGAGAGAAATGATGGTGACACTATGAAATTGTAGTAGTACGGCGCATTTATTCAAAAAATCATTATAGTTGGTCCATGGCAATAAAAAGATAATAAAAAAACGAGTGGGTTGTGGCCAACACTAAACTCTCCACACCACAAATATTGACAATGAAATATTTTATTCATTCTAAATTTTATTACCAGGAATATAAATTTTCTAACGATAGTATATTTGCATGTTAAGATAGACAAACTATTAATGCCGTATAGTGAAGAATGCTTATGTTGTATGAAATATTTTAAAAAAAGCAGATAAATTTTGATTTAAAGAACGCGAGAGCATTTTCAAAATTTTGACACGTGATATCATATGAAGATTTTTTTGTTATTTATGGAAAGCTAATCAGTTCTATGTTCAAGCTCTTTACATTATAACATGAAATCAAATTACTGAACGTTTCCATACATAGAAATTTATCTAATTACATTTTTATTCATACTAAATGTTACTATCAGGAATATAAATTTTCTTCCGATAGTATATTTTTATGTTAAGATAGACAAACTATTAATGCAGTATAGTGAAGAATGCTTATGTTGTATGAAATATTTAAAAAAAAAAAGATAAATTTTGTTCTAAAGAACGCGAGAGCATTTTCCAAATTTTGATAGGTGATATCAAATGAAGATTTTTTTTTGTTATTTATGGAAAGCTAATCAGTTCTATGTTCAAGCTCTTTACATTATAACATGAAATCAAATTACTGAACATTTCCATACATAGAAATTTATCTAATTACATTTTTATTCATACTAAATGTTACTATCAGGAATATAAATTTTCTTCCGATAGTATATTTTTATGTTAAGATAAACAAACTATTAATGCAGTATAGTGAAGAATGCTTATGTTGTATGAAATATTTTAAAAAAAGCAGATAAATTTTGTTTTAAAGAACGCGAGAGCATTTTCAAAATTTTGACACGTGATATTATATGAAGAATTTTTAGTTATTTATGGAAAGCTAATCAGTTCTATGTTCAAGCTCTTTACATTATAACATGAAATCAAATTACTGAACGTTTCCATACATAGAAATTTATCTAATTACATTTTTATTCATACTAAATGTTACTATCAGGAATATAAATTTTCTTCCGATAGTATATTTTTATGTTAAGATAAACAAACTATTAATGCAGTATAGTGAAGAATGCTTATGTTGTATGAAATATTTTAAAAAAAGCAGATAAATTTTGTTTTAAAGAACGCGAGAACATTTTCAAAATTTTGACACGTGATATTATATGAAGAATTTTTAGTTATTTATGGAAAGCTAATCAGTTCTATGTTCAAGCTCTTTACATTATAACATGAAATCAAATTACTGAACGTTTCCATACATAGAAATTTATCTAATTACATTTTTATTCATACTAAATGTTACTATCAGGAATATAAATTTTCTTCCGATAGTATATTTTTATGTTAAGATAGACAAACTATTAATGCAGTATAGGGAAGAATGCTTATGTTGAATGAAATATTTTAAAAAAAGGAGATAAATTTTGTTCTAAAGAACGCGAGAGCATTTTCCAAATTTTGACAGGTGATATCATATGAAGATTTTTTTTGTTATTTATGGAAAGCTAATCAGTTCTATGTTCAAGCTCTTTACATTATAACATGAAATCAAATTACTGAACTTTTCCATACATAGAAATTTATCTAATTACATTTTTATTCATACTAAATGTTACTATCAGGAATATAAATTTTCTTCCGATAGTATATTTTTATGTTAAGATAGACAAACTATTAATGCAGTATAGTGAAGAATGCTTATGTTGTATGAAATATTTTTAAAAAAGCAGATAAATTTTGTTTTAAAGAACGCAAGAGTATTTTCCAAATTTTGACAGGTGATATCATATGAAGATTTTTTTGTTATTTATGGAAAGCTAATCAGTTCTATGTTCAAGCTCTTTACATTATAACATGAAATCAAATTACTGAACGTTTCCATACATAGAAATTTATCTAATTACATTTTTATTCATACTAAATGTTACTATCAGGAATATAAATTTTCTTCCGATAGTATATTTTTATGTTAAGATAGACAAACTATTAATGCAGTATAGGGAAGAATGCTTATGTTGTATGAAATATTTAAAAAAAAGCAGATAAATTTTGTTCTAAAGAACGCGAGAGCATTTTCCAAATTTTGACAGGTGATATCATATGAAGATTTTTTTTGTTATTTATGGAAAGCTAATCAGTTCTATGTTCAAGCTCTTTACATTATAACATGAAATCAAATTACTGAACGTTTCCATACATAGAAATTTATCTAATTACATTTTTATTCATACTAAATGTTACTATCAGGAATATAAATTTTCTTCCGATAGTATATTTTTATGTTAAGATAGACAAACTATTAATGCAGTATAGGGAAGAATGCTTATGTTGAATGAAATATTTAAAAAAAAGCAGATAAATTTTGTTCTAAAGAACGCGAGAGCATTTTCCAAATTTTGACAGGTGATATCATATGAAGATTTTTTTTGTTATTTATGGAAAGCTAATCAGTTCTATGTTCAAGCTCTTTACATTATAACATGAAATCAAATTACTGAACGTTTCCATATATAGAAATTTATCTAATTACATTTTTATTCATACTAAATGTTACTATCAGGAATATAAATTTTCTTCCGATAGTATATTTTTATGTTAAGATAGACAAACTATTAATGCAGTATAGGGAAGAATGCTTATGTTGTCTGAAATATTTTAAAAAAAGCAGATAAATTTTGTTCTAAAGAACGCGAGAGCATTTTCCAAATTTTGACAGGTGATATCATATGAAGATTTTTTTTGTTATTTATGGAAAGCTAATCAGTTCTATGTTCAAGCTCTTTACATTATAACATGAAATCAAATTACTGAACGTTTCCATACATAGAAATTTATCTAATTACATTTTTATTCATACTAAATGTTACTATCAGGAATATAAATTTTCTTCCGATAGTATATTTTTATGTTAAGATAGACAAACTATTAATGCAGTATAGTGAAGAATGCTTATGTTGTATGAAATATTTAAAAAAGCAGATAAATTTTGTTTTAAAGAACGCGAGAGCATTTTCAAAATTTTGACACGTGATATTATATGAAGAATTTTTAGTTATTTATGGAAAGCTAATCAGTTCTATGTTCAAGCTCTTTACATCATAACATGAAATCAAATTACTGAACGTTTCCATACATAGAAATTTATCTAATTACATTTTTATTCATACTAAATGTTACTATCAGGAATATAAATTTTCTTCCGATAGTATATTTTTATGTTAAGATAGACAAACTATTAATGCAGTATAGGGAAGAATGCTTATGTTGTATGAAATATTTTAAAAAAAGCAGATAAATTTTGTTCTAAAGAACGCGAGAGCATTTTCCAAATTTTGACAGGTGATATCATATGAAGATTTTTTTTGTTATTTATGGAAAGCTAATCAGTTCTATGTTCAAGCTCTTTACATTATAACATGAAATCAAATTACTGAACGTTTCCATACATAGAAATTTATCTAATTACATTTTTATTCATACTAAATGTTACTATCAGGAATATAAATTTTCTTCCGATAGTATATTTTTATGTTAAGATAGACAAACTATTAATGCAGTATAGTGAAGACTGCTTATGTTGTATGAAATATTTTAAGAAAAGCAGATAAATTTTGTTTCAAAGAGCGTTAGAGCATTTTGACAATGTTGACACGTGATATCATATGAAGAAATTTTATGATATCTATGAAAAGCTAATCAGTTCTAAGTTCAAGCTATTAATATTCTTATATCAATATGAAATCAATGAACTGAACATTGCCAAATATAAAAAAATTCTCTTGTTACATATAAGTTTCATACAAATATCCATTAAATAAAATATAATTTTTGAAACCGTTGAATATTTTTCTTTTAACATTGACCAACTTTGAATACAATTTTATGAAGATTCTTGGTGTTGTATAAATAGTTGAAACCAAATTAAAATATCTCTAATTTCCAGGTCGTGAGAGCATTTTTTCAGTTTTAATAGATGAAATCATAAAGAAACATTGGGAAAAAATGAACCGTTGTCTATGGAAAACTAATCAGCTCTAAGTTTATGGACTTAACACATGTGATATCAATATGAAGTCAATCGGACTTATAGTTTGGGCTGCAGAGAGGACACAAAAAAAAACAACGTAAATGATGAATTCATAGAGAAGAAATCAAAAGTTGTCTATGGAAAACTAATCAGCTCTAGGTCTTTGCACTTTACACATATGATGTTAATATGAAGTCGATCAGACTTATAGTTTGGGCTGTAGAGAGGACACAAAAAAGATAAATGCTACGGCGTACGGCGTACGGCGTATACGCCATACACACAAACACATCACGACGAAACTCATAGTGTGCATTCTCTACATGATACCCATTGAGAAATTGATGTAAAAAAAATACGCTTAAATTTTGCGAAATCATGACTCTCCCCTATTCCATAGTGTGGAGAGTAAAAACAACAGACAACAAATAAAACAGAAACACGTGGCATCTATCGAAACGAACTGTCAAACACACGAAAAGACGCCGACCAGAATATACCGCCCCAGGGTACAGCGACATCCTTACTCCAGGCATGTCACTGTCTTCCACGTGGTGACGGTAGATCGGTGGGGCCCAGCCTCTGCGTCAGGCTAGCAGGTCTTCCTCGTGTCCGGCGTGGTTTCTTCTTCTCCTCCTGATCTCCTCCTCCAGACCGTCACCCATGGCTGGCTCTGTGCCCCACGGCACGCTATGACGGCGAATCTCGACAGAGGTGGCATACCAGTTGGGGCCTCACCGGAGGCGAACCGACGCTCCAGACGACACGGATTGCCCTTCGTGGTCCAATCTGCGAGCCGCCGCGTTCCCTACGCGGTGGCCCCACACTGCGCTCTGCCTCCAACCTCCTGTCCTGTTGATGCCCTCATCTTGGTTCTGGGGCACCATCAGCGTCCATGCGCGTGACGTGTCCTGTCACGCAGACCTCCTGCGTCCTCGAAAATATGGCCGCCATCGAGACGCGCGTGTCGACCGATGACGGCGTCGTACTAAACCGTCCGTCTTCCACCAGAGTTGGATGCCAAAGAGAGCGCGTGCTAAAGCGCGTGCTAGCTGCTAGCTCCGTTGCTTGCCCGCAACGAGCGCTAGCTGCTTTCAGAAATGTTGCCGTGGAAAAAAATAAAAATCAATGTTTTTCGGCAATATTTTTTTTTTCGGGCATAACAAACTGAATAGTAAACCTGTCATAATTGACATTACTGCCATCTATACAAAGTCCCCGAAGGTAATTTAATACTTTTTTCTTATGTACTGAGTTTCCAGACGGTGACTACCACCGTCTGGAAACTCAGTACATTGGAAGTCAGTACTAAATTACCTTCAGGGACTTTGTATAGGTGGCAGTAATGTCAATTATGGCAGGTTCTTATTTTTTACTCACTAGTTATAGGTTTAAAATAAAAAACGAGTAGGTAGGTTCCTACATTTGTTTATGGTAAAAAAATTATTTTGTCTATGCTTGTTTTAGTTATTCAACCAATTAGAAGCACTCATTTCAAACCTAAAAAGTGGTGTGAGGTCAACCAACAGTTTTAATGGAAAGTTTGATGAGACCTCTCGTCTACCACGAGGAAACATCAAGCCAAGGTGTGGGGAAGAAAAGGAGAGAAATGATGACGACACTTAAAATTTGTTTTAGTACGGCGCTTTTTTATTTATAATGTTCACAAATGGTCCATGGCGATAAAAATAATGAAATAAAAACAAACAAACAAATACAACAACAAATAAAAACACGTGGCATCTACCGAAACGAACTGTCAAACCCACGCAAACACACGAAAAGACGCCGACCAGAATATACCGCCCCAGGGTACAGCGACATCCTTACTCCAGGCATGTCACTGTCTTCCACGTGGTGACGGTAGATCGGTGGGGCCCAGCCTCTGCGTCAGGCTAGCAGGTCTTCCTCGTGTCCGGCGTGGTTTCTTCTTCTCCTCCAGACCGTCACCCATGGCTGGCTCTGTGCCCCACGACACGCTATGACGGCGCATCTCGACAGAGGTGGCATGCCAGTCGGGACCTCGCCGGAAGGCGAACCGACGCCCCAGACGACACGGATTGCCCTTCGTGGTCCAATCTGCGAGCCGCCGCGTTCCCTACGCGGTGGCCCCACACTGCGCTCTGCCTCCAACCTCCTGTCCTGTTGATGCCCTCATCTTGGTTCTGGGGCACCATCAGCGTCCATGCGCGTGACGGGTCCTGTCACACAGACTTTCTCGCCGTCGAAAATATGGCCGCCATCGGGAGTACGTGTCGACCGATGACGGCGTCACACCAAACCGTCCGTCCTTCACCAGCGTCGAATGCCAAGAGAGCGCGTGCCATAGCGCGTGCTAGCTGCTAGCTTCCTTTTTTCGCCCGCAACGAGCGCTAGCTGTTTTCCGAAATGTTGCCGTGGAACAAAATAAAAATCATTGTTTTTCGGCATTATTTTTTTCGGGCATAACAAGTTCGATAACATCGATGTTTATATTTTAAAATTTACGAATTTTCAAATTTATCTGAAATCGATTGGTGCTAGTGTTCCAGTTCTGCACTTATATTATCGAAAATGCATATGAAGTATTTTGTTTTACTAAACAAAGGCAATTATACACTGTGATACATTATGTTCCAATGGATATTTTTTTGTGTGAGTGAAAAAATACAACATATGAAGTATATTTTGAGAAAGTCATCTATTATAGATGGAAATTAAGAAAAACAAAGAGGAATAAATAAGATGCATTCAATATTTGCCCCAGGTATAGTAAAATTATTACTGTTTTTGTTTAGAGGTTATGTTGTATGTCATTTTGATATTTATAAGGTGTCTCAATTTTAATGAAACAACTTATTTTATCGATAATCCAATATTTTTGTTAGTAACAAGTTGATCCGATATCTATAAATGATAGTACTAGCAATATTTTTAAAATGATTGCATGTGTGGTGATATTTTACTCTGGTTATAAATTTGGCAAAATCTTTATAAATATAGTTATTTTATCAATTCCAAGTTGACAACATTGTTAATACTAGAAAACTAACAGTTTAATGCGCTTATGTATGTAATATAATGGTGTCTTGTTTTTCAGAATTGATTTTGAGCAGACTCGGCAGACTGAGCGATATTCCATGAAGATTTATATAGTTCAACCCATGAATCCACGAATAAATTTATAAGTCCATAGTATTTTTGTCTACTACATAATATTAAGATTTAATTATATTGTTTAATGAATACAAACATTGTAGGTATGATATAGTTTACAATATATAATAACTTTTTTTTTAAATAATCTTTTATTTTCATAACTCAAGTAGAGAGAAAAAGAATACTTACCTAACTTTCTAGAAAAACAATTTGCTTTCTCTGCTGTTCAAGATTAAAACACTGATTTTTTGAGAAAAATGTTTTTTTTTTGCATTATCGTAAAAATATTTTGGGTATTTTTTTATAATTTTTCTTTATAAAAAGTGATTTATACCTAGAATTTTTTGGTAGTGAAATTCTCCCAAAAAATCAAAATTCAGTGTTTTAATCTTAAACACTGGAGAAGGTCAGTAATATTATTATTATTATTACTGAATTCCAGTAATACTTTGAGAGACCATACAGAGGTGGCGCTAAAAGCGCGGGATCATAGAAAAAGTCGAAGTTTCCCTTCTAAATAAGTTCTCTTTTCTATGGCTTAAGAGCTACACCAATTTTATCTGTGGCTACAACTGCCAAAAGTGCTGTCTTGATCCACTCTTTACCTTACGGCCTGTCTAGAGGAAAAGGAACGACGAACAATCCAGAGGGCCCTGCCTGCGCTAATGAATGTTGATAGTGTACTGTTTAAGACAATAGTGTTCTACGTAATATGTGTTGGTTTTTTATATGAAATTTTCATTCGTAATTTATTCAGCGGCATTAAACAGTCAATGAGGGTTTTCTTCAATATTTTGTATAAATATTTTTCAGAAAATGAACCATCCAGTAAACGAAAACACAAAACTAACAATAAAAAATGAACATACTCTTTCAATAGACAAATACATTGGTGAAGAATTTCCTTATTTCTCAATTGAAGAATGTGAAGTAGATTTAAAAAAAGAAATTAAAGAGCACTCAGTTATTAAAAATGAAGACATAATACATACACCTATACATACTTCTTATGTCTGTAACGTCTGTGAGAAAACATTTTCTAAAAAAGGAGATTTAAACAAACATGGACTAACTCATTCGGGTGAAAAATCACATGAATGCAATGTGTGTGGGAAGACATTTTCTCGAAAAGAAATTTTTAAACAACATTATCTTACTCATTCGGGTGAAAAACCACATGAATGCAATGTCTGTGGGAAGACATTTTCTCGAAAAAAAATTTTTAAACAACATTATCTTACTCATTCGGGTGAAAAACCACATGAATGCAATATCTGTGGGAAGACATTTTCTCGGAGGGGAAATTTAAAACAACATCATCTCACTCATTCGGGTGAAAAACCATATGAATGCAATCTCTGTGGGAAGACATTTTCTCAGAGGGGACATTTAAAACTACATCATCTCACTCATTCGGGTGAAAAACCACATGAATGCAATCTCTGTGGGAAGACATTTTCTTGGAGGAGACAATTAAAACTACATCATCTCACTCATTCGGGTGAAAAACCACATGAATGCAATCTCTGTGGGAAGACATTTTCTCAGAGGGGACATTTAAAACTACATCATCTCACTCATTCGGGTGAAAAACCACATGAATGCAATCTCTGTGGGAAGACATTTTCTTGGAGGGGACAATTAAAACTACATCATCTCACTCATTCGGGTGAAAAACCACATGAATGCAATCTCTGTGGGAAGACATTTTCTTTGAGGGGAAATTTAAAACAACATCTTCTCACTCATTCGGGTGAAAAACCACATGAATGCAATCTCTGTGGGAAGACATTTTCTCAGAGGGGACATTTAAAACTACATCATCTCACTCATTCGGGTGAAAAACCACATGAATGCAATCTCTGTGGGAAGACATTTTCTCAGAAGGGAAAATTAAAACTACATCATCTCACTCATTCTGGTGAAAAACCACTTATATAATAATAATGAAATCAATTAAGGATTGCCGTTTTTATGAAAAAAAAATCTTTCAAATTACTTGACAGTAGTTTATGAGCTTAAGAGCTACACCAATTTTATCTGTGGCTACAACTGTCAAAAGTGCAAAATATCACCTCTCAAATGACAGCTATATCAAGTTTACTTCTATTTTATCTGTGGCTAAAGTGCAAAATGCAGATTTGTCTTGATCCACTCCTCAAAAAGGCCCATTACGTTTTTGTATGGTCGGTCGAAATTTATGATTTATAGTTATTTATTAGTTTCGTGCACCAAATTCGTAGTGAAATACCATAATTTATATATATATATATATATATATATATATATATATATATATATATATATATATATATATATATATATATATATATATATATATATATATATATATATATATATATATATATATATATATATATGTTATATGAAAGGTTTTCACGGGTGTTAGAAATGTTAGTAAAGATTTCTTTGGGGATAACCCGCGTCAGATTCTGATCCTCAAGAGGATCAGTCGTCAACCGACGTTTCGCCTGAATCTCATCAGGCATCTTCAGGGCCTTGTTGGTAGATTTCCGTCTCGTGTGATAGTGCGAGCACGTCCGTACGAGCCGGGAACCTAGCACCAAGTAACTAACTTGGTGCTAGGTTCCCGGCTCGTACGGACGTGCTCGCACTATCACACGAGACGGAAATCTACCAACAAGGCCCTGAAGATGCCTGATGAGATTCAGGCGAAACGTCGGTTGACGACTGATCCTCTTGAGGATCAGAATCTGACGCGGGTTATCCCCAAAGAAATCTTTACTAACATATATATATATATATATATATATATGTATATATATATATATATATATATATATGATGTATCCGTTTCTCGGGTACTCCGCGTCGTGTTCGTTTGGTTTCTGGTGAAACCTTGTCTTCGACGTTTCAGCCGTACGTTGACGGCCATCCTCAGGAAGTCAGGTGCTTCGTCTGTAGTCTCTGGCTGCGGCGAGGAGGGTTGGTGGTCCAACCCTCCTCGCCGCAGCCAGAGACTACAGACGAAGCACCTGACTTCCTGAGGATGGCCGTCAACGTACGGCTGAAACGTCGAAGACAAGGTTTCACCAGAAACCAAACGAACACGACGCGGAGTACCCGAGAAACGGATACATCATTTACACCCCTCCGCGAGAGCCTGAAAAACAACATATATATATATATATATATATATATATATATATATATATATATATATATATATATATATATATATATATATATATATATATATATATATATATATATATATATATATATATATATATATATATATATATATATATATATATATATATATATATATTTTTTTTTTTTTTTCAATATTGGACACTGTCACTTCGTGGTAGAACTCCATAATTAATTAAAACTATGAAAAATTTTTATATTTAATTTTACGTTCTACTTAAATTTTTTCGCAAACGCGACTCCCATTCACCGGTATCGCTCTATGATGAGCATCGTCAGAATGGTGAACAATAATGATGAAGACCATCTATATATAGATTCACAAAGAGGATAACAACAATAGATATGGAAGGGGGCAATTCTAAGAAAAATTAAATACCCGAAAGACATTAAGGTAAATATGTATGCAGGTATAATAAAAATAAAATTGAAGTGAAGGAATGAATATACAAATATTGTATTAAAAGGACAGCAATTATATTGAATAATGGCCAACAGAAAAACCCGACATTAACTATTCCAATGGTAATATATAAATGTTTTTTTTTGATATTATAAACCAAAGGTAGACTGTTACCTTCATATAAATTAAGTAATAAGGTTTTGAGAGGTAATATAAATTGATTTTGTTCCTTGCAACAAATATTTTAATTTTTTCTTTCTACTTTTTAAAAGGCTTTATTTCAGAAAAATTAATTGTGGAAAAATCGGTAACTTTACTTGCTAACTTAAATTCGTTTATTCTCTCTGTGACCTGCAGTTGTCAACCTTTTGGGAAACAATATATTATTATCTATATTTAATAAATGGTTTATTTTTTTTATAAACCATTTCTGTTCTTTTCTCTTACATATTTGTGCCCTTTTCGGTCTGCAGCTGTAGGTTACCGAAAACTTTGGGGAAAACCTTCCTCCAATAAATGCATAAAGTTTTTTTTTTATTTTTATAAATTATTTTTTTTATCACACTGGTGATTACTAAATTGTTTGAACAATTTTCCAAAGTGAAGGGGTTTTTTTTAGAACGAGATAATTCTATCATTGACTTAATTTTTAATTAGTCGATTTCCTTTTTCTTTGCAACCTCTTCTTATTCTAATTAACTAAATTTTATATCTTACTCTCAGTGTAAATTTTATTTTATTTTTTTTTATTTTTTTTTTTTTTTTTAATTGAGTAACATAATATGAACATACACATAGTACAAATATTTAAATTAATACATTTTTTTTTCAATAGGTACTGTCCCAAAAAAGTTAAAAACTTGTGCTTGGGACAGGAGCAAATAACATATCTGAATTTAACATATTACATACATTTTACTTATAATAATAGAATCATTTAATAAATTGTAAATCAAGTTCAACTTACAGCTAATACATACAGATGATTAAAGTTTATTTTTGTTTTTTTTAGTGAATATAGAATAAAAACCATAATTTATCCAAAAAGGAGCAAAAAATAAAAATTCACATATACAAATACACATATACACATACATACATACACATATACAACATACACACACATATAATATACGCATACTTATACACACATGCAGGGCCGGATAAATCATAGAACAATCCGGAACAAGAAGTCAGGGCGCTTGTCTAAAAAGGGCGCTTAAAATCCTAAAATGTTAATTATATAAATCAAAAATTCCCCAGGTATGGCACTCGGTTCTCTCTGCCTTCCCCGAAAGGGACACGGCGTGATGGTGTGTATGTTAAAATTCTGCGGTGATCTTGTCCGTCTATTACCGTGTTATTCGTAAACATATACCTACCTCCCAAATACTAACAACACGTTTATGCTGCTCGACATTAGATTCACACACACGCACACATAATCATTGTAATAATTTACTTGCTTAAGTGTAAAAATTATCTACATAATGAAGCCAGCGCCCCCCTATCTGAAATCGCCCGGGCGGTTCATAATGAATTTCATATGAGATGGTAACGGCATGTTTGAAAACATTCCAGATGCTACACACCATAGTAACTTTAATGATAAATTATACTAAGAACTCTTATTGCTTGTTAATGAAACTACATAAGCCGTTTTAAATATGCGGAACCTGTATACAACCAATAGCAAGGTTTTCTAAAAAAGGGAAACAATGTTCTGTAGAAATGTTATGACAATTTCAGTGAAGTTTTCCCTTTCGACTTTAGCGACATACTTACTTATTTTCTTGACCTCGGTCGCCGACTCGTCACCTGACTCTTTCAATTATTCATAATATTATTGTTTCTATCTCTCTCTTCTGTCTGATGTCAAGTGTTAACACGTGTCAATATTTTTTACGAGTCTAGTATAGACCATAGATTTTAATATATACAACTAGATGGAATACTAGTCGGCAAAGTGTGTCGAAATCAACTGGAGTTTTCGTGTGCTGTTTTGTGTAAAATTCATCGAAATACCTCGTTTTATTAATTTTAATTTATGTATTAATTATACCAAGAACTTATTTAGTGTTTTGTGTTAATTAGAATAGCGATTTGTTTTTTTATTTTAAGTTTGGTGTGATTTTAAATTTTTACTGGCATTTTATAGTTATATTGAGTTTTTATTTAATTAGAAATAGTTTTTATGATAAAATTAAATAGTGTTCACATTAGTTATTAAGTTTAGTTTATTTACATAATATTTGTGATAGTTAAAAGGACTTTTAAAATTATATTTTACTTTAAAACGGTTTATGTGATGAGACCCAATACTTTAAAAATTGTAAGACTTAAGGTTTTAGTTTAAAATGCCTACTTCTCAGGATACGGTACATACATGAATAGGAATAGGTAGAATTATAATTTATTTTTGTTCTTTGGTTTATATTATGTAGGTATCTTGATTTTTACTGTATAATATTGAATTATACTGCATAATATAATATTAAAATTCCAAACATTTGGGAAGGAGGGGGGGGCGGTTTGAAATATATTGCTCTGGGCGCAAAAACACGTTTATCCGGCCCTGCACACATGTACACACATATATATATATATATACACATATATACATACACATATATACATACACACACATACATACACATACACACACATACATACACACACATACATACATACACACATATACATACACATACAAACATACACACATACACATACATACATACACACACATACATATACACATAGTGAATATGAAAAAGGAATAGATAAAAATTTATTGTTATTTTAAAGATTTGATTTTTCTTTTAAAGTCATAAAATTTTTGTGTTTTTTTTAATAATGGCAGGTAGTTTGTTAAAATATTGTATACCCAGGTAGGTATTTATAGTGATGTTGGGCATGCGTCTTATTACATTTCGGTATCATCATATTTCCTATGAGATGCCGTCTCTGTGTACTCACTAGATTTTCAGCCCGCTTTCCAAAGGTATATTTATGTATTTGTTGTAAAGCAATATTTTTATATAAATTATCTAAATCAGGTACTTGGAATACATCAAATAATTGTTTTGTAGGAAAATTTCTAGGTTTTTTGAGAATGACCTTAATTATTAATTTTTGTGTTATTTTTAGTGATTTTAAGTTAGTCTTATATGTTCCACCCCAACCTATAATACCATATTGTAAAAGAGATTGTACAAGACCATAGTACACTGTCTTTATTATTTTTACTTGCAGTATATTACGAAGTCGCACAAATATATAAATCAGTTTTCTTACTCTTTTTACAAGTTGGTTCAAATGTTCTTTCCACTTTAACTCTTGGTCTATTGTAATTCCTAAATATTTCACTGATTTATTTATCTGTAAAATACTACAATCTACACTTAAACATTGTTCATTCTGATTTTGTTTGCATATGTTACTATGGATTCTGATATCAATATGAGGTGGAATGGAGGAAGAGTTTATTGCGAACAGTACACATATTGTTTTTTCCGAATTTAAAGATAAAACATTTTTATCAAACCAATTTTTAATTACATTTATATCACTATTTGCTTGTTTGGTCACAATTTCCCAGGTGTCACCACTTACAATTATAGCCGTGTCGTCAGCATATGAATAAATTTTACTCGAGATTTTCAATTGGAAAATTCATTCATTCATTCATACCATCACGGTATATCCCACAATGTGGGGTAACCAGCGAAAGGCGTGCGGGTGTGCATTGCCTTATAAAAGGGAGCACAACACATCAGTGTATACCCACACACCAGTCTCGTCTCACCTAAAAAGGCACTATATTCAAAATGGGTGGTGAACCTCATTGCTGAACTATGTGAGATGTTATTGTTGCCTGTTGTATTTTCGATTACCCGGCTCTTACGGGACACTCGAAAACAATAATAGAAAAGAGTGGAAGCACTATTCTAAGCCGGTGCCTCACAGCTACAATACATATATGTATTATATTATTGAAAATGTAACAGTTATCGATTAAAAATATTTTTATTTTATAACATAACAGTAACAAATTCAATCCTTTCCCATCCTTTTTACTTCCCTTTCTTTCCCGTTATACTATAATGGTTAGTAATATTTTTAATTATTTTTTGTTGTGATGTACCTATTTATGTGATTATTTGATGTTCAGCATCTGTGGACAAAAGTAATTGGCCTGATTTTGGTTTATATCAAAATAGTTTTTTTTTTGTAAATTTTATACGACTGATTTTTTTCTTAAATAAACAAGTAAATGAGACAGTTTCATTTTTTTTTTAATTTATAGATCGTGGAAGAACAATCTGGGTAAGAAAAATCGTTGTGTAATTAGACTGAAAAGAAAACTAGACTGATGAATTATTTAACTCTTCATAGAATCAAATTGGAAAATAATCGCAATAGCGAAATATGACGTCAAGATTCAATTTAATTACATAATTGCTACTGAAATTATTTATAAATGAATTCCTTATCGATGTTCCTATAAGTATGACGTATAACTTACCACAGATAAATAGTCATCATCCAATAGACGTCCTATCGAAATATACTAACAAAGAGTTATGTTTTAATTTGCTATATTTTTTCTGTGGTTTATCGATAAAAATTTTCCCATGTCCAGAGTATAAATAAATGGTATTTTTAATTGCGCATAATGGAAATACATTTAATCAAAAGTGTTAATATTTGAAATAATAAATCAATAAATAATAATAGGTAAAGTGATGGAATGATGCCAATCAGGGAGCACCCATGATCTATTATTATTATTATTTTTTTGTTTATCATGTTTTTTGTTTATTGTATATTTTTTGTTCGTTTTTATATAAATACTGAGTGGTCTCTGTGGTGTATTGTTTCTGTAAGTTTTCTTTTCTTATGTTAAATAAATATATCAACTAAAATTATGAAAAAATTATATTTAATTTTACGTTCTACTTAAATTTTTCGCAAACGCGACTCTCATCCACCGGTATCGCTCTATGCTGATCATCGTCAGAATGGATTATGAAGTTCCACTAAACACACAACACGAGTGATGCTTCTATCTTGCCATAAGAACAGTGCCGGGTATGTTGAGTTCGACTGTCTGTGTTAAGGCGTGGGAGTGAGCTAAATCCTGCAAAAGTAATAGACTAGAGTGACACAGCAGAGGTGTTCGGTTCTACCTAAATTAGTCGGGTTACAATAACATGTTTTTTATCTGTACAATACATCGATATTTAATATAATATACTCACTATTCAAGTCATCAAATGTCTTTTTTTTATTTCATAACACAAATAATGATCGCTTTAAATAAATATTTGCCAGGTTACCTGTGTTTTGTTGTTAATACAAAAGTTGACACTCTGCTCAATCGAATTTAATGCTTACAATTACGGTGCAAATACTTTGCTTAATACCACTCATATTCAGAGTTATTTTTTAAACACTACTAGTTTCTGGAGATTACGCCTCCCATCCTCAGATGTATTCTAATTAACAAATATTTATACAATATGGGTATATTGAAGATTAAGGTGCACGTTATATTGTTTTAGAAATTAAGATATTGACGATATTTTCATATGTAACCAAATTATGTAGATACTTAAAAAGTAGGTAATAGAGCATGTGGATAAAATAAAAATATTTTTTCCATTGTTCAAAAATCACAAACTGACGAATAGATGTGTAGAAAAAAAGTTTGCAGTACTTTTTTTTTCCAAATGAAATATTTAAATTGAATCACTAAATGCACTTATCAACTTGCATTGAGATGATAAATGTAATAACGTTGACATTGTTCAATTTTAAATATTCCAGTTGGAAAAATTAACGAGTTGTTAAACAGTGATGAATTAAAAAAAAAATCGAATTTATTTTGCTTAATTTTTTTTAATGCTATAATGTGTTTACTTATTACTTGTATTATACTATTGCATGCTGATTTGTTTGTTGACCTATGATTTGTTAATTGGTTGCTTTATTAATTTCTTTCATTGCTATGAAGTGTTAACTTATTTATTTGTTATTGGTTGCTTTATTAATTTCTTTCATTGCTATGAAGTGTTAACTTATTTATTTGTTATTGGTTGCTTTATTAATTTCTTTCATTGCTATGAAGTGTTAACTTATTTATTTGTTATTGGTTGCTTTATTAATTTCTTTCATTGCTATGAAGTGTTAACTTATTTATTTGTTATTGGTTGCTTTATTAATTTCTTTCATTGCTATGAAGTGTTAACTTATTTATTTGTTTATTGATTGCTTTCAAATTGGGATATTTTTTCATTACTTACTATGATTATAATTCTTCTTTTTTTTAATTTCAATATTTCAATCATGTATGTAGCTAGAAGTGGACTTGTTATTAAAATTGTGATAAAATTGTCCTTACTTAAAACAGGAATTACTCCTAGTTAGATAGACAAAGATTTATTGGAGGAACTAAAAAACATGGTACTTCCCAACAACTACCTATTTTATTTTATATTATTTTTATTTTATACACAGTAAATCATAAATTGCATGTTCAAAAAACCTTAGTTCCTGTATGTATTTTATTATGGAAAATAAATAAATATTATTATTATTATTCAAATTAAGATATTTTCTGGAATAAAAATCTCCACTTAGTGCATCCGGGTACCTACTTTACAATAGTGAATATATACCACACCATTCTAGATACTACAGAGTTCGTAAGTAAGTTTGTAATGGCTATATACCTACATGTGTGTAGCCACGACGACAATAAATCGAGAAATAATGTCAAGGTTTATGGACATTTACACAAATTAATTCAAAATGGTGTCAACTTGAGTCATTTTCGAGTAATCGAGTGCATTGTGCTATCAGATTACATAAACGTATCTCTCTGACCCCAATATGGAGAGATATTGTTGCGTTTAATTTCAAAGGGCTAATTTTAATTCTATCTACAGCGGTGTACATAATATTTACACAACTAATAAGAATATAAAATACTCGGTTATATTCAGTTATATATAAATTTATCATGATATTAAAACAACCATTTATATTCGTGTACGGAGTTCTACTAAGAAACTTTGAATCGAAGAATGTAAAGAGTGGATGCTTATGATAAACTTAAAAAATAGAAAATACACAGAGGGTCATATTATAAGAGTTATTTGAGAAAAATGTAAGTAAAATGTAAGGTCCCGTACTGCGAGAATACTGCTTACGGGACCTCAATTTTTTCTAACATTATATTTAAATAACTCCTGGAATACGACCCAGAATCTCAAATTTTGTGCCCAGTGAAAACATATTATTATAAGTAATAATTTGCGTAAATCACAAGAAGGATAAGTGAATAATCAAATCAAAGTCAAATGAAAATTGACCACAAAGGTAATCGATATGTTATTACAAAACAAAAGTTCTAAATATATATCTTTATAAGGCGAGAAATATCAGAAATGGACCATTCGATGATCGTTTTCTAGAACGGTCGGGTTCGATGTCAGGGTGACACGTGTTGGTCAATGGGGAAATTGACGTGCGAGATCAAAAAAAGGAGGAAATCACAATCACTCGCAAAACTTTTGTTGCAGTGTGAACAAAAACATCCCCTGTCACTTAATGGATGGTAAAAATGGCGGTGTGGAATATTAATCCACTTTTCAATTTGCAAATGGGATATTCGTGTCGTGAGCGAGAAGGAAGGTGACCGTCCCCGCGGCCCCCGCCCCTACTCCCCTCAACCGCCGCAGTACATACCCCACCAAACCCCACAGCCAATGTTACCGATGCATATTTCGTGTAAAATGACGAAGAACTTTTACTTGGGAAAGTTCGCGGCAACAGTATCGAGTGCGGAGCGATTGTGCCGGCACTAGTAGCCTTCAAGCGCCTACTTCTTACTTACATAGGATTTCACAAACTAAACTACTACTTAGGTAGGTACCTATTCATGTTCGAAGAATGGAAAATTATTTCTTTTAAAATGCCACAACACAGACAGTACCTACTTTTGATATCCAATAACCTATTGATTTCTTATATTTAATACCTATATAACAAAAAGTGTAGTAGGTAGTATTTCAAACTTACTTACAGATGGACAAATTAGAGTACCAAAATGCAATACATCGACCATGCAACATCACTATTC
Source organism: Molanna angustata (assembly GCA_963576475.1). Classification (NCBI taxonomy): domain Eukaryota; kingdom Metazoa; phylum Arthropoda; class Insecta; order Trichoptera; family Molannidae; genus Molanna; species Molanna angustata. The sequence goes on along the minus strand of OY754983.1, from coordinate 2,479,586 downwards.
TTATTTAGAGTATACTATTAGGTATAATAAACTTTCAGCTTTTCTGAAGATTTCAAAAAGTACCTAGACAATGTTTCCAAATATCTGTTAATATTTCCAAATATCTGTTAATGATCGTCATATTTTTATTGGAAAATCATATTTAAATATATTATAAAAAGTAATGGTCCAAGTACTGTTCCTTGTGGAATCCCGAAAGTGAGTATCTCTGGATCTCTTAGAACATTATTTATTTTCACATACTGTTTCCTATTTGATATATATGATTTCAACCAATTCAGAATTGTTCCTTTTATCCCAATTTGCGGTAGTTTTTCTAACAGTATGTCATGTGAAATGCTGTCAAATGCCTTGCGTAGATCAATAAATATTCCGATACATTTTTTATTAGAATCCATTGCTGTTATAACCTCAGATGTTAATTTTGCAATAGCATCTTGGGTACTCATTCCACTTCTAAAACCAAACTGATTAGAGTTTAGTATATTATTTTCTTCAAGGTAACGCGTAAGTTGATTTTTAACGATTTTTTCAATTATTTTGGCTATATTTGATATTAGTGAAATTGGTCGGTAATTAGTCATTTCCTCGGTGTTGCCGAGGTTGTTCAAATTTTAATTCGAAAATTCCTTTAAATAGGTACAAATCATCAAGATTACTGTCATTTTGATTTGGTGTTTTCTTTTTTAAAAAAGAACACAAATAATTTTATACTTAAATTGTAATAGGATTTATTGAATATTTTTTCTGATTAATTCTTTTATTGTTTTGTTCCCATGTTGTTGTTTATTGTTATGTAATAAATGCAGAGATCTATACAAAGCATTCGAGTTTCTTTTATATTTTTTTTAATACAATTCACAAATGATTTTATTTCCACTTTCAAAAATGGATCTAGTCAAATTAATGGCAATAAGCCTTTGACGCGACCTCTCCTGTTCGCGTTATTTTTATTTAAATCCGGCGCTAAATCGGCTGACCACAAACACACATTTGTGAAAAATATAGTGTGTGAATAAAAAGAAAAATTTGACAATAACCAAAGATATTAAATGTATATACCTAGATGGAGTACTTGTCAACTTTTCATAGCGGTTACGTGAAGCAAAAAAATGTTGTCTCTTTCGCACAATCGGTAGGCAAGAAAAACGCGGTTTGTATGAAGATTGTTGAGTACGACATGATATTTTCGTACCTATTTATTAATCGAAAATAGAGTTAACAGTTGAAAAAAATAATAGAAAGCAATTAAGGAAGTAACTGGTGTGCACTGTAATGTAAAAAATACCAACATTGGTTTTATTTTTGTCTTTTTTACCTGTTTATGTGGTGGTTCATATATTGTTGATAGCTTGGTTCATCTACCAACTCGAAGTACTGAAATAAAACCCTAGGAATAAAAATACATAATTTTTCTTTATTTATTTAAACACTACCTTACATCCTATTTAAGTGGCGAGTTTATCGCCAAATGGCAATTTCTTCCTAACCAGTGATTTGCGTGAGAAATAAATTTCTCCTCTACCGGGAATCGAACCCTGGACGCAAGCAAAGAAGAAGAGGCTTACTACTGTGCCATGGCAGTCGATATCATCTTAATGTGAAAAATGAGTTCATGTTTTTTATAACAGCTAAATAAGAATGGATTCCCTTTCTTTCATCAGCAACATTTCTAAAATTTACTACTTGTGGTGTGTTGATGTGTGCGCACGCGCAACGAAACACGAGGACGTACGCATGCGCGGTGTACAAGGATCTCAGCAGATCGCGCGGGCAGACGCGAGAGTGCGTGTAACGTGGCCGGTGTTTTTTTGGTGTGTTTTGAGTGTACGTGAACAGTGTGAACACAAGCTATTTCGGCGTCATTTCCGAATTTTGAAATGGCAAACAATATAAAAATGAGTGATGTAGTGAAGCCATTCGATGGCGAAGGAGACGTGATACAGTGGATCACGAAATTGGAACTAGTCGCAAAATTGCGCGGAATAAGCGATTTGTCGCTCACTCTACCGCTATTTCTGGAAGGTTCAGCGTTTGCTGTGTACAATGAGTTGAGTGATAATGACAAATTGAACGCGGAAACAATTAAAGAATCGTTGATTTCGACTTTTGCAATAAATCCGTTCCAGGCGTATGAACAATTCACAAAAAGGGTTTGGTGCGATGAACCGGTCGACGTTTATCTAACAGATTTAAGAAGACTGGCGCGTTTGGCAAAGGTAATAACGTCGGACGAATTATTGATGAGAGCATTCGTGGTAGGATTACCTTCGACAGTGTCGCGAGAACTGCGTGCCATGACTAAAATAGACACATTACCGTTATCGGTAATTGTTGAACGCGCTCGATCGTTAATGGCTGAAAATGTTACAGAAGCTGTGGTGGCAGTGGCGCAAAACAGATCGACGCAAGTAAAGGACAGACGATGTTTCCGGTGCGGCGGGCCGCATTTACTAAAATTCTGCAGGAAAACATCTAACAGAATTTTAAGCTGTTGGTCATGTGGTGAGGAAGGTCACATATCTAGAGATTGTAACCAGGGAAACGGGAACAGAGGAGCTGGTGCGCCGGCAGCTCCCCTAAGACAGGAATAAGGGCGCTCCCTATTATAGATGCCTATGTAAATGATCGCCGCGTTCGTGCGCTGGTAGATACAGGATGTTCGCGCTCAATTTTATCATCTAAATTATGCGAAGTGCGACACGGAACATGTAGCGTCATCGCAGTCGATGGCAGTAAAGTTCGTTGTATGGGTGAAGCCATCGTACGAGTGTCGGCGTTCGGAAACACTGAAGAGATTGATTGTGTAGTGGCAGAAAGGCTGTTTGATGGGGTTGATGCCATATTTGGAATGGACTTAATTAGGAAGTTCGGAGGTGTTGTTGTAACGGACACTAATGTGGAATTTATAGGTAGTTCGAGGGCGAACACTGCACTTCATGATAACTTACAGAGTTCTTCGCGAATACACACGACAATTGAGGACCAGGATTTTGTCGCAAACTTTGATGGTAGTTCATGGATCGTGAAGTGGTTATGGAAGGGTTCTCCACCAGAGTTGAAGAATACCACAGCGTGTTATTCTAGTGTAAGTAATCCAGAAGCTGTCGAAAAATACGAAGAAGAGGTCGAAAAGTGGATCGCCCAAGGCTGGTTAATACCATGGACAGGGAAAGCTGGTGGTGTACTTCCATTAATGGCAGTTATACAACCAACAAAGAATAAAGTTCGTCCAGTACTTGATTTTCGCGAGCTGAATGAACATGTTGAGTGTCACGTTGGAGCAGATGCAGTGGTATGTGATGAAACCATCAGGAATTGGAGGAGAAAGCGAGAGCCACTCAAGCTGATCGACCTAAGATCAGCTTACTTGCAGATACGGGTCGATGAAGAGTTATGGAAACACCAGCTTGTTCAGTATAAGGGAAAAATTTACTGCCTTACAAGATTAGGGTTCGGACTGAACTGTGCCCCTAAAATTATGACCCGAATTGTCAAATATGTGTTGGCTAAAAATGATAAAGTCCGTCTGGGCACAGACAGCTATATCGATGATATACTTGTGGATGAATCGATAGTGTCTGCCGAGTACGTCGCAACACATCTCCACTCATATGGCCTTGAGACAAAGCCTCCAGAGGCATTGGAAGGTGGGCGCATCTTAGGGTTAGCTCTAGAAAGGGATACGTATGGAAATTTGATATTTCACAGAGGGAACCAAATACCTGAGGTAGATGAAGAGTCAAAACTGCCTCGAAGGCAATTGTTCTCGATATGTGGCAAATTGATTGGTCACTATCCGGTGTGTAATTGGCTACGTGCTGCTAGCAGTTACGTTAAGAGAGTTAGTGATGGGCAGTTGTGGGAAGATTATATAGGTGACAAGGCACAGAAGATTATTACTGAAATTTTGGAACGAGTGAAAAAAGATGACCCTGTACGTGGACAATGGTCAGTTTCAGCCGAAGTTCAAAACGGTAGAGTATGGTGTGATGCGAGTACATTAGCTACTGGCGTTGTATTAGAAATAGATGGAAAAACTGTTGAAGATGCTTCATGGTTGCGGAAAGGTGACGACGTTGGCCATATTAATATTGCAGAATTGGATGCGGTGATAAAAGGAATAAACATGGCATTAAAATGGAAACTTCAGGTTATCGAGGTTTTGACTGATTCAGTAGGTAACTGTCCGTAGTTGGGTGAAATCAGCACTTGATGGAAATTGTAGAGTGAAGGTGTCTGGCATGTCCGAAATGCTGGTGAGACGACGAATGGGCCTTTTGAAGGAGCTAATCGATGAGTTTGGTTTGGTGGTGTCTGTAACTTTCGTTGAATCGCAACGAAACAAAGCAGATGTTTTAACACGAGTGTGTAGATCATGGACACGCAGTTCCATCAAAGAGCATGATGAAGCTGTATGTGCAGCGAATATAAATCTAGAAGCTCTGCATAGTCAACATCATTTTGGAGTAGATCGAACATTGCATTTAGCTCGGCTGGTAGATTCAAATGTGAAACGACAAGATGTTGAGTTGTGTGTGCGTAAGTGTTTAAAGTGCAAATCTATTGACCCTGCTCCTATTCGACATGAGACCGGGGCTCTATGTGTAAGTAAAAATTGGTGCCGTTTGGCTATAGACGCTACGCACTATGACAACAAATGCTATTTGACAATTATTGATTGTGGACCAAGTCGGTTTGCTTTGTGGCGAGAGATGAAGTCAGAGAATGCGTCAGAAGTAGTTCGTCACCTTGAAGAAATTTTTAGGGAAAGAGGTCCTCCCGGAGAGATTCTAATGGATAATAGCACAGCTTTCAGATCCCATCAAGTGAACGAACTATGTCAAAGGTGGAATGTGTTACGACGGTTCCGAGCGGCATACAAACCATCTGGAAACGGTATCATTGAGAGACATCACAGAACGATCAAAAGAACAGCAGCACGGAGTAGTGGCTCGCCACTGCAGGCAGTTTTCTGGTACAACCTGGCAGCAAGAGAGGGAACGAATAAGGAATCGTCACCCAGCAAGCTTATCTTTAAATACACATGGCGGCACCCAGTAGCAAATGCAAACATCGAAAAGGAGAAAGGAGAATGTTATTATCGTCCTGGAGATATAGTGTTGGTAAAGCCTCCAAATGCACGATGCACTACGACATGGAATCGAGGAAGAGTAACGGCTGTTAACTCTAAAAATAATGTGGAAATAGATGGAGTGCCACGGCATGTGTTGGATATTCGAAGATTGTTTGCTGATGGAATAGAAGATACTGACGAAGGTGAGAGATCAAACCAAGTAGAAGATGAGGGTAGTGAGCCCATGCGTGATATTCGGTTTCACAGTGATGATGAGTTTGAGGAAGTGAATATGGAAGTTCCATCTGAGGAAGATGATGAAGCTGAAGAGCTGATGGAGTTAGCTACGACATCAAGACCTGAAAGGCGTAGAGGACCACCAAGCTGGCTGCAGGACTATGTTTGGTGATGTGGCATCAGGGGGGCGTGTGGTGTGTTGATGTGTGCGCACGCGCAACGAAACACGAGGACGTACGCATGCGCGGTGTACAAGGATCTCAGCAGATCGCGCGGGCAGACGCGAGAGTGCGTGTAACGTGGCCGGTGTTTTTTTGGTGTGTTTTGAGTGTACGTGAACAGTGTGAACACACTACTCTTGGACATTTTATCTTTTGTTTTCAAAGATTTAGAAAACAATATTAAATCAAGGGGTTTGTAGAATATTAAACAAAAATTTATTGAAAAAAAAATAACTTTATTTATTTAAATTTTGGTATAGCTACATAAAACTAACAACTTAGGTCTCACAAATTTGAAAGTATAGGGTCTCTGATCACATAAAACGTTTTAAGGTCAAATATAATTAAAAAGTCCTTTAACTATCACAATTACTGTGTAAATAAACTTAACCACTAATTTTAACACTAAAAATATCATAAAAAACTGTTTTAAACTTAGAAATAACTCAATATAACCATCAAATGTCAAAAAAAATAAAAATCACACCAAACTTAAAATAAAAAAACCAAATCAGGATTCTAATTAACGCAAAACACTAAATAAGTCCTTGGTATAATAAATACATCCATTAAAATTAATAAAATGAGGTATAACGATGAATTTTTCACAAAACACGGGGAGCAAAATGTACCGAAAAACGTACAAAAATCAATCTTCTGCCTACCAGCGCGCAAAAACTCCCGCGAATTTCGACACACTATTTCCGAAAAGTACTCCATCTAGGTATATACATTAATATCTTTGACAATAACACATAACCTGAAATGTGACTTTACAAGTGACAGATGAAAAATTTTGACAGTCGAAATTAGACACGCGTCGTGTCGACACGGACCGCGCTCACTGTGGCCAGAGCAGCTGCAAACCGCACCAGAGGGTGTCGGTTAGGCTCGCTCCACACCGGCAGCCATGGATGTGACACCTGGAGTGCCGAGATGGATCGGCGCACCACCATTCGGCGAGAGAGCCGCTTTCCTGGACCGAAGCGGGTGCTGAGTTTGGAAAGTGTTCCAAACGCTGTTGGGTCGCGCTGGACCCTGGAGCAACGGCCCGCGTCTCCTTGAGACTCGCGCCGCCGCTATCGCTCCCGCCAGTCACCCAACCGGCATCTGCCGGTGTCTGGGACCCGAGGTTGCTGTCGCCGATAGCCTTGCCCCTTCGCCCATCGACGACGATCCATTCCGGCATTGGCGGTGCATCAGCACGCCCATGGCCGAGACGAGGAAATTATGTGTGCCCCAGAAAACTATATACTTATATGTGATAATTTGTTTTTCTCCGTGTGACAATAATTCGGCTGTGTGATTTTATTTAATTTATATTATTTAATTCATTTTAACGTGTGACGTCCAATATTGACTCTTATTTATTTTAATTTGTGACGTCCTAATTTATTGACAATGTTATTTATTTTCATTATTTATTTTACCAGACATTTTAATAATTTTATCTTGTGACATGTCCGTGCCATCTGACCTTTGTGCGCTGACACTTGACATTTGTGTATCGTCAGACCACAATTTTGTTTAGTTTTTTTTCAATCTCGTTCAGCGACTATGTGTGGAATATCAAATTCCATTTTCGACATTGGAAAAAGGTGAGCTCTGCCTCAAAGCCTCTTGGGAGGAGGGTATCACCTTTTTGGAAATATATATAGCAATTATTTTTAACTAATAATTACACAGTCACTTTACGTATGTAAGGCTCACTCATCCGAATCCTGGACTGCGAATGAGAAACGGCGTATGGTAAGTTTTTTTTTTGACATCTACGCAGGGGAGAGTTCTCATCAGTCATCAAATTAATAACCTTTTTTTTTATTTATTTATTCTTCTCTTCATTAAAACCTTTAACTTGTGACATCCGCCCCGGGCAAATTTTAATAAAAGCAAAGATTCTATCTTCCTTTAAAATTAGGGTGTGACAATCAAACAAAGAACCTAACGACAGGTTTTCACTTAAGGTAATGCATTAAGGAAATATATAAGTATACAACACGATCAATTAACAGATTAAAATAAGAAGATAATCTGATTTATCCATAAGAAATTGCAACATTGCGGAAATTAATGTTATCCGGCGATAATATTCTCAACTGTATTTTAGTGACTCCCTAGATTAATCAGTGTGTGGATTTTATGTATCTCGCCTTTAATTCCTATCATTAAGTTAAACTTTTACTTCGTCACCTTTGATTAGTTTAATGCATGTTTATGTATAGCCGGTTTAATTTCTTATGTGTTCCTGTTACACGATTGATTTTATTTCATTTATGCAAAAAAAGAATTACGTGGGGTTATCTTATCCGCGGCTGTAGCTTACATACCTAGCACTCCTTTCTAGTGTGATGGGATAGTTTTTCTGCATTAAAAATATGCTAGGTATGTATGAAAGCAAATGCAGCAGACAGAAGTATGTACTCATAGGTATCTTTGAAGAGATCTCAAGCAGAGATAGAGGGATGGAGAGAGATTTGTGTATGAAGACAAGGAAGACCACAAGACATTACTACAGGGCTTACGACCTGTCATTGGCTGGTTTTAGTGATCACTTTACGTGCTAGCGTAACGTTCACCATTAAATGTCTTAGAGTGGAACTCCTTGAACGAGTTTGTAAATTTTGAAAGTTGTGCATATATTAAATTTGACAAACATTTCACCTGGAAATAACGCTTCTATGTGGTTGCCATCTATTGAGGAATATTCAAACTAATATGTGTTATCATTTAGAGTAGAAACCTAGCGATCTGTCATTACCAGTCTTTGTTCAGAAACCTGGTTATTTGGACCACAGATGTCACTGTGGATCTAACAAATTAGACAAGTACTTTTTTTGAAAAATCGTCAAGATGTATTATATTTTTTTTTCGACTTGTTTATTAATTTATTTATTTTATATTTTTATTCTTACAAAAGTGGTCAATTAGAGAAATAAAGCCGTTGACAGATAAGAATAGTGAAGATGTAAGAGCCATGTGAATAAATAAAATAATATGTCAACTTACACAACTCATCTTCACTCAAGCTTTTAAATTAAAACTATTTTCTGTATCTAAAATATGTAAAAAATCTATAACTATATCTGTAAAATATCTACACTAGATTCAAATACGTTTGAACATTCCTTAAATAAATAATTCTGATCAATGTTTGCATAATTTGTATTATATCTGGATAACAAATTTTTCATTTGTGACCACTAACTTTATTTCGAATCGATTTCAAAGAGTCACTTTAAATCACGAGGTGAAAGTTCAATGTCTTCGAAAAATACTTTAATTCTAAGATCCTTGGTAATTACAATTGAAGCAGAAATTCCCACACCACTATAAATACATACAATTTTTTGAAATCTAACAAAAAGACTCGACGCATAATTTATCTTTTCCTTATTGCTGGAGCTCTCCTTTTTGCACTTCGTTTGATAAGCTGGAACTTGCTTGGGACAGCATTATTCTTAAGGCGTGGATATTTTAGGTGGAGTTTTTGAATTTCTCAATCTACATCGACAGATGTTGAAATTTTATCTAATGGATGAAAATATTTGACATCAAACAGGAAAATTGGAACTTGATATATTTTTGGTAATTCTGTACAAGTACTGTCCCTCGCCAATCGCAATAATTTTTATATCAACAGATAGATAATTACGTGTATTTATTACGGTGAAAATAAAAACTTTTGGCGATGAGGCTTTAAAAAATAAATTAAAATTGCGAAAAATGTATGAAGAACACCATAATAAAAATGGTTGGTTTCCTGATTCTACTCATGTTTCCGAAATTCACCACCAGACTTGAATACTAACGCAATACAATTACTTACATACATACCACCACGCCATGTCCCTCGCGTGGTAGGCAGAGAGAACCGAATACCTCTTATTTCTATCTTGACATACATTCACCACTATTTCGACATTAATTTTTTTAATAAAAAAATTAATATGTCCTTCTTAAACAAGTACATATACATCTTCCTACGTTCCCTAAAATAAGCATAAATGCTTGTGCTATAGGTGAACGAAATCGGTCGAGGCAGGATTCGAACTCGCGACCACCGGATTGCTAACCCAGCGCGCTAACCGCTCTGCCATCTAGCCATCTACAATCGTCTTATACATGTTCGTCTGTTGTTCATGCTTCTAACATTTCCGTCTTTCAAAATACCGTTCACATGGAGGTGCCATCCCTTCCTTGGGCGGCCCCGACCTCTCATTCCATTCCTGTCCGCAATGTATATTTTCTTCGTCAGGCGTTCCTCATTCATTCTCCCCAATCTTCCAGCACGCTGAAACATGCTTCCTAAGTATAAATATTCATCGACTTGTTCTAATTGTACATTCTCCGCTCGTATCTCGCATTTTGTTCGTCTTTCGCTCTTCTCAAATACCATCACTTTAGATTTAGTTGCATTCATTCTCAATCCATTTTGTATGCATCCATCGAATACTATTTTAACCAAACATTCCAAGTCTTCCACGCTTTCAGCCATTAATACTTTGTCATCCGCATACATTAGATCACATACAGTCACACCTTCCAGTTTCAGCCCAATGTTCTCATTCTTTAGTGCTCTCACACAGTAGTCAATGTATAGGTTAAAGAGCCACGGTGATAGTACGCACCCTTGCTTCACTCCCATATTAATGGATAACCATCCAGTGAAGGAGTTTTCAATTCTCACACAGGCTTGGCTTTCCTCATACAGAGATGATATTGCCCCTATTAGCCTGCTCCCCGCTCCATACACTGATAGCACGTTCCAAAGTTTTTCACGGTCTACTTTGTCATAGGCCTTTTCCAGGTCTATGAAAGCGCAGAAAAGCTTCTGATTTTTTGCCAGAACCTTATCAGTAGCCATTCGAAGGGAAAAAATTTGGTCGGTGCATCCTCTACCTCCAACAAATGCTCCTTGTGCATCCCACACCTTGCTTGCTGTAGCCTTTCTCAACTTTTGATCTAGTATCCTAGCATACAATTTTCCAACTGAACTCAGCAGACTGATAGCTCAGTAGTTCTTGCAGTCTAGTTTTGACCCTTTCTTAAAGAGGGGCAAAATCACTGCGTTTCTCCAGTCTGACGGGGTATGTCCTGTCTCCCAACATTTGTTGAAGAGGCAATGACACCACTCCATCGTCTTTTCGCCACCATATTTGATAAATTCAGTTGGTATACAATCAAATCCCGCAGCCTTTCCTGTACGTGCATGCTTCACTGCCTCTCTGACCTCTTCTATTGAAATTTTCTTGCTGTCATTCTCACATTCATTTATTGGTATTCTGTTGTTCGTCCGACTTTCGCACTGTGTACTTTCATATAACTCTTCAAAATATTCCTTCCATCTTTCCTTGACTTTTTACTCGTCTATAACCATACATCCATCTTTATCATGTATACATTTTGATCCTCGCACTACTCCTTGTTTCCGTCGATTTACTCTTTTCCAGAACATTTTTGTGTTCCCAGAAAAATCATTCACAATTTTCACGCATTCCTTTTCTCTCAATGCATCCTTTTCATCTTTTACTGTTACTTTTGTTTTCCTCTTGCACTCATTATATATATTTTTAGCTCTTTCTTCCTTCTCGTTTCCAGATCCTTTACATGCCAGCCATTCCTTCCACGCTTTCCGTTTTTCTTCCACTACTTTCTTTACTCTTTCATTCCACCAAGCATCTCCTTTCATTCTACCTCTTTTTGCTTCGCCACACTGAGTACACTGTTTTTGAATATACTCCATGTGTCACTAATATCCATCTCTGTCACTGCGTGGGGACTTAAAGCACACCCGATCTTTCTTGCAAATTCTTGTCTTACACTTTCCTCTTGCAGCTTCTCTACTTTGATACGCGGTGGCAGACTTCCATGATTGGTTTTAGAGCGCCAACCAGTGAACAGGCGTATTTTTGTGACAACCAAAAAATGGTCTGTCTCTAGCTCGGCACCTCTGTAGACCCTCGTATCAACTGTCACTTTTCTCAAAGCATAGTCCACACATACAAAATCTATCATGGAACCTTCATTTTCTCTTTCCCATGTATACATATGGATCCTTTTGTGGTCAAAAACTTTGTTTGACACGAACAGGAAGGGTCGCTGGCCTTAAGTGGAGCTGGGCTGGGCATATTGCCAGTTGCCAGGATTCACGATGGACCAAAAAGATCGTAGAATGGCGACCGAGAACAAGCCGAAGAGGTGTCGGCATACCGCAGGCAAGGTGGTCTGATGACATCAAAAAATGTGCCGGAGGGAGATGGATGCAGTGTGCTCAAGACAGGGAGTTGTGGAGGATCAAGGGGGAGGCCTATGTCCAAGAATGGATAAAAACAGGCTGAAGAAGAAGAAGAAGACCTACTACTTGCTCTATCTTAAGTCCTACTTCAATTGGTGTACAATACAATTTTAAATTTTTAATGTTATATTTATACTATACTTATACTATACTATTTATACTATAGACTATACACGATTGTACTCGACGTCATAGTTGCTCCTGCAAAACTCTCAATAGGACAGCGGAAATTAAATACTTAGGTATTTACATTGATAATTTCTTAAGATGGAATGAACACATAAATGCAACTGCGAAAAAAATCAGAAAACTTATATATTTATTCAAAAACATTTGTGATATAATGGACCAAAAAACTTTAAAAACTATATATTATGCTTTAGCACAATCCATTATCTCTCACGGAATGATTGGATGGGGAGATGCAGCTAAAACAAATATGGATCCTCTCTTCAAAGCTCTCATTAAAGTAATTACAAAAAACCTTTCCTTTTCCCAACCATTCAACTGTTTAAAGACTTTAACGTACTAACTGTAACACAACTTTATGTAAAACAAATACTAATACACTTTCAAAACGATAAAGAAAACCATATCACTGCTCAACATTCTCACGATACAAGACACAGACTTTAACTAATCACTCCGAAGACGAACACTGCATACGGACATAGACATTATCAATACTTGGCTCCAAAGATACTAAATTTAGTTGCTAAAGACATAAAGGACATACTGTTAATTAAAAAAACAAGACTAAAACTAACAATATTCATACGTGGCTATATAATAAAAGGATTAACTATTGTCAGCAAATTCTCAATCCTTAACAACATATACAACAAATCTCACATAGTGAAACATAGACTGCACACTGCACAATATTACAGTTTATTTTGATTTAGTAATTAATATTATGTAACTAGTCTACCACCTTGGAACAGGCCTGGCCTAGTGAGGTGGTACAAACCAACCCATATATTTGATCTGTAATACTTACTTACTTAACGTGTCCGGGTAAACATTAGGCCTTTCCATTCCAATACGTTGCAACAGCAATTGCTGCGTTATTTGCCAAGTCTTCTTCGCTACATCCCTGTTCCATGTTTCGGCAGACAAGAAGATGCTAATAATTTTAATTTTTCTGATATTTATTTTTTTTGTACTTATATTGTAATTTTGTGTTTTTGGTATCAATAATAAAGAAAAATTGCTAAGTATTCAATGTAATTCTTCTGACTCAATATCATATTACTTCTTTCATCATTGTATAAAATATTTATACCCAAATAACTATTATTTTATATTTCCCATATCCTTCATTCTACATTTATTTGACAAAGCAATTTTCATATATTTAATTTTAATCTTACTTTTACTACAAATTAACAAAGCATCCACATAAATTATAATATATTATACCTTATCATCTCCTTCTCCTAATGCATATAAACAGTAATCATATTAACTTAGTTTAAAACCTAATCCTTTTATAAATTCATCGAAGCAGTCATACCACACTCTTGGACTTTCTCTCAATCCATACAAGGATTTATGCAGTTTACACATTCTTTTAATCCCATCATAATGTCCCTTCGGTTGTATCACATATGTTTCTGTAATTACTTTACCATTCAGAAAAGCAGTTTCCACATCCATTTATTCAATATACAAAGCTTCCTGACAACAATAAGACAATAATATCTTCAACGTCTGAGTTTTAGAAACAGAAGCATAAATATCCTCTACTAATTCCTTCTGTTGAAAACACCTCACAACCAGTCTAGCCTTAAATTTGTTATTTGACTTTTTATTATAAATCCACATAACGTCTAAAATTTTCTTATCACTTGGTTTCTTAACTGAATCCCACGTATTGTTTCTTTACAAACTTTCCAACTCTATCCATTGCTTTCTTCCATTCTTCTGATTTCATCACTTTCTATCGCCTCCTCAAAACTATTTGGGTTATTTACGCTACAGTAATATGCTTCAACTGTACTATTATAAACATGATAATCATCTAGGTGTGCAGGCATTTTTCTTACTCACTTTGATTTTTTCACTCTGCTCGTTCCTGGTGATTGTTCAAGCTCCTGATCAGACATATACTCTTCATTTTCTATCTGTTCATTTTCTTCACCCTCAATCTGTTCATCTTCTTCACATTCAATCTGTTCATTTTCTTCACATTTGCTCTCATCAAATTTAACTCGATTTGTTCGTCCCGACTCTCCACTTATTCCTACATCATTCTCGTTGATAGAAATACATCTCGTGTCCTCCTCCACTATATTAATGTGTCTTGCTACAGATATTTATTATGAATTAATACTCTATATCCTACATTTGTATATCCTAATAAATTCCCATTTCAGCCTTTTTTACTACATTGTCTTTTAGATTCTGAGATACGTACAAAGACTTTACTACCATACAGGCGCAAGTGTTTAACACTTGGTCTTATTCCGAAAAATATTTCATACGGAGTTTTCTTTTCCACTGTATTAGCTAATGTTCTATTTTTCAAATAAGCAGCAGTTCTTACTATCTCAGGCCAAAATCTTTCACGCACTTTTGCTTCAGTTAACAAACACCTTGCCACATCCATAACAGATTGATTATACCTCTCCGCTGTTCCATTTAACTCATGAACGTATGATGGACACATATTCATAATAATACCTTTCTCTCTAACAAACCGATACATTTCGCTATTTAAATATTATTTTCCATTATCACACCTTAACATTCTAATCTTCTTACCTGTCAGATTCTCCACTTGATTAACATATTCCACAAAGCAGTTGTATACTTCACTTTTCGACTTGATTGTATATACACAAGCTAATTTGCTGTAATCATCTATAAATGTAAGGAAAAACTTTTCACCTCTATAACCAGTGATTCTGTGTGGCCCATTTAAATCACTATGAACTATTTCTTCCTAAAATTTCTTTAGTTTTATTTATATTATTATGAAAAGATAAGTTATGCATTTTATTTTTAATACAAGTTTCACACTTCATATAATCTGATTCTAATTCTCTAGGTATTCCATGCAACAACTGATCTTTACATAAAATATTTAGATATTTAAAGTTTATATGCTCCAAAATTCTATGCCACTTTTCTTTGACAGTGATACTTTTATTCGTAACATTCGCATCAATTCCCTTTTTAAATAAATGACTTCTTACTTTATATAAACCACCCTCTTTCTTTGCAATTGTAATTAAATAATTATTTCTATTATTAACTTTTGAATAATTTCCCACTGACACTACTTTATGATTTTCAGTTACCTTAGCAAAACTCATTAAATTCTTTTCCATTTCTTTAACATAAAATACATTTAACATGTTAATTACTAATTGACATCAACAGGTTTGTTCAATTCAATACAATTTTCAAAATACTTGTCATCATTTATAATATGGTCTATGCAATACTATCTACATAGAATCCAGTCAATATCATTTTGACAGCCGCCTCCTGTCTATGACATCAGATTGAATTTGAGAAAAAAAAATGTTAACATCTCCGTAGCTGGAGCGATGATCCTGATGGGAATTTCCGCGGTGATTTTTCTATATACCGGGTGACCTTGTTCATAATTTGTATTGCCTTTAAATGTATTTCTATTTGAAACTTGTCTGCCTTCGTGGCTCAGATGGTTGGGTATCTGACTGCTATCCAAGGGTCCCGGGTTCGATTCCCGGTGGAGACACAATTTTTAATTGTATTGGGTGCGTGTTAAATAATTATTTGACATAGTACCTGTTAGTTGCCTGAGAAGCTACATAAAATAAAAACTTCCATAAATCAAACATGGTCTCAACTCAGAATTTCAATTTCATCTGCATTTTTCTTGCTAATACTGATATTTTCTATATTTACGATTATCTTCACGCTCTGCTACCATGTAAATATATTCTTTTTATTCTGTAGAAAGAATAAAAAAAACTGTTCGATCATGTACTTTTATTTTACTCGGCACCCAAAAAACTACATGCTATACAAATCTCTGTTCCTTCAAAAAGTCGCCGGACGTCCGGCCGGACCACCAATCACGTCCGAGACCACCATAGACATCTTTAATGTATAGACGAATCTGTCAATATATTATGTTCGTCTATCATGTATACACACACATGCACACCCACACACATACAAACTCTTTCTGGATATCTCTTTCACACACACATTCACATTGTTACTCTTCTCTCATGCGCGCACGGTCCACACTAATTCACAATTTTTTATTGTCTTCTAAGACACAAAAGAGAAAGGTAAGCGCGGTTTCACTGGATTCATTAATCCAGGCCCAAGAGCACAGGCAACTAGAGTACCAGCCAGAACAGGCGAGCCACATGGGGTTTCGACCATGTATGCAAGATTAAGGGGCCCCTTTATGACTCAAGTCATACTCACCACTCACTCAGCAATCTCCGACTGATATTCCACTCCCCTGCGCAAACAAATCTACTAGGATGCGGATAATGCTGCTTTTACCACCCAATCCAAAAGTTGTTTTATTTTACCTCTATGGAGACCCAGGTCTTTAAAAGTAGTAATATAAAGATTTTGCGGGCAGGCCTCTCGCCCCCACCTCTACAGAATATATATTCATGCTAAATCCATGATATTAGGTATAGTAGGTTCGTAAGAGGTACATGTTATATTTGTGTTTTTACTTATTTACTTTTAATAAATAAATAGATATATTACAATTGTCCATCGAGTTTTATTATGATATTTCAACAATTCTATAGGTGATATAAAAAATTATTACGTCTCCATACTATTGGGATTATTTAAATTTATAAACGATAGTACATTCAATTGGTCCAATTGTCCGTAGAAAAAAACTTCGCCAATTAGTTTTTTGCACAAAATAAGCTGCTTTTCGCTTAATTTACGAAATTCATTAGCATAATGTTTTCCTAAGATGTCAAACTCATCCTCCTTTTCCATATTTTTTTTTGCAACATACTGATTGATTTGTTTAATTAACTGGCTCCGGTCTCTTTGAATTGTGTCCTTATGAATTCTATTTTGCTTAATTTTACTTGTAAAATTGGTGGGAGTAGGAGGACTATCATAAGGTTCCACAACACGAGGCTCTGGAGTACTTCTTTTCATTGCGTCCTTACAAATTCTGTTTTGTTTAATTTTACTTGTAAAAATGGTTGGAGTCGGAGGGCTATCATAAGGTTCCACAACACGAGGCTCTGGAGTACTTCTTTTCATTGCGTCCTTACAAATTCTGTTTTGTTTAATTTTACTTGTAAAAATGGTGGGAGTAGGAGGGCTATCATAAGTATCCACTACACGAGGCTCTGGAGTACTTCTATTTAAAAGTGGAATAGGCGGCGATGTTGATTCCTGAAAAGAAACGAGATATTTTAAACTGTATCCAGAACGAAACTAGTCACACATAAATTATCAATAATATCCCTATAAAAGAAAAATGGGAAATAGGTTTCCTAATATTCGTTTCTTTTATATTTAATTTTTTTAGCACAAAGAAGAATGCCAAAATATTATATGCATAATAGTTATAGGTAGATATAATACGTATGGTGTGGGTAAATATTTCCAACCTACACTACACAATCATTGTGCAGTGTGTGGTAGGTGCAGTGTCTGTTTTATGTTGTTATATTGTAGGTGGAAATTACAGGGTTTAGTTTAGAGCCGTAGATTTAAGATTTAAATTTAATTGAACACTAAATTTTTAACACAAATTAAACATGAGAGTTAAAAGGTTACGAACTGAGAAATTGTGGTTTTTGAATTTATGTTTGGGATTTGAGAAAATATCGAGATTAAACATAAGATGAAATGAGTTGAAAGTTCGGATTAAGCGAGGAATGGGAGAGAAATAACCTAATATTTATATTATAGAAGTTTAAGTGAAAAATATTCTTAATTTTGTGGAGCACTAAGTATATTAGAAAAATTTTAATGACTATTTGCAAATATATGCTGATATATTAAAGCGTTAGGTAAGTACCGTACCTATTACTGTGATTTCGTTGAAGATCGAGGCTTTGTGGGATATTGTTTTGGAATTATATGAATAATGATTTGCAAATGTCCTACTGGTTAAAATCAATGGGTGATATTTCATTGTCAAGTTATGTTTTTAATATGTGAACTATAGTATTAGACAAAAAAAAAACCTAAAGGAGAAGAGTGACGCAAGTCCCAATGATATATGTAATTATTTTGTCAATTTTTTAACAACTCAATAGAGACAAAGTGGGAGTATTATAGAAGAACCAGGAATTCAAGGCGTCTACACGGCTTACGACTTGTCATCGGCTGGTTTACGTGATGTAACGTTACGTTTTTCGCGCAAACAAGCCGATGACAGGTCGTAAGCCCTGTAGGTGCCTTGAATTCCTGTTTCTTCTATAGTATTCCAACTTTGAGATTGACAAATTTTAACGTCTCTATTAAGATGTTAAAATTGGTAAAAACACATCATTAACTTAAGATTTTTTAGGCGGTTCAATGACACCATCTTTGTCAGACGGTTTTTTTAATCGTACCACCACCATGACGCCGACTATCACCACCATAATTATCTATTATTGTTCCACCACCACTAAGACCACGTATATACTTGACTTACCTTATCATTCACAGCAGTAGACTCGTCATTTTTACTACAATTTAATAATTCAGTGTACGCAAAAATATGTTTGTTTTTTAAATGACATTTTAGGTTTGTGATTGTAGTTTTGTAAGACAATTCGCGATGACAGTAATTACAGATAGCAGTTTTGTTACTATCACTAGACTTCTCAAAAAAGTTCCATAATGGTACATCATCTTTAGGCATTTTTATAAGTTTCCTTTAACTTAATATTATTATGTAAAATAATAAACAGTTTACACTAATCAACACTGCAAAACACGAATTTCCCTATCAATGTTCAATAATTATTTTAATACACGTAACTAATTAGATGCAACACAAATATCACTACTATATAGAAACATAACCTAACTAAGCACACGAAACTGTGGAAAGTCCTCCAACGGCCTCGACGCAGGCCAAACTAATCTCGCATGCTATAACTTTGTCATATGCGAATAAGGCGATGATGCGTTGTAAAATATATTTATTATTTTAGCAGCATCCAAATAAGTATATCGTTATAATTATATATAAATAGCATGCTAAATTTATACGTTATATTAGCCACTACTGATACATACTACACATATCGTTATAAAGTGACAGTTCTAGAAAGAGATAGGGATTCCACTATTTGTCTCTCTCTACTGTCACGGCCATAGACGTAATAGTATGGACCGCGCCAATGCTGACTCCATAGAAGCTGTGCGGTAGATATATCTGCAGAAACGTCGAAAGGCCCATTACGTTTTTGTACGGTCGGTCGAAATCACAGACTTCTATAAACATAGACTCAGCATAAATTAACAAACCTGAGACACTCTGCATTCATTCCTTTTTATGTAGTATGGAAAAGAAAGAGATAGATATAGCTTTCACGTTACAGCTAGGTATCGAAGTAACAACCAAGGGTATGTGGTCCCACTAGTGGACACGGCAACATGTATAAAGATTCATGCATATGCCACCGTGAGTGCCTATATTCATCGTTGTGACTGTGTTGTGTGTGTGTCTCTTTCACACTCATGGAAAATCCATTTGTTCTTTTCTGAAGATGATGCGATCCGCGGCTATATTCCGCGGGTCCGCTTATCGGACCATATATTTTCCTACGTGATGAGTCTATGTTTATAGAAGTCTGTAGTCGAAATTTATTATTTATTAGTTTTATCGATTTTAGTAACATAGTGGTTAAAAATTACAAATTTGTTTGATTGTATAGGGTAGGAATATCACAAATAATTATGCACCAAATTCGTAGTGAAATACCATAATTTATATTTTTTTTAATATTGAAGCACTCGTTTCTACATGTCGCATTATGCATTCCTGTGTGTCGTGGCGAATGATGCAAACATTGATCAGATTTATTTTTTACTAGGAATGCTCAAACATGTTTAAATCTAACGTAGATTTTTTTACAGATTTATGTATAGATACAGAAAATAGTTTAAATTTAAAAGCTTGAGTAGAGAGAAGTTGTGTAAGTTGTCGTATTTTATTTATTTACATGGCTCTTACATCTTCGCTATTCTTATCTGTCAACGGCTCTATTTCTCCAATTGACCACTTTTATATGAATAAAAATATAAAATAAAAGAATATGAATCTCAATGAGATGGATTAATCAACAATGATCAGGAAAAAATAATTAAGTTTATGTAAAAAACATTTAATAGTTAAGAAGAACTAAAACATTCAAAATTGATTAAATTTTATTATATATTAAATAATATCACCGGTAATTTTAGATATAAAATTAGTGTTTTTTGATTGTTTTGCCGCAGTTAAAAGACTGCGGTCACGTGACTTTTCCTTATAAATTATGTTTGCCATAAGCCCGCTATGTATAACCTTAGCCTACAGATATACATGGCCCGGACAGTAAAAAGTCACATGACCAACCAAGTTCGAGAAAATCTGTTTCTATGACTTCATTCTCATACATTTTGTATGGTCGGTGGTTTGTCGTGTTGCGACCTCTCGAATATATTTAACTTTAAAATTGCGAAGAAAGCAGTATAATTCATTAATTTGGGTATGTACGATTAATTTAATATATGTTACTTCGATTACATGTGTTTTACGGCCTATTAAATATAGTTTTTCTTAAAGAAATGATACTTGAAAATTTGTGTCGGATTTCGCCACCTTGTTTTATGAATTTGTGTCCTTAAATAATTTATGTATTTGTTGAATATATGTGTCTTCAATTTCGTGTAATTTACGCGCTATTTATAAGTATATTTAACAAGAAAAGTGATGGGTAAAATTTGTGTTTGTTTTTGCCATGTTGATAGCGTGGATGTGTTTTCAAAGTTACTACGTATATTACATTTTGATTGATTCTTTTTAATAAGTAAATTAAATATTCATTAGATTTATGTTTCTTTAATTTCGTGTGATTTACGTGAGATATACATGCATATTTTCTGAGAAAAGTGATGTATAATTCGTGTCATTCGCCGTTCTGTTGTCAAATTATCCACGTATATTATATTATGTTTTATCAATATGTAAGTAAATAAATTATTCTTGAACAGGCTGAAACCCCAATTTAAACCTGTATCTCCACCAGGAATCGAACCCTGGATATTTGGCTCAGGAGTCACAAAGGCCGACTGGATGAGAGATACAATAAAAAATATAATTATTTTGATATTTCAGGTCAGATACTGCAGAAATCCTTCCTCAGCACGGTGTCACTGAGCCCCACACAATCTGTGTCCCAGTGAAATAGTCGTCTCCTCCCTGCGTCTCGTGAAGGTTCCAGTCACCAACGCTCAGTGATTAGTATTGACCGGAGACATCACAGACAATAGGTTTTCACTTTTTAATTTAAACAATTGTTGTTAATTTCATAATCAATATGGTGCTTATGACCGTGTCATATGTAATGAGATTTCTGTTATGTGGTATTTAAAAACTGTCTCCGCTGGGAATTGAGTCTGAGACCTCTAGATGAATAATTGTGTATATATAATTTATTAATTATTATTTTGAAGTAATTTTTAACCAACAAATGAATATCAAGAGCTAAAACGTAAACATAACTTGAAAAGGGAAAACGTAAGCTTGAATGAAAGATAAGGTGCATGTAGGTAAATATTGTATATAAAACTTTACAAGATATTTAGAGCGTATGTTTCCCTCGTCCTGTGAGCTATATAGTATGACTGTACTGTTTTTATATATACTGTTGTGTGAAATAACATAGTATGCGATTATAAAAAAATATGTATGTTAACTAAAGAACGATATTGTGAACAGAATGAAAATTAATTTGTTAAGGTTATAAAAGCCATTGAAAGGAGCTTTAAAATCTAGACACTGCTCGAAAAATCATATTTAGGTTTGATGCCATAATAATCTAAATTTATTTTATTTTCAGTTTATATTCACATTAGAAAAATCATCACCAAGATGCCAAGAGCTTGCAGTGTTGCAGGATGTCACTCCAACTATAAGTCCAATAGGATAGATGGATATATTACAACATTCAGTTTGCCCAAGGATCGTGAATTGCAACGTAAGTGGTTAGCTAAAATTCCGACAGATTTCAGTGGTCTGAAAAACCCCGGTATTTGCTTAAAACATTTTGAAGATAAACTTATTGTTAAAACTGATAGAATACTATATAAAGGTGAACTTAGAGATTTCCCAAGAAAAAATCCTAAATTAATTGATGGTGCTGTACCTACACTTTTTCCTAACTTACCTAAGTATTTAAGTTCAAAATTAACATCATCGAAACGATTAATAGATTTTGAAAATGATAACATTGATATTGCAGTTAGACAAAGTCTATTAGATATAAAAGAATTGAAAACAAACAATGGAATTAATAGTATAAGTGATTTATGTAAGTTTTTAGATGACCGTAAAAGTAAAAAGTGGTTTTATATATTACATGAGAAGTCTTTGAATATTTGTTTTTATAAAATTATAGATGGTTCACCTTCTATCTTGGGCTGTGTAGTAGTAGACTTAAATTTAAATTATTCTATTTTCATCAATAAATTGCCAGTTTCACAAAATTGTTTTTCAAAAAAACAACCAAAAATTCTTCATCCAAATTCAACCAAAAAATTATAATGAATGAATTGATGTTGTGGGTGGAAGAAAATCATAAAAATCCTGATCCTATAGTTAAAGTAGACATTGCCATTACGTTGTTAGACTCAATTAGTAATATATGTGATAATGGACAAATCAAGTTTATAATAGAGCAGTTAAAGTTGTATCAAATTCCAAAATATGGTCGGCGATATTCCAATCAAACTCTATTATTTGCAGCTTCTCTTTATATTCACTCATCATCTGCATATACATCACTTTATAAATCAGATATATTGTTTATACCTCATTTTCGTACAATACAACGATTAATTAGTAATTACAGTTTATCTCAAAATAATAATTTAACACATAGTATTAACTATCTTGCCTCCAAAATTAAGCACCTTAAAACCCCTGAATTACTTGTAAATATATTATTGGATGAAATATATGTTGATCCACAGTATAATTTTAAAGCTGGACAAATTTATGGAGCGAGTGAAGGGAATGCTAAATCTCCAGCTAAAACTGCTCAAGTATTTATGATTTCTTCCATAGCGTCCTCATATAAGGATGTGGTTTGTATTGTCCCAGTTTCAAATCTTACTGGAGATAACTTATGTGCAATGATTTCAAGTGTTTTAAATGAATTAGAGAATATTGGTTTTCAAGTCATTTCATTAATATCAGATAATAATGTAGTTAACCGTAAAGCTTTTGAACTTTTATCACCAAGTAAATCACTGGAACCATACATTCCACATCCTTCAGATCCTGAACGACTTTTATTCATGTTCTTTGATACAGTTCATATCATCAAAAGTGTACGAAATAATTGGATATCACCAAAAAATAATAAAGTACTTAAGTTTCCAGATTTAGAAAATAATAACATTATATTAGAAGCTAATTTTAAACATTTAGAAAAGTTGTATGATTTTGAAAAAAACTCAATTCTAAAGTATGCTCATTTATTGTCGACCAAAGCCTTATATCCCACAAGTATTCAGAAGCAAAATGTCAAGTTAGCTTTAAAAGTAATCAATGAAAAAAATGTGACAGCATTAAGATGTGTAGCAAGAGAGAGTTCTGAAATATTCAATAATGTTGATGGTACATGTAAATTTTTGTTAACATTTGTTAATTGGTGGAAAGTTGTCAATTGTAAAAGTTTATATGAAAGTACACGATTAAATGATTCATTTCGAGATGTAATTAGACTTGGATGTCATCAACATTTGTATTTAAAAAGTATTTCTACATGGTTAAAAACTTGGAAGCAGGTTTCAGTTGAAAACTGTTTAACACCACAAACGTTTCAATCTTTGATTACAACTAATGATGCATTCATTAAATTAATTTGTTATATGACCGAACGTTATAAATTTAGTTATTTACTATTAGGAAAATTTCAAACTGATGATTTGGAAAGTCGTTTTGGATCTTATCGTCAAATGTCAGGATCTAATTATTACATTAGTTTCATACAATTATTGGAAAGTGAACGTAAATTGAAATTTAAAAGTGATATTTTACTCTCTGTCAAAACTTTGAATATTCCATTCAAATCATTAATACCCATTAAAGATAAAAATGAAATAAAACCAACAGATATTAATGCATATATGGATGTTCTAGTGACTGAGTTTTCTTTAGAGAGTATTCCAAATGACATTTTACCTATAATTACCTATGTTGCAGGTTACGCTGTAAAAAATGAACTTCTTAAATCTCAGTGTTTTATATGTGTTGATTGGTTGCAGGCGACTGGATCAGTGGATATTGAAGGCCCTTATAATTTTATATTGGAGTCAGATAGAGGTCGTTTAACTTTACCCTCAGAAACCTCTATAATACCAGTTTCAATTTCCTGGTTTTTATTTAAGAATATACTTGAAAATTATTTTGATTTATTCTTGGAATCCAATAATCAATTATCAATTTTTTTTAAGTTGTGCTGTGTTCAATTACAACGCCAGTCCATGGATCTGAATATTAATTGCGATTGTAAAAAACAACTTAACAATAGATTAGAAAATATAATGTATACATCTTGCAAAGTAATGTTAAATAATTTTACTAAATTCAAAAATGACGAATTCACAATGAAGAAGAATGACAGAAAACTAAAAAAATTTAGGTTGTAAAGTTTTGGGGTCTTCAAATCAATTGTAATTATGTCAATGAAAAGTTTTTATTAAAAAATAGATTTGGTCTATCACAATAATATGTTATGTTGAAATTGAAATAGTGAATGTCTGTCAAAAATGGAAGAATAGAATGAAAGAGATGGATTAATTAACAAGAGCCACCAAGAGGAGTACTTTCAAGAATTGTCGATTAACAAACTAAACTTAGTAAATGTGAGAAGCTTGAATTATGAATGATTGCATGCTCTTCTTCTTACCTCATGAATAACGTAACACAACGGTACATATTTATGGTATAATTTGTATAATATTTCATCACTACACTGAATATTCATTCAATTCAACGTCAATCCATTCCGTGCCACTGAAATCATGTTTTATTTGCTATCCTAAAGTGGGCAACAATGAGCCTCTGGTTAAGGTGAAACCCCCACAGAAAGTGGATAATAGGGAATATCTTTGGAACTCAAAAGTAAGATTTCTTTGTAATCTCTTATTACATGATCTTGATAACATTTGTCTCTAAGATAATTTTTTTAATTACATTTTATTGCAACTTAGGCTTTAAATTTGAGATACAGATATATTCCCGGGGACCCACACAATCTTATAACACAGTTCTGGTATTTTACAATGCAAAAGTTTGATAACAATTATTTTAAAATATTTTATTAAATAAAAATAAGAACCTAACTTTTTTTTCATAATTTTTGCATTATTATTTATTTTTTAGAATCCTTTTATTAATTCATATAAGGTAAACAGTTTTACATTTTACAAGGAAATTATTAAAACACATAAACAAAAAAGCTTTGCCCTCATAGGACAAAAAGCTATCAATAATGTCAATAAAAACAAATTGTTTACCAATATGCATTGTTTCAAATAAAATAAATCCAAGGACTATTTGTTATATGTATTACCAGGGATAGCATAACATAACTCTTCATTATTTTATACTTCGTATGAGTTATATTTTTGGCCTTAATACTTTATGTTTACCAGGAATTTTGTATTTTTGTTTATTAAAAAAAATATAATTTATTCTACATTAATTTGTTAAATAAGTAAACAGTTATATTAATTATTCTCAATTCAAGCTTGAACAATGCTTTTATTTTGATTTTTAAACAAAAGATATATGAACTCTTTTGAGGAAATGTATGAATAAGTCCATTAATATTAATGTGTAATTTTTCCCGAAGCATTTTTGTTATTTCTATTGGATTGCATCAATAATAGTTGCTTAAAGGATTATTATATTATGTATACAAGAATACCATAAAATATTTTTTTCTGGTTTAACGTAAAGAACTAAATGCTCTTTGTGTACAACTAGATGTATTTGTTGTATAGATTAAATATAAATTTTTAACATCTTTTGCAATCTTAGGCACTTTTATATCTAAATATACTTGAAATACACAGTGTAGACTAGCCAAATTGTGACGTTAATAAATTTTTGTGATAAATACCTATTATTGATTTGGTGTTCATGTTATTTATAATCAACTTCATGTAATACAGTATGTGTGAATTCCTCCTGTATAACATGTCACCAATTCACAAAATCATGCTTTGATAGTTTCATCTTTTCAAGTCCTAGTATATGCAATTAACAAAGAAATGCGTAATATAAGAATCTCCAATACACTTAAACATTTATTCAGATTGTTTTTTTTTTGTTTGTGTATCTTATTTATTTGTAAATAAATAAACATTTTTATTATTATACTGACTACATTATTTATAACCAAATATTTGATTTTAGCATACCCTTTCCTGATCAACCATAACAAACATAAGATTATTTTTAACCATTTGTATTGAATTATAAGATAAATACCATTGAATTGTGATCAGACAATAGTTCTATTTTAAGAAGTCGCCTGTTGCCAACGTACCTATTTTTTCAATTTGATATTGCATCATTAATACAAAACTAAACATTTTGTAAAAAATAACTTATATAGTTTGGATATTTATAAAGAAAATATTCATTAAGTTTGTTTATTTAATATTGTTTCTCGGGCAACTAACAGGTACTATGTCAAATATTATTTAACACGCACCCAATAACAAGTTGCCACATTCTGGAGACTTACGATATTAATCGTCTCACAGATCCAGACTGAAAACACAATTAAAAACTGTGTCTCCACCGGGAATCGAACCCGGGACCTTTGGCTCAGCAGTCAGATATCTAACCAACTGAGCCACGAAGGCCGTTCTGTATATATTCATGTAGAATAATAATAAGCATACCCCGATGTTTGGCATTTATATTTCTAAAAAAACTATAGTATTAGGCATTTATTATTTATTTATTTTTAAATAAAAGAAGAAAAAAATGTCGTGAAATTTGCATTAATGTTTCGGGTTTAGTAAATAAACCAAAAAAGTTTTATTTCGCAATGGCGCTGGATGGAAAATAAATGTTTTTGGGTTTCTTATACCTGAAGCATTAATGCAAATATCAAAACATATTTTTCCAGATATTTTTGTCTTCTTTAATTTAAAAGAATATATATTGCTCTAAGCCTTATAGTTTATTAAAAAAATAAGATAAACGTTGAAAATTGGAGAACCTAAGCCATTATTTTCTACAAGAATTTATAGAGAACATTATCAATAACCCAAGGAATATTTTTCTTTATTAAAACCCAAACTATCTAATTTATTTTTTCAAAGCAATAATGATGGAATATCAAATTGAAAAATAGGTACGCTGGCAGCAGGCGCCTTTTTTTAACAAGAAGTAACAAAAAGGGAATTTTGCATTCTGGGGTGTTGGGATTATTATAGATGAATTGATAATATATAAAAACACTTTATAATCATCATGTAATATTTTTAAAGAAAAAACAAAAAGGTACAACTAACATAGATAACAATAAACAAACCATAGAGTTAAATACAATTGTATAGTTATTAATAGGTACCTAACCATATCTAACACTCCCCCATAACCTTACAATTGTAATTAAACTTCTTCGAGTCCAAAATCTGACAAAAATTCTTTAATTTTAGTCCCATTTAAACCTTTGGTCAAACTATCAGCTGCCATATGATCAGTTGATAAATATTCAATTTGCACTATTTTCGTTTTCACAGCATAGTTTATATAACGATTTTTAAGATCTATGTGTTTAGATCGTTTATGAAAACCAGAATTTCTTGAAAGTCTCTCTGCACTCTGACTATCGCAAAACAACTTTACAGTTCCCTGAGGCCTCCACAGCCAATGCAAGAGTCCTTTTAAATCCTTTGCTTCTCTGGCACCTTCCGTCAAAGCAATATACTCTGCTTCTGCAGCAGATAATGCAGGAGATCTTTGTTTTCTGGATTCCCAGGAAATGGCTGCTCCGCTTAACACAAATAAAAATCCACTGTATGATATTCTATCATCTACATCATTAGCCCAATCGGCATCTGTAAATCCAAATAAATTTTTATTTGTTTTTCTGTAACATAAACATAACTTTGATGTCCCTTTTAGATAGGCTAATACTCTTTTCGCAGCTCGCCAATGTACCTCATTATAAGACGAATTATATTGACTCAGAACACTGCATGCATGTGCAATGTCTGGTCTAGACGTCACAGCGAAGTACATAAGTGAACCCACAAGACTCTGATAAGGATACTTATTCATCACATCTTCTGATGTTTCACCCTCTGTGGGTCTCGAAAGTCTTTGGTTCGGATCCAGAGGACTTGACATGGTCCTACAGTCTTCCATCTTATATCTCTTGAGAACTTCAAGAATATCCCCTTCTTGATCAATCCATAATTTTTTCTGAGCTCGATCACGTCTTATTCGCATTCCCAGAATGTGTTTTGCTTCTCCAAGATCCTTCATTTGAAATTTATGTTCCAAACCATCTTTGATTCGCTTTGCCTCTAATTTATCATCAAATAATATTATTAAGTCATCAACATAAATTGCTAAAATTATTGTACAATTTTGTGTCCTTTTTATATACACACATGGATCCCTTAGGGATTGTTTTAGACCCAATTCCAATAAAACTGCGTTGATTGTTTCATTCCAACATCTGGATGCTTGTTTCAATCCATAAATGGCCTTCTTTAGTAAGCATACTTTTCCTTTATCTTTGGACTCTATAAATCCTTGAGGTTGCTCCATATAAACTGTTTCTGTCAAATCTCCATGAAGAAACGCTGTTTTTACATCCAACTGTTCCAATTCAAGGTCTAGCTCGGCTGCTAATGCCAAAAGCATTCTAAAGGTTGATTTTCGTACAAC
This sequence comes from Molanna angustata, assembly GCA_963576475.1. Classification (NCBI taxonomy): domain Eukaryota; kingdom Metazoa; phylum Arthropoda; class Insecta; order Trichoptera; family Molannidae; genus Molanna; species Molanna angustata. The sequence goes on along the minus strand of OY754983.1, from coordinate 2,450,625 downwards.
GGGTGCATAAGTCTCTTCAAAGTCCACACCATATTGCTGCGTGAAACCTTTTGCAACTAGTCTTGCTTTAAATTTATCACCCTCTAGGCCTTTCTTTCTCTTAAAAACCCACTTATTTTTGATCACCTTTTGGTTCTGAGGTCTATCAACCAATATCCATGTGTCGCTTTCATGAAGTGATATCAGCTCCTCTCTTATGGCCTTTTTCCACTCAACATTATTGGGCAGTGACAAGGCTTCATTCAATGTTCTTGGATCCTCTATATTTTCACTTTCAAAAACGTGTAAAGCGCTATATAGCTCCATATCTGATGGCCACCTTCTTGGAACATGACCTCTAGCTGAAGTCCTTCTCTCTGGTTCTTCGTCTTCCTCTATTATTTCCTCTTCGTCTTCTTCCATATATGTTGTATGATCCTCTTCTATATTCTCTAGTTGATCATCTAAATGAAGAATTTCCGACTGTGAATCTTTATCCACGTCGATGATATTTGGTGGTGTATCGAATAATGATTCTATAGGCATTTCTTCATTATGCACATCATCCTTTGATGTTTCTGATTTTGTATTCCATCCCTTGACATTTTCGAAGAAGGCAACATCCGACTCATATATAGCACTTCTTCCATTCTCTGGATCTATCAGTTTGTAACCCTTTACTCCATCTCCATATCCAACGAACACCCACGGCTTGCTTTTTGAATCAAATTTCTTTCTTTTTTCATCTGGAATTCTTGCAAAAGCCTTGCATCCAAATACTCGAAAATGAGATATATTAATCTTCTTTCCATTCCAAGCTTCTTCTGGAGTTTTATCTTTAACAGATCCATGCGGAGATGCATTTTTTAAGTACACAGCAGTCACTACTGCTTCAGCCCAAAAAGCTCTAGGCATTTCAGCATCTTCGAGCATACATCTCGCCTTTTCTACAATAGTCCGATTAGTTCTCTCTGCAACTCCATTCTGATGTGGATGCCTCGGAACTGTCTTTTGGTGACGGATTCCATGTTTTTTGAGGAACTTTATAAATTGTTCATTGATGTATTCTCTCCCATTATCTGTTCTTAAATTCTTTATCTTGCATCCCGTTTGATTCTCAACAAAGGCTTTGAATTCAATAAACTTTTTAAAAACTTCATCTTTTGTACGAATAATATACACAAAAGTTTTACGAGTTAAGTCATCTATAAATGTAAGAAAATACTTTCCACCTCCCCAACTCTCCGTACTCATAGGTCCACATACATCTGAATGAATAAGCTGAAGTTTTTCTGTCGCTCTTATTCCTTGTTTCTTGGGAATAACTCTTGTTTGTTTTTCTTTAACACATTCTTCACATTGACTATCTTCTCCTGGAGAAAATTTAATGCCATCAGCCATGCCTTGTGATAATAGTGTCATCGACTTTCTACAAAGGTGCCCGAGACGCCTATGCCAAAGTCTTTTGGGTAAGTTAATTTCTATAGAAGTCATGCACATCCCTTTTGTACTAGCATAGTTTACTGTTGATTCTTTTTCAACGCTATCATAACTCTCATTCAACTTGTATATTCCAGCATTTCGAGAGCCTAGTAAGAGTGACTCCCCGTCGATAATGCATTCTTTTTCTGGATAAACCTTGCAATCATTTTTGGTGAAAACGCAGATAAATCCTTTGTCAGTAATCTTACTCACTGATAATAAATTAGCTGCCAATTTGGGTACATATAAAACATCTTTAATAGTAGTTTGTTCACCATGTAAGTCAATTTTTACATCGCCGATTCCTTGGCTAATAACCTTTTGTTGATTTGCCACGGTAATTTCTTGGCTTTCAAACTTGTTTGACACGGATTTTATCCAATCACTATTCATTGTCATATGAGCACTAGCTCCAGAATCGATAATCCAATCTCTAGATTGAGACTTTGATGTTGACATCGCTGCATATAACACTGTGGCTGAATTGGCCCTCTTATTAAAGTTCTCTTGTTTTTTGTCTTCATAATTTTTGAAGTTAGATTGTCTACTATCTAAGTTAGATTTGCATTGAAAAGATTTGTGTCCAATTTTGTTACATTTAAAACACTTAGGTTTCCAATGTTTTCCTTGAGAAATTAGCGCACTTTGATTGGAAGTGCTCTTCTGTACTGGTTTTTGTGACGAGTGTTCTATCAACAAAGTTCTTATAGAATCACTGGTTACTTTAGTACCTGAACCTTCTATACCCATAATCATTGGATTATATTCATCAGTCAAACCATTAAGCATGATGACTCCGATCAATTCATCGTCTATTCCACCCTTGATAGCTTCCAGTTTTTGTGATAATGACAATATTTCATTCAAATAACCTTCCATGGATGTAAAATTTGTTAAATGAACTCTGAGAAGTTTGCGTAAGAGGCCTAATCTCCTCATCAAACCATCACCAGCATAATCTTTTTCAAGTTGTTTCCATACTTCTCTTGCGGTTGAGCATTTTTGAATAGTTGGCCACAACTTTTCTTCTACCATTAATACAATTTTTCCTTTTGCTTTATTGTCAATCCGTTTGTCTGGTATTTCTTCACCATTCACAGCATCCCAAAGATCGTCTGCCAATAAAAACATCTGCATTCCAAACTGCCATGTGGAATAATTTTCTCGTCCAGATAATTTTCGTATTGTCGGTAGTGAATTTGAACTTGACATTGCGTTATTGAGAATTTGTACTGTGTTATTGCCTTTATTTTCTTCACTTTCTGTGTTTTTAAAACTCATTGTCTCAATTAAAAGTCACAGAAGTTAATTGCTTCAAAATGCAAGCAACAAAAATTAAGATTTTAATGATAAATCTTCATGTGGTTTTATTTAACCTCAAATGTCAAGTCACAGCACACTACAAAATCAACTATCTCTGTTTGTTGATTTAATAGTTAATAGCACTATTATACATCTGAGAGCATTCCTGGGCCCATAACCACTGTTGGGATTATTATAGATGAATTGATAATATATAAAAACACTTTATAATCATCATGTAATATTTTTAAAGAAAAAACAAAAAGGTACAACTAACATAGATAACAATAAACAAACCATAGAGTTAAATACAATTGTATAGTTATTAATAGGTACCTAACCATATCTAACATGGGGTGATATGCTATATGTAAAATAAATAAGTTACAGAGGAAATCTATTCTGAATGGAAAAATTATATCATGAAAAAGACTACATTTCATGAATAAATTAAAAAGTTCTTAAATATATTAAAACTTCTTTTTTCATTATTTCTTTCAAATCATGTATGTCAGAAAAAGTGATGAAGATAGATATAATTATTTAGTGTAACTTGATGGAACTTATGAATACAAAAAAAGTCAACAAACTGAGATGGTTTGGCTACATGGAAAAAATGATAAAGAAAAGCAAAATTTGGTTTCTACAGAAACTGATAAATAATAATAAAGATAAATGCCTCAGTCATACAAATATGTCAAAATTCAATTGCTTATGTTAAAATAAACTACTATTTTAATAATGTAAAGATCGAAACTTTGTTAAGTGTCTCTTCATTATCTATGTAAGTTAATTACACAATGATAGAAAAAAAAAAGTCAAAATCTATGGATTACTTGCTTGATCATGTGACCTGTTAAAGTGTCCGGGCCATGTCTGACAGTAGGCTATGGTATAACGCCTATATACGCGGTCCATACTATTAGGTCTATGCTTTCTTCATTATTAATAACACAGATAAAATAGAAGTAAAGTAAACCAGTAATCTTGTTAATTTGTCAACAACACGCCAAATTTTGTAGAAGCCTTTGCAAATTTTAGTAATTTGCCGCCAAAATCGCGTCCCTACCGGAGTGCCTAGTTTGCGCGTGTATTGGCGGACCAAATCTTATATCTACAATTTTAATATTTTTGCTGAAGCGTAACCAGAAGGCCTGTTTCAAAAGTCCAATAAGGTAAATTCTATATGTGCCGAGATATTACAATTTAGGTTATACTAACGAGGCGATGCACAACTTTTTTTACGAACCTGTCATGAGCTATTGCAGAAGGAAGCTATTCAATGAAAGTGGTTATTTGTTGAAATGGACCAACATTTCCAAAGCTTCTGGGACGAAACTCGGGATGCAACATCGTTCATAAAAAAAACATCGATGTTTCTGAAATTAATACTTGGGTGACCGGCGAGCACCGCCTTGAAGAAACATGCCCCAGTAAACCCTTAAATTGTAAACTTTATCAAAATTGTTAGAGCCGTTTTTGAGAAAGCGATAACAAACAAATAAATAAATCAAAAAGCATCGGCTCTTTCGGGTGAGCGAGAACCCAATAGAAAAATGTATGTGTGTGAGTGACAAAAATAATTTATTCTAACATTATGCTTTAAGAACAATGTAGGTATGCATGTTTTCTTAACCCAATCAAGACGGGTAGGTACAAGTACTTGCATTCCGTACGGACAGACAGTATTTCGCGTCGTACACAGTTTTTTTTCAATCTCGTTTTAATTGAATATAATAACAGTAAAAAAAAATCTAACGACGTAGATATATGATAAAAATATCAAAGATAAACAAAAGATCACATAAACTCAATGAAATTGAACACTTCATAATATAAACATAAGATAAATGATGAATAATGTTATCGTAGTTATCTCCATACAAAAAAGTACATGGCGTCATCAATATGTCACGTGATCCATCCACCATTTGATGTAGATAAGGAATATGCGCCCATTTTGTATTGTTAAGGATCGAATTCAAAGCAGAATGTTGAGCGCGAAACAACAATATGAACTGACGCAGTATCCCTCTCTCCTACGCGCATGCGTATTAGATCCTTACAAAGCGCGGGAGAGTGTGAATTTCGCCGGCGATATTCGATGAAATTCAGTGTTTAGAGTTTTTAATTTTTTAAAATAATTTAACAATTGTTTTATTGATTCACCGACAGATGTCTTGAAGTCAAATATATGGGAGTAATATTCATCCAATTTTCGTCTCAATCAAGTATGAATTTACTGAGATATGAAGGTTCACAATTGTGTATAGCCATGAGGGCATGTATAGATGACGCTCGGCATTTAGGCACGCTGCCGGTGGGCATCTATACATGACGCTCGTCTTAAAAAGGTTAAAATCAAAACTCACTCACGAGTGTATTGTGGCCAATGCTATAATACTCTGTTTTGCTATAATTTTTAGCATTTTCATGAAATGAGTTTGTCAAATTATTATTTTATTATGAATATTTGATAATTCTAAATGCCATTTTATGAAAGTGATGTACCTTTTTACGAATTTGAAAATCATCAGCAATGGCGCTACAGTCCGGTGCGAGCCTTGGCCTCCTTAAGAAACTGCCTCCAACCCGACCTGTCGACAGGAAGTCTCCTCCAATTTGTCTGTCCGATCGCTCTTATATCTCCCTCAATGTCGTCCAGCCATCTCATCCTAGGCCTCCCTCTGCTTCTTCTTCCTTCAGGACAGGTGTCCAATACTTTCTTTGGGACCCGGTTATCATCCATTCTACAAACGTGTCCAAGCCAACGTAGACGTTGTATTTTGATTGTATTGGACAACGTTTGGTTCGCCATACATTATTTCTAGCTCGTGGTTAAACCGGATCCTCCAAGATCCTCCTTCACAGGTAGGACCAAATATTTTGCGAAGTATTTTCCTTTCAAACACTAACAATGCATTTTCGTCCTTCTTGGTCAATGTCCAGCATTTTGATGCATATGTCATGACCGGTCTAAGAAGAGTTTTGTAAATGAGGGTTTTTGTTTTACGAGAGTTGAGTCGTGACCTTGCTTTAGCAGTCCATAATAGCATCTATTTGCCACGGCAAGTCTTGCCCTTATTTCCGCACTGGTGTTGTTGTCTGCTGTAACAAGAGATCCCAGGTATGTGAATGATTCAACGACTTCTAGCTGATGGGTTCCCACTTCCCTTGGGCCTAGGTTGCGGCTCTAAGGGCCTAGGCAGTAAAGGCGGGGGTGGGCGGCCGACGCTGTTGTGCCCTCGTCAATTCTGTACTTAGAGAAGAGCAGGACGAACGCCTCTAGTCTCGCTCGGCAGTGACTCGTCAACTGTGGCGAATGTTGTTGTGTGGCTCCGGTACACCGCCGGCGCAAACGTCGAGTCAGACATCCTGTGTTGACAATGTGACGTCAAATCTGACAGGTGATGATTGCGCCGGATGCCCCCGGTGTTAGCCCGCGGAACCTTCGGACGCCAACACGAGGTCCGAAGGGTGCGGGGACAAGCCCTTCCGTTCGCTCGGTTTTGCTAGAGGCTTGCCCCTGCTGCCGATCTTGAGCGGTTGCCCTGCCGTTTGAGGTTGGATTCTCGGGGGCAGTGGTTGAACCCGATAGATGGTGGATACTTGTGTTGTCCGACGTTGCGGCCGCGCCAGGGATGAACAGGGCCAATGGGTTCTATAGCGTCCTCCGATGTGGAAGTGGTATCGCGATCTGCCTCATGATGGGTTCCCACTGATATTGGATTCGTTTCTTACGGTGACGCTTTTCTTGTTGCCATGTATTTTGTCTTTGAAGCGTTGATCTTTAGACCCATGTTATTGGCTGCAGACTATTCTCAAAAAGTTATCCTTCATGCAAGGCAACGTTCTAGCCATAATATCGATATCGTCTGCATATGCAAGTAATTGACTCGACTTTCTGAAAATTGTTCCTGTTGTCTCTATGCCTGAGTCTCTAACAGCTTTTTCCAGGACAATATTAAACAACAAGCATGCCAATGCATCGCCTTGTCGGAGCCCTCTATATGTTGTGAACTGTTCCGAGGTGCTACACTGTATTTTTACACTGCAGTATGTAGTGGACATGGTCATTCCGACAAGGCGCACAAGTTTAGGGGGGATGGCCAACTCCAGCATTGCCTCGTGGAGCTTAATTCCGTTGACACTGTCGTATGCAGCCTTGAAGTCCACAAACAGGTGATGTGTTTCAACATTATGCTCCAGCGTTTTTTCGAGTATCTGCCGCAGTGTGAATATTTGGTCAATGGTTGAACCCACTCTGGTATTGTCCCACCATTTCCTTCACAAATGGGAGTAATCTCATGAATAGGATTTCAGCAAGGACTTTGTATGCTGTGCACAACAGTGTGATACCTCGGAAGTTTGAGCAGTTCAGAGCATCCCCTTTCTTAGGCAAGGGACAGATCAGGCCATTATCCCAGTCTCTTGGCATTATTTCGGCTTCCCATATTTTATGGATGATTTGATGAAGACTTGAAGCTGCTCTGCTGCCACCATATTTTAATAGTTCAGATGGTATATCATCGCAGCCTGGAGACTTATTATTTTTAAGACATTTTATTGCTCTGATAGTTTCATCCAGAGTGGGTTCCGGCACATCTCCAACATCTGCATTTGCTGTTGTTATAAATTCTGGCTCCTCCGGTGTGGTGTGTTCTCCCTCATTGAGCAGCTCATTAAAATGCTGTGCCCATCGCTTCAGTATATCGTCTCTATCATTGAGAATTTCCCCTTCCTTGCTTCAAAACCAAAATCTTGCTTCAGACGAATTTGAAAATAAAAATATCAAATTTTAAGTTTCCTGAACTTGGGGTCGCATTGAAATATTTGACAGTGAAAAAAATTGAGACGCACTATTCAAATATTGTTGAAAATGTAATAGAGTCTAAGCGAGTGACATCAGAGATATAAAAATATGCAAAATTTGAAAAGAATCGAATGAATACTTTAGTACTTGCTTACTTTACTTTTTGTGTGGCTACGGTTTTTTTTGCGCCTTTGGCTGCGTCATCGAGTATTTTCCTTCTACACTCTTGGCTCCCGTACAGCCAACCACTTCACAGTTTCTGGAGTCGCCCTATGGATGTCCATCCATTCTCCTTTATATCTCCGTTTCGGGCACTCCTCTACCAGATGCTGAATAGTTTGGCTTCTAGCTCCACAGTCACATTCCGGAGAATCCCTTTTTCCCCATTTCCACATTTGGAAGTTACATCATCCTTGATCTGTACGAATTCTGTTTTGCTGAATCCAAACTTTTCGGGAAAGGTCCTGGGACCTGGGACCCTGGGACCCTTACGTTAGGGTCTTGAATAATGTATATAAATGATAAAACAACATGTGACAAAAGACAACTGACAATACTTTATTTTATTGAAAAATTTTATACATTTTAAAAAGGTACTTTTTATTTCTGTCACCAGATGGCGCTACTATTATTTTGATATGAATACAATAATAAAGTATAATAGAAACTTAAGTATATAATTGATAAAGTGGAATAAACACGCCGTACATTAGCACATCGATACTAGTTGATAATCTGCAATTAATAAAATAATCACAAAAATTGCGAATTACTAATTCCCCACTATATCCACTGAAATATGAAACTCAATTGACGAACCAGGTTCTTAAATGGGTTTTAATACGACGTTAATGTTTAGGTGATGGAGTCTTCCATAAGCACATCAAGCATGAACCAGAGGATGGTATCTCTTGTCTACAATCTCTCAGTGTCAAAAGAGAACTTGACAGTCCACAATTGTGTAGTCAACAAAGGCAGACGAGAAATGTACCCATTGAAATAAGCTCCAAGTTGGAGGTTTATTTTCTACAAGTTTACGATGCGTCCTGATTTGTAAAATAGTATTGCAATTAGTGACATAGTATGATTGTCATTGTGGGTTAACTCTGACATAAGTGGTGCCTACGCAGTTTCTTGAAAAATTCATTAAATTCCGTAAGACTGCATTGTTTCGTAGTCGATAATTTAACAAGACGGCCATTGTAATGAAACTGTATCATTACGTGCATTATTTAAATTTATTTAATTATTACGTTTAGATAAACGAGTGTTGACTGAGCATCAAACGGGAGCCAAAGGAGAGTCTGGAGAATAAAGATTCCATCTTTAGTCAACCACGTCCCAAAGTCGAGACAGTAACGGATTCGCCACAGTTTTGTAGTCAACAGACAGGGACCATATCCAACAAAATCTACCCCAAGTTTGAGGTATTCTACATGAGCATTCACTAGTGAAATGTTAAAAATGTTTATAGTAGGTATTTCATTTTATTTTGAAACACACTTTAACATAAATATTTTAGAAATTTTATTTAAAATTGAGGGTTTTAGGTTTATATATCCTCTTAACCCCTTCAGTAATCATTAAAAAATAAAAAATATGAAAAAAAAACACATTTTTTTTAATGAATGAATTTTATTTCATGAGCGTAAATATCTATCACAAAAGCCATTTCAGGCTCAAAGTGGGTCGGAAATTTGATATTATAGTGCACAGTGTGGGTCAAGAAATAAAAGAAATTCAGAAAAAAATATTAATTTTTACTTATCATTATTAATTAATAATACAAAAAAGTCTGAATCATCAAGGAAAAAAGTCTATAAAAACATCGACAAAATATTATAGATGCAATCAATCGAAATTGAATCACGTAATTCAAATCTAAAACACACAACCTAACTGCGCAAAATACTGGACGGTACTAAAAGTAATAACAGTACATCGCATAATGACAAGATGTAATTTGGGTATGCGGTAATTGGGAGATAGGGGGGTGGTACATCGTTTGAATCATCGCAGCTGTCTTTTGTCTCGCTTCCACATACCATAAATCGTATTTATTTACGCCCGAGTATATTCGGGAGTGGTCTTTTCTGCCGATAAATTTTGCCCGAGTTATCTCGGGTGTGGGAATTTTTGCAAATAATAGCCACCCGAGTATACTCGGGCGTAGTCCTTAAGCGGTTAAATAGACGCTACAGTTGATCCCGCTAGAGTGTTCTGTACTCTGTTTTGTCAACAAAAATTAACATTTATCAAACCGGGCAAGCTATTCAACGTGCCATAATTATCATTTCCAAATAAAAGAATATTTCTTGCGAAAGAAAAGATAAATGTCATAGATTGTCAAAGAAAATTCTTATTTCATTATACGCTGGACGTGGATTGCGTCTTGAAGATAAAAATCGTTGACAGAGATCATTTGTTTTTTTTCTATTCTGTAATTTGAATATTTTTAAAGTTGCATATTGCCAAAATTGAACTTATAATTCCGGCGCAGTTCAGGGGTGACATATGTGCGAGAGCATTGTCAACTCATGTAAAAGGACTGTTGCTTTTACAAATAAACTAATTTCTCAATAGATAACGTTATAAAAATGGTTTCTTCGTTACTAAAAAACAAAAATTTATATCTACAGAATCATTGCTATACAAAATGAAGTGAATTTAATTTACAAATCAGTCAATATTATATAAGTATATGTTATTTTATTATGAAATAATTAAATTCAGTTGCCAGTCTCAAATCTGTTTCGAGTTGGTTGAACCACACCACCCCATTGTATGTGTAAATAAATAGTTTGATAACCTTATTACCTCTATTTACTTAATCATTATTAATTACTTTATTATTTTATAGATGGAAAGACAACGAACATCTCGTATACAATTTCAGACAATGCTCGAGTTCATGGAAAGGCAAGTAAATTATTATTTATTACTTTTACTCAGATAAGTACAATACACAAAATCACATACAGGTAACCCCCCCCCCCCCCCCCCCCCGTTCATCGTGGGGGATACCTTCTGGACAAAGCCGTGATAAGCAAAAATTTTCCATAAACAGGGGATTTAAAAATATGTATAATTACTATAAAAAAACACATTAAATAATAATGTTAAACACACATATAATTCATTATTATTAATTGTCGACCTTCAGTTTGATGCCTTATAGCTAATCTATAAGTCCCGGGTTCGATTCCTTGTTGTGATACAGTTTATAATTGTTTTCAGTCTGAATCTGTGAGACGATTGATATCATAAGTCTCCAGAATGTGGCAACTTGTTAAAGGATGTGTTAAATTAATATTTGACATAGTAGTCAGTTGCCCGAGAACCAATACAAAATTATCATCATCTAAATTATCTAAACATTATCATCAACCCATCTAAATTATCTAAACATTATCATCAACCCATCTAAATTATCTAAACATTATCATCATCTAAATTATCTAAACATTATCATCATCTGATAATGGGAGTGACTGTGGAATGGTTTCCTGAAAAGTACCTGTAAATTATCCTGTCTCGGGCTGCCCGATAGATAACCTTCTCTCAAAGTGACATGCCCTGCTTAAGACAAAAAATGACTCTGTCCAGGTAAAAGTGCTACGCAGTGAAGTGAGGAAGCGAAGCAAAGTGTGAAAGAGGAAGCACATAGAGAGGTGTAAACAGTGAAAAGACACGTGCATACCAGAACTAGTAAATTTGTAGTAGGTACATAAAATAAGTGAAATAGTGAGTAAGATATAGGTAATAAGTGTAATCGTTAGTTATATTAAGTGAACTATTAAGCTAAGAATAAGAAATAACTAGTTGTATAAGTTACTTGGTAAGATAATATAAATGTAAGCGGTGAGAAAAGACAAAAGTTGGGACTTAAATAGTGTAATTATATGTAAATGTTGTGTTAAAATAATCTAAGGAAAAAATGTGTGTGTTATATCAGATGATGTATATGAAAGTGTGATGAATGGATAGCTGAATCAAGAAAAACCCCCTGGGCTCTGCCGGGAGAACATCGATGAAGCCCGCCACTCGTCATGTTACGGTCCAGGGGGTAGGCGAAAAGAGGAGAGCCGAGTGCAGATTGGGAGTCTGGAATATAAGAGGAGGAATGGATAGAAAGATGAATGAATTGTGCGACGTAATAAAAGGTAAAGAAATAGATGTATTGTGTGTAAGTGAGACAAAAAAGAAAGGTAGAGGGATGAACGTTAGGAATGATGGTATGATAGAACTATGGTCGGGAGTGAAAAGTGACGAATTTGCATGCAAAGGAGTTGGTGTGATTCTAGCGAAACGAATGGGGAAATGTATGAAAGTGTACAAGCTAAAAAACTCTAGACTCATGTGGGTAAGGCTGAAGATCGGAATTACAAGCGTATTCCTAATAATAGGATATGCGCCCGGAAACTCCGATAGTGAGAGTGAAAAGGATGATTTCTGGAACAGTGTGACCGAGATAATGAACGAAAAAAAGGATAATGAAAGAGTGATTCTGACTGGAGATCTAAATGGATGGGTGGGTGTCCGTAGGAAAGATTTTGAGTCAGTCCTTGGACCTCACGGCGATATTAGAGTGAATGACAATGGTAAAAGACTATTGGAAGTATGCACGGAAGGGAATCTGTTTGTGGCGAACTCAGTATTCAGCCACAAAAGAATTCACCAGTATACATGGGAAAGAGGGAATGAAAGGTCGATAATTGACTATGTATGTGTTGACGCCGCACTAAGGAAAGCGACAGTGGATACTGGAGTGTATAGGGGCGCGGAACTGGAGACAGACCACTACTTGTTAATATCAAGAATTGATTTGTTCACCGGGTGGCGCTCTAAAACACACCGAAGTGATCCACCGATGCGAACCAAGGTAGAAAGGCTGCAAGATGATAGTGTAAGAAATCAGTATGCAAAAGAGACCGGAAACGAACTCTTTAAAGCAATACACAGTAGAAAAAATATTGAGGAAGCATGGACGACGCTGAAAGAGACCGTGTGTAAGACATCGAAGAAGATCTGTGGTATTGCTAAAAGAGGTGGAAAGAAAGGCGATGCTTGGTGAAATACTTCAAGCCGTGACAGAAGGACAAGTATCAAAAATGATAATGGCCTGCCAAAATAAGCAATGCTTACTAGATCTGATTCCGACATGGCTCCTAAAAGCCTGTGTAAAAGAATTGGCACCTGTTATAACCAGAGTAATAAATCTCTCGATGATCGAGACAATGAGCGTTCCAGAAACCCTAAAAACTTCAATCATTACACCAATTTTAAAGAAGTCAAACCTCGACCCGGAAGATGCTGGAAACTACAGGCCAATTTCTAATTTACCAGTGCTTTCTAAGTTACTCGAAAGAGTAGTTGTACACCAAATGAGGCAGTATCTAAAAGATCATGATCTGTTTCCAAAAAAGCAATCAGCGTACAGGCAAAGTCACTCTACCGAAACTGTACTAATGAGAATACTGTCGGATCTTATAACAGGAATTGAATCAGGGAACATTGCTTTTGTGTCAATATTAGACATGAGTGCCGCTTTTGATACTGTAGACCACAAAATCCTTATTCAGCTTTTAGAACACGAATATGGAATCTGCGGAAATTTTCTCAAATGGATGACCTCATATATTTCAGAAAGACGCCAGTCTGTGAGGGTTAATAACAACACGTCCTTATCGGAAATTGTAAAATTTGGAGTGCCACAAGGATCGGTTCTCGGACCTATTTTATTCATTCTGTATATAAAAAGACTTGACGACTAGATTAAAAACGAAGGATTTAATTCATTTGCTTATGCCGATGACCGCTTGCTCTTCAAATTTTGTAATCCCATGTGCAAAAATCGTCTGGAAGTAGAAACTGTTGAGTGCATCGAAAAAGTCGCCACGTGGATGTCTAGCAACAAGCTTAAACTGAACCCAACTAAAACAGAGTTTATGTGGGTAGCTTCACCACGGCGACAGCACCTCATTGAGAGTACTCCTATCAACATCAACGGAGAAACACTCGTGCCAGCTACAAGTGTCAAATTCTTGGGTATTCACTTGGACAATAAGTTGTCACTTGACCTTCAAATCTCAACTCAGACAACTGAAAAACATTCGTCGAAATTTACCCAAGAATGAGACTAAAACACTTGTAAATTCATTCGTTGTGTCTCGGCTTGATTACTGCAACGGCATTTATGCTGGATTGCCGAAGTATCAGCTCGATAGACTACAGATGGTATTTAACACAGCGGCAAGACTTATTTTCGGTGCAGAAAAACGATGTCACATAACTCCACTACTAAACAAATTACACTGGTTGAAGTGTCCAGAGCGAATTGATTACAAAATTTGTTTGACAGTATATAATGCTTTGAACAACCTGGCACCAAAATATATACAAGAGCTGTGTCAGAGAAGAGATCTCCCTGGGAGGCATCTCACACTCAGGTCGTCTGGATCACAGAGTAACAATTCCTTAAAGGAGTTGGACAGAGTCAACAAAGCGGCTTACTATGACCGATGCTTTAGTGTGAGTGGTCCTATTAAGTGGAATTCACTGCCTCTAGATGTCCGCAGTGCTCAAAGCAAGAGCACTTTCACTAAAGGATTAAAAACAGCTTTGTTTCAGAGAGCAACACAACATTAGACTATCAGCGCCCTTGGTATGATCTCGAATCATTAAACGGCGCTATACAAATGACTTATTATTATTATTATTGGTGGAATGAGAGTGTTAAGATAGTTGTGGGTGAAAAGAAGAAAGCATGGATGGCATTAATAGCCGCGAAAGGATCGAATAATGAAGAAAGAGCAAAAGAGAATTATAAAGTGTGCAAGAAGGTAGTCAAAGACACAGTAAAAAGGGAAAAAGATGGTATAAAAGAGAAAGAAAGCCTGAAAATAGCCAACGACTTTCCTGGAAACATGAAAATGTTCTGGAAAGGCGTAGCGAAAAGAAAAAATGGAACTGTGAAAGCTTCGAAAGGAATAAATGATAAAGATGGAAAAATAATTATGGACGAAGATGGCGTGAAAGAGCGATGGAAAGAATATTTCGAGGAACTGTATGATAGCGGAGTAAGAGGGGACGTGAGTCAGAGAACATGGCAAGTAAGTGAAGATGATAAGGATGAAATAACGCAAGAAGAAGTGTTTGAAGCAGTAAAACACGCGAAAGCGGGGAAAGCTGCCGGGTATGACAGTGTATCAGCTGAACTTATAAAATATGGCGGCGAACAGACGTTGGAGTGGTGTCTCTCTCTTTTCAACAAATGTTGGGAAGAAGGACACACTCCCTCAGACTGGAGAAATGCAGTCGTGGTACCTTTGTATAAAGGTAAAGGATCGAAGCTCGACTGCAAAAACTATAGAGCCATAAGTTTGCTAAGCTCAGTTGGTAAGATGTATGCAAGGATCCTGGATCAAAGAGTACGAAAGGTTACAGAGAGCAAGATTTGGGATGCTCAAGGGGCTTTTGTTGGCGGCAGAGGATGTATAGACCAAATTTTTTCTTTACGTATGGTCACAGAAAAGGTTTTGGGTAAAAACCAAAAACTTTTCTGCGCCTTTATAGACCTTGAAAAGGCCTATGATAAAGTTGTAAGAGAAAAACTCTGGAATATACTATCGATGTACGGAGTGAAGAGTAAGCTGATACGTGCAATCGCTTCATTATATGAGAACAGCAAAGCATGTGTTCGTGTTAACGACACAACAACAACTTGGTTCTCTATAAATAATGGCGTTAGACAGGGGTGCGTGTTGTCCCCTTGGCTCTTTAATCTCTCTACATTGATTTCTGCATAAGAGCCCTTAAGTATGAAAGTAAGGGTCTGAAACTGAGTACTGTAACAGTACGTGATCTGATGTATGCAGACGACAAAGTATTGTTAGCAGAAAGTATGGAAGAGTTACAGTATCTTGTAAGTATGGTATATGAAGGATGCATAGAAAATGGACTTAAAATGAATGCCAGCAAATCAAAGGTAATGGTCGGTCTTTGAAAAGAGTGAAAGCAGAACAGTGTGTCAAATAAAAGTAGAGAATGAATGGCTTGAACAAGTCGACGAGTATGTCTATCTGGGTAGTATGTTCCAACGGAATGGACGGCCTGATAAGGACATTGAAAGAAGAGTTATGGCAGGAAACAGAGTGAATGGAGCACTTAGACCAGTTATGAATGATCGCAACATATCAAGAGACGCTAAAGTTGCCATTCATAACGCAATCGTAGTGCCAACCCTGACGTATGCAAGTGAGACCTGGAAATGGCAGAAGTCGCACGAAAGCAGAATAAATGCAGTTGAAATGAGATCGCTTAGAAGAATTTGTAACAGAACGATGTATGATAGAGTTCGGAATGAAGATACAAGGAAAGAATGTAAGATAAATATAGATGTAATTAACAGAATGAAAGTTAACACATTGAGATGGTTTGGCCACTTGGGGAGAATGAACGAAGAACGCCTGACGAAGAAAATATACAAAGCTGACAGGAACGGAATAAGAGGTCGCGGGCGCCCAAGAAAAGGATGGCACGACCATGTAAACGATATTTTGAAAGATGGAAATGTAAGAAGCATGAACAACAGACGAACATGTATAAGACGATGTATGAATGTTGATGAGGCGATGAATGTGTGTCAAGATAGAAAAATGTGGCGTTCGGTTCTCTCTGCCTACCCCGTGAGGGACATGGCGTGATGGTATGTATGTATGTTATCATCATCTAAATTATCTAAATATTATCATCATCTTAATTATCTAAACATTATCATCAACCCATCTAAATTATCTAAACATTATCATCATCTAAATTATCTAAACATTATCATCAACCCATCTAAATTATCTAAACATTATCATCATCTAAATTATCTAAACATTATCATCAACCCATCTAAATTATCTAAACATTATCATCAACCCATCTAAATTATCTAAACATTATCATCATCTAAATTATCTAAACATTATCATCATCTAAATATTATCATCATCTAAATTATCTAAACATTATCATCATCTAAATTATCTAAATATTATCACCTTTTCTGAGGCTGGCCTATTCCCCATGGTCTCCATTTCAGAAATGGAGACTCTGATCTTAGTACTATCTAAACAAAGTTATTTCAATAGAACAGATTTCAGCGTAGAATAGAAGCAGCATTCTGTCACTACTAACTGGGATTGTTCTCGTTGATGGAGCACCGAGACCCCCTCACGACCTGGTTGTTGAATCTCCACGTGAACTCTTGGGTGTACGGACAGTAGTCGGCCAGCGAGACATTGCCTCCGTTGTTCCCCTCCGTTCCCACCTCTGCGTCTGGTATCCAGTCAAAATGCTGAAAGAAATAAATAAATAAGGGGTTCACTATCCATTCTTAATGAAAGTCCATTTCTAGATGTGATGAGGATGGTTCTTTCATAAGGTATGTAGTGTACACTAGCGCACACCTGTCACATTGCGGGATATGCCACATTTGTAACTATCTATATATATAAAAATGGATGTACATATATTTGTTTGTTTGTATGTTCGCGATGGACTCCCAAACCAACCATCCAATTGTGATGAAACTTTGGGAATATGTTCAGCTCAAAACCCATTATCGCTTCGTTTGGCATTGTATTAAAAATTTTGGGCGTTTTTGAACAGGGATGCAGAAAGTGGTAAGGATTTCTTTGGTAGTTTTTTTTTTAATTACCTAGGGCAGGTCTATGGTTCCCTGATTGAACTGATATTCAAAACCCGTTATCGCTTCGTTTGGCATTGCATTGAAAATTTTGGGCGTTTTTGAACAGGGATGCAGAAAGTGGTAAGGATTTCTTTGGTAGTTTTTTTTTTAATTACCTAGGGCAGGTCTATGGTTCCCTGATAGAACTGATATTCAAAACCCGTTATCGCTTCGTTTGGCATTGCATTGAAAATTTTGGGCGTTTTTGAACAGGGATGCAGAAAGTGGTAAGGATTTCTTTGGTAGTTTTTTTTTTAATTACCTAGGGCAGGTCTATGGTTCCCTGATAGAACTGATATTCAAAACCCGTTATCGCTTCGTTTGGCATTGCATTGAAAATTTTGGGCGTTTTTGAACAGGGATGCAGAAAGTGGTAAGGATTTCTTTGGTAGTTTTTTTTTTAATTACCTAGGGCAGGTTTATGGTTCCCTGATTGAACTGATATTAAAAATCCGTTATCGCTTCGTTTGGCATTGCATTAAAAATTTTGGGCGTTTTTGAACAGGGATGCAGAAAGTGGTAAGGATTTCTTTGGTAGTTTTTTTTTTAATTACCTAGGGCAGGTTTATGGTTCCCTGATTGAACTGATATTAAAAATCCGTTATCGCTTCGTTTGGCATTGCATTGAAAATTTTGGGCGTTTTTGAACAGGGATGCAGAAAGTGGTAAGGATTTCTTTGGTAGTTTTTTTTGAATTACCTAGGGCAGGTTTATGGTTCCCTGATTGAACTGATATTAAAAATCCGTTATCGCTTCGTTTGGCATTGCATTGAAAATTTTGGGCGTTTTTGAACAGGGATGCAGAAAGTGGTAAGGATTTCTTTGGTAGTTTTTTTTTTAATTACCTAGGGCAGGTTTATGGTTCCCTGATTGAACTGATATTAAAAATCCGTTATCGCTTCGTTTGGCATTGCATTGAAAATTTTGGGCGTTTTTGAACAGGGATGCAGAAAGTGGTAAGGATTTCTTTGGTAGTTTTTTTTTTAATTACCTAGGGCAGGTTTATGGTTCCCTGATTGAACTGATATTAAAAATCCGTTATCGCTTCGTTTGGCATTGCATTGAAAATTTTGGGCGTTTTTGAACAGGGATGCAGAGAGTGGTAAGGATTTCTTTGGTAGTTTTTTTTTTAATTACCTAGGGCAGGTCTATGGTTCCCTGATTGAACTGATATTCAAAACCCGTTATCGCTTCGTTTGGCATTGCATTGAAAATTTTGGGCGTTTTTGAACAGGGATGCAGAGAGTGGTAAGGATTTCTTTGGTAGTTTTTTTTTTAATTACCTAGGGCTGGTCTATGGTTCCCTCATAGAACTGATATTCATAACCCGTTAATCGCTTCGTTTGGCATTGCATTGAAAATTTTGGGCGTTTTTGAACAGGGATGCAGAGAGTGGTAAGGATTTCTTTGGTAGTTTTTTTTTAATTACCTAGGGCAGGTCTATGGTTCCTGATTGAACTGATATTCAAAACCCGTTATCGCTTCGTTTGGCATTGCATTGAAAATTTTGGGCGTTTTTGAACAGGGATGCAGAGAGTGGTAAGGATTTCTTTGGTAGTTTTTTTTTTAATTACCTAGGGCAGGTCTATGGTTCCCTGATTGAACTGATATTCAAAACCCGTTATCGCTTCGTTTGGCATTGCATTGAAAATTTTGGGCGTTTTTGAACAGGGATGCAGAGAGTGGTAAGGATTTCTTTGGTAGTTTTTTTTTTAATTACCTAGGGCAGGTCTATGGTTCCCTCATAGAACTGATATTCATAACCCGTTAATCGCTTCGTTTGGCATTGCATTGAAAATTTTGGGCGTTTTTGAACAGGGATGCAGAGAGTGGTAAGGATTTCTTTGGTAGTTTTTTTTTTAATTACCTAGGGCAGGTCTATGGTTCCCTCATAGAACTGATATTCATAACCCGTTAATCGCTTCGTTTGGCATTGCATTGAAAATTTTGGGCGTTTTTGAACAGGGATGCAGAGAGTGGTAAGGATTTCTTTGGTAGTTTTTTTTTAATTACCTAGGGCAGGTCTATGGTTCCCTGATTGAACTGATATTCATAACCCGTTAATCGCTTCGTTTGGCATTGCATTGATAATTTTGGGCGTTTTTGAACAGGGATGCAGAGAGTGGTAAGGATTTCTTTGGTAGTTTTTTTTTTAATTACCTAGGGCAGGTCTATGGTTCCCTCATAGAACTGATATTCATAACCCGTTAATCGCTTCGTTTGGCATTGCATTGAAAATTTTGGGCGTTTTTGAACAGGGATGCAGAGAGTGGTAAGGATTTCTTTGGTAGTTTTTTTTTTAATTACCTAGGGCAGGTCTATGGTTCCCTCATAGAACTGATATTCATAACCCGTTAATCGCTTCGTTTGGCATTGCATTGAAAATTTTGGGCGTTTTTGAACAGGGATGCAGAGAGTGGTAAGGATTTCTTTGGTAGTTTTTTTTTAATTACCTAGGGCAGGTCTATGGTTCCCTCATAGAACTGATATTCATAACCCGTTAATCGCTTCGTTTGGCATTGCATTGAAAATTTTGGGCGTTTTTGAACAGGGATGCAGAGAGTGGTAAGGATTTCTTTGGTAGTTTTTTTTTTAATTACCTAGGGCAGGTCTATGGTTCCCTCATAGAACTGATATTCATAACCCGTTAATCGCTTCGTTTGGCATTGCATTGAAAATTTTGGGCGTTTTTGAACAGGGATGCAGAGAGTGGTAAGGATTTCTTTGGTAGTTTTTTTTTTAATTACCTAGGGCAGGTCTATGGTTCCCTCATAGAACTGATATTCATAACCCGTTAATCGCTTCGTTTGGCATTGCATTGAAAATTTTGGGCGTTTTTGAACAGGGATGCAGAGAGTGGTAAGGATTTCTTTGGTAGTTTTTTTTTTAATTACCTAGGGCAGGTCTATGGTTCCCTCATAGAACTGATATTCATAACCCGTTAATCGCTTCGTTTGGCATTGCATTGAAAATTTTGGGCGTTTTTGAACAGGGATGCAGAGAGTGGTAAGGATTTCTTTGGTAGTTTTTTTTTTAATTACCTAGGGCAGGTCTATGGTTCCCTCATAGAACTGATATTCATAACCCGTTAATCGCTTCGTTTGGCATTGCATTGAAAATTTTGGGCGTTTTTGAACAGGGATGCAGAGAGTGGTAAGGATTTCTTTGGTAGTTTTTTTTTTAATTACCTAGGGCAGGTCTATGGTTCCCTCATAGAACTGATATTCAAAATCCGTTAATCGCTTCGTTTGGCATTGCATTGAAAATTTTGGGCGTTTTTGAACAGGGATGCAGAAAGTGGTAAGGATTTCTTTGGTAGTTTTTTTTTTAATTACCAGTTTTAAGCCGAACCAGTTTTGAGAATGTTTTAAATACCACGTTATAACGAATCTGAATTCTCCAGGATCGGGATGGTCGGGGTGGGGAGGTTACCTGTATTAAATAAAAATATATTAGATTATCTCATTAAAGTTGTATCAAATAATCAAAAAAGTATTTTATTCTTCATATATATATATATATATATATATATATATATATATATATATATATATATATATATATATATATATATATATATATATATATATATACAGTAGAATTTAGAAAACGACCTTCGAAATTATGTCGTACTAACCGGACGACGTGTAAAACGACCGGATAATTTAGCTTGTTTGTTTATTACATACACACGTATTAATATTACTGTAATTCTTATTATAAAATAATATAGTGTAAGTACAATAGATTAATTTCTATGAAAATAAAACAAATTCTTACATATGTTAAACTTTAATGTTAATCTAAAGTAATAAAGCAATCAAAATGTTAGTGTTTGTGTGTGTGTGTGTGTGTATGTGTGTGTGTGTGTGTGTGTTTGTCTCACGCCTTCTGAAAAACCAAGAGCATCTAAAAATCTAATTTATGTGCGAACGTGTACCTGTATACCTGATGCAGTGTCACGCTAAAAATAATGCGATAAAAATGCTGAATTTTAAAAATATTTCAATAATTATTTTTTTCATACAAAATTTTCCAAGTCGTATCTGTCAAAAAAGTGTACATTTTGCACGCAAATATCTGTTAGTTTAAAAGTTAGAAGTACGTATTTACACGAAAAAAATATGTTTTCAAGTATAACTTAGCGTTTGAGTGAAAAACATGGTGAATATTTTGTATAATTATAATGTTTAACTTATTTTTAATGTAAGCGTTTTGTACATGAACGCCGCCATTTTAATATCTTTTCATACAATATTTCATTTTCCTACCGAATGAATATGTTCTTGAAAATAATTAACCTTTGAATTAAATGTAATTATGAAATAATAAAATGAAACACAAGACATTACAGCAAGTTTTAAGACATATATTGTAAAAATGTGTTTATTATTAGTAAAGATATAGGCATAATAAAATTGCATAATTTGTAAATAATATTTGATTTTTCTGACAATTTTCATTTTTATGGCATCGAACAAACCAATGTAGGTACCTACATATTCAAAAAATGTCTCCATAACATTTGATATTTTTCACATGTTGGAACATGGTTACTATGGTAACGGACACATTCTGATATTCAAATAAAATTTGTTATGAATCGAATTTATTTAGAACATTGTTGTAGGTAGGTACCTACCTAATACTATTTACTTACAAATCAACAATATACTGATTTCCTATAGGAAAATTATTTTATTTATTTATTTATGTTTGTATGAATGGATGCATGTATGCTATGTGCTCCTAAACCGTTTGTCCGATGACAATGAAACTTTGGTGAATTGTCGAGCGTATGCCCGGGATGGTTTCTGGATTTAAATTTTTTTCTTATTCTTCTTCTTCTTCGTGTATTTGGTCATTTTACCAATGAAAGCGGAATATCCTGGGAAACGAAGGTCCGACTGTCCCTCCATCTCTTCGCAGGTCTTCCAGGACGGTTTCTGGATTAAAACTTTTTTCTTCTTCTTCTTCATCGTGTATTTGGTCATTTTACCTATGAAGGTGGACTAACCTGGGAGAAGAAGGTCCAATTGTCCTTCTATCTCTTCGCAGGTTTCTGGATTTAAACTTTTTTCTTCTTCTTCTTCTTCGTGTATTTTTGGTCATTTTACCTATGAAGTTGGAGAATCCTGGGAGAAGAAGGTCCATCTGTTCTTCCAACTCTTCGCAAGTCTTCCAAGACGGTTTTTGGATATAAACTTTTTTCTTCTTCTTCTTTTTCTTCTTCATCGTGCATTTGGTCATTTTACCTATGAAGGTGGACTATCCTGGGAGAAGAAGGTCCAATTTTCCTTCCATATCTTCGCAGGTATCTGGATTTAAACTTTTTTCTTCTTCTTCTTCGTGTATTTAGTCATTTTACCTTTAAAGGTGGAGTATCCTGGGAAAAGAAGGTCCTTTTATCTCTTCGCGGTTCTTCCAGGATGGTTTCTGGATTTCAACTTTTCTTAACCGACTGAAGGGACGGGATGTAATGAAGGGAAGGGATGCACTAAAGGGCCTGAAGGGACGGGAGGTACTGAAGGGCCTGATTGAAAGGGACGTAATGATGGATTGAAGGGACGGGAGGTTCTGAAGGGTCTGAAGCGACGGTTCATGGAGTCTAATTCATTTTCTTCTTAATTTTATGTAGACCTTACAGTTTTTACACAAACTATTTCCTTTAATCTTTTTCTTCGTTTTCTTATTTTATGTAGAACATGGGTGAATTTTATACAAACTCTTTCCTATAGATTAATCTTCTTCTTCTTTTATGAAGACCTTTTAGTCAGTTTTTATACAATCTATTTCCAATAGTCTAATTCTTCTATTTTATGTATTTTATCATATTTTATGTAGACCATTGGAATAGTTTTTTATACAAACTATTTTTTATAGTCTTATACTTATTCTTCTCTTTTTTATTTAGACTTTTGGGTTAGTTTTAAGTCTAATAGTCTATTGTGCACACTTGATGAAAATACATATGTAAAAACGAATGGGATGTGAGATGTGACGATGTAATCTGCACTAGAATCTTTTCAATACTTTTGTTTAATCAAATTTAAACCATTTATATCATCTTATTTTGAATAATTTTCAACACCTTCATATTTGATTTCGTTGACGATATTTAAATAATGGGGGTTGTGGCCATAACTGAACTCTTCACAACGTTTATATTCAAATTAAAAACTATTTACTATAGTTTAAGTCTTCTTCTTCTTCGTTAATGTAGGCTTTTGTGTCAATTTTAAGTCTATAAGTCTAATTGTGCAAAAATATAATGCACACTTGATGAAAAAATATATAAACGAATGGGATGTGACCAACACTAGATCTTTTCAGTACATTTGTTTAATTAAATTTTAACCACATCCCAACATCCAAAATTACTAAATTTTCAATAGGTACATATTACAATTTGTTTTCGATGATAATATTTAAAAATGGGGGTTGTGGCCAAACCAATCTCTTTACAACGTTGATAAACAGTCATATTTAAAACCATTTCGCATAGTCCATGCGAGCAGAAATTGTATATTATACTTCATTCACACTTTATAGCAATATATTAAAAATAATGAGTTGTGGCCATCACTTGAACATTTTACAATCAAATTCAATCATATTTCAAACCACTTTTCATAGTCCGATTTTGCAAAATAATTGGGTGACAATATTATAAAAACGATTGCTTTTTCCTTCACAATTTTACATTCTTGGCCAACGGCGGGACATAAAAGCTAGTTAAAAATATATTAAAACTTTAATGATAATAGATCTACTTGTTCTTGAGTGGATGCCCTCACACATTTAGGTTTCAAAACATTTCCATTAAACAGGGGTTATATTTTATTTTTTATGGTGCATATTGTAGAATGAGGCACACCGAATTCATTCGCAAGGGTTACATTAGATTCACCAGCTTCTAAACCAGTGATGGGCAAACTTTTTAAGGGGAGGGCCAGATAAAATAAAAAATTATCTTGGCGGGCCAAAAAAATTAACAAAACCGATTTTTATAAGTGATTAACTTTATTTTTGATTTTTGCATCACACACAACTTATATAGATTATACTTGTACAAGGTGGGCCAAGAGAAGTCATCCGATGTTGTTTGGCTTTCATTTTTTTCCTAAATGAAAAACTTCGATTCTGTTTACCAAGGTTCAATTAAACATAATCAAAAAACAGAATCGAAGTTTTTCATTTAAAAAAAAAATGAAAGCCAAACAACATCGGATGACTTATTTTGGCCCGGATAACTTCTTTTGGCCCACCTTGTATATATTATTAGTAAAAAAGTTACAAAAATTGATTATTATTTAGTAGAGTACGGCTTATGTGACAGATGAAACTGTCACTGAGCTTCTAAAAATTGTTTATAATCTGGAAGAAACTGGGATGAGCTGATTCACAGTAGTGAAGCTAAATGGTGTCTAAATTTTGTCCTATTTTAGGTGTAATTTTAGGGGTTATTCAAAACCAAGACACGGGCCGGATTGACTACCCCGAAGGGCCGCACTCGGCCCGCAAGCCGTACTTTGCCCATGACTGTTCTAAACAGTGTATTATTGGACATTTTTCTTCAATTGAGAAACACTTTTGCTTCGCGGAACTCATTTTAGCGCGCGTTACATGTCCACCTTATCGATAGTTGAAATATACTAACTGACTGTGATTTATGCGTGCTAATCCACGTGCATCGGAGAGAGGAGAAAGCCGGGACGCGGGGCGGCGAGGCATTATTTGTGAGTAGTTAATGTAAACAAAACGATGTGCATTGTTCTAACCGGACAATTTATTATAAAATAAGGTCGCTAAAAGTGGTTGGTCGCAAAAACAGTAGTCGTATGTTTTCATAGTGTGTCTATATGTATGTATTCCTAGTACGCCATTTACGTTGCTAAAAACGGCTGGACGTTATAAACGAAATCGTAATAAACGGATTCTACTGTTTATCAACATCGAATATATTTTTTAATTGCATATACGTAAACATTGGATTTTTTCCCTGTCAGGAGTCAAATGATATTTTTATTGACAATAACATCTCAATAGAGACAAAGTTGGGATATTATAGAAGAACCAATAACTCAAGGCACCTACAGAGCTTACGACCTGTCATCAGCTGGTTTACGTGATCCTTTTATGCGCTTGCGCAACGTTCACCAATTATAAAGTGATCACGTAAACCAGCCTTGAGTTCCTGATTCTTCTATAATATCCCAACTTTGTCTCTATTGAGATGTTAAAAAAAGTTTGTCAATAAAAATATATCAACATGTTTGTTTGTTGTTTTTAGAAACGGAGATCTTTCCAAAATATATCAACATGTTTGTTTGTTGTTTTTAGAAACGGAGATCTTTCCAAAATATATCAACATGTTTGTTTGTTGTTTTTAGAAACGGAGATCTTTCCAAAATATATCAACATGTTTGTTTGTTGTTTTTAGAAACGGAGATCTTTCCAAAATATATCAACATGTTTGTTTGTTGTTTTTAGAAACGGAGATCTTTCCAAAATATATCAACATGTTTGTTTGTTGTTTTTAGAAACGGAGATCTTTCCAAAATATATCAACATGTTTGTTTGTTATTTTTAGAAACGGAGATCTTTCCAAAATATATCAACATGTTTGTTTGTTGTTTTTAGAAACGGAGATCTTTCCAAAATATATCAACATGTTTGTTTGTTGTTTTTAGAAACGGAGATCTTTCCAAAATATATCAACATGTTTGTTTGTTGTTTTTAGAAACGGAGATCTTTCCAAAATTCTCGAAGGACCCTGCGGGCGAATAACTCAAGAAGCCAGGTGGCAGGAATTGACAGATTTGTTGAATTCAGATGGGAGTGGAGTCTCAAGAACAACCGATACATGGAAAAGAGTAATTTTACATATTTCTTTTCTTGCGTTTTTTTAATAATACTTTGTCGCGTTGCTTATAATATAACCAAGGCCCTCTGGATTTGTTCCTTTTCCTCTTAGACACGCCAAAAGGTAGGAGAAAATGATTGACCGACACTGTGAGGCACCGGCTAAGAATAGTGCTTCCACTCTTTTCTATTATTGTTTTCGAGTGTCCCGTAAGAGCCGGGTAATCGAAAATACAACAGGCAACAATAACATCTCACATAGTTTAGCAATGAGGTTCACCACCCATTCTGAATATAGTGCCTTTTTAGGTGAGACGAGACTGGTATGTGGGTATACACTGATGTGTTGTGCTCCCTTTTATAAGGCAATGCACACCCGCACACCTTTCGCTGGTTACCTCACATTGTGGGATATGCCGTGATGGTATGAATGAATGAAAAGTTCTCGAATATTTTTTATTATTGCATATGCGCAAGAATTTCAGTATTACAATATATAGAACTTTCAAAAATGAATTGATAGGGATCTCATTAAAAAAGGCATAATTGGTGAACGTTGCGCAAGCGCATTAAGTGATCACGTAAACCAGCCGATGACAGGTCGTAAGCCCTGTAGGTGCCTTGATTTCCCGGTTCTCCTACAATAAATATTCCAACTTCGTCTCTATTGAGATAATTAAAAATCTGTTAAAAAAAAGAATGAAAAGTTATTGGCGATTAATCGTTTTTACCTTTCGTCCTTCTCTGTCATACTATGTTGTCTCATTAAATTTAACTTAAAGCTGATACAGAAGTTCAAAGTTCTTTTTTAATTGTTAGGGATATAGAGCATTAATTAAAATTTATCTTCCTCTTCCTAGCCTCTTTCCAACTTATCGTTATAAAGACTGTTGGGGTCAGCTCTCCTCGTCCTCGGGCTGTACACTCTTCGGTTCTGGGACGCCTCCGATGATAGTCTCACCAATTGGGAACTCCTTTGCGCCATCTATGTATTTTTTCATCATCATCATTGGCGCTACAGCCCTGTGTGGGCCCTGGCCTCCTCCAGCATCCTTTTCCAGCCGTCCCTGTCCTACGCCGCTCTCCTCCAGTTTGCTATTCCGATCGCTCTTATGTCGTCTTCTGTATCGTCCAGCCATCTTAGCTTGGGCCTGCCTCTACTTCTTCTGCCCTCTGGATTGGTAATAGGAACCTTTTTGGGGATACGATCATCATTCATCCGGCTGACATGTCCCAACCACTTTTATAACTTGTACAATGTTGAGTTCGTCATATAATGTCTGTAGTTAGTGATTATATCGCATCCTCCAAAGTCCATTATCATTTACTGGAACAAAAATCTTCCCCTATTTGTTGGTCGTGGGATGTCTACGGCCATAGCCTGGTTCACAATGTGATCCTTGGGTCTTGTTAATATGTGACCATACCATCTCAGTTGTCTTTCTTCTAATTTATTGTTAATGCCTGTCACTCCTAAGCTTCCGCGAATATATGAACTTTTTATTTTGTCTTCTAGAGACGCTCCCGCTGACCATCTTAGCATACACTTCTCTGTGGTTTTCATTTGTCTATGGAAGGTGTTGTACATCGTCCAATATTTTGACAATTGTCTGATATATTTTCCCTTTCAATATAATTGGCATTTTCGGGTCATACAAAACTCCTGTCATAACCCTAATTTTCAAATAAAAAATAAATTAAAATCTATCTGAACAAGGTGGCCAGGTGGCACTAAGGTGGTTCGGCCACATAGAAAGAATGAGTGATGACCGTCTGACAAAAAAAGTATACAAGGCTGATAAAAGAGGAACGAAAAGTAGAGGTCGGCCAAGAAAAAGTTGGCACGATCACATAAATGGGATTTTGAAAGATGGTGATGTTAGAAGTAAGAATAATAGAAGAGCGTGTATGAGACGATGTATGGACGTGAATGAAGCGAGGAATGTATGTCAAGAGAGAGGAGTCTGGCGTTCGGTTCTCTTTGCCTACCCCAAATCGGGAAATGGCGTGATGGTATCTGAACAAAAAAATAGTTATTTTTAAAATTTAATTTGTTTTTTTTTTAATGTATTATTAGGTGTGGTGCGATTGGAAGTCCAAGACGAAAAAGAAGGTTGCTTTCAATAATAGAAACATGGGAGGAGCTGGAGGAGGGGCCAAGTTCTGTAAGAACCTTACTCTGTTAGAGAGAAGGTTGATGAAGATAATTGGCATCGTTGCAGTAACTGGCCATCAACAGACAAGGGAGACTGGGAGTCCGGTTTGTACTTTTTTTTCGTTTAAATGTATTTAATTAGTATGTAATTTGTCTTATTTTTGTACATCTTTAATTTTGTTATAATTTTTAGGCTACGACTATTTACACGACTCAACCATAGACGAAAACCAAAAATAACCACAGAAAACGCAGATAAATCAAGTTATAAAAATATTTACCTTTGTTTATACTTTGTTATAATTGTAGATCTCGATGAACAAAATGATTTATAAAATTAAGTAAATGTAATAAGATGCCAATATTATTTATTTTTTCTTCAAGTTGGTTTCCATGATGCATTTATGACCATTGAAAAAATGACAAAGGTAAATATTTTTGTATTTTGATTTATCTGCGCTTTCTATGGTTATAAATGACCTAAAAATATAGACGACGTCAGAAAATTTGTCGTGTAAATAGACACTTTTTGGCGGGAAAACGTTTTTCCCGCCAATTCCGGTCGTAAAAATAGTGGCACCGTAATTTTTAATTTGTCTTTATACTGATCCAAACAAATAAATAATTAATTAATTGGAGAAAACAGATATTACGAAATAAGTACACAAAATATGTATGGGACCGTTGTACAGACAAGAGGACGGCGTAATGAACATCCAAAAAGTACCTTGGAGCCTCTTGCGTCGTCTTAAAATTACATTAGAATTAAAAATTATGTGCGGGTATTTCAGCAAACGTCAACTACTCCCGCAGCGATACCACAAGAGAAACTGCCTGAAGTTAAAATAGAGTTTGAGGAGTTTGCAGAAGAGGAATCACCCGTCATGGAATTGCCACAAGGTATACAGAAAATATTCAATTCAACATAATATTTTTTGCAGATGACTTGAAAATTTACAAAACGATAAAGAACTTAAACGACTGTATGGCGTTACAATTAAATCTTAACCATTTAATTGAGTGGTGTGCTTCGAATTATTTATACCTAAACCATCTTCTTTCTCAGCCATCTCTCCACTGCTGGATGTAGGCCTCTTCTAATAGCTTCCACTCGTCTTTTTTCTGGGCTTTTCGAACCCATACGCTTCCAGCGACAGGGACAATATCATCGGCCCACCTTTTCTAGGGCCGGCCTATTTCCCTTTTCATACCCCATGTTCTCCAATTTAGAATTCTGGGTGCCCATCTGTCCGTACCCTGTCTGGCAACATGACCTGCCCATTGCCATTTAAGTTTTGCAACTCGATCCATGACATCAACAACTTTTGTCTGGCGTCTGATTTCTTCATTTCTAATTTTGTCTCTTAGACTTACGCCTATCATTTGCCTTTCCATGGATCTCTGAATGCATTTTAGCTTATGTATGGTCCTCGCAGTTAGCTTGATAGTTTCCAGACCATACGTAAGGACACCTAAACCATACTAAATGTCAATTCATCAGATTCTGTAGAAATAAAACTAATATCAATTTTCAATACACAATGGACAACAATAACTTAACTAAATTAACATCAATAAAGGTTATCTTGGTATATTGTTTGATGAGAGGCTTACATTTATTTCTCACATAACTGAAACAACTAATAAAGCTTTAAAATGCCTTGGTTATATTTTGAGAACAGTCAAAAATTTTAGATCTATTAATACATTTAAAACCCTATATACATCACTTGTTCGTAGTAATCTTGAATATAATTCAACTATATGGTCGCCATTTTATAATGTGCACTCAACATAACATAAATTTTTAACATTTGTAAATTATAAATTATCCATTCCTTTAGAAAAATTAAATTATGATTTTCTAATGAGTATTTTAAATTTATCGAAACTATCAAACAGAAGAACGATTTGTGATTTGATTTGTTTATTTAAAATAATCAACGGTATATTGGACACCTCTGACCTAGTTGAAATGATAAAATTCAGAGTACCTACAAGGTTTGCTTCACGTCAAAATGCACCTTTTCATATAGAGAATCTTCGAAATAACTTTATTATTAACTCACCAATACATAGATTGCACCTCCTCGCCTTGGAAACCAATATAGTGCTGTTGATATATTTAATGTACACACTATAGATGGTTTCAAAAGGATGCTTAACGCATATTATAATTTTTGATTTTTACTTTGCTTTGTTTATTTTGTTGTTTAAATTGAATATGTAATACTGTTTATTTTTTGTTTTTCTTCTTCTTTTATGTCTAGTTTTTTTTTATCATTTGCCTTTATTTTCTTTTATTATGTTGTTTTATATTGTTCTTCCTTGAACTACTTACGTTATTTTTTTTTTTATTATGTACCGATATAATCGATGTATTTACACTAATTGTTGTTTTGTTGTGCCTACATTGTTCTATGTATCCTGTATTTTTTTTGTAAATGCCCTATTAAGGGCGTATATATATATAATAAAATAAAATAAATAAAATAATATGATGAGTGATGAACGAAACGAGGACACAAGGAAATAATGTAAGATGAAGAAAGATGTCATTAATAGAATGAAAGTTAACACATTGAGATGGTTTGGTCAATTAGTTGTTTCGTCCTGTGTGAGTCTTTGTGTTATTGTCATTGTGGATCGTCGAGAAGAAGTCAACCGGTTGGCCAACGTCAGTCAGGGAATCTCGGGATCACAAGGTAGGTCGCTTGGCAACTTCCCCCCCTGTTCCATCTTGTCATATATCACTGCCTTCTACAAATAACATAGCCGTGCTGTAGATTGGCGGGAACGCAAAAATTCAAACTAAAGAGACCTATCGCGATATTACATACACACTTGTAAAGAGCAAATATATATTATTCAATATTTGTCTGATAGAAAAATGCGTGCCAATTATTATTTATTTTCAATATGCTGAATTAATATATATTTAAAAGCAAGCATTATGACATTTCAGCATAAAATATACTTCATTGAATATTTGTTTTTCTCCTATAAAAATTTATTTTTCAACTTCAACGATTCTATTGATACAAAAAATTGTTTTTTTTTTATTCGGCATATAAATGAAAATCAAATAATATTAGATACTAATATTTTATCATAAGTATACACAATGTAATCAAAATAATATGTAACAAACACATCCACCAAGCTTCAATTAAGAATAATTCACCCATTAGGTTAAGAATATTTACATTTGATACTACCTTATAATTCCATGTTTGATACTTTTAAAATTATCTGATATTCCATTCTAAATTAAAGTATTGGTATTTTACACTACATTGAAAAAATATTTACTTACCATTAGTGTCTTGAAACACACAAGTGAAAAGAACCGAGAAGAGGAATACAAAAAAAATATTAAATTGAAACATGATAAACACAACTTTATTCCAGAATCAAAAATTATAAGACACAAAAATACTATATACATGACAAGCAACTAGTGTTAATACCGGTTAATATATAACTTTAGGATAATGTAGACATCTGATAATCAGAAGGCAATAACCATAGGAATAAATTTACAATGTTTATTACATAGTTATATTATATGAAACTAAAATTAAAAAGGTACCTATGTAGGAAGTGCTATAGTTTGAGGTGTATCCGGGAACGCAACACTTGTGAGGAATCTAAAAATAGTTTTTTTTTCATAAATATGTATAACCTACAGAAATACGAAAGTAAAGAAATAGTTTGTCGGTATCACAAAAAACAATTTTGTACACTAGAAGCATAATTTATATTTATTAATATGATATAATCCGATTAAATGCAAACATATTTATCTGATTAAAAAATGTATTCAAAATTCCACGTGACTCCATACAGTTTGTAAACAGAACAAACGTGTTATTAAAAATATGCCAAATAAGTAAATATCTTGATTAAATTATTTTGCCTTAATGTCTTGAGTTCACAATATTAAATTTGGAATATATAGGTATTCGAAATTGACAAAATACTGTATTAAAATGCGTTTTTTTAGCAATTGTAAACAACTGACAACAGTTCAAACCACACCGACTGTTCGCAAATTCATACTAAAATTCATAGATACGAGTCGACGTTAGGTCTCTTTAACTGTCAACGCGTTTTCTACAGCACGGCTTTGTTTGAAGCAAGGCAGTGCATATATACATTCCACTACTCATCTGCAAACCCTTTCAACCGAGGCAGGGCAATTTTGCCACGGACGCTATCGAATATTATTATCGAATATTTTTATTATTGCATATGCGCAAACATTGGATTTTTTTCCCTGTCGGGAGTCAAAGATATTTTTTAACAGATTTTTTAAAAACCAATTCTCTCAATAGATGGCGTTCCAACAAAAATAAATAAAAATAATAAGATTGTTGTTCATAATTTCACCCATAGATGGCTGTAGTAAAAATTCCTTATTTTCAAGCGAAAAGAATTTCAGTATTACAATATATAGAACTTTCAAAAATTGAATTGATAGGGATCTCATTAAAAGGCATAATTGGTGAGCGTTGCGCAAGCGCATAAAGTGATCACGTAAACCAGCCGATGACAGGTCGTAAGCCCTGTAGGTGCCTTGATTTCCCGGTTCTCCTACAATAAATATTCCAACTTCGTCTCTATTGAGATAATTAAAAAATCTGTTAAAGAATATTATTATTATTATTGGTTAGGATGGTCCTATAATCTGCGATCCTTGTTATCTTTAGCTCTCCCCCAACTTGCTTACCGGGCTTCCTGTTACAGTGCCTCCTCAAGTCTCGAGCCTCTTAAGAAGTTTTTGTTCTATGTCGACCGATGTTACGCAAACTACTCACAAAACAATTACATTAGAAGGAGTTGCTCCAACCAAAATACATACTTTAAACATTCGATATGATAGTACATACTGTTTCGTCGATCAATTGGAAATATATTGGATTTCGATAATTTATTTATTTATCCCAAAGACTCACCAACAGGCAAAGAGTACATGTATATTACAATGATATGAACGCTGTCATCATTTCTCCACAAATTGCCCAATTAGTGGTGAATACAATTTTAGCATGTTCTTAAAAACTAACATAGATAATTAACAAAATGTAAGAAAAATAAAATATTTAAAAACTTAAAAGCTAACATAAAATACAAAAAATACAAAAATCGTAAGTACCACGGGGAAAGGAAGAGGAAAGGATTTGGTGTATTAAGGATAGTGCAGGTTAGCAATCAGTAAGTATTTGATTAATGGATCTCCTAAACGCATTCAGGGAAGAGGCAAAGAAATTGAATCGACTAAGTATAGATAGTAACAAATTATAGGAACTCAACGATTGAATGTCCACAAGTTCGCTTGTTGTCATCCCACTATTTCACATAGGTTTAGTTATATTAAATTAACATAAACACAGTAGGCAATTATATCGTTCAGAAATTAGTATTCCGTATATAACGGCCGTGATATTGATGAATTGATTGATTATCGAAGAGCGAAAATGTCACACACGTTTAGCGATGGCGATGAGTAAGTAGCTGGGAAAGGAGAGAAGGGGGGCGGGATATGACGTCAGTCTTGCATATTTATGTATACGTAACACATACCACATTCAATCCATAATCTACATATCTCGCATACATACATACATGCATACATACATACATACATACATGCATACATACAATATAACACATATCTTCATAAAATACAGGGTGTCTCATAATAAACTTTATATTTAGTGGATCGATTAAAAAAAAAGTAAGCCGTTTATCGAGAAAATGTTTATTAATTATTAAGGTACAAAATTTGAGAATTTATTTCTTAAAAATAATATTGTCCAAAAGTAGACCCTCGCGTTCGCAGCACTCATTTAATCCAACAGTAAAATTACTTATGAAGGCTCGGCAGGTGGATTCAGTGATGGCTACCATTTCGTGACGGATATTTTCTTACAAATGCGCTAGGGAAGTCGGTTTATTGGCATAAACTCTAGATTTATGATAACCCCATAGGAAAAAGTCCATAGGGGTTAAATCAGGACTGCGTGGAGGCCAATTTATGTCACCTCTCCTGGAGATCAATTTGCCTGGAAAAATTTCACAAACTCGTGGCAGAGATGTATTGGACGTGTGTGACGTTGCTCCGTCCTGCTGGAACCATGTTCTTTGGTTACAGCCAGGTCTTTTGCAGTTCAAAGTTTTGCAGTTAGATGTTAGACGAAGTCAGTTAAATACCTCCCTGATGGTATAAAAGGCCAAGCAGCACACGTCATTTTATCGTAGTAACTAACATATAACCTGAAATCTTACATTTCGAAGTTGCTCAATTTTTAATTATTCTTTGATATTGTGGTACCTATACATATTTATATAATTGTGAATTGTATATATACATATATGTAAGTAACCGAGCCTTCCCAATTCTCTCTCTTTCTGAGAGATCCTTCACTGCTTATCTATATATATAAAAATGGATGTACATATATTTGTTTGTTTGTATGTGGCCGATGGACTCCCAAACCAACCATCCGATTGCGATGAAACTTTGGGAATTTGTTCAGCTCATTCCGGAGAAGGTTTATGCATAGTAATTTATTTATTCGATATCTCACAAAAAAAAATTGAAAAAAAAAGTTGGTATTGAATTGATACTAAGTGGGTTTGTTCAGCGCGCACACGAGAAGGTTTAAAATTTTTTATTTATTTATTTATTTAATATCTCACACAATAATTTACAAAAATGATCTATTTGGGATTGTTATTGAATTTTAGGGATTCGTTCAGCGCATAGCAGAAAACGTAGAAATAATCGAATAAATAAAAAAAAAGAAAAAAAATCATATACCTACATAAATAAATAAATAAATCAATGATCTAATAAGTAAAGAAATGAATAAAGAAATAAATAAGTGAATAAATAAGTGAACAGATGGGTGGATGGCAGAGCGGTTAGTGCGCTGGGTTAGTAATCCAGTGGTCGCGAGTTCGAATCCTGCCTCGACCGATTTCGTTCACCTATAGCACAAGCATTTATTTGCTTATTTTAGGGAACGTAGGAAGATGTATATGTACTTGTTTAACAAGGACATATTCATTTTTTTTTTAAAAATAAAAATAAAATAATAATAAATAAAAAAATAAGAAAAAATCCTATATACCCATACATAAAATGGTATATTATATAAAACTGGTATAATGCTAAAGGTTCAAGTAAATATATTTGTAAATATAAATATAAAGATATAGCTGATTGTAGGAAGCCTTTCACTCGACCATTAGAAGGTGACTGACGCATTTAATGTTTTATTGTAAATTCTTTAATTGCTTGTACATATGCTTCCCTTTTGCAATCATTTAATGTAAACCCCTATTTCTCTGAGATCTAATGGAATTCTGTTTTTACTCTTCTTTTCAACAGTAAATATATTAAAATCTAAATTGTACAGCACAAATCCGCCTCTATTGGTGGCTGTACCTTATTAAAAAAAAAAAAAATATATATTTGAATATCTAAATAAAATTATAAATGAGTGAACGATAGGGACTGTAGGGATGGGAGGGAAAAAATACGGAATAATAATTAGTGAATCTAGATAAGAATGTTAACCTTTTTAAGACGAGCGTCATGTATAGATGCCCACCGAGTGGGTGCCTAAACGCCGAGCGTCATCTATACATGCCCTCATGGCTATACACAATTTTGAACCTTCATATCTCAGTAAATTCATACTTGATTGAGACGAAAATTGGATGAATATTACTCCCATATATTTGACTTCAAGACATCTGTCGGTGAATCAACAAAACAATTGTTAAATTATTTAAAAAAATTAAAACTCTAAACACTGAAATTCATCGATCATCGCCGGCGAAATTCACACTCTCCCGCGCT
Source organism: Molanna angustata (assembly GCA_963576475.1). Taxonomy (NCBI): domain Eukaryota; kingdom Metazoa; phylum Arthropoda; class Insecta; order Trichoptera; family Molannidae; genus Molanna; species Molanna angustata. Next base: position 2,414,417 of record OY754983.1, on the reverse strand, counting down.
TTGTAAGGATGTAATACGCATGCGCGTAGGAAAGCGGGATTCTGCGCCAGTTCATATTGTTGTTTCGCGCTCAACATTTTGCTTTGAATTCGATGCATACCAATACACAATCGGCGCATATTCCTTATCTACATCAAATGCCGGAAGGATCACGTGACATATCGATGACGGCATGTACTTTTTTGTATGGAGATAAATACGATAACATTATTCTTCATTTATCTTATGTTTATATTATGAAATGTTCAATTTCATTGAGTTTATGTGATCTTTTGTTTATCTTTGATCTTTTTATCATATACCTACATCGTTAGAATTTTTTTTACCGTTATTATATTCAATTAAAACGAGATTGAAAAAAAAACTGTGTGCGACGCGAAATACTGTCCGTCCGTAGGGAATGCAAGTACTTGTACCTACCCGTCTTGATTGGGTTAAGTAATAAAAAGAAAACATACCTAGGTAAATACTGTAGGTAAATAATTAAACAGGCAGGGCAATGTATGCCTGGTTTTACTAGTCTTAATATAAGTTTAATGTTAGCTGTTTCAAAAGCTTTAATCAAAAAGCGACAGGCTACACTAATCCCCCACGGCTAAACTATATTACAGAATACTATTAGGGTTTTTTAAGTTAGTTTTTTTTTATCTTAAATACTAATTCGGTACAATTTTTTTTTTCTCTTTCAGACACACATCAAGAGATGGAGGAGAGAAAGAGTATGATAACACCAATTGAATCAGCTGGTGAACGTAATATTACTGACGATGAAAATTTTATAATACTACAGATGTCAGTCGGTTCAACAGAAAATGCTCCTCCTAATAATTTGTCAGTCCCATGTGAGGAAATTATTTTTACTATTCATCTTTTTGTACATTATATAAATAAACATATTGCACGCTGGCAATACTCTTCCAACCAACCAGCCCCCCTAGATAACGTGTCATTTAGCTCAAGAAAAGATAACTCAATCTATAGAAGTGACAGTCACGTGACAACTGTCACTTCCATACATTGAGTTATCTTTTCTTGAGCTAAATGACGCGTTGTCTAGGGGGGCTGGTTTCAAATTATGACAAAATTACACCTATATAATATGTTCATCAACAAAAGAATTATTGTGAAAAAGTTAAGAAAAATACATTCTACTAAGATAAAAATTATGTGGGGAGTCAATTTTGCGCGGCTTTTTCAACTTTAATGGCAAAAAACACCACACACTCCTAGCTTCCTCTACATCCATGCATCGTCTCATACATGCTCGTAGATTTTTCAAGCTTCTTATATTTCCTTCTTTCAAAATAGTATATTTTTTTGGTCAGTCGTTCATCATTCGTTCTTTCAATATATCCAAACAACCTTGAGGAATTTACTTTCATTTTACTTATAATATTCTTCTTTATCTTGCATTCTCGTCGTCAGCCTTCGTGGCTCAGTTGGTTCGATATCTGACTGCTGAGCCAAAGGTCCCGGGTTCGATTCCCGGCGGAGACACAGTTTTTAATTGTGTTTTCAGTCTGGATCTGTGAGACGATTAATATCGTAAGTCTCCACAATGTGACATCTTGTTATTTGATGTGTGTCAAATTGATATTTGACATAGTACCTGTCATTTGCCCGAGAAATAATTAAAATAAAATAAATTAACAAGTACATTTTTTTTTCTCCAGCACACACACAACAACAAGAGATGCGAGAGAATCCAAGAGTAAGCAGAACTTCCTCTTTCGGATCGATCAGACGTCGTCGTAAGAAACCGCCATCCGACGCGTACCGAGCCGTAAACAAATTGGTTCTGATCGAAGAGCGAAGGTTGCAACTCGAAGAGCGAAGATTGCGATTCGAAGATGAAAGGGACAGGAGACTCCACGAGAGGGAGATGCAACAAAATGCCTTACATTCGAGGACACTGGATATCGCCGAGAATCAATTAGGCAGATTGATGTCCACCCTTGAGAGCTTAGCTAATGCCTTTCAATAGCAATTTAATCCAAACGACAGATAAATACGTGTGTCAAGATAGAAGTGTGTGTTTGGTCATCTCTGCCTACTCCAACTACAGAAACGACGTGGGATGTAAGTATTTAACGATAATAACTAAGGTTATTCAATTTAAATACACATAGTTACAAGTAGGTAAACAAGCCCAAAAAGGAACAAATAACTCTGGCGCTGTTCAGGGGTGACATCTGTGCGAAAGCATTGTCAAATCATGTATAAGGATTGTTGCTTTCATTGTTTACGAACCAATTTATCAAAAAATTTCTTCCTCACTTCATTGATGGCGATGTTGTTTCAGCCTAGAAAGGATTTTACACATATAAAACTTTCAAAAATTGGATCAAACTCAATAAGAAGGCATAATTGTTGTACATGAACGACAACCATATTACAATGTTAACGATTGAAAACTAATCAAGAATTGAAGTAAAGTGTTGTTGCACATGAACAACTACTATATTATAGTGTTAACTATAAATTGAAAACTAGACTTTGTATCAAGAATTGAAGTAAAGTGTTGTTTTACATGAACAACTACTATATTATAGTGTTAACTATAAATTGAAAACTAGACTTTGTATCAAGAATTGAAGTAAAGTGTTGTTGTACATGAACAACTACTATATTATAGTGTTAACTATAAATTGAAAACTAGACTTTGTATCAAGAATTGAAGTAAAGTGTTGTTTTACATGAACAACTACTATATTATAGTGTTAACTATAAATTGAAAACTAGACTTTGTATCAAGAATTGAAGTAAAGTGTTGTTGTACATGAACAACTACTATATTATAGTGTTAACTATAAATTGAAAACTAGACTTTGTATCAAGAATTGAAGTAAAGTGTTGTTGTACATGAACAACTACTATATTATAGTGTTAACTATAAATTGAAAACTATACTTTGTATCAAGAATTTAAGTAAAATGTTGTTGTACATGAACAACTACTATATTATAGTGTTAACTATAAATTGAAAACTATACTTTGTATCAAGAATTTAAGTAAAATGTTGTTGTACATGAACAACTACTATATTATAGTGTTAACTATAAATTGAAAACTAGACTTTGTATCAAGAATTGAAGTAAAGCGTTGTTGTACATGAACAACTACTATATTATAGTGTTAACTATAAATTGAAAACTAGACTTTGTATCAAGAATTGAAGTAAAGTGTTGTTTTACATGAACAACTACTATATTATAGTGTTAACTATAAATTGAAAACTAGACTTTGTATCAAGAATTGAAGTAAAGTGTTGTTGTACATGAACAACTACTATATTATAGTGTTAACTATAAATTGAAAACTAGACTTTGTATCAAGAATTGAAGTAAAGTGTTGTTTTACATGAACAACTACTATATTATAGTGTTAACTATAAATTGAAAACTAGACTTTGTATCAAGAATTGAAGTAAAGTGTTGTTGTACATGAACAACTACTATATTATAGTGTTAACTATAAATTGAAAACTATACTTTGTATCAAGAATTTAAGTAAAATGTTGTTGTACATGAACAACTACTATATTATAGTGTTAACTATAAATTGAAAACTAGACTTTGTATCAAGAATTGAAGTAAAGCGTTGTTGTACATGAACAACTACTATAATATAGTGTTAACTATAAATTGAAAACTAGACTTTGTATCAAGAATTGAAGTAAAGTGTTGTTGTACATGAACAACTACTATATTATAGTGTTAACTATAAATTGAAAACTAGTCTTTGTATCAAGAATTGAAGTAAAGTGTTGTACATGAACGACAACCAAATTACAATGTTAAATATAGATGGAAAACTGATCAAGAATTGAAGTAAAGTGTTGTTGTACATTTTTTCTCTTGCAGACAAACATCAAGAGTTGTGGGGAGAGTGTTAGGGTTCGGAGGATGACAACATCTATCGGATTGATGAGACATTGTCGTAGAAGCCCGCAACAAACATGGACTGACCTGTTTAAGTGAGTTTGTAAAGGTCCAAGGTTGCACTCAAAGATGAGGACAAGAGACTCCTTGAAAGGGAGATGCTGTGAAATATGTTACAAGCACACTCCATATTGCTCTAAACCAATTGGACAGATTGATTTCAGCCATTGAGGGTTAAACAAATGCCAATAAAAAGCATATTTTCTAGAAGGACAGCAGATTTTTTTTTTCTTCAATGGTTATGTAGTATTCGGGTTGCCACTCAACAAAAGGACCAAAAATAACAAATGGAATGTTTAGAAACACATTTTTATGAGACATACATGTCAGTTTTATAATTCAATAGGACAATGCCTTCAGGATAATGCTCGGTTTACCCAGTGCATCTCAAATGTTTGCAGAGCGCAGGGTCCGTGGCTTTGCTACTCTCCAAAGACAGAGGTTAGCTAATGCAAGAATAAGGTTGTGGGAGTCTAGCAATTCCACTGTTCAAGTAGCTGGTATGTGGGTTGACTCTCCAATTCACAAAAGATGGACATCAATTATGCAGTGACTTTAATAGACATTTTTATATGGTTATGTTATTTTGTTTGTATATATTGTTTTTTTTTTTTTTTTTTTTTTTTTTATTTTTTTTTTATTTTAACAATTATACATTAATGATAAAAAGAATTATAAACAGTATCTTAAAATTAAATTATTTAATATCTATTCATCCCTCAGTTGAGATCAAATCTCGTGTTCGAGGGAGGAGCACAGTCATTTTATCGGTTCATTTATTTCAATAACATATAATATTACTAAAAATAACACCCATATATTTAAATTAATATTACGCGAACTGGTGAACAGTTTACGGATGAACCCTCACCAATGGAGCATACTCTAGTATACGCAAGCGCATACTGAGAACCGCGAACTGCATTTGCCGTTCACAGGGCCCCACTAGCAGGTATTCACCGTCCACCGTCACGAAACAAAAACCACTAACCGCAAAAACTGGAATACAATAAAAATACATTAATTACATCAAGAACAAATTCAAATAAATTACTCATCAAAAACAAAATCAATATTTCTTATAAAAAAAAAAAAAATTGTTTTCTTTTATTATTTTTATTTTATGTTTAATTTTCTATGATGTATATATATATAATATATGTACTTGGTGTAGCATTGCATCCTGCTCACTAACTGAAATAAAATCTTATTATTATTCATTTATTCAGGACGTCTCAAAAATATCTGGCATAACAAATATATAAGAACGGATAGTAAGGTCAGAATTTATAAGACATGTGTTAGACCAATCATTCATATAAAATATATGCAGTGGAGACATGAGCCGACACGATCAGAACCAAAAACCTCCTACGAACATCGGAAATGAAGATTTTAAGGGCTATCACAGGGAAGACGCTTAGGTACAGAATTCGCAATGACGACATTAGGCGGACCTGTGAGACCGAGGACATCATACGATGAAGTAGAGATAGGAGAAGGAACCATGTAAACAGGATGGACGCATCTCGAATCCCACCCATAGCGGCAAACGAAATCCAACCAGGGCATCGCTCTCCCGGAAGACCAACGAAGAGGTGGAGGGATAGCTGGACCTCAGCTTCACAGGAATAGCTTTCTCGAAAAATAGATCTACGATTTGATATAAGAAGAAGAAGATTTATTTATTTATTTATATATCTTTCTGTACATAATATAAACAAATAATATTGTACACTGGCAGCCAATTTCTTTCTAACAACCAGATTACAAATTGTGTATGTACATGAACAAAAGAATGAAATCAAAAATAAAATATATACTAGTTGCATGTAACACATGAGATCCAACTGTCAATAGCGATAGTACGTATAGTTGAAGAATAAGTACCAAACTATAAACCCATAAATACAAATTATTTAATATTTTAAGATATTTGGTTTTCTATACAACACATGTACCTAGGTATGTATGTCATGATAGGATAGTATGGAGGTCAGTCCTTTGATCCTACCCAGAATATGAAAACAGCATGATGTTATATATGTATGTTTGGAGATTAGTATCAAATTATTAAGTCTTCTTAGATATTGTGTGTAGGCTATTGCCATACAAATTGTATGAAGCAATGTCGTCACTAAATTCAATTTTTATAAAAATTGTTAAAAAAAATTTGAGATGTGCTAATACAATGTTAATATTTTTTATAGAAAATTAAATTATCTAGTTGGGGTGCTTCGGCTTTTTTCGATATTTTTTAAAAATTTGGAAATATAGGCAGTTAAACTCATAAATTTATCATAAAAAAAATATTTTTCTTAATAAAAAATATTTGAGAAAGCCTAGAATTTTTTTGAAAAAACCGATTTGAAATTTTGTATTTGTCTATGTTTATACCAATTTTCAGCGTTCTAGCTTTTATGGTTTCTGAGATATATGGAAAAATAAACCAAAATTTCAAAAGTTGGTAACCCCTGACTGAAACAAAATTCACAATTCTGAGTATAAAAATTTTGTAGGCCTATAACTGTTTATATATTCTGAAAATTTGGGCTCTGTAAATTGAGTGGATCAAATGTTATAAGGGGGGACGGACACACACACACAAAACTCACATAAAATGTTCTACTCCGAATTCTGAGTAAATCCATGTATGGGGAACATATATGCTGCGAGGTCTCTAGTTGGTGTTATTAGCATACAAAAAGTCCACTACGCCATACAAAATTTTCCTTCGTACACGCATCTTGGCTTAATAATGTCGATTCATTCAGAGAATTGAATTCTCATGGACGAATCGACAGTTAGAATATGTAAAAAATGAACAATTATTTTTTTTATTATTTTTCCCGTGTTATTAGTCATATTTCAAACGTACATAATGAATTATTCAAGAAATTTTTGAATTTGCATCATAAAGGGAATTTGCATCTATAGGAAAAGTGAATGAAGTCCAAGATTTAGGTGTCTTGCTGTATAGTACGCTGAACTACATTAGTAACATTTTGGGGGTTAAAGGTGTTTGAGTGGGAATATATTTATAAATCCAGCTTTTACTTATTTGGATTGGAATTGAACCAATCAGACGAGCAGCCTTGCTCATTTGGATTGGAATTGAACCAATCAGACGAGCAGCCTTACTCATTTGGATTGGAATTGAACCAATCAGACGAGCAGCCTTACTCATTTGGATTGGAATTGAACCAATCAGATGAGCAGCCTTACTCATTTGGATTGGAATTGAACCAATCAGACGAGCAGCCTTACTCATTTGGGTTGGAATCGAACCAATCGGATGAGCACCCTTACGGTTTGTCCACACGTGTCATATCGCCAAACCGTTCCCCAATTATACTACGCAGTACCCGAGGTATCCGCGTAGCATATTCAGATACAATGTAAAGAAATAAGATACTGTAGGTATATCAATTGTAATGAAAGAGTTAAAAGAACTTACATTTGTTTTATTGATTATAACAATTAACACAATTACAACTTTAAAAAATTAATTAGATTACGATTCGATACTCGCGAACAAGACGAAGATTCTGGGGACGATGACGTGGCACACAACTCGGCCGGGAACTCTTCAGAGAATGCCGGGCGGCGGTTTCACCGCTCCTTATATAGTCGCGCCCCACCGGGGGAAACGATAGAGATGTGCAACGGCGAGACCGCTACAACATTAATTACATCACAACAAAAGCATACTAAATGATAGGATTTATTATTAGTGTCCAAACCATTCAGAGATGAACGTGTTCTTATACTTCTATATACAGCTTATGTACAAAGTATCTTAGAATTTGGATCAATAATATGGAGTCGCATCTTATAATATTCATATTTTTCGAATAGAACAGGTTCAGAACAAGTTTTTAAAATTCATAAATTATCGAACTAATAATAGGTTTTTAAATTACAACATTGCCGTTACGCATACTAAAATTGGTACCTTAAGTGATCGTAGAACTCTGTGGAATTTTATTTCTGTATAAAATCTTACATAATTTACTAGACTGTCCTGACTTACTACTAAAACTAATTTATTTTAGAGTACAATCTTTTAATAGTAGACAACATAATATATTTTCAATTTCACAATTTCGTACAAACCTTGGCAATAACGAAATAATCCGTAGAATCTGTGATGACTACAATAGACTTTTGACTGACTTGGACATCTTTAATTTAAAGTATGCAAAATTTAAACAATTGAGTAAAGTTATTATAATATATTCACAAGAGCAATCCTAGAATCAACTGTAGCCTTTGAATTTTTCCCGTTTTTCTCCTCCTACCACCTTATCATAGGTATTTTTATATAACATGCTGCAGGTATTATGGGATCAGCAGGTTTTTGAATGAAACACTTTGTAGAATTTTAAGTTTACTTGATTTTATAGACAGAGATACTATAATATGTTACACACCTTACGATCTATTATAATAATCTGATTATTTGATGTGTTGTTTTACTTTATGTATAGAATTAATTAGCTGTAGGGTATCACTTTGCAATAATGTGCATTCTTAATTACCCTCTAAATGGTTTTAAGAAATCTTCTATTATAGGGTTTCGAATTTAGGCGGATGTAATCATCATACCAGTAACAACGATGTTAGTGTCGAGATTAAAAGACGAATAGCTGTGGCAAATAAATGCTATTTCGGTATTCACCGACATCTCAAGTCCCGATTGTTGACACGAAATACTAAGTTGTTATTATATAAAACATTGCTGCGACCAGTACTTGTATATGGTGCTGAATGCTGGGTTCTTAATAGGAAGGATGAAAAAGCGCTGTTGGTTTTTGAACGGAAGGTTTTGAGAAAAATCTTTGGGCGTCTTTGTGAGAGTGGAATATGGAGGATAAGGTACAACCATGAGCTGGAGAACCTTTACAGTGATCCTAACATAGTGAAATATATTAAAATACATCGGCTTCAATGGTTAGGGCACGTTCAGCGAATGGAGGAATGCCGAATCCTAAAGAAGATTCTCGACACATGACCGGAGGGGAGACGTGGTGTAGGGAGACCCAAGCTGCGGTGAATGGACGGCGTACAGGAGGATCTAAAGAGGATTGGCGTGGCAAACTGGAGAATGCAGACGATGGACCGGTCTAAATGGCGAAAAATTCTGGAGGAGGCCAAGGCTCACAGTGGGCTGTAGCGCCAATGATGATGATGATGAATCATCATACCAGAGATTCTAAACATGTGGAAAGCCAGAAACTCTAAACATGTGGGAAGGGTAGGTACATAACACAGGCACTCGTAATTGGAAAGTTGACCTAACATGTTCTTTTATACTTACTTACTGTGTATTTTAAATGTCAATTTTTCTGTGAGTGTCTCTTAAATAATAATAAAAAAAAAACATTAATTGGTATATGGAAAGTTAATTCGCTCAACAAGAGACTCGAATCTGCAATATTATTAATTTGTAATCTTATATAAGAATGCCGGACTTGGAGGCTCATTTGATTGGATAACTGATTCCCGACTGAGCAGAAGGGTCCCGGGTTCACTTCCCAGTAGAGACACATTTTTTAATTGTATTTTCAGTCTGCATTTATGAGATGATAAATACCATAAATCTCCAGAATGTGCCAACTTGTTATTGTAACAAAATGAAATATCAATCTATGTATGTATGTGTGTCGTTTCTCCAAGGAAATTAGTATGTGATATTTTTCCAACTAAGACAACTGAAAAACATTCGTCGAAGCTTGCCCAAAAATGAGACAAAAACACTTATAAATGCATTCGTTGTGTCTCGGCTAGATTACTGTAATGGCATCTATGATGGTTGCCAAAGTATCAGCTCGATAGATTACAGATGGTGTTTAATGCAGCGGCAAGGCTCATTTATGGAGCGGAAAAACGATGTCACATAACTCCACTACTTAACGAATTGCATTGGTTGAAGTGTCCAGAGCGAGTTGACTACAAAATCTGCTTAACTGTGTTTAATGCTTTAAATAACCTAGCGCCACAATACATACAAGAGCTGTGTCAGAGAAAAGCTCTCTCTGGGAGGCATCTCACACTTAGGTCTTCTGGATCACAGAGTACCAACTCCATAAAGGAGTTGGACAGAGCCAATAAAGCGGCTTACTATGATTTATGCTTTGGTGTGAGTGGTCCTATAAAGTGGAATAAATTGCCTCTAGATGTCCGCAGTGCAAATAGTAAGAGCACTTTCTCTAAAGGACTGTAAACAGCTTTGTTTCGTAGAGCAATATAATATCTATCTAAATAACAGCGCCCTTGGAATGATCTTGAATCATTAAACGGCACTATACAAATTATTATTATTATTATTATATTTAGCGGATTGAGTTTGGTTGTCAAATGCCTGTTTTTCTCGATTATCTAAATAATTTAGAAGTTTGTTTTGTAACTCCTCCATCTTATTTATATAAGCGATAAATTGAGGATTCTATACAGCTATGGACATATCCATAATCTTCTTCTTCTTCTTGCTAGCCTACTCCCATCCACTCCTGGACGAAGGCCTCCTCCATTTCTCTCCACTTTGCTCTGTCTTGAGCTGCCTGCATCCAGTTTATACCAGCATATCTTACAATGTCGTCTCTCCATCGCAATGGTGGCCTCCCCACGCTCCTGGTTGCTGCTCTTGGTCTCCATGTTATGACTCTTTTTGGCCATCTGTCATCTGAGCTTCTGGCCATGTGACCTGCCCACTGCCATTTTAGAGTTGCTATACGTTTGGCGACATCTATAATTCTTGTTTGTTGCCTAATTATTTCATATCCATAATACAAGATCTAAATAGTTTTTAATGACTTTCGATACTTTCAATACGAAGTTTAACTACTTATGGCATGAGAAATGTGCTTAGATAGAGTAAAACTGACACAATTACATTTATCTTTACTATTGTTCAGGTATATTCAGTGCATTATCATTGAAATACAATCTTTTTATTATTTTTTCTTAATATTTCACTTACATTTGGATTGAGTATATGTAGATAGTCACTGTAAAACAATTCAATTGTGTTCAATAAAGTATACATTCTTATATAACATAATTTAATTAAGCCCCCTTTACACTTAAGTGCTTGCACTCTGGTCTTCTTCCTGGCCTCATCCCAACTTATCGTCGATGAAGACTGTTGGGGTCAGCTCTCCACGTCCTCAGGCTGTACACTCTTCGGTTCTGGGCCGCCTCCGATGTTAATTCTTGTTTCATCAATTGTGAACTCCTTTGCGCCATCCATGTATTTTTTGGTCTTCCCCTAGGTTGCGGCTCTAAGGACCTAGGCAGTAAAGGAGGGGGTGGGCGGCCGACGCTGTTGTGCCCCCTTCAATTCTGTACTTAGAGAAGACCAGGACAAACGCCTTTAGTCTCGCTCGGCAGTGACTTGTCAACTGTGGCGAATGTTGTTGTGTGGTTCGGACACACCGTCGGCGCAGACGTCGGGTCAGACATCCTGTGTTGACAACGTGACGTCAAATCTGACAGGAGATGATTGAGTCAGATGCCCCCGTTGTTAGCCCGCGGAACCTTCGGACGCCAACACGAGAACCGAGGGGTGCGGGGACAAGCCCTTCCGTTCGATCGGTGTGCCTAGGGGCTTGCCCCTGCTGCCGATCTTAAGCGGTTGCCCCGCCGTTTGAGGTTGGATTCTCGGGGGCAGTGGTTGAACTCGCTGGATAGGGGATATTGTGTTGTCCGACGTTGCAGCTGCGTCCGGGGGAGAACAGGACCAATGGGTCCTATAGCATCACTGGCGTGGAAGTGGTATCGCATCCTGGTCTACCCCTATTCGTTGATAAGGGGATGTCTACGGCCATAGCCTGGTTCACAATGTGATCCTCGGGTCTTCTTAATATGTTACCATACCATCTCAATTGTCATTCTTCTAATTTATTGTTAATTGTATTGCCGATTTAAATTATATTCTAAATTGGACAAAAAAACACGGTCTTCAAATTAACCCTTCTATATCACATTCAATATTAATTGGAGGGCAACGTCTGTTTCTCAGAACCACACAGTTTTCACCCATGCCTGAGGTGCTCCTTGAGGACGTTATCATACCATTTTCTCCAGAGGTGGTCAGAAACCTTGGTCTGATCATGAATTGTAATCTTTCACGGTCCGGTCATATAAAGGGAGTAAGCCAACGGATCTTTCGTACTTTTCATGGACTAAACCGACTTAAAAACTATTTACCAGTTAAGACTAAAATCACTCTAACTCAACAATTCATGCTACCATTACTTGACTACGCTGACGTTGCCTACCTGGATGCAACTGAAGAACAAATTAACAAACTCGAACGGTTACAAAATGTCTGCATTCGATACGTGTTTGGACTCAGGAAGTTCGACCACGTATCCGAGAGCAGGCAACGACTGAACTGGTTAAAGATCCGTCACCGAAGAGATTCGCATGTTCTTTCCCTACTCACTTATCATCACATGGCCTTAACTTACGGTCCCAACATAATAGCACACTTACAATACCAATACACTACACCTCTACTTATACTTACTCGTTCACAGTTCATGCAGCTCGGATGTGGAATCGATCCAGCAGCCGGAGAGTATCAGAGATGCCACTAATTTGTTAGCATTCAAGAAGCGTCTGAAGTCACACTTTCTATCCACATAAACACAAATTAACGTCTTTTTCCCTTTATCCCTCTTCCTTTCTCCTCTCCTATCCTCCATCCAATAAGCATAGTGTATCTATCTGATGTTTTTTTTTATTCTTATTTTTGTTCTAATTCATACATATATTTTTTTTTTGTTTTTTATATTTATTTTGTATTTTTAATTTATGATTTATATATATATATTTTTTTTTCTATTTTTCTATTTGTATTTTAACTGATAATGATATTCTTAACCTGTAACTGAGTGTATTTATTTACCATGGTGGTTGACTGGTAGAGATTGCCTGCGGGCAATAAGTCAGCCACGTTGTTTCATTCAATAAAAGTATTTTATTATTATTATTAATGCCTGTCACTCCTAAGCTTCCGCGAATGTATGAACTTTTTATTTTGTCTTTTAGAGACTTGCACTCTGGTAAAGGGAAAAATGTTTTTTTTTAATATATGTATTATAAATGCAATAAGGAGTGAAAAAAAAAAAAACAACATGGAGGACTAAAAAGAAGCGACAGTTTAAAACATTGAAAAATAAATAACAAAGAAAGTTACTTTATGTTGCTTTAAATTTAAACTGTGAAGATTTATTCTCAAAGATAATTAATTTCTGCTGAATGAGATAATTGATGTTTTGTTAAAGTTCCCTTTACAGAGTATGTTTTCCCACATATATTGCATTTGTGTGGTTTTTCGCTCGCCTTTCGCATGTTATTTATTGAATGAGTAACTTGGTGTCGTTTTAAACATCCCGATGAAGTGAAATTTTTCCAACAGATATTGCACTTATGTGGATTTTCGCTTGAATGTGCTGAATGGGTTAGTTGATGTTGTTTTAAATGATGCAAAAGAAAAAATTTCTTATCACAGACATCGCATTCATATCGTTTTTCACCCGAATGAATTACTTCATGTATTTTTAAAGTATGTTTTTGAAAGAATGCCTTCCCACAGACATTGCAAGTATGTTGTTTTTCACCCGAATGAATTGCTCTATGTTGTTTTAAATTTCCCAATTGAGTGAATGTCCTCCCACAGACATTGCATTCATGTGGTTTAATGCCCGAATGCGTTAGTTGATGTTTTTGTAATGTTGCTTTTAGAGAGAATTTCCTTCCACAGGTATTGCATTCATGTGGTTTTTCGCCAGTATGAGTTAGTTTATGTTGTCTTAAATTTCCGCCTCGAGAAAATATCCTCCCACAAATATTACACTTATGTCTATTTATGCAAGAATGACTTAGATGTTCTTTTAAAAGTAACATTTGAAAGAAAGTCTTCCCACATTCATTGCATTCATATGATTTATCGCTAGGATGAGTTAATTGTTTATGTTTTTGTAAGGTTCCTTTCCGAGCAAATATCTTCCCACAGACATTGCATTCATATGGTTTTTCGCCTGAATGACTTAATTGGTGTAATTTTAAATCTTCCCTTTGAGGAAATGTCTTGTCACAGATAATGCATTCATGTTGTTTTGATAGATGTCGTTTCAGATGGTCTCTTCGAGAAAATGCTTTTCCACATACATTGCATTCATACCGTTTTACGCGTGGTACTTTTACGCCCAAATGAGTTTGTTGATGTCCTTTCAGATGTGTGTTTCGTAAGAATTTCTTGCCACATACATTGCATTCATGTGATTTGATGCCCAAATGCGTTAGTTGGTGCACTTTCAAACCTGATTTTAGAGCAAATGTCTTTCCACAGACATTGCATTCATGTTGTTTTTTGCCCGAATGAATTATTTCATGTGTTCTTAAAGTTGAGATTTGAGAGAATGACTTTCCACAGACATTGCATTTATGTGGTTTTTCGCCCGAATGAGTTAGTTGATGAATTTTCAAAAGTCCCTTGTGTACGAATGTCTTCTTACATATATCACATTCATGTGGTTTATTGGTCAAATGATTTAGTTTATGTCGTTTTAAACCTAACAAAGTGAAGACTTTTCCACAGTCATTGCATTTATGTATTTTTTCATTGAAATGAAATAATTTATGTTTTTTTAAAGTTACTTTTTGATGGAATGTCTTTCCACAGATATTGCAATCATGTGATTTTTTTCCCGAATGAGTTAATTTATGTTGTTTATAATATCCCTTGTGGAATTTTTTCCCACAAATATTACATTTGCGTTTTGGTGTATTTATTTTCTTTTTATTTCCAACTGAGTTCTCTTCAACCTCTTTTTTTATTTCATCAGGACATTTTTCAATAGGAAAATCGGCCGATACTTTTAACACTTCATTATATTTGTCTACGGAAGGAGTATGTTCAGTTTTTATGGTGTCCATTGTCTGAAAAACATTTATTTATTTTAAAAAGAAACACATTAGTAGTGTAATAAAGTAAGGCACAAGTTGCTGGTATAAAATACCCTGAGAGATAACAAATAATAATAATAATAAAAATGAACACTTCCTTGCACCCTGTGCAAGTGCGAGTTTATTGCCGTATGGCAATTTCTTCCAACTAACCAGTGTTTCCAGCCCAGAGAAGCACTATTTGCGTGAGAAATGAATTTAAATAAATTTCTCCTCTGCTGGGAATCGAACCCAGGACGCCCGCACAGAAACCCAACGGCTTACCAACTGTGCCATGGCGGTCGGCACAGTTGATAAGCCGTTGGCACAAACATCTTGGCTACAAAGTTTTCAGAAATGATTCATATAGATATTTAAGTAGAACCAAATAAAGTGTGAATCGACATTTGTAATACAACATTTAACAATGGATTCAATAAATGAGAAAATAAAGTCATACAAACATGAATCTAGAGTAAGGCTGCCATACATCTCAGTACACTGGGACATGTGCCTGTTTGAGTCTTTATCCCACAATGTGGGGAAACTAACAACAGGTGTGTGCAGATGTGCATTACCTTATAAAATAAAACACGACACATGCGTGTATCTCTACACACCTGTCTTGTCTCACCTAAAAAGGCACTACATTCATTCAGAATGGGTTAGGTAAACCTCATTGCTTAACTGTGTGAAATGTTTTTGTTGCCTATTACATTTAAGATAAACCAGCTCTTACACTATAATAGAAAAAAAGTAGAAACACTATTCTAAGCCTGTGACAACCATATTCTAGTGACAATGTTCTCTGGATGCATTTTTCATTTATCATATTTATTAATAATATTCACGATTCATTTGTTTTTGTTTGTAGATTTTTATTAATCTTTATAATTATGAATCTTTCCGGTTTTGATTTTAAAGAGTGAGATTGTTTAAAAACAATCCTGTAAAAATAAAACTGTTAAATTCTTCATGGAAATTTATTTATCTTAATAAAACTTAATCCCGTTTGAGGAATTTTCTATGGAGTATTGGACTTTTTGCATGGTTTTTTCATCTTTGAAGTAAAAAAATCACCAACTTAGAGACATCGCAGCATATATCATTAGCATCTATTTAATAACAGATATGTATGTATGTATCTATTTTATGATAGCAAAACATGTAGAATACCTCAAATTTGGGGCATATTTCAATGGGTATGGTCTCCGTCTGTTCCTGTTGAGAGAACTGGGGCGAGTCCAGTACAGATTTGACTTTGAGATATGGTTGACAAAAAGTGGCATCCTTCTCTAGACTCTCCTCTGGTTCCTGTTTGATGTTCAGACAACACTCACTTATCTAAACATAATAATAATAATACATATTTATATAACATCTGTTATGATACAAGAAAATAACAACTTCAGGCCATCTTCGTTTAATTAATGACTCTACGAAACAGCAGTCTTAACTCGCTTCATTGGTTGAATTCAACCATGCAATATATGATTTATAATATATTGTATATATGTTATTTTCAATTTGACAAGTAAGGAGACATCTGTGTAAATTGTTAATAAATAAGTAGCATGGTTTAGAACCATACTAGGGGATATTTATTAACGTATTAGAAATAGTTCTTATATTTCAGGACAGATGTCTATTATTAATTATTGAAATATATTATTTTAGTTGATATCCAAGAAATGACTCATAATTAATGATTTGAATTTTGAAAGGGAACAATACAGAGATTTCTTTATTAACTCATTTTATCCCATTAACTCATTTATATTTTATCTAGTTATTTCGTTCCCAAATAAAAAAACAAAATCCTTGAGTAATAAAAATGCATTGTTGTATATCTCTATACTAGCAAGAAACTGAGCAGGTAAAAAAATAACGGTATTATTCAGTGTAAGTTTTGTTTTTGAAGTAATAACTTCTGCGTTTTTTTTTGCGGTCACCATGTCGAAGAATTTACGTTGGTAAGTAAATATTTTTTATTTTTTTTTTGAAAAAAATATGTTTTATTAGAAAACACTATTTTTTATAAGTCCACTGAATTATTTTTAGATAATAATCAAAAACTCGGTGAAAAAACTCGGAATAGATGGGTCGGTGGCAGAGCGGTTAGCGCGCTGGGCTAGTAATCCAGTGGTTGCGAGTTCGAATCCTGCCTCGACCGATTTCGTTCACCTAAGCACAAGCATTAATTTGCTTATTTTAGGGAACGTAGGAAGATGTATATGTACTTGTTTAACAAGGACATATTCATTTTTTTATAAAAAAAAAAAAAAAACTTTTTCACAATATAGCCCCAAATTCAATGGGGTCGTTTTCGACCCGTTGGGATAATGAGACATGTTTTTTTGCAAGGAGAAAAATCTGACTACTGCAGAGATTTTGGATGAGCTCGAGTTACTTGAAGAAGATGAGTTGCCTGACACCATTGTAATCTTACCGCCCGCAGACACTGGCGTTGAAACGGATGAAGATTCTGGAGATGAGGATGAATACAACCTGAATAGATTGAATCACAATCAATTGAGGGCGCAAGCTGAAACGGGTTTCGCAAACTCTGATGTTGAAAATGAAATCAATCAGCCGGTAAGCAAACAAAAAAGGATGGATTGGATTTCAGGTGACTCGGAAAATATTAATAATACCAATTACAAATCATGAATCCACTGACATTGTCTGAGCATTCTGAACCAATTGATTTTTTAAATTTATTTTTGAACGAAAAAATTGTAGAAGACATGACAATGTTCACAAGAAGTTACGCATCCCAGAAAAATGTGACTCTTAATATTGATTCTAGTGACATGTATCCGTTCATCGAAATATTGTTGCTAAGTGGATACTGTGGGGTATTTGGAGAATCGGTCTGATATTGACAATATATTGGTAAAATAAACTATGAGGCGCAACCAGTTTGACAAAAATTTTCGTAACTTTCTTTATGTGATAACAGTAATTTGGATACTGAGTAAAAGTTATGGGGGTAAATTGGATAAGCTTGAGTTCATAAGACAAATTGTGCATTGATTATGTGAAAAATATGGCAGTAAACCAAAGAGCAAAGGTCCAAAAAAAAATTACGATCTAACATAATTAAAAATGAAGGACATCACTTGATATTGTCAAATCAAAATCGAAGAAGGTGTGCCCAATGTAAAAATAAAACAGTTACAGCATGTCAAACTTGCCAAATACCCCTTCACGATAAATGTTTTATACCTTACCATGTTTTATAAACAGAATTAATCATTTCTGCTCCTTTTATCGTGTAGTTTTACTATTAAAAATATAAATATTAAATTTTTTTTATATAGTTATATTTGTGTATATTGACAATTGTCACATATTATTTAATAAGATATTTTTATATAGTTATATTTGTGTATATTGACAATTGTCACATATTATTTAATAAGATATTTTTATATAGTTATATTTGTGTATATTGACAATTGTCACATATTATTTAATAAGATATTTTTATATAGTTATATTTGTGTATATTGACAATTGTCACATATTATTTAATAAGATATTTTTATATAGTTATATTTGTGTATATTGACAATTGTCACATATTATTTGATAAGATATTTTTATATAGTTATATTTGTGTATATTGACAATTGTCACATATTATTTAATAAGATATTTTTATATAGTTATATTTGTGTATATTGACAATTGTCACATATTATTTAATAAGATATTTTTATATAGTTATATTTGTGTATATTGACAATTGTCACATATTATTTAATAAGATATTTTTATATAGTTATATTTGTGTATATTGACAATTGTCACATATTATTTAATAAGATATTTTTATATAGTTATATTTGTGTATATTGACAATTGTCACACATTATTTAATAAGATATTTTTATATAGTTATATTTGTGTATATTGACAATTGTCACATATTATTTAATAAGATATTTTTATATAGTTATATTTGTGTATATTGACAATTGTCACATATTATTTAATAAGATATTTTTATATAGTTATATTTGTGTATATTGACAATTGTCACATATTATTTAATAAGATATTTTTATATAGTTATATTTGTGTATATTGACAATTGTCACATATTATTTAATAAGATATTTTTATATAGTTATATTTGTGTATATTGACAATTGTCACATATTATTTAATAAGATATTTTTATATAGTTATATTTGTGTATATTGACAATTGTCACATATTATTTAATAAGATATTTTTATATAGTTATATTTGTGTATATTGACAATTGTCACATATTATTTAATAAGATATTTTTATATAGTTATATTTGTGTATATTGACAATTGTCACATATTATTTAATAAGATATTTTTATATAGTTATATTTGTGTATATTGACAATTGTCACATATTATTTAATAAGATATTTTAAAAATGTATGTTTAAACTGAACATGCGGTATTTACTTGATTTCTTTTAAAAATTCCCTATGTCAAAATTTTATTACTCTATATCCCAACGGGTCGTTATCGACCCCGCTCAAAAAACCATTTAAGAAAAAAGATTTTTCAAATTTCTTTAAAAATTATGTTATTTGTTCATTATGTATACAAAAATTCATAAAATTTATTCAGAAATAAAAAAAAAAAGTTCTGGGATAATAGGGAGTATCAAAAATCAATAGTTCTGGGATATAATGAGTTAATTGAAAAATAAAAGTAATCTTTTTCTGGTTACAGACCTCACCTTGTAGACAATGAACTATAACTTGTAAAAATTATACATTGTACTTGTATTACTCTTGAAGTATTGTATTAAAAAGAATATTTTAATACAAGAGTTAATCATTTAAAAACTCCTCAAACATCAAAAGATATTCTCTCTTCTGGAGAAAAAGAGAATATTCTACATGATTGCAAATGACCATTTCAGAAAAATCATTCCAAATCAAAAAAATAAAGATATAGGAAAGTCATGCCACGTCATACGTGTGGAGAGTAATAAATTAGAGATGTGTAACACTGCACTACGCCGCGCAATTGAGTCAACTCAGTTCTCTGCGCCAGGTGTGTTAACTCACTTCTTCAAAATGAGTTGGAGCACAGTGCAGGATCAGGGGAATTTAGACAAATTAAGACTGTTAACTGAAGTCAATAATTTAAAAACAAAACAACTTTAGTGATATTAATTAATTATAATCAAATTCACTTTGTGGCAGACCACATCTCGAAATTTCTTTCGAGCGCGCGCCTAGCGACGGCAAGTACATTTGTTTATCGCTAGGCCGAGTTCATCGCCAGCAACGTCAAATAAGTGACAATACTCCTCAACTGGGTATGACACTTCAAATCAATAAGTCTAGAAAGTTCGAGGACATTGAACTTGCTACCCCCAGCGCAGCACTATTTAAGGGAGTCTACACCTCTACACGTCGTCACTTCATTTCCGTATTTCCGTCACTTCGATTCGTCACATCACGCCGCCGTTCTCGACCACGCCGTCTCGCCGACACTTCGTCTCTCGACCACCGGTCATCTCTCGACCTCGCGAGCACGATGGTACTTCACCATGCGAAGATTCGGACACTTCGAACACACCCGCTAACTCGCTCGTTATACCTACTCATCGTGAGAAAAGTTCCTTTGTAAGTTATTTCATCAATTGTAAATTTACCCTTAAGCAAACTATTAATTGTGATCAATATACTCATTGTTACTTTTGACCATTCTTTCTTCTTCTCTCTAAACCACTGTGCTTGTGTTCTTATTTCAAATCATATCCACTTGGGATATAGTAAACTCTCTTTACTGGTAACCCCTCTGGTTACCACATATATTTAATAGTAACCACTCTGGTTACTAACTACTGTTGATTGGTAACCCCTCCGGTTACCAATCAGCTTTAACTTCATTGTGTATGACAATTATTCCCGTAGGTATCAACTAAATATTTTTTTTGTATTAGTCATCTCCTTTACACATGAGTGTTTGTATTCTGGTAAATGGTATTTATTTTATTTTTATTCTTATTTATTTAAGGTAACATAGTTTTTTTTAAATTAACATAAAATCTTAAAATGAATTAACAAATACAAAACCAAGATTGTAACACTAATTACAAACATACGGTCTTACAATAAACAATCATAAGCACAAAATGAAAAAAGAGAAAAACCAAAAAAAGGATAAAAAAAAACAAAATAAATAGATGCATATAAGCTAGGATGTTTGGGAAAGGACAATGGATAGGAATAGAATGGGAAAATTAGGAATAGAATGGGAAAATCAGGAATAGAATATCATTCATTGAGAAAGCCTCAACATACTATTAAAAATGCCTTTTAAGAGTATGTTGGTATCTATGCCTTTTGTTTATAGTGTAAATTTTTATAATAATCTGAACTTTTGTGATTTTTGATCCATCCATTTAAGTACTAAGGAAAATGCAGGGCCAGATAAACACACCCGTGCAGGGCCGGATAATCGTGTTTTGCAATGGAGCAATATATTTCAAACCGCCCGGCGTCCCCCCAAAAATGTTTGAAATTATAAAAGTTGAACAATTTAAGATTATGTAAAATTACATCGGGTCTATAATGACGAATCAGTTTCTTAATATTACCTAAACTATCTATATAGCCGTATGGTTTCTGCGCGGGCGTCCTGGGTTTGATCCCCAGTAGAAGAGAAATTTATATAAATTAATTTCTCACGCTAATATTGCTTCTCTGCCCCCCTAGACAAAGTGTCATTTAGCTCAAGAAAAGATAACTCAATATATGGAAGTGACAGTTGTCACATTACTGGCAACTGTCACTTATATACATTGAGCTATCTTTTCTTGAGCAAAATGACACATTGTCTAGGGGGGCTGGGCTGGAAACACTGATTAGTTGGAAGAAATTAACTCGCAACTTGCGCAGGATGCAAGGAAATGTTTATTATTATTATAGTTGTTTATTATTATTTTAACAATAAAAAAATTATTTAACCAAAATAATTGGAGATTCATATTACATATTTATAATGTGGTATTACATTATGCGAGTAATTTTTTTTGTGGATTCTGAGCAAACACACTTCTATTCAACTTCAGGATATGGCCATGCAAGTGCTCATTTTGACTGTAAGTGTATTAATGTTCTGTTGTATTGATTTGTCAATATTCTGTTTTGACATGTTACGAATTGTTATGATTAGACCTTATGGATTTCTCCGGTCACCATAAATTTTATAGTGCCGTTTAATGAATCAGGATCGTTTCAAAGCCAATTGTAAACAATTACCCCAGTCTGCCATTGTTGACTACAGAGTTGTGGATTGTCTAGATCATTTTTGACATTGAGAGATTGTAAACAAGAGGTGCCACCGTCCTCCGAAATCTCCTCTGGTTCATGCTTGATGCTCATAGAAAACTCCATGACCTCAATATAAACGTTCTATCGGTACCAGGTTCATGAATTGAATTTCAAATTTTAAGCAAATAACGACACTTTTCTCGGATAGAGCGAATAACCAGCGACTGTTTGAATAAGTATAATAATTTTTAGCTGAAAAATAATGAATAATTAGGTAAAATAATGAATAACAAATATTCGCGATATACTATACTCTACTGAACGCTGAATAAAATTGTCGGATGAAAAACGCCCTGACAGTTGACAGTTATAGTATGTGTTCACTTCTATTTTATGATTTTCTTCTTCTTTTAATGGGCTTTTCATCGTTATCCAATGTTCTCGCCCTTGTACGAGTTATTCTTTTATTTTGGAGTTGGTTCTGAGCATGGGGGAAATGGGAGCCTCCATAAACTGAGACAGTAAGTTGGGTTAAAGGAGGTATCTGCGACTGCTATGAGACAGCACTGCAAGGGTTGACACAAATTAGTTTTTAAGTATTAGGTCAGGGATGCTAATCCGCTTGTGCAATGCTACCACTGTTTATGAGTAGGTCACACTTCATTGGAATGCATGAACAGAAACAAGTAACCAATCTGTTCCCAATGCGGCGGAGATCACAAATACGCGGATTGCCAGAATAAGAGTCAGCTTCCCACTTGCAGCAACTGTGTGGATGGAAACAACAAATTCAAAAAAAATATGACTGCGATCATAATGCTATGGACTAAGAAGAGTGCTCGTACTTTGGTTTTATGCTAGAAAGAGCAAGACAAAATGTGGACTATTGACTAAATCAGTTCGTGTTACTGAGTGACTCCATTATAATAATAATTAAAAAATATTATCCTGTTTTAATATTGAAAGCAAATGGTCATCAAGAGAATATTTGTTTATATGTGAGTGTACCTACGCGAGACAGTAGTATTTGTATTTGTTTGTATGATATTTTGCTATACCCGGGTAAATCGTGGTTCTGTTGTAACACTTAAACCATATGGGCCGTTTCCATGCTCGCCTTGGCTCGGCGAGACATCCCGAGCTCCAACGTGTAAATAGGGTGTTTGGATAGGCTCGCGTGGTCTCGCCCGGGCTCGCGCCCGATCCGATCGAGTGTCGGTATTTTGGCACGAGTCAAAGGAGGTTTGTGGCAGACGTTTGCGAGTCATTTACACGTTGGCCCTGACATTAGAATCGTTTGAGCTCTGGCGCTGGAAAGACGTATCGGAATTTTGACAACTGACATCCAAATTTATAATAATAACACGTATTTTACGAATTTGAATATTCAAAGTTATATTTATGATTATAGTTTATCTGATTATGAATTATTTAGGATTAACCCTTAAATGCATGATTTTTTGTATTTCATTAAAAAAATATTTTATGGTGTATTTTGAGGCGTAGTCTTAGGGAAAAATAATAAAAAAAATCAGAGTCATAAAAAAGTATATTTTTTAAAGAAAAAGCAGTATGATGTAAATTTCCATCATCATGTGAGTATGGTCAGTCA
This sequence comes from Molanna angustata, assembly GCA_963576475.1. Classification (NCBI taxonomy): domain Eukaryota; kingdom Metazoa; phylum Arthropoda; class Insecta; order Trichoptera; family Molannidae; genus Molanna; species Molanna angustata. The sequence goes on along the minus strand of OY754983.1, from coordinate 2,390,623 downwards.
GCTAGGAACAAATTTGTTATATGGTATATTATATAACTATAAATGAAAAAAAAATATTGAGAATGAAAATTTATGAAACAATTATTGTTTTTGTTTAGATTCACTTTACATTTAGAACATCGAACTGTCGAATTTCCTTTGCACAATGATAATTTACACCGAATGAAATTTCCTGTTTCTGACCAATGTTCCACTCCATTTTTTCGGACGTCTATTTCAATTTTCTTTTTAGATAATTTGTCATACCTTTGCACATTTGTGGCTGGTAAGGCTCCAACATAAGTTGATAATAATGTGATTATTTTGTTATCTTTCCACGCAACCGTACACATATCAATACCTTGATGTGATGTCACCCTTTCCTCAAAAGACCCTCTTGGGATAGTTTTCTTTTATCTGGCAATTTACTATTCGGAATTCTGTGTTGCACCACAGTACCAACACACTGAATTCCTTGTGATGCCAAGTAGTATACCAATGGCAAAGGAGTATAGAAATTGTCAAAATAGATGATATGTTTTACTTGTCGTATTATTGCTCTTACCAGGTGTAACACAACATTGCCAGTAGCCCCAATATCTGGTTCATTTTTCAGGTCTGCTCGAATTATCTTGGCCAGCATAAACTTCAAATTTATCAGCAAAGCCATCTAAATTGCACAGAACATACAATTTGATACCCCATTTGTGAGGTTTGTAGGGCAAATGTGTTTTTCCTGTATTCCAATCAAAGTAGGATCTTCCTTTTCATTATTTTGAAGATCTTCAATTACAATTTGTTCATCTTCAATTTCTTTTTTATCCCCAAATATCTGAACTCATTCACAATTTTTTTGAAGATCTTCCAGTGTTTCATCTTTATTATCAGAGTCTTCCATGCCATCCTCCGACAACCACCCATCTTCCAATGACATAATATAGTCTTCTATGTCCTCATCATTTATTTTACGTTTCATACTAAGTGAATTCCTTGAGGTGGTTTGGACATATAAAGAATGAAACTGACCAAAACAATATACATGGGTGTAAGAGATGGAGTGAACAGCAGGGGCCGCCCTAGAAAGGGATGGCATGACCATGTGAATGATATTTTGAAAGAAGAAAATATAAGAAGCTTGAATAATCGACGAGCATGTATGAGACGATGCATGGATGTAAAGGAAGCTAAGAATGTGTGCAAAAATAGAGGAGTATGGCGCTCGGTTCTCTCTGCTTAGCCCGTAAGGGTTATGGCCTGATGGTATGTACATATCAGTGTTCTAAAAACAAAACAATGAAATGTTAACTTTATTCAGTAAAGCAATACTTCATATGAAAGAGTATGATAGTAATTGCATGATGATGTAAATTTCAAACAAACTGTAATTAACTGTATTTTCATTGAATTTGATAATTTTAACAAAAATAAAAGATGTATCTGTAAATACTCACATTTTTGCTACACATTATGAATTTAATCTCCTTTGAAAGATGGGAAATAATTGAGAAATTTGAAAATAAAACTTTATAAAATGCCAGAAACACTAATAACGCGCTGCCCCAATTACTATCGACACAAATCATATAAAAAAAGGTAGATTTTATTTTTATTTTCACTTGAATCCATAGATAGACTACTTAAGCCAGACTAAAAAAAATAGCCGCTGTCATTAATCATAAAAAATTATATTTAATTATTTGGTACGATGGAAATTTCCATCACGATACATTTAAGGGTTAATTCACAAGATAAAGTGGCATGGAAGGAGAAGGATGGAAGATATCAGCTGTCATGCTGGTGTCAATTGGATGCTTCAAGCACAAGATAGAGTGACTTGGAAGAAGATGGAGGGACGATATCAGCTGTCATGCAATTGGATGCTTCAAGCACAAGATAGAGTGGCTTGGAAGGAGATGGTGGGACGATATCAGCTGTCATGCAGGAGTCAATGTAATATTTAATTCACAAGATATAGTGGCTTGGAAGGAGAAGGATGGAAGATATCAGCTGTCATGGTGGTGTCAATTGGATGCTTCAAGCACAAGATAGAGTTGCATGGAAGGAGATGGTGGGACGATATCTGCTGTCATGCTGGTGTCAATTGAATGTTTATAGCACTAGATAAAGTGGCACGGAACGAGTCGGAGGCACGATATCAGCTGTCATTCTGGTATCAATTGGATGCGTGAAGCACAAGATAGAGTGGCATGAAAAGTGATGGAGGGACGATATCAGCTGTCATACTGGTGTCAATTGGATGCTTGAAGCACAAGATAGAGTAGCTTGGAAAGAGATGGAGGGACGATATCAGCTGTCATGCTGGTGACAACTGGATGCTTGAAGCACAAAATGGTGTGGCTTAAAAGGAGAAAGAGGGACGGTATCAGCTATCATGCTTGTGTCAATTGGATGCTTCAAGCACAAGATAGAGTGGCTTGGATGGAGATGGAGGGCCCGATATCAGCTGTCATGCTGGTGTGAATTTAATATTTAATGCACAAGATATATTGGCTTGGAAGGAGAAGGATGGACGATATCAGCTGTAATGCTGGTGACAATTGGATGCTTGAAGCACAAAATGGTGTGGCTTAAAAGGATAAAGAGGGACGATATCAGCTACCATGCTTGTGTCGATGGAGGGACGAAATCCCTGTCTTGCTGGTGTCAATTGGATGTCTAGAGCACAAGATAGAGTGGCTTGGAAAGAGATGGACGGAAAATATCAGCTGTCATGCTGGTGTCAATTGGATGCTTAAAGCACAAGATAGAGTGGCTTGGAAGGAGATGGAAGGACGATATGAACTGTCATGCTGGTGTCAATTTAATATTTAATGCACAAGATAGAGTGGCTTGTAAAGAGAAGGATTGAAGATATCAACTGTCATGCTGGTGTCAATTGGATGCATCAAGCACAAGATAGAGTGGCTTAGAAAGAGATGGAGGGATCATATCAGCTGTCATGCTGGTGTCAATTGAATGTTTAGAGCACAAGATAGATTGGCTTGGAAGGAGATGGAGGGACGATATCAGCTGTCATGCTGGTGTCAATTTAATATTTAATGCACAAGATATAGTGGCTTGGAAGGAGATGGAGGGACGATATCAGCTGTCATGCTGGCTTCAATTTAATATTTAATGCACAAGATATATTCGCTTGGAAGGAGAAGGATGGAAGATATCAGTTGTCATGCTGGTGTCAATTGGATGCTTCAAGCACAAGATAGAGTGGCTTGGAAGGAAATTGAGGGACGATATCTGCTGTCATGCTGGTGTCAATTGAATATTTAATGCACAAGATATAGTGGCTTGGAAGGAGAAGAATGGAAGATATCAGCTGTCATGCTGGTGTCAATTGGATGCTTAAAGCACAAGATAAAGTGGCATGGAAGGAGATGGAGGGATGATATCTGCTGTCATAATGGTGTCAATAGTATGCTTGAAGCACAAGATAGAGTAGCTTGGAAAGAGATGGAGGGACGATATCAGCAGTAATGCTGGTGACAATTGGATGCTTGAAGCACAAAATGGTGTGGCTTAAAAGGAGAAAGAGGGACGATATCAGCAACCATGCTTGTGTCGATGGAGGGAAGAAATCCCTGTCTTGCTGGTGTCAATTGGATGTCTAGAGCACAAGATAGAGTTGCTTGGAAAGAGATGGACGGAATATATCAGCTGTCATGCTGGTGTCAATTGGATGCTTCAAGCACCTCCCTACATTTCATGTCACTTTTTAATTTGTCATATTCCCCAATAATTAATGTATTGAACAATTGGCTAATATTTCGGGGGCGCAGATAGACTTAATATTTATTATCAAAATGTCAGAGGTCTCCGTACAAATACTAACGAGATTTTGCAGAATTGTTTCGAAGATGAATACGATGTTATCTGTTTGACCGAGACATGGTTGAATGACAGCTTTTACTCTTCTGAAATGTTCGACCAAAGGTACGTAGTATTTAGAAGAGATAGGTGTGGCTTGACGGAAAGCGTCGGAGGAGGAGTTCTGATTGCAGCAAGATCAAGCCTTAGTCCTATACATAGGAGATCGTGCATATACGTGATCGTGACTATATGCATATATGTTGAACGTACATAGCACCTGGAAGCGGTCACGTTTCAAAACTCACGTCTCACCTGAACATGGCAAATGAAATATACACCAAATATTCTGACCATACTTTTATTATGTTAGGTGATTACAACCTCCCTCATATAAACTGGGTATTAAATTCCGACACATTGCCGATCGTGGGCGATTATACTCGGGGAGAGGCAAATGTGCAATTTGTTAACTTCTTATCAGTAACCGGTCTGCATCAATATAATCACGTACATAACTCATCAAACAAAATGTTAGATCTAGTAATTTCAAACGGTGATTGTGACGTCAGACCTTCCCCTCACCAGCTGGTTGCACTCGACCCCCACCACAAACCCCTGTTAATTATTACTAGCAGTGGGCTTGCTAAAGACAAGTACATCAGCAACAATACTCGAGAAATAATACAATACAATAAGGGTAATTACATAAAAATTCGAAATGATCTCTCAGCCTGTGATTGGAATAACCAATTTTCAAAACTTGATACTGAGAAATGCCTATCAAAGTTCTACGATACCTTATCTAAAATTATTGGCGATAATATTCCGATCAAAAAAATTAGAGCGGCAAACACATATCCACACTGGTTCTCCTCAACGCTTATAAGGATTATAAAAGAGAAACAAAAATACCATAAAAAATGGAAAAAATCGAATAATCCGCTAGATTATCGAAGTTTCTCATTACTACGTACTAGACAAAAGACAATTCAGAAAGATTGTTACGATAAGTATATTGACAACATAGAGAATAACATAAAAAAAATCCAAAGTACCTATTTTCTTTTGTAAAAACAAAACGACACGTCGAAGGAATCCCAACGACTATGACATATGAAGGTAATAAATATACCGATGCGAAAGGGATCTGTAATTCCTTTAATGACTTTTTTACTTCAGTGCATATCCGGGGCGACAGCGATGTTCGTGGTCGTGACTCCCAAGATGATGAGACATGTATTTCGAGTATCGCACGGGTAAATAGTATTGAGATAAATAACGAGCTAGTTGAAAGGTACCTTAACGCAATAGACGTCACAAAGGGTCAAGGCTCTGATTCAATACCTGCTATTTTCATAAAACAGTGCTCGAAGGAGATCTCGTTGCCGTTGTCCATTATATATAAAAAATCTATTACCGAGGGATGTTTTCCATCCCATTGGAAAAAAACGCAAATATCACCAATTTTCAAGAATGGAGACCGCAATGACGTGACGAATTATGGACCTATCTCTAAACTACCAATAATGAGTAAAATCCTAGAAAAAATAATTATCGATCAAATAAGCCCCAAATTAAACCCTCATATTATAAATAACCAGCATGGTTTCCGGAGCAGAAAGTCAGTAGACTCGAACTCACTAGAATTCACTCACGCTGTAACTCAATCAATGCATAAAAAAGCTCAAGTTGATACAGTTTATACTGATTTTAGCAAAGCATTTGACAAAATAAACCACAACATTTTACTTAAAAAAATTGAAAACATCGGAATTGCTGGTGAATTGTTAGTTTGGTTCAAATCATATATAACAAATAGGATGCAGGCAGTGGTGTTACATGGATATGAGTCTGACTTTAAACTAATTTACTCTGGTGTACCTCAGGGATCACACCTGGGACCTATACTATTCTCAATATATATCAATGACATCGATAAATGCATAAAGTATTCAAAAATACTACTCTTCGCCGATGATGCAAAGATATATAAAGAAATAAATGTAGTGAGCGACTGCGAGGAGCTGCAACAGGATCTAAATGGTTTACAGATATATTGTGAGCGGAATCAATTATTTCTGAATCCTGATAAATGTAATAAAATATCGTATACACGTAACCGCAAGAAAATCACATATTATTACAAGATTAATGGCGTAGAGATTCAGAGTAAAACAGAAATACGAGACCTTGGTGTTATACTAGATGAAAGTCTTAGTTTCACTAAACACATTGAACACATTACTTCTCGAGCCTTCAGTTTGCTTGGGTTTATTAACAAAAGTACGAAACATTTCAAAAATCCAGACTCTCTAAGGATTTTGTTCAATTCCTTGATCCGGAGCGGCCTGGAGTTCGGATCAATAATATGGAATCCTAATTACTTAATTCACACTAGTGTCATCAAACGCATTCAAAAGAAGTTTATAAAACAAATGAATTACCGGAATAGATTACATTTTGATCATTACAACCAGGCTCTCCAATATTACAAAATTAATACCCTGGAAAATCGAAGATTGATCATCGATCTGTGTTACCTGCACAAAATCTTGAATAACAACGTAGATAGTGCGGACATATTAAGCGCCCTACCATTCCATTGCCCGATCAGAGAACAACGTGGCCCGCGCTTATTTTATTCCGATCCATCCAGAAGAAACTATCATCAAAATTCGTATATAAATAGAGTTTGTAGGAGTTACAATAGAAACTGTAGAGATCTAGACCCGTTCACTACAAGTCTAAACATTAAAAAAAAAAAACTGATTATGGTCTCGAATTTGGGTGCTACAACCTTTTAAAACTCAAGTAACGGACAGCGATCTTCAATACACTGTTGCCAAGATTATTACACAAAGTCGGGTAGATTTAAAAAAAAAAAAAAAATTGCTTTTGTAGGTATCACTGTGTTGGTGTTATTATTGTGGCTAGACATGACGTACACACACACTTACAAATATAAGCATGCGGACTGATTGACTGACTAACTCACGATTACAAATATTAAAAAAAATATATATATTTAAAACAATAAATCTACGTAAATTTTTTATATCTTTTTCGAATCATTATCACACTTAAAACTTTTATTTGACGACTAAATTCTTCCCTTCCCCATACTTCCCGTATACTCCCTTTCCCTCTTTTTATCTTTTATTTTTGCGTTTTGTATTTTTTATAAAAAAAAAACTGAAATGTACTCTATGTAATTGTTAAAATGATGGATGCAGTTATTGGCGCCATAAATATTGAAATGTATCTACTTATAATTGTGTAACTGTTATAGCTGTTGTATCCAATAAAGTATTAAATAAATACATAAATAAGCACAAGATATAATGGCATGGAAGGAGATGGAGGGACGATATCTGCTGTCATGCTGGTGTCAATTGAATGTTTATAGCACTAGATAGAGTGGCACGGAAAGAGACGGAGGCAAGATATCAGCTGTCATGCTGGTATCAATTGGATGCGTGAAACACAAGACAGAGTGGCATGAAAAGTGATGGAGGGACGATATCAGCTGTCATGCTGGTGTCAATTGGATGCTTCAAGCACAAGATAGAATGGCTTGGAAGGAGATGGAGGGACGATATGAACTGTCAGGCTGGTGTCAATTTAATATTTAATGCATAAGATAAAGTGGCTTGGAAGGAGAAGGATGGAATATATCAGCTGTCATGCTGGTGTCAATTGGATGCTTCAAGCACAAGATAGAGTGGCTTGGATGGAGATGGAGGGACGATATCAGCTGTCATGCAATTGGATGCTTCAAGCACAAGATAGAGTGGCTTGGAAGGAGATGGAGGGACGATATCAGCTGTCATACTGGTGTCAATTTAATATTTAATTCACAAGATATAGTGGCTTGGAAGGAGAAGGATGGAAGATATCAGCTGTCATGCTGGTGTCAATTGGATGCTTCAAGCACAAGATAGAGTGGCATGGAAGGAGATGGAGGGACGATATCTGCTGTCATGCTGGTGTCAATTGAATGTTAATAGCACTAGATAGAGTGGCACGGAAAGAGACGGAGGCACGATATCATCTGTCATGCTGGTATCAATTGGATGCGTGAAGCACAAGATAGAGTGGCATGAAAAGTGATGGAGGGATGATATCAGCTGTCATACTGGTGTCAATTGGATGCTTGAAGCACAAGATAGAGTAGCTTGGAAAGAGATGGAGGGACGATATCAGCTGTCATACTGGTGTCAATTTAATATTTAATGCACAAGATAAAGTGGCTTGGAAGGAGAAGGATGGAATATATCAGCTGTCATGCTGGTGTCAATTGGATGCTTCAAGCACAAGATAGAGTGGCTAAGAAGGAGATGGAGAGACGATATCAGATGTCATGCTGGTGACAAATTAATATTTAATGCACAAGAAAGAGTGGCTTGGAAGGAGAAGGATGGAAGATATCAACTGTCATGCTGGTGTCAATTGGATGCTTCATGCACAAAATAGAGTGGCATTGAAGGAGATGGAGGGACGATATCTACTGTCATGCTGGTGTCAATTTAATGTTTATAGCACAATTAGAGTGGCACAGAAAAAGACGGAGGCACGATATCAGCTGTCATGTTCGTATCAATTGGATGGTTGAAACACAAGATAGAGTGGCATGAAAAGTGATGCAGGGACGATATCAGCTGTCATGCTGGTGTCAGATTAACATTTAATGCACAAGATAGAGTGGCTTGGAAGAAGATGGATGGAAGATATCAGCTGTCATGCTGGTGTCAATTGGATGCTTCAAGCACAAGATAGAGTGGCTTGGAAAGAGATGGAGGGACGATATGAACTGTCATGCTGGTGTCAATTTAATATTAAATGCACAAGATAGAGTGGCTTGGAAAGAGAAGGATTGAAGATATCAACTGTAATGCTGGTGTCAATTGGATGCTTCAAGCACAAGATAGAGTGGCATTGAAGGAGATGGAGGGACGATAACATCTGTCATGCTGGTGTCAATTGGATGCATCAAGCACAAGATAGAGTGGCATGGAAAGAGATGGAGGGATCATATCAGCTGTCATGCTGGTATCAATTGAATGTTTAGAGCACAAGATAGAGTGGCTTGGAAGGAGATGGAGGGACGATATCAGCTGTCATGCTGGTGTCAATTTAATATTTAATGCACAAGATATAGTGGCTTGTAAGGAGATGGACGGAATGTATCAGCTGTCATGCTGGTAACAATTGGATGCTTCAAGCACAAGATAGAGTGGCATGGAAGGAGATGGAGGTACGATATCAGCTGTCATGCTGGTGTCAATTTAATATTTAATGCACAAGATATAGTGGCATAGAAGGAGATGGATGGAAGATATCAACTGTCATGCTGGTGTCAATTGGATGCTTTAAGCACAATAAGATAGAGTGGCATTGAAGGAGATGGAGGGACGATATCAGCTGTCATGCTGGTGTCAATTGGATGTTTAGAGCACAAGATAGAGTGGCGTGGAAGGAGATGGAGGGACGATATCAGCTGTCATGCTGGTGTCAATTTAATATTTAATGCACAAGATATAGTGGCTTGGAAGCAGAAAGATGGAAGATATCAGCTGTCATGTTAGTGTGAATTGGATGCTTCAAGCACAAGATAGAGTGGCATTGAAGGAGATGGAGGGACGATATCAGCTGTCATGCTGGTGTCAATTTAATATTTAATGCACACGATATAGTGGCTTGGAAGGAGATGGATGGAAGATAGCAGCTGTCATGCTGGTGTCAATTGGATGTTTAGAGCACAAGATAGAGTGGCTTGGAACGAGATGGAGGGACGATATCAGCTGTCATGCTGGTGTCAATTTAATATTTAATGCACAAGATATAGTGGCATGAAAGGAGAAGGATGGAAGATATCAGCTGTCATGCTGGTGTCAATTGGATGCTTCAAGCACAAGATAGAGTGGCATTGAAGGAGATGGAAGGACGATGTCAGCTGTCATGCTGGTGTCAATTTAATAATTAATGCACAAGATATAGTGGCTTGGAAGGAGATGGATGGAAGATATCAACTGTCATGCTGGTGTCAATTGGATGCTTTAAGCACAAGATAGAGTGGCATTGAAGGAGATGGAGGGACGATATCAGCTGTCATGCTGGTGTCAATTGGATGTTTAGAGCACAAGATAGAGTGGCGTGGAAGGAGATGGAGGGACGATATCAGCTGTCATGCTGGTGTCAATTTAATATTTAATGCACAAGATAAAGTGGCTTGGAAGCAGAAGGATGGAAGATATCAGCTGTCATGTTAGTGTGAATTGGATGCTTCAAGCACAAGATAGAGTGGCATGGAAGGAGATGGAGGTACGATATCAGCTGTCATGCTGGTGTCAATTTAATATTTAATGCACAAGATATAGTGGCTTGGAAGGAGAAGGATGGAAGATATCAGCTGTCATGCTGGTGTCAATTGGATGCTTCAAGCACAAGATAGAGTGGCATTGAAGGAGATGGAGGGAAGATATCTGCTGTCATGCTGGTGTCAATTGGATGCTAAAAGCACAAGATAGAGTGGCATTGAAGGAGATGGAGGGACGATATCAGCTGTCATGCTGGTGTCAATTGGATGCATCAAGCACAAGATAGAGTGGTATGGAAAGAGATGGAGGGATCATATCAGCTGTCATGCTGGTATCAATTGAATGTTTAGAGCACAAGATAGAGTGGCTTGGAAGGAGATGGAGGGACGATATCAGCTGTCATGCTGGTGTCAATTTAATATTTAATGCACAAGATATAGTGGCTTGGAAGCAGAAGGATGGAAGATATCAGCTGTCATGTTGGTGTGAATTGGATGATTCAAGCACAAGATAGAGTGGCATTGAAGGAGATGGAGGGACGATATCAGCTGTCATGCTGGTGTCAATTTAATATTTAATGCACACGATATAGTGGCTTGGAAGGAGATGGATGGAAGATAGCAGCTGTCATGCTGGTGTCAATTGGATGTTTAGAGCACAAGATAGAGTGGCTTGGAAGGAGATGGAGGGACGATATCAGCTGTCATGCTGGTGTCAATTTAATATTTAATGCACAAGATATAGTGGCTTGGAAGGAGATGGATGGAAGATAGCAGCTGTCATTCTGGTGTCAATTGGATGTTTAGAGCACAAGATAGAGTGGCATGGAAGGAGATGGAGGGACGATATCAGCTGTCATGCTGGTGTCAATTGTATGCATCAAGCACAAGATAGAGTAGCATGGAAGGAGATGGAGGGACGATATCTGCTGTCATGCTGTTGTCAATTGGATATTTAGAGCACAAGATAGAGTGGCTTGGAAGGAGATGGAGGGACGATATCAGCAGTCATGCTGGTGTCAATTTAATATTTAATGCACAAGATATAGTGGCTTGGAAGCAGAAGGATGGAAGATATCAGCTGTCATGCTGGTGTCAATTGGATGCTTCAAGCACAAGATAGAGTGGCATTGAAGGAGATGGAGGGACGATATCAGCTGTCATGCTGGTGTCAATTTAATATTTAATGCACACGATATAGTGGCTTGGAAGGAGATGGATGGAAGATAGCAGCTGTCATGCTGGTGTCAATTGGATGCTTCAAGCACAAGATAGAGTGGCATTGAAGGAGATGGAGGGACGATATCTGCTGTCATGCTGTTGTCAATTGGATGTTTAGAGCACAAGATAGAGTGGCTTGGTAGGAGATGGAGGGACGATGTCAGCTGTCATGCTGGTGTCAATTGGATGCATCAAGCACAAGATAGAGTGGTATGGAAAGAGATGGAGGGACGATATCAGCTGTCATGCTGGTGTCAATTGGATGCATCAAGCAAAATATAGAGTGGTATGGAAAGAGATGGAGGGATCATATCAGCTGTCATGCTGGTATCAATTGAATGTTTAGAGCACAAGATAGAGTGGCTTGGAAGGAGATGGAGGGACGATATCAGCTGTCATGCTGGTGTCAATTTAATATTTAATGCACAAGATATAGTGGCATGGAAGGAGATGAAGGGACGATATCTGCTGTCATGCTGTTGTCAATTGGATGTTTAGAGCACAAGATAGAGTGGCTTGGAAGGAGATAGAGGGACGATATCAGCTGTCATGCTGGTGTCAATTTAATATTTAATGCATAAGATATAGTGGCTTGGAAGCAGAAGGATGGAAGATATCAGCTGTCATGCTGGTGTCAATTGGATGCTTCAAGCACAAGATAGAGTGGCATTGAAGGAGATGGAGGGACGATATCAGCTGTCATGCTGGTGTCAATTTAATATTTAATGCACACGATATAGTGGCTTGGAAGGAGATGGATGGAAGATAGCAGCTGTCATGCTGGTGTCAATTGGATGTTTAGAGCACAAGATAGAGTGGCTTGGAAGGAGATGGAGGGACGATATCAGCTGTCATGCTGGTGTCAATTTAATATTTAATGCACAAGATATAGTGGCTTGGAAGGAGATGGATGGAAGATAGCAGCTGTCATTCTGGTGTCAATTGGATGTTTAGAGCACAAGATAGAGTGGCATGGAAGGAGATGGAGGGACGATATCAGCTGTCATGCTGGTGTCAATTGTATGCATCAAGCACAAGATAGAGTAGCATGGAAGGAGATGGAGGGACGATATCTGCTGTCATGCTGTTGTCAATTGGATATTTAGAGCACAAGATAGAGTGGCTTGGAAGGAGATGGAGGGACGATATCAGCAGTCATGCTGGTGTCAATTTAATATTTAATGCACAAGATATAGTGGCTTGGAAGCAGAAGGATGGAAGATATCAGCTGTCATGCTGGTGTCAATTGGATGCTTCAAGCACAAGATAGAGTGGCATTGAAGGAGATGGAGGGACGATATCAGCTGTCATGCTGGTGTCAATTTAATATTTAATGCACACGATATAGTGGCTTGGAAGGAGATGGATGGAAGATAGCAGCTGTCATGCTGGTGTCAATTGGATGCTTCAAGCACAAGATAGAGTGGCATTGAAGGAGATGGAGGGACGATATCTGCTGTCATGCTGTTGTCAATTGGATGTTTAGAGCACAAGATAGAGTGGCTTGGAAGGAGATAGAGGGACGATATCAGCTGTCATGCTGGTGTCAATTGGATGCTTAATATTTAATACACTAGATATAGTGGCTTGGAAGGAGAAGGATGGATGATATCAGCTGTCATGCTGGTGTCAATTGGATGCTTCAAGCACAAGATAGAGTGGCATTGAAGGAGTTTGAGGGACGATATCAGCTGTCATGCTGGTGTCAATTTAATATTTAATGCACAAGATATAGTGGCTTGGAAGGAGATGGATGGAAGATAGCAGCTGTCATGCTGGTGTCAATTGGATGTTTAGAGCACAAGATAGAGTGGCATGGAAGGAGATGGAGGGACGATATCAGCTGTCATGCTGGTGTCAATTTAATATTTAATGCACAAGATATAGTGGCTTGGAAGGAGAAGGATGGAAGATATCAGCTGTCATGCTGGTGTCAATTGGATGTTTAGAGCACAAGATAGAGTGGCTTGGAAGGAGATGGAGGGACGATATCAGCTGTCATGCTGGTGTCAATTTAATATTTAATGCACAAGATATAGTGGCTTGGAAGGAGAAGGATGGAAGATATCAGCTGTCATGCTGGTGTCAATTGGATGCTTCAAGCACAAGATAGAGTGGCATTGAAGGAGATGGAAGGACGATATCAGCTGTCATGCTGGTGTCAATTTAATATTAAATGCACAAGATATAGTGGTTTGTAAGGAGAAGGATGGATGATATCAGCTGTCATGCTGGTGTCAATTGGATGCTTCAAGCACAAGATAGAGTGGCATTGAAGGAGATGGAGGGACGATGTCAGCTGTCATGCTGGTGTCAATTGGATGCATCAAGCACACGATAGAGTGGTATGGAAAGAGATGGAGGGACGATATCAGCTGTCATGCTGGTGTCAATTGGATGCATCAAGCACAATATAGAGTGGTATGGAAAGAGATGGAGGGATCATATCAGCTGTCATGCTGGTATCAATTGAATGTTTAGAGCACAAGATAGAGTGGCTTGGAAGGAGATGGAGGGACGATATCAGCTGTCATGCTGGTGTCAATTTAATATTTAATGCACAAGATATAGTGGCTTGGAAGGAGAAGGATGGAAGATATCAGCTGTCATGCTGGTGTCAATTGGATGCTTCAAGCACAAGATAGAGTGGCATTGAAGGAGATGGAAGGACGATATCAGCTGTCATGCTGGTGTCAATTGTATGCATTCAAGCACAAGATAGAGTGGCATGGAAGGAGATGGAGGGACGATATCTGCTGTAATGCTGTTGTCAATTGGATGTTTAGAGCACAAGATAGAGTGGCTTGGAAGGAGATAGAGGGACGATATCAGCTGTCATGCTGGTGTCAATTTAATATTTAATGCATAAGATATAGTGGCTTGGAAGCAGAAGGATGGAAGATATCAGCTGTCATGCTGGTGTCAATTGGATGCTTCAAGCACAAGATAGAGTGGCATTGAAGGAGATGGAGGGACGATATCAGCTATCATGCTGGTGTCAATTTAATATTTAATGCACAAGATATAGTGGCTTAGAAGGAGATGGATGGAAGATAGCAGCTGTCATGTTGGTGTCAATTGGATGTTTATAGCACAAGATAGAATGGCATGGAAGGAGATGGAGGGACGATATCAGCTGTCATGCTGGTGTCAATTTAATATTTAAAGCACAAGATATAGTGGCTTGGAAGGAGATGGATGGAAGATATCAAAAGTCATGCTGGTGTCAATTGGATGCTTCAAGCACAAGATAGAGTGGCATTGAAGGAGATGGAGGGACGATATCAGCTGTCATGCTGGTGTCAATTGGATGCATCAAGCGCAAGATAGAGTGGCATGGAAGGAGATGGAGGTACGATATCAGCTGTCATACTGGTGTCAATTGGATGCTTGAAGCACAAAATGGTGTTTCTTGGAAGGAGATGGAGGGATGATATCAGCTCTCATGCTGGTGTCAATTTAATATTTAATGCACAAGATATAGTGGCTTGGAAGGAGATGGAGGGACGATATCAGCTGTCATGCTGGTGTCAATTTAATATTTAATGCACAAGATATAGTGGCTTGGAAGGAGAAGGATGGAAGATATCAGCTGTCATGCTGGTGTCAATTGGATGTTTAGAGCACAAGATAGAGTGGCTTGGAAGGAGATGGAGGGACGATATCAGCTGTCATGCTGGTGTCAATTTAATATTTAATGCACAAGATATAGTGGCTTGGAAGGAGAAGGATGGAAGATATCAGCTGTCATGCTGGTGTCAATTGGATGCTTCAAGCACAAGATAGAGTGGCATTGAAGGAGATGGAAGGACGATATCAGCTGTCATGCTGGTGTCAATTTAATATTTAATGCACAAGATATAGTGGTTTGTAAGGAGAAGGATGGATGATATCAGCTGTCATGCTGGTGTCAATTGGATGCTTCAAGCACAAGATAGAGTGGCATTGAAGGAGATGGAGGGACGATGTCAGCTGTCATGCTGGTGTCAATTGGATGCATCAAGCACAAGATAGAGTGGTATGGAAAGAGATGGAGGGACGATATCAGCTGTCATGCTGGTGTCAATTGGATGCATCAAGCACAATATAGAGTGGTATGGAAAGAGATGGAGGGATCATATCAGCTGTCATGCTGGTATCAATTGAATGTTTAGACCACAAGATAGAGTGGCATGGAAGGAGATGGAGGGACGATATCAGCTGTCATGCTGGTGTCAATTTAATATTTAATGCACAAGATATAGTGGCATGGAAGGAGATGGAGGGACGATATCTGCTGTCATGCTGTTGTCAATTGGATGTTTAGAGCACAAGATAGAGTGGCTTGGAAGGAGATGGAGGGACGATATCAGCTGTCATGCTGGTGTCAATTTAATATTTAATGCACAAGATATAGTGGCTTGGAAGCAGAAGGATGGAAGATATCAGCTGTCATGTTGGTGTGAATTGGATGATTCAAGCACAAGATAGAGTGGCATTGAAGGAGATGGAGGGACGATATCAGCTGTCATGCTGGTGTCAATTTAATATTTAATGCACACGATATAGTGGCTTGGAAGGAGATGGATGGAAGATAGCAGCTGTCATGCTGGTGTCAATTGGATGTTTAGAGCACAAGATAGAGTGGCTTGGAAGGAGATGGAGGGACGATATCAGCTGTCATGCTGGTGTCAATTTAATATTTAATGCACAAGATATAGTGGCTTGGAAGGAGATGGATGGAAGATAGCAGCTGTCATTCTGGTGTCAATTGGATGTTTAGAGCACAAGATAGAGTGGCATGGAAGGAGATGGAGGGACGATATCAGCTGTCATGCTGGTGTCAATTGTATGCATCAAGCACAAGATAGAGTAGCATGGAAGGAGATGGAGGGACGATATCTGCTGTCATGCTGTTGTCAATTGGATATTTAGAGCACAAGATAGAGTGGCTTGGAAGGAGATGGAGGGACGATATCAGCAGTCATGCTGGTGTCAATTTAATATTTAATGCACAAGATATAGTGGCTTGGAAGCAGAAGGATGGAAGATATCAGCTGTCATGCTGGTGTCAATTGGATGCTTCAAGCACAAGATAGAGTGGCATTGAAGGAGATGGAGGGACGATATCAGCTGTCATGCTGGTGTCAATTTAATATTTAATGCACACGATATAGTGGCTTGGAAGGAGATGGATGGAAGATAGCAGCTGTCATGCTGGTGTCAATTGGATGCTTCAAGCACAAGATAGAGTGGCATTGAAGGAGATGGAGGGACGATATCTGCTGTCATGCTGTTGTCAATTGGATGTTTAGAGCACAAGATAGAGTGGCTTGGTAGGAGATGGAGGGACGATGTCAGCTGTCATGCTGGTGTCAATTGGATGCATCAAGCACAAGATAGAGTGGTATGGAAAGAGATGGAGGGACGATATCAGCTGTCATGCTGGTGTCAATTGGATGCATCAAGCACAATATAGAGTGGTATGGAAAGAGATGGAGGGATCATATCAGCTGTCATGCTGGTATCAATTGAATGTTTAGAGCACAAGATAGAGTGGCTTGGAAGGAGATGGAGGGACGATATCAGCTGTCATGCTGGTGTCAATTTAATATTTAATGCACAAGATATAGTGGCATGGAAGGAGATGGAGGGACGATATCTGCTGTCATGCTGTTGTCAATTGGATGTTTAGAGCACAAGATAGAGTGGCTTGGAAGGAGATAGAGGGACGATATCAGCTGTCATGCTGGTGTCAATTTAATATTTAATGCATAAGATATAGTGGCTTGGAAGCAGAAGGATGGAAGATATCAGCTGTCATGCTGGTGTCAATTGGATGCTTCAAGCACAAGATAGAGTGGCATTGAAGGAGATGGAGGGACGATATCAGCTGTCATGCTGGTGTCAATTTAATATTTAATGCACACGATATAGTGGCTTGGAAGGAGATGGATGGAAGATAGCAGCTGTCATGCTGGTGTCAATTGGATGTTTAGAGCACAAGATAGAGTGGCTTGGAAGGAGATGGAGGGACGATATCAGCTGTCATGCTGGTGTCAATTTAATATTTAATGCACAAGATATAGTGGCTTGGAAGGAGATGGATGGAAGATAGCAGCTGTCATTCTGGTGTCAATTGGATGTTTAGAGCACAAGATAGAGTGGCATGGAAGGAGATGGAGGGACGATATCAGCTGTCATGCTGGTGTCAATTGTATGCATCAAGCACAAGATAGAGTAGCATGGAAGGAGATGGAGGGACGATATCTGCTGTCATGCTGTTGTCAATTGGATATTTAGAGCACAAGATAGAGTGGCTTGGAAGGAGATGGAGGGACGATATCAGCAGTCATGCTGGTGTCAATTTAATATTTAATGCACAAGATATAGTGGCTTGGAAGCAGAAGGATGGAAGATATCAGCTGTCATGCTGGTGTCAATTGGATGCTTCAAGCACAAGATAGAGTGGCATTGAAGGAGATGGAGGGACGATATCAGCTGTCATGCTGGTGTCAATTTAATATTTAATGCACACGATATAGTGGCTTGGAAGGAGATGGATGGAAGATAGCAGCTGTCATGCTGGTGTCAATTGGATGCTTCAAGCACAAGATAGAGTGGCATTGAAGGAGATGGAGGGACGATATCTGCTGTCATGCTGTTGTCAATTGGATGTTTAGAGCACAAGATAGAGTGGCTTGGAAGGAGATAGAGGGACGATATCAGCTGTCATGCTGGTGTCAATTGGATGCTTAATATTTAATACACTAGATATAGTGGCTTGGAAGGAGAAGGATGGATGATATCAGCTGTCATGCTGGTGTCAATTGGATGCTTCAAGCACAAGATAGAGTGGCATTGAAGGAGTTTGAGGGACGATATCAGCTGTCATGCTGGTGTCAATTTAATATTTAATGCACAAGATATAGTGGCTTGGAAGGAGATGGATGGAAGATAGCAGCTGTCATGCTGGTGTCAATTGGATGTTTAGAGCACAAGATAGAGTGGCATGGAAGGAGATGGAGGGACGATATCAGCTGTCATGCTGGTGTCAATTTAATATTTAATGCACAAGATATAGTGGCTTGGAAGGAGAAGGATGGAAGATATCAGCTGTCATGCTGGTGTCAATTGGATGTTTAGAGCACAAGATAGAGTGGCTTGGAAGGAGATGGAGGGACGATATCAGCTGTCATGCTGGTGTCAATTTAATATTTAATGCACAAGATATAGTGGCTTGGAAGGAGAAGGATGGAAGATATCAACTGTCATGCTGGTGTCAATTGGATGCTTCAAGCACAAGATAGAGTGGCATTGAAGGAGATGGAAGGACGATGTCAGCTGTCATGCTGGTGTCAATTGGATGCATCAAGCACAAGATAGAGTGGTATGGAAAGAGATGGAGGGACGATATCAGCTGTCATGCTGGTGTCAATTGGATGCATCAAGCACAATATAGAGTGGTATGGAAAGAGATGGAGGGATCATATCAGCTGTCATGCTGGTATCAATTGAATGTTTAGAGCACAAGATAGAGTGGCTTGGAAGGAGATGGAGGGACGATATCAGCTGTCATGCTGGTGTCAATTTAATATTTAATGCACAAGATATAGTGGCTTGGAAGGAGAAGGATGGAAGATATCAGCTGTCATGCTGGTGTCAATTGGATGCTTCAAGCACAAGATAGAGTGGCATTGAAGGAGATGGAAGGACGATATCAGCTGTCATGCTGGTGTCAATTGTATGCATTCAAGCACAAGATAGAGTGGCATGGAAGGAGATGGAGGGACGATATCTGCTGTCATGCTGTTGTCAATTGGATGTTTAGAGCACAAGATAGAGTGGCTTGGAAGGAGATAGAGGGACGATATCAGCTGTCATGCTGGTGTCAATTTCATATTTAATGCATAAGATATAGTGGCTTGGAAGCAGAAGGATGGAAGATATCAGCTGTCATGCTGGTGTCAATTGGATGCTTCAAGCACAAGATAGAGTGGCATTGAAGGAGATGGAGGGACGATATCAGCTATCATGCTGGTGTCAATTTAATATTTAATGCACAAGATATAGTGGCTTAGAAGGAGATGGATGGAAGATAGCAGCTGTCATGTTGGTGTCAATTGGATGTTTATAGCACAAGATAGAATGGCATGGAAGGAGATGGAGGGACGATATCAGCTGTCATGCTGGTGTCAATTTAATATTTAAAGCACAAGATATAGTGGCTTGGAAGGAGATGGATGGAAGATATCAACAGTCATGCTGGTGTCAATTGGATGCTTCAAGCACAAGATAGAGTGGCATTGAAGGAGATGGAGGGACGATATCAGCTGTCATGCTGGTGTCAATTGGATGCATCAAGCGCAAGATAGAGTGGCATGGAAGGAGATGGAGGTACGATATCAGCTGTCATACTGGTGTCAATTGGATGCTTGAAGCACAAAATGGTGTTTCTTGGAAGGAGATGGAGGGATGATATCAGCTCTCATGCTGGTGTCAATTTAATATTTAATGCACAAGATATAGTGGCTTGGAAGGAGAAGGATGGAAGATATCAGCTGTCATGCTGGTGTCAATTGGATGTTTAGAGCACAAGATAGAGTGGCTTGGAAGGAGATGGAGGGACGATATCAGCTGTCATGCTGGTGTCAATTTAATATTTAATGCACAAGATATAGTGGCTTGGAAGGAGAAGGATGGAAGATATCAGCTGTCATGCTGGTGTCAATTGGATGCTTCAAGCACGAGATAGAGTGGCATTGAAGGAGATGGAAGGACGATATCAGCTGTCATGCTGGTGTCAATTTAATATTTAATGCACAAGATATAGTGGTTTGTAAGGAGAAGGATGGATGATATCAGCTGTCATGCTGGTGTCAATTGGATGCTTCAAGCACAAGATAGAGTGGCATTGAAGGAGATGGAGGGACGATGTCAGCTGTCATGCTGGTGTCAATTGGATGCATCAAGCACAAGATAGAGTGGTATGGAAAGAGATGGAGGGACGATATCAGCTGTCATGCTGGTGTCAATTGGATGCATCAAGCACAATATAGAGTGGTATGGAAAGAGATGGAGGGATCATATCAGCTGTCATGCTGGTATCAATTGAATGTTTAGACCACAAGATAGAGTGGCATGGAAGGAGATGGAGGGACGATATCTGCTGTCATGCTGTTGTCAATTGGATATTTAGAGCACAAGATAGAGTGGCTTGGAAGGAGATGGAGGGACGATATCAGCAGTCATGCTGGTGTCAATTTAATATTTAATGCACAAGATATAGTGGCTTGGAAGCAGAAGGATGGAAGATATCAGCTGTCATGCTGGTGTCAATTGGATGCTTCAAGCACAAGATAGAGTGGCATTGAAGGAGATGGAGGGACGATATCAGCTGTCATGCTGGTGTCAATTTAATATTTAATGCACACGATATAGTGGCTTGGAAGGAGATGGATGGAAGATAGCAGCTGTCATGCTGGTGTCAATTGGATGCTTCAAGCACAAGATAGAGTGGCATTGAAGGAGATGGAGGGACGATATCTGCTGTCATGCTGTTGTCAATTGGATGTTTAGAGCACAAGATAGAGTGGCTTGGAAGGAGATAGAGGGACGATATCAGCTGTCATGCTGGTGTCAATTGGATGCTTAATATTTAATACACTAGATATAGTGGCTTGGAAGGAGAAGGATGGATGATATCAGCTGTCATGCTGGTGTCAATTGGATGCTTCAAGCACAAGATAGAGTGGCATTGAAGGAGTTTGAGGGACGATATCAGCTGTCATGCTGGTGTCAATTTAATATTTAATGCACAAGATATAGTGGCTTGGAAGGAGATGGATGGAAGATAGCAGCTGTCATGCTGGTGTCAATTGGATGTTTAGAGCACAAGATAGAGTGGCATGGAAGGAGATGGAGGGACGATATCAGCTGTCATGCTGGTGTCAATTTAATATTTAATGCACAAGATATAGTGGCTTGGAAGGAGAAGGATGGAAGATATCAGCTGTCATGCTGGTGTCAATTGGATGTTTAGAGCACAAGATAGAGTGGCTTGGAAGGAGATGGAGGGACGATATCAGCTGTCATGCTGGTGTCAATTTAATATTTAATGCACAAGATATAGTGGCTTGGAAGGAGAAGGATGGAAGATATCAACTGTCATGCTGGTGTCAATTGGATGCTTCAAGCACAAGATAGAGTGGCATTGAAGGAGATGGAAGGACGATATCAGCTGTCATGCTGGTGTCAATTTAATATTAAATGCACAAGATATAGTGGTTTGTAAGGAGAAGGATGGATGATATCAGCTGTCATGCTGGTGTCAATTGGATGCTTCAAGCACAAGATAGAGTGGCATTGAAGGAGATGGAGGGACGATGTCAGCTGTCATGCTGGTGTCAATTGGATGCATCAAGCACAAGATAGAGTGGTATGGAAAGAGATGGAGGGACGATATCAGCTGTCATGCTGGTGTCAATTGGATGCATCAAGCACAATATAGAGTGGTATGGAAAGAGATGGAGGGATCATATCAGCTGTCATGCTGGTATCAATTGAATGTTTAGAGCACAAGATAGAGTGGCTTGGAAGGAGATGGAGGGACGATATCAGCTGTCATGCTGGTGTCAATTTAATATTTAATGCACAAGATATAGTGGCTTGGAAGGAGAAGGATGGAAGATATCAGCTGTCATGCTGGTGTCAATTGGATGCTTCAAGCACAAGATAGAGTGGCATTGAAGGAGATGGAAGGACGATATCAGCTGTCATGCTGGTGTCAATTGTATGCATTCAAGCACAAGATAGAGTGGCATGGAAGGAGATGGAGGGACGATATCTGCTGTCATGCTGTTGTCAATTGGATGTTTAGAGCACAAGATAGAGTGGCTTGGAAGGAGATAGAGGGACGATATCAGCTGTCATGCTGGTGTCAATTTCATATTTAATGCATAAGATATAGTGGCTTGGAAGCAGAAGGATGGAAGATATCAGCTGTCATGCTGGTGTCAATTGGATGCTTCAAGCACAAGATAGAGTGGCATTGAAGGAGATGGAGGGACGATATCAGCTATCATGCTGGTGTCAATTTAATATTTAATGCACAAGATATAGTGGCTTAGAAGGAGATGGATGGAAGATAGCAGCTGTCATGTTGGTGTCAATTGGATGTTTATAGCACAAGATAGAATGGCATGGAAGGAGATGGAGGGACGATATCAGCTGTCATGCTGGTGTCAATTTAATATTTAAAGCACAAGATATAGTGGCTTGGAAGGAGATGGATGGAAGATATCAACAGTCATGCTGGTGTCAATTGGATGCTTCAAGCACAAGATAGAGTGGCATTGAAGGAGATGGAGGGACGATATCAGCTGTCATGCTGGTGTCAATTGGATGCATCAAGCGCAAGATAGAGTGGCATGGAAGGAGATGGAGGTACGATATCAGCTGTCATACTGGTGTCAATTGGATGCTTGAAGCACAAAATGGTGTTTCTTGGAAGGAGATGGAGGGATGATATCAGCTCTCATGCTGGTGTCAATTTAATATTTAATGCACAAGATATAGTGGCTTGGAAGGAGATGGAGGGACGATATCAGCTGTCATGCTGGTGTCAATTTAATATTTAATGCACAAGATATAGTGGCTTGGAAGGAGAAGGATGGAAGATATCAGCTGTCATGCTGGTGTCAATTGGATGTTTAGAGCACAAGATAGAGTGGCTTGGAAGGAGATGGAGGGACGATATCAGCTGTCATGCTGGTGTCAATTTAATATTTAATGCACAAGATATAGTGGCTTGGAAGGAGAAGGATGGAAGATATCAGCTGTCATGCTGGTGTCAATTGGATGCTTCAAGCACGAGATAGAGTGGCATTGAAGGAGATGGAAGGACGATATCAGCTGTCATGCTGGTGTCAATTTAATATTTAATGCACAAGATATAGTGGTTTGTAAGGAGAAGGATGGATGATATCAGCTGTCATGCTGGTGTCAATTGGATGCTTCAAGCACAAGATAGAGTGGCATTGAAGGAGATGGAGGGACGATGTCAGCTGTCATGCTGGTGTCAATTGGATGCATCAAGCACAAGATAGAGTGGTATGGAAAGAGATGGAGGGACGATATCAGCTGTCATGCTGGTGTCAATTGGATGCATCAAGCACAATATAGAGTGGTATGGAAAGAGATGGAGGGATCATATCAGCTGTCATGCTGGTATCAATTGAATGTTTAGACCACAAGATAGAGTGGCATGGAAGGAGATGGAGGGACGATATCAGCTGTCATGCTGGTGTCAATTTAATATTTAATGCACAAGATATAGTGGCATGGAAGGAGATGGAGGGACGATATCTGCTGTCATGCTGTTGTCAATTGGATGTTTAGAGCACAAGATAGAGTGGCTTGGAAGGAGATACAGGGACGATATCAGCTGTCATGCTGGTGTCAATTTAATATTTAATGCATAAGATATAGTGGCTTGGAAGCAGAAGGATGGAAGATATCAGCTGTCATGCTGGTGTCAATTGGATGCTTCAAAAACAAGATAGAGTGGCATTGAAGGAGATGGAGGGACGATATCAGCTATCATGCTGGTGTCAATTTAATATTTAATGCACAAGATATAGTGGCTTGGAAGAAGATGGATGGAAGATAGCAGCTGTCATGTTGGTGTCAATTGGATGTTTATAGCACAAGATAGAATGGCATGGAAGGAGATGGAGGGACGATATCAGCTGTCATGCTGGTGTCAATTTAATATTTAAAGCACAAGATATAGTGGCTTGGAAGGAGATGGATGGAAGATATCAACAGTCATGCTGGTGTCAATTGGATGCTTCAAGCACAAGATAGAGTGGCATTGAAGGAGATGGAGGGACGATATCAGCTGTCATGCTGGTGTCAATTGGATGCATCAAGCGCAAGATAGAGTGGCATGGAAGGAGATGGAGGTACGATATCAGCTGTCATACTGGTGTCAATTGGATGCTTGAAGCACAAAATGGTGTTTCTTGGAAGGAGATGGAGGGCTGATATCAGCTCTCATGCTGGTGTCAATTTAATATTTAATGCACAAGATATAGTGGCTTGGAAGGAGATGGAGGGACGATATCAGCTGTCATGCTGGTGTCAATTTAATATTTAATGCACAAGATATAGTGGCTTGGAAGGAGAAGGATGGAAGATATCAGCTGTCATGCTGGTGTCAATTGGATGTTTAGAGCACAAGATAGAGTGGCTTGGAAGGAGATGGAGGGACGATATCAGCTGTCATGCTGGTGTCAATTGTATGCATCAAGCACAAGATAGAGTAGCATGGAAGGAGATGGAGGGACGATATCTGCTGTCATGCTGTTGTCAATTGGATATTTAGAGCACAAGATAGAGTGGCTTGGAAGGAGATGGAGGGACGATATCAGCAGTCATGCTGGTGTCAATTTAATATTTAATGCACAAGATATAGTGGCTTGGAAGCAGAAGGATGGAAGATATCAGCTGTCATGCTGGTGTCAATTGGATGCTTCAAGCACAAGATAGAGTGGCATTGAAGGAGATGGAGGGACGATATCAGCTGTCATGCTGGTGTCAATTTAATATTTAATGCACACGATATAGTGGCTTGGAAGGAGATGGATGGAAGATAGCAGCTGTCATGCTGGTGTCAATTGGATGCTTCAAGCACAAGATAGAGTGGCATTGAAGGAGATGGAGGGACGATATCTGCTGTCATGCTGTTGTCAATTGGATGTTTAGAGCACAAGATAGAGTGGCTTGGAAGGAGATAGAGGGACGATATCAGCTGTCATGCTGGTGTCAATTGGATGCTTAATATTTAATACACTAGATATAGTGGCTTGGAAGGAGAAGGATGGATGATATCAGCTGTCATGCTGGTGTCAATTGGATGCTTCAAGCACAAGATAGAGTGGCATTGAAGGAGTTTGAGGGACGATATCAGCTGTCATGCTGGTGTCAATTTAATATTTAATGCACAAGATATAGTGGCTTGGAAGGAGATGGATGGAAGATAGCAGCTGTCATGCTGGTGTCAATTGGATGTTTAGAGCACAAGATAGAGTGGCATGGAAGGAGATGGAGGGACGATATCAGCTGTCATGCTGGTGTCAATTTAATATTTAATGCACAAGATATAGTGGCTTGGAAGGAGAAGGATGGAAGATATCAGCTGTCATGCTGGTGTCAATTGGATGTTTAGAGCACAAGATAGAGTGGCTTGGAAGGAGATGGAGGGACGATATCAGCTGTCATGCTGGTGTCAATTTAATATTTAATGCACAAGATATAGTGGCTTGGAAGGAGAAGGATGGAAGATATCAGCTGTCATGCTGGTGTCAATTGGATGCTTCAAGCACAAGATAGAGTGGCATTGAAGGAGATGGAAGGACGATATCAGCTGTCATGCTGGTGTCAATTTAATATTAAATGCACAAGATATAGTGGTTTGTAAGGAGAAGGATGGATGATATCAGCTGTCATGCTGGTGTCAATTGGATGCTTCAAGCACAAGATAGAGTGGCATTGAAGGAGATGGAGGGACGATGTCAGCTGTCATGCTGGTGTCAATTGGATGCATCAAGCACAAGATAGAGTGGTATGGAAAGAGATGGAGGGACGATATCAGCTGTCTTGCTGGTGTCAATTGGATGCATCAAGCACAATATAGAGTGGTATGGAAAGAGATGGAGGGATCATATCAGCTGTCATGCTGGTATCAATTGAATGTTTAGAGCACAAGATAGAGTGGCTTGGAAGGAGATGGAGGGACGATATCAGCTGTCATGCTGGTGTCAATTTAATATTTAATGCACAAGATATAGTGGCTTGGAAGGAGAAGGATGGAAGATATCAGCTGTCATGCTGGTGTCAATTGGATGCTTCAAGCACAAGATAGAGTGGCATTGTAGGAGATGGAAGGACGATATCAGCTGTCATGCTGGTGTCAATTGTATGCATTCAAGCACAAGATAGAGTGGCATGGAAGGAGATGGAGGGACGATATCTGCTGTCATGCTGTTGTCAATTGGATGTTTAGAGCACAAGATAGAGTGGCTTGGAAGGAGATAGAGGGACGATATCAGCTGTCATGCTGGTGTCAATTTAATATTTAATGCATAAGATATAGTGGGTTGGAAGCAGAAGGATGGAAGATATCAGCTGTCATGCTGGTGTCAATTGGATGCTTCAAGCACAAGATAGAGTGGCATTGAAGGAGATGGAGGGACGATATCAGCTATCATGCTGGTGTCAATTTAATATTTAATGCACAAGATATAGTGGCTTAGAAGGAGATGGATGGAAGATAGCAGCTGTCATGTTGGTGTCAATTGGATGTTTATAGCACAAGATAGAATGGCATGGAAGGAGATGGAGGGACGATATCAGCTGTCATGCTGGTGTCAATTTAATATTTAAAGCACAAGATATAGTGGCTTGGAAGGAGATGGATGGAAGATATCAACAGTCATGCTGGTGTCAATTGGATGCTTCAAGCACAAGATAGAGTGGCATTGAAGGAGATGGAGGGACGATATCAGCTGTCATGCTGGTGTCAATTGGATGCATCAAGCGCAAGATAGAGTGGCATGGAAGGAGATGGAGGTACGATATCAGCTGTCATACTGGTGTCAATTGGATGCTTGAAGCACAAAATGGTGTTTCTTGGAAGGAGATGGAGGGATGATATCAGCTCTCATGCTGGTGTCAATTTAATATTTAATGCACAAGATATAGTGGCTTGGAAGGAGATGGAGGGACGATATCAGCTGTCATGCTGGTGTCAATTTAATATTTAATGCACAAGATATAGTGGCTTGGAAGGAGAAGGATGGAAGATATCAGCTGTCATGCTGGTGTCAATTGGATGTTTAGAGCACAAGATAGAGTGGCTTGGAAGGAGATGGAGGGACGATATCAGCTGTCATGCTGGTGTCAATTTAATATTTAATGCACAAGATATAGTGGCTTGGAAGGAGAAGGATGGAAGATATCAGCTGTCATGCTGGTGTCAATTGGATGCTTCAAGCACAAGATAGAGTGGCATTGAAGGAGATGGAAGGACGATATCAGCTGTCATGCTGGTGTCAATTTAATATTTAATGCACAAGATATAGTGGTTTGTAAGGAGAAGGATGGATGATATCAGCTGTCATGCTGGTGTCAATTGGATGCTTCAAGCACAAGATAGAGTGGCATTGAAGGAGATGGAGGGACGATGTCAGCTGTCATGCTGGTGTCAATTGGATGCATCAAGCACAAGATAGAGTGGTATGGAAAGAGATGGAGGGACGATATCAGCTGTCATGCTGGTGTCAATTGGATGCATCAAGCACAATATAGAGTGGTATGGAAAGAGATGGAGGGATCATATCAGCTGTCATGCTGGTATCAATTGAATGTTTAGACCACAAGATAGAGTGGCATGGAAGGAGATGGAGGGACGATATCAGCTGTCATGCTGGTGTCAATTTAATATTTAATGCACAAGATATAGTGGCATGGAAGGAGATGGAGGGACGATATCTGCTGTCATGCTGTTGTCAATTGGATGTTTAGAGCACAAGATAGAGTGGCTTGGAAGGAGATAGAGGGACGATATCAGCTGTCATGCTGGTGTCAATTTAATATTTAATGCATAAGATATAGTGGCTTGGAAGCAGAAGGATGGAAGATATCAGCTGTCATGCTGGTGTCAATTGGATGCTTCAAGCACAAGAAAGAGTGGCATTGAAGGAGATGGAGGGACGATATCAGCTATCATGCTGGTGTCAATTTAATATTTAATGCACAAGATATAGTGGCTTGGAAGGAGATGGATGGAAGATAGCAGCTGTCATGTTGGTGTCAATTGGATGTTTATAGCACAAGATAGAATGGCATGGAAGGAGATGGAGGGACGATATCAGCTGTCATGCTGGTGTCAATTTAATATTTAAAGCACAAGATATAGTGGCTTGGAAGGAGATGGATGGAAGATTTCAACAGTCATGCTGGTGTCAAATGTATGCTTCAAGCACAAGATAGAGTGGCATTGAAGGAGATGGAGGGACGATATCAGCTGTCATGCTGGTGTCAATTGGATGCATCAAGCGCAAGATAGAGTGGCATGGAAGTAGATGGAGGTACGATATCAGCTGTCATACTGGTGTCAATTTAATATTTAATGCACAAGATAGAGTGGCTTGGAAGGAGAAGGATGGAAGATATCAACTGTCATGTTGGTATCAATTGGATGCTTGAAGCACAAGATAGATTGGCATGAAAAGTGATGGAGGGACGATATCAGCTGTCATACTGGTGTCAATTGGATGCTTGAAGCACAAAATGGTGTTTCTTGGAAGGAGATGGAGGGATGATATCAGCTCTCATGCTGGTGTCAATTTAATATTTAATGCACAAGATATAGTGGCTTGGAAGGAGATGGAGGGACGATATCAGCTGTCATGCTGGTGTCAATTTAATATTTAATGCACAAGATATAGTGGCTTGGAAGGAGATAGATGGAAGATAGCAGCTGTCATGCTGGTGTCAATTGGATGTTTAGAGCACAAGATAGAGTGGCTTGGAAGGAGATGGAGGGACGATATCAGCTGTCATGCTGGTGTCAATTTAATATTTAATGCACAAGATATAGTGGCTTGGAAGGAGAAGGATGGAAGATATCAGCTGTCATGCTGGTGTCAATTGGATGCTTCAAGCACAAGATAGAGAGGCATTGAAGGAGATGGAAGGACGATATCAGCTGTCATGCTGGTGTCAATTTAATATTTAATGCACAAGATATAGTGGCTTGTAAGGAGAAGGATGGATGATATCAGCTGTCATGCTGGTGTCAATTGGATGCTTCAAGCACAAGATAGAGTGGCATTGAAGGAGATGGAGGGACGATGTCAGCTGTCATGCTGGTGTCAATTTAATATTTAATGCACAAGATATAGTGGCTTGGAAGGAGAAGGATGGAAGATATCAGCTGTCATGCTGGTGTCAATTGGATGCTTCAAGCACAAGATAGGGTGGCATTGAAGGAGATGGAGGGACGATGTCAGCTGTCATGCTGGTGTCAATTGGATGCATCAAGCACAAGATAGAGTGGTATGGAAAGAGATGGAGGGACGATATCAGCTGTCATGCTGGTGTCAATTTAATATTTAATGCACACGATATAGTGGCTTGGAAGGAGATGGATGGAAGATAGCAGCTGTCATGCTGGTGTCAATTGGATGCTTCAAGCACAAGATAGAGTGGCATTGAAGGAGATGGAGGGACGATATCTGCTGTCATGCTGTTGTCAATTGGATGTTTAGAGCACAAGATAGAGTGGCTTGGAAGGAGATAGAGGGACGATATCAGCTGTCATGCTGGTGTCAATTGGATGCTTCTAGCACAAGATAGAGTGGCTTGGAAGGAGATGGAGGGACGATATCAGCTGTCATGCTGGTGTCAATTGAATATTTAATGCACTAGATATAGTGGCTTGGAAGGAGAAGGATGGATGATATCAGCTGTCATGCTGGTGTCAATTGGATGCTTCAAGCACAAGATAGAGTGGCATTGAAGGAGTTTGAGGGACGATATCAGCTGTCATGCTGGTGTCAATTTAATATTTAATGCACAAGATATAGTGGCTTGGAAGGAGATGGATGGAAGATAGCAGCTGTCATGCTGGTGTCAATTGGATGTTTAGAGCACAAGATAGAGTGGCATGGAAGGAGATGGAGGGACGAGATCAGCTGTCATGCTGGTGTCAATTTAATATTTAATGCACAAGATATAGTGGTTGGAAGGAGATGGATGGAAGATATCAACTCTCATGCTGGTGTCAATTGGATGCTTCAAGCACAAGATAGAGTGGCATTGAAGGAGATGGAAGGACGATATTAGCTGTCATGCTGGTGTCAATTGTATGCATTCAAGCACAAGATAGAGTGGCATGGAAGGAGATGGAGGGACGATATCTGCTGTCATGCTGTTGTCAATTGGATGTTTAGAGCACAAGATAGAGTGGCTTGGAAGGAGATAGAGGGACGATATCAGCTGTCATGCTGGTGTCAATTTAATATTAAATGCATAAGATATAGTGGCAGGGAAGCAGAAGGATGGAAGATATCAGCTGTCATGCTGGTGTCAATTGGATGCTTCAAGCACAAGATAGAGTGGCATTGAAGGAGATGGAGGGACGATATCAGCTATCATGCTGGTTTCAATTTAATATTTAATGCACAAGATATAGTGGCTTGGAAGGAGATGGATGGAAGATAGCAGCTGTCATGTTGGTGTCAATTGGATGTTTATAGCACAAGATAGAATGGCATGGAAGGAGATGGAGGTGCGATATCAGCTGTCATACTGGTGTCAATTTAATATTTAATGCACAAGATAGAGTGGCTTGGAAGGAGATGGATGGAAGATAGCAGCTGTCATGCTGGTGTCAATTGGATGTTTAGAGCACAAGATAGAGTGGCATGGAAGGAGATGGAGGGACGATATCAGCTGTCATGCTGGTGTCAATTTAATATTTAATGCACAAGATATAGTGGTTGAAGGAGATGGATGGAAGATATCAACTCTCATGCTGGTGTCAATTGGATGCTTCAAGCACAAGATAGAGTGGCATTGAAGGAGATGGAAGGACGATATCAGCTGTCATGCTGGTGTCAATTTAATATTTAATGCACAAGATATAGTGGCTTGTAAGGAGAAGGATGGATGATATCAGCTGTCATGCTGGTGTCAATTGGATGCTTCAAGCACAAGATAGAGTGGCATTGAAGGAGATGGAGGGACGATGTCAGCTGTCATGCTGGTGTCAATTGGATGCATCAAGCACAAGATAGAGTGGTATGGAAAGAGATGGAGGGACGATATCAGCTGTCATGCTGGTGTCAATTGGATGCATCAAGCACAATATAGAGTGGTATGGAAAGAGATGGAGGGATCATATCAGCTGTCATGCTGGTATCAATTGAATGTTTAGAGCACAAGATAGAGTGGCATGGAAGGAGATGGAGGAACGATATCAGCTGTCATGCTGGTGTCAATTTAATATTTAATGCACAAGATATAGTGGCTTGGAAGGAGATAGATGGAAGATAGCAGCTGTCATGCTGGTGTCAATTGGATGTTTAGAGCACAAGATAGAGTGGCTTGGAAGGAGATGGAGGGACGATATCAGCTGTCATGCTGGTGTCAATTTAATATTTAATGCACAAGATATAGTGGCTTGGAAGGAGAAGGATGGAAGATATCAGCTGTCATGCTGGTGTCAATGTGATGCTTCAAGCACAAGATAGAGTGGCATTGAAGGAGATGGAAGGACGATATCAGCTGTCATGCTGGTGTCAATTTAATATTTAATGCACAAGATATAGTGGCTTGTAAGGAGAAGGATGGATGATATCAGCTGTCATGCTGGTGTCTTGGAAGGAGATGGATGGAAGATAGCAGCTGTCATGCTGGTGTCAATTGGATGTTTAGAGCACAAGATAGAGTGGCTTGGAACGAGATGGAGGGACGATATCAGCTGTCATGCTGGTGTCAATTTAATATTTAATGCACAAGATATAGTGGCATGGAAGGAGAAGGATGGAACATATCAGCTGTCATGCTGGTGTCAATTGGATGCTTCAAGCACAAGATAGAGTGGCATTGAAGGAGATGGAGGGACGATATCTGCTGTCATGCTGTTGTCAATTGGATGTTTAGAACACAAGATAGACTGGCTTGGAAGGAGATAGAGGGACGATATCAGCTGTCATGCTGGTGTCAATTTAATATTTAATGCACAAGATATAGTGGCTTGGATGGAGATGGATGGAAGATAGCAGCTGTCATTCTGGTGTCAATTGGATGTTAAAAGCACAAGATAGAGTGGCATGGAAGGAGATGGAGGGACGATATCAGCTGTCATGCTGGTGTCAATTGTATGCATCAAGCACAAGATAGAGTAGCATGGAAGGAGATGGAGGGACGATATCTGCTGTCATGCTGTTGTCAATTGGATGTTTAGAGCACAAGATAGAGTGGCTTGGAAGGAGATAGAGGGACGATATCAGCTGTCATGCTGGTGTCAATTGGATGCTTCTAGCACAAGATAGAGTGGCTTGGAAGGAGATGGAGGGACGATATCAGCTGTCATGCTGGTGTCAATTGAATATTTAATGCACTAGATATAGTGGCTTGGAAGGAGAAGGATGTATGATATCAGCTGTCATGCTGGTGTCAATTGGATGCTTCAAGCACAAGATAGAGTGGCATTGAAGGAGTTTGAGGGACGATATCAGCAGTCATGCTGTTGTCAATTTAATATTTAATGCACAAGATATAGTGGCTTGGAAGCAGAAGGATGGAAGATATCAGCTGTCATGCTGGTGTCAATTGGATGCTTCAAGCACAAGATAGAGTGGCATTGAAGGAGATGGAGGGACGATATCAGCTGTCATGCTGGTGTCAATTTAATATTTAATGCACACGATATAGTGGCTTGGAAGGAGATGGATGGAAGATAGCAGCTGTCATGCTGGTGTCAATTGGATGCTTCAAGCACAAGATAGAGTGGCATTGAAGGAGATGGAGGGACGATATCTGCTGTCATGCTGTTGTCAATTGGATGTTTAGAGCACAAGATAGAGTGGCTTGGAAGGAGATGGAGGGACGATATCAGCTGTCATGCTGGTGTCAATTTAATATTTAATGCACAAGATATAGTGGCTTGGAAGCAGAAAGATGGAAGATATCAGCTGTCATGTTAGTGTGAATTGGATGCTTCAAGCACAAGATAGAGTGGCATTGAAGGAGATGGAGGGACGATATCAGCTGTCATGCTGGTGTCAATTTAATATTTAATGCACACGATATAGTGGCTTGGAAGGAGATGGATGGAAGATAGCAGCTGTCATGCTGGTGTCAATTGGATGTTTAGAGCACAAGATAGAGTGGCTTGGAACGAGATGGAGGGACGATATCAGCTGTCATGCTGGTGTCAATTTAATATTTAATGCACAAGATATAGTGGCATGAAAGGAGAAGGATGGAAGATATCAGCTGTCATGCTGGTGTCAATTGGATGCTTCAAGCACAAGATAGAGTGGCATTGAAGGAGATGGAAGGACGATGTCAGCTGTCATGCTGGTGTCAATTTAATAATTAATGCACAAGATATAGTGGCTTGGAAGGAGATGGATGGAAGATATCAACTGTCATGCTGGTGTCAATTGGATGCTTTAAGCACAAGATAGAGTGGCATTGAAGGAGATGGAGGGACGATATCAGCTGTCATGCTGGTGTCAATTGGATGTTTAGAGCACAAGATAGAGTGGCGTGGAAGGAGATGGAGGGACGATATCAGCTGTCATGCTGGTGTCAATTTAATATTTAATGCACAAGATAAAGTGGCTTGGAAGCAGAAGGATGGAAGATATCAGCTGTCATGTTAGTGTGAATTGGATGCTTCAAGCACAAGATAGAGTGGCATGGAAGGAGATGGAGGTACGATATCAGCTGTCATGCTGGTGTCAATTTAATATTTAATGCACAAGATATAGTGGCTTGGAAGGAGAAGGATGGAAGATATCAGCTGTCATGCTGGTGTCAATTGGATGCTTCAAGCACAAGATAGAGTGGCATTGAAGGAGATGGAGGGAAGATATCTGCTGTCATGCTGGTGTCAATTGGATGCTAAAAGCACAAGATAGAGTGGCATTGAAGGAGATGGAGGGACGATATCAGCTGTCATGCTGGTGTCAATTGGATGCATCAAGCACAAGATAGAGTGGTATGGAAAGAGATGGAGGGATCATATCAGCTGTCATGCTGGTATCAATTGAATGTTTAGAGCACAAGATAGAGTGGCTTGGAAGGAGATGGAGGGACGATATCAGCTGTCATGCTGGTGTCAATTTAATATTTAATGCACAAGATATAGTGGCTTGGAAGCAGAAGGATGGAAGATATCAGCTGTCATGTTGGTGTGAATTGGATGATTCAAGCACAAGATAGAGTGGCATTGAAGGAGATGGAGGGACGATATCAGCTGTCATGCTGGTGTCAATTTAATATTTAATGCACACGATATAGTGGCTTGGAAGGAGATGGATGGAAGATAGCAGCTGTCATGCTGGTGTCAATTGGATGTTTAGAGCACAAGATAGAGTGGCTTGGAAGGAGATGGAGGGACGATATCAGCTGTCATGCTGGTGTCAATTTAATATTTAATGCACAAGATATAGTGGCTTGGAAGGAGATGGATGGAAGATAGCAGCTGTCATTCTGGTGTCAATTGGATGTTTAGAGCACAAGATAGAGTGGCATGGAAGGAGATGGAGGGACGATATCAGCTGTCATGCTGGTGTCAATTGTATGCATCAAGCACAAGATAGAGTAGCATGGAAGGAGATGGAGGGACGATATCTGCTGTCATGCTGTTGTCAATTGGATATTTAGAGCACAAGATAGAGTGGCTTGGAAGGAGATGGAGGGACGATATCAGCAGTCATGCTGGTGTCAATTTAATATTTAATGCACAAGATATAGTGGCTTGGAAGCAGAAGGATGGAAGATATCAGCTGTCATGCTGGTGTCAATTGGATGCTTCAAGCACAAGATAGAGTGGCATTGAAGGAGATGGAGGGACGATATCAGCTGTCATGCTGGTGTCAATTTAATATTTAATGCACACGATATAGTGGCTTGGAAGGAGATGGATGGAAGATAGCAGCTGTCATGCTGGTGTCAATTGGATGCTTCAAGCACAAGATAGAGTGGCATTGAAGGAGATGGAGGGACGATATCTGCTGTCATGCTGTTGTCAATTGGATGTTTAGAGCACAAGATAGAGTGGCTTGGTAGGAGATGGAGGGACGATGTCAGCTGTCATGCTGGTGTCAATTGGATGCATCAAGCACAAGATAGAGTGGTATGGAAAGAGATGGAGGGACGATATCAGCTGTCATGCTGGTGTCAATTGGATGCATCAAGCAAAATATAGAGTGGTATGGAAAGAGATGGAGGGATCATATCAGCTGTCATGCTGGTATCAATTGAATGTTTAGAGCACAAGATAGAGTGGCTTGGAAGGAGATGGAGGGACGATATCAGCTGTCATGCTGGTGTCAATTTAATATTTAATGCACAAGATATAGTGGCATGGAAGGAGATGAAGGGACGATATCTGCTGTCATGCTGTTGTCAATTGGATGTTTAGAGCACAAGATAGAGTGGCTTGGAAGGAGATAGAGGGACGATATCAGCTGTCATGCTGGTGTCAATTTAATATTTAATGCATAAGATATAGTGGCTTGGAAGCAGAAGGATGGAAGATATCAGCTGTCATGCTGGTGTCAATTGGATGCTTCAAGCACAAGATAGAGTGGCATTGAAGGAGATGGAGGGACGATATCAGCTGTCATGCTGGTGTCAATTTAATATTTAATGCACACGATATAGTGGCTTGGAAGGAGATGGATGGAAGATAGCAGCTGTCATGCTGGTGTCAATTGGATGTTTAGAGCACAAGATAGAGTGGCTTGGAAGGAGATGGAGGGACGATATCAGCTGTCATGCTGGTGTCAATTTAATATTTAATGCACAAGATATAGTGGCTTGGAAGGAGATGGATGGAAGATAGCAGCTGTCATTCTGGTGTCAATTGGATGTTTAGAGCACAAGATAGAGTGGCATGGAAGGAGATGGAGGGACGATATCAGCTGTCATGCTGGTGTCAATTGTATGCATCAAGCACAAGATAGAGTAGCATGGAAGGAGATGGAGGGACGATATCTGCTGTCATGCTGTTGTCAATTGGATATTTAGAGCACAAGATAGAGTGGCTTGGAAGGAGATGGAGGGACGATATCAGCAGTCATGCTGGTGTCAATTTAATATTTAATGCACAAGATATAGTGGCTTGGAAGCAGAAGGATGGAAGATATCAGCTGTCATGCTGGTGTCAATTGGATGCTTCAAGCACAAGATAGAGTGGCATTGAAGGAGATGGAGGGACGATATCAGCTGTCATGCTGGTGTCAATTTAATATTTAATGCACACGATATAGTGGCTTGGAAGGAGATGGATGGAAGATAGCAGCTGTCATGCTGGTGTCAATTGGATGCTTCAAGCACAAGATAGAGTGGCATTGAAGGAGATGGAGGGACGATATCTGCTGTCATGCTGTTGTCAATTGGATGTTTAGAGCACAAGATAGAGTGGCTTGGAAGGAGATAGAGGGACGATATCAGCTGTCATGCTGGTGTCAATTGGATGCTTAATATTTAATACACTAGATATAGTGGCTTGGAAGGAGAAGGATGGATGATATCAGCTGTCATGCTGGTGTCAATTGGATGCTTCAAGCACAAGATAGAGTGGCATTGAAGGAGTTTGAGGGACGATATCAGCTGTCATGCTGGTGTCAATTTAATATTTAATGCACAAGATATAGTGGCTTGGAAGGAGATGGATGGAAGATAGCAGCTGTCATGCTGGTGTCAATTGGATGTTTAGAGCACAAGATAGAGTGGCATG
Source organism: Molanna angustata (assembly GCA_963576475.1). Taxonomy (NCBI): domain Eukaryota; kingdom Metazoa; phylum Arthropoda; class Insecta; order Trichoptera; family Molannidae; genus Molanna; species Molanna angustata. Next base: position 2,353,754 of record OY754983.1, on the reverse strand, counting down.
GAAGGAGATGGAGGGACGATATCAGCTGTCATGCTGGTGTCAATTTAATATTTAATGCACAAGATATAGTGGCTTGGAAGGAGAAGGATGGAAGATATCAGCTGTCATGCTGGTGTCAATTGGATGTTTAGAGCACAAGATAGAGTGGCTTGGAAGGAGATGGAGGGACGATATCAGCTGTCATGCTGGTGTCAATTTAATATTTAATGCACAAGATATAGTGGCTTGGAAGGAGAAGGATGGAAGATATCAGCTGTCATGCTGGTGTCAATTGGATGCTTCAAGCACAAGATAGAGTGGCATTGAAGGAGATGGAAGGACGATATCAGCTGTCATGCTGGTGTCAATTTAATATTAAATGCACAAGATATAGTGGTTTGTAAGGAGAAGGATGGATGATATCAGCTGTCATGCTGGTGTCAATTGGATGCTTCAAGCACAAGATAGAGTGGCATTGAAGGAGATGGAGGGACGATGTCAGCTGTCATGCTGGTGTCAATTGGATGCATCAAGCACACGATAGAGTGGTATGGAAAGAGATGGAGGGACGATATCAGCTGTCATGCTGGTGTCAATTGGATGCATCAAGCACAATATAGAGTGGTATGGAAAGAGATGGAGGGATCATATCAGCTGTCATGCTGGTATCAATTGAATGTTTAGAGCACAAGATAGAGTGGCTTGGAAGGAGATGGAGGGACGATATCAGCTGTCATGCTGGTGTCAATTTAATATTTAATGCACAAGATATAGTGGCTTGGAAGGAGAAGGATGGAAGATATCAGCTGTCATGCTGGTGTCAATTGGATGCTTCAAGCACAAGATAGAGTGGCATTGAAGGAGATGGAAGGACGATATCAGCTGTCATGCTGGTGTCAATTGTATGCATTCAAGCACAAGATAGAGTGGCATGGAAGGAGATGGAGGGACGATATCTGCTGTAATGCTGTTGTCAATTGGATGTTTAGAGCACAAGATAGAGTGGCTTGGAAGGAGATAGAGGGACGATATCAGCTGTCATGCTGGTGTCAATTTAATATTTAATGCATAAGATATAGTGGCTTGGAAGCAGAAGGATGGAAGATATCAGCTGTCATGCTGGTGTCAATTGGATGCTTCAAGCACAAGATAGAGTGGCATTGAAGGAGATGGAGGGACGATATCAGCTATCATGCTGGTGTCAATTTAATATTTAATGCACAAGATATAGTGGCTTAGAAGGAGATGGATGGAAGATAGCAGCTGTCATGTTGGTGTCAATTGGATGTTTATAGCACAAGATAGAATGGCATGGAAGGAGATGGAGGGACGATATCAGCTGTCATGCTGGTGTCAATTTAATATTTAAAGCACAAGATATAGTGGCTTGGAAGGAGATGGATGGAAGATATCAAAAGTCATGCTGGTGTCAATTGGATGCTTCAAGCACAAGATAGAGTGGCATTGAAGGAGATGGAGGGACGATATCAGCTGTCATGCTGGTGTCAATTGGATGCATCAAGCGCAAGATAGAGTGGCATGGAAGGAGATGGAGGTACGATATCAGCTGTCATACTGGTGTCAATTGGATGCTTGAAGCACAAAATGGTGTTTCTTGGAAGGAGATGGAGGGATGATATCAGCTCTCATGCTGGTGTCAATTTAATATTTAATGCACAAGATATAGTGGCTTGGAAGGAGATGGAGGGACGATATCAGCTGTCATGCTGGTGTCAATTTAATATTTAATGCACAAGATATAGTGGCTTGGAAGGAGAAGGATGGAAGATATCAGCTGTCATGCTGGTGTCAATTGGATGTTTAGAGCACAAGATAGAGTGGCTTGGAAGGAGATGGAGGGACGATATCAGCTGTCATGCTGGTGTCAATTTAATATTTAATGCACAAGATATAGTGGCTTGGAAGGAGAAGGATGGAAGATATCAGCTGTCATGCTGGTGTCAATTGGATGCTTCAAGCACAAGATAGAGTGGCATTGAAGGAGATGGAAGGACGATATCAGCTGTCATGCTGGTGTCAATTTAATATTTAATGCACAAGATATAGTGGTTTGTAAGGAGAAGGATGTATGATATCAGCTGTCATGCTGGTGTCAATTGGATGCTTCAAGCACAAGATAGAGTGGCATTGAAGGAGATGGAGGGACGATGTCAGCTGTCATGCTGGTGTCAATTGGATGCATCAAGCACAAGATAGAGTGGTATGGAAAGAGATGGAGGGACGATATCAGCTGTCATGCTGGTGTCAATTGGATGCATCAAGCACAATATAGAGTGGTATGGAAAGAGATGGAGGGATCATATCAGCTGTCATGCTGGTATCAATTGAATGTTTAGACCACAAGATAGAGTGGCATGGAAGGAGATGGAGGGACGATATCAGCTGTCATGCTGGTGTCAATTTAATATTTAATGCACAAGATATAGTGGCATGGAAGGAGATGGAGGGACGATATCTGCTGTCATGCTGTTGTCAATTGGATGTTTAGAGCACAAGATAGAGTGGCTTGGAAGGAGATGGAGGGACGATATCAGCTGTCATGCTGGTGTCAATTTAATATTTAATGCACAAGATATAGTGGCTTGGAAGCAGAAGGATGGAAGATATCAGCTGTCATGTTGGTGTGAATTGGATGATTCAAGCACAAGATAGAGTGGCATTGAAGGAGATGGAGGGACGATATCAGCTGTCATGCTGGTGTCAATTTAATATTTAATGCACACGATATAGTGGCTTGGAAGGAGATGGATGGAAGATAGCAGCTGTCATGCTGGTGTCAATTGGATGTTTAGAGCACAAGATAGAGTGGCTTGGAAGGAGATGGAGGGACGATATCAGCTGTCATGCTGGTGTCAATTTAATATTTAATGCACAAGATATAGTGGCTTGGAAGGAGATGGATGGAAGATAGCAGCTGTCATTCTGGTGTCAATTGGATGTTTAGAGCACAAGATAGAGTGGCATGGAAGGAGATGGAGGGACGATATCAGCTGTCATGCTGGTGTCAATTGTATGCATCAAGCACAAGATAGAGTAGCATGGAAGGAGATGGAGGGACGATATCTGCTGTCATGCTGTTGTCAATTGGATATTTAGAGCACAAGATAGAGTGGCTTGGAAGGAGATGGAGGGACGATATCAGCAGTCATGCTGGTGTCAATTTAATATTTAATGCACAAGATATAGTGGCTTGGAAGCAGAAGGATGGAAGATATCAGCTGTCATGCTGGTGTCAATTGGATGCTTCAAGCACAAGATAGAGTGGCATTGAAGGAGATGGAGGGACGATATCAGCTGTCATGCTGGTGTCAATTTAATATTTAATGCACACGATATAGTGGCTTGGAAGGAGATGGATGGAAGATAGCAGCTGTCATGCTGGTGTCAATTGGATGCTTCAAGCACAAGATAGAGTGGCATTGAAGGAGATGGAGGGACGATATCTGCTGTCATGCTGTTGTCAATTGGATGTTTAGAGCACAAGATAGAGTGGCTTGGTAGGAGATGGAGGGACGATGTCAGCTGTCATGCTGGTGTCAATTGGATGCATCAAGCACAAGATAGAGTGGTATGGAAAGAGATGGAGGGACGATATCAGCTGTCATGCTGGTGTCAATTGGATGCATCAAGCACAATATAGAGTGGTATGGAAAGAGATGGAGGGATCATATCAGCTGTCATGCTGGTATCAATTGAATGTTTAGAGCACAAGATAGAGTGGCTTGGAAGGAGATGGAGGGACGATATCAGCTGTCATGCTGGTGTCAATTTAATATTTAATGCACAAGATATAGTGGCATGGAAGGAGATGGAGGGACGATATCTGCTGTCATGCTGTTGTCAATTGGATGTTTAGAGCACAAGATAGAGTGGCTTGGAAGGAGATAGAGGGACGATATCAGCTGTCATGCTGGTGTCAATTTAATATTTAATGCATAAGATATAGTGGCTTGGAAGCAGAAGGATGGAAGATATCAGCTGTCATGCTGGTGTCAATTGGATGCTTCAAGCACAAGATAGAGTGGCATTGAAGGAGATGGAGGGACGATATCAGCTGTCATGCTGGTGTCAATTTAATATTTAATGCACACGATATAGTGGCTTGGAAGGAGATGGATGGAAGATAGCAGCTGTCATGCTGGTGTCAATTGGATGTTTAGAGCACAAGATAGAGTGGCTTGGAAGGAGATGGAGGGACGATATCAGCTGTCATGCTGGTGTCAATTTAATATTTAATGCACAAGATATAGTGGCTTGGAAGGAGATGGATGGAAGATAGCAGCTGTCATTCTGGTGTCAATTGGATGTTTAGAGCACAAGATAGAGTGGCATGGAAGGAGATGGAGGGACGATATCAGCTGTCATGCTGGTGTCAATTGTATGCATCAAGCACAAGATAGAGTAGCATGGAAGGAGATGGAGGGACGATATCTGCTGTCATGCTGTTGTCAATTGGATATTTAGAGCACAAGATAGAGTGGCTTGGAAGGAGATGGAGGGACGATATCAGCAGTCATGCTGGTGTCAATTTAATATTTAATGCACAAGATATAGTGGCTTGGAAGCAGAAGGATGGAAGATATCAGCTGTCATGCTGGTGTCAATTGGATGCTTCAAGCACAAGATAGAGTGGCATTGAAGGAGATGGAGGGACGATATCAGCTGTCATGCTGGTGTCAATTTAATATTTAATGCACACGATATAGTGGCTTGGAAGGAGATGGATGGAAGATAGCAGCTGTCATGCTGGTGTCAATTGGATGCTTCAAGCACAAGATAGAGTGGCATTGAAGGAGATGGAGGGACGATATCTGCTGTCATGCTGTTGTCAATTGGATGTTTAGAGCACAAGATAGAGTGGCTTGGAAGGAGATAGAGGGACGATATCAGCTGTCATGCTGGTGTCAATTGGATGCTTAATATTTAATACACTAGATATAGTGGCTTGGAAGGAGAAGGATGGATGATATCAGCTGTCATGCTGGTGTCAATTGGATGCTTCAAGCACAAGATAGAGTGGCATTGAAGGAGTTTGAGGGACGATATCAGCTGTCATGCTGGTGTCAATTTAATATTTAATGCACAAGATATAGTGGCTTGGAAGGAGATGGATGGAAGATAGCAGCTGTCATGCTGGTGTCAATTGGATGTTTAGAGCACAAGATAGAGTGGCATGGAAGGAGATGGAGGGACGATATCAGCTGTCATGCTGGTGTCAATTTAATATTTAATGCACAAGATATAGTGGCTTGGAAGGAGAAGGATGGAAGATATCAGCTGTCATGCTGGTGTCAATTGGATGTTTAGAGCACAAGATAGAGTGGCTTGGAAGGAGATGGAGGGACGATATCAGCTGTCATGCTGGTGTCAATTTAATATTTAATGCACAAGATATAGTGGCTTGGAAGGAGAAGGATGGAAGATATCAACTGTCATGCTGGTGTCAATTGGATGCTTCAAGCACAAGATAGAGTGGCATTGAAGGAGATGGAAGGACGATGTCAGCTGTCATGCTGGTGTCAATTGGATGCATCAAGCACAAGATAGAGTGGTATGGAAAGAGATGGAGGGACGATATCAGCTGTCATGCTGGTGTCAATTGGATGCATCAAGCACAATATAGAGTGGTATGGAAAGAGATGGAGGGATCATATCAGCTGTCATGCTGGTATCAATTGAATGTTTAGAGCACAAGATAGAGTGGCTTGGAAGGAGATGGAGGGACGATATCAGCTGTCATGCTGGTGTCAATTTAATATTTAATGCACAAGATATAGTGGCTTGGAAGGAGAAGGATGGAAGATATCAGCTGTCATGCTGGTGTCAATTGGATGCTTCAAGCACAAGATAGAGTGGCATTGAAGGAGATGGAAGGACGATATCAGCTGTCATGCTGGTGTCAATTGTATGCATTCAAGCACAAGATAGAGTGGCATGGAAGGAGATGGAGGGACGATATCTGCTGTCATGCTGTTGTCAATTGGATGTTTAGAGCACAAGATAGAGTGGCTTGGAAGGAGATAGAGGGACGATATCAGCTGTCATGCTGGTGTCAATTTCATATTTAATGCATAAGATATAGTGGCTTGGAAGCAGAAGGATGGAAGATATCAGCTGTCATGCTGGTGTCAATTGGATGCTTCAAGCACAAGATAGAGTGGCATTGAAGGAGATGGAGGGACGATATCAGCTATCATGCTGGTGTCAATTTAATATTTAATGCACAAGATATAGTGGCTTAGAAGGAGATGGATGGAAGATAGCAGCTGTCATGTTGGTGTCAATTGGATGTTTATAGCACAAGATAGAATGGCATGGAAGGAGATGGAGGGACGATATCAGCTGTCATGCTGGTGTCAATTTAATATTTAAAGCACAAGATATAGTGGCTTGGAAGGAGATGGATGGAAGATATCAACAGTCATGCTGGTGTCAATTGGATGCTTCAAGCACAAGATAGAGTGGCATTGAAGGAGATGGAGGGACGATATCAGCTGTCATGCTGGTGTCAATTGGATGCATCAAGCGCAAGATAGAGTGGCATGGAAGGAGATGGAGGTACGATATCAGCTGTCATACTGGTGTCAATTGGATGCTTGAAGCACAAAATGGTGTTTCTTGGAAGGAGATGGAGGGATGATATCAGCTCTCATGCTGGTGTCAATTTAATATTTAATGCACAAGATATAGTGGCTTGGAAGGAGAAGGATGGAAGATATCAGCTGTCATGCTGGTGTCAATTGGATGTTTAGAGCACAAGATAGAGTGGCTTGGAAGGAGATGGAGGGACGATATCAGCTGTCATGCTGGTGTCAATTTAATATTTAATGCACAAGATATAGTGGCTTGGAAGGAGAAGGATGGAAGATATCAGCTGTCATGCTGGTGTCAATTGGATGCTTCAAGCACGAGATAGAGTGGCATTGAAGGAGATGGAAGGACGATATCAGCTGTCATGCTGGTGTCAATTTAATATTTAATGCACAAGATATAGTGGTTTGTAAGGAGAAGGATGGATGATATCAGCTGTCATGCTGGTGTCAATTGGATGCTTCAAGCACAAGATAGAGTGGCATTGAAGGAGATGGAGGGACGATGTCAGCTGTCATGCTGGTGTCAATTGGATGCATCAAGCACAAGATAGAGTGGTATGGAAAGAGATGGAGGGACGATATCAGCTGTCATGCTGGTGTCAATTGGATGCATCAAGCACAATATAGAGTGGTATGGAAAGAGATGGAGGGATCATATCAGCTGTCATGCTGGTATCAATTGAATGTTTAGACCACAAGATAGAGTGGCATGGAAGGAGATGGAGGGACGATATCTGCTGTCATGCTGTTGTCAATTGGATATTTAGAGCACAAGATAGAGTGGCTTGGAAGGAGATGGAGGGACGATATCAGCAGTCATGCTGGTGTCAATTTAATATTTAATGCACAAGATATAGTGGCTTGGAAGCAGAAGGATGGAAGATATCAGCTGTCATGCTGGTGTCAATTGGATGCTTCAAGCACAAGATAGAGTGGCATTGAAGGAGATGGAGGGACGATATCAGCTGTCATGCTGGTGTCAATTTAATATTTAATGCACACGATATAGTGGCTTGGAAGGAGATGGATGGAAGATAGCAGCTGTCATGCTGGTGTCAATTGGATGCTTCAAGCACAAGATAGAGTGGCATTGAAGGAGATGGAGGGACGATATCTGCTGTCATGCTGTTGTCAATTGGATGTTTAGAGCACAAGATAGAGTGGCTTGGAAGGAGATAGAGGGACGATATCAGCTGTCATGCTGGTGTCAATTGGATGCTTAATATTTAATACACTAGATATAGTGGCTTGGAAGGAGAAGGATGGATGATATCAGCTGTCATGCTGGTGTCAATTGGATGCTTCAAGCACAAGATAGAGTGGCATTGAAGGAGTTTGAGGGACGATATCAGCTGTCATGCTGGTGTCAATTTAATATTTAATGCACAAGATATAGTGGCTTGGAAGGAGATGGATGGAAGATAGCAGCTGTCATGCTGGTGTCAATTGGATGTTTAGAGCACAAGATAGAGTGGCATGGAAGGAGATGGAGGGACGATATCAGCTGTCATGCTGGTGTCAATTTAATATTTAATGCACAAGATATAGTGGCTTGGAAGGAGAAGGATGGAAGATATCAGCTGTCATGCTGGTGTCAATTGGATGTTTAGAGCACAAGATAGAGTGGCTTGGAAGGAGATGGAGGGACGATATCAGCTGTCATGCTGGTGTCAATTTAATATTTAATGCACAAGATATAGTGGCTTGGAAGGAGAAGGATGGAAGATATCAACTGTCATGCTGGTGTCAATTGGATGCTTCAAGCACAAGATAGAGTGGCATTGAAGGAGATGGAAGGACGATATCAGCTGTCATGCTGGTGTCAATTTAATATTAAATGCACAAGATATAGTGGTTTGTAAGGAGAAGGATGGATGATATCAGCTGTCATGCTGGTGTCAATTGGATGCTTCAAGCACAAGATAGAGTGGCATTGAAGGAGATGGAGGGACGATGTCAGCTGTCATGCTGGTGTCAATTGGATGCATCAAGCACAAGATAGAGTGGTATGGAAAGAGATGGAGGGACGATATCAGCTGTCATGCTGGTGTCAATTGGATGCATCAAGCACAATATAGAGTGGTATGGAAAGAGATGGAGGGATCATATCAGCTGTCATGCTGGTATCAATTGAATGTTTAGAGCACAAGATAGAGTGGCTTGGAAGGAGATGGAGGGACGATATCAGCTGTCATGCTGGTGTCAATTTAATATTTAATGCACAAGATATAGTGGCTTGGAAGGAGAAGGATGGAAGATATCAGCTGTCATGCTGGTGTCAATTGGATGCTTCAAGCACAAGATAGAGTGGCATTGAAGGAGATGGAAGGACGATATCAGCTGTCATGCTGGTGTCAATTGTATGCATTCAAGCACAAGATAGAGTGGCATGGAAGGAGATGGAGGGACGATATCTGCTGTCATGCTGTTGTCAATTGGATGTTTAGAGCACAAGATAGAGTGGCTTGGAAGGAGATAGAGGGACGATATCAGCTGTCATGCTGGTGTCAATTTCATATTTAATGCATAAGATATAGTGGCTTGGAAGCAGAAGGATGGAAGATATCAGCTGTCATGCTGGTGTCAATTGGATGCTTCAAGCACAAGATAGAGTGGCATTGAAGGAGATGGAGGGACGATATCAGCTATCATGCTGGTGTCAATTTAATATTTAATGCACAAGATATAGTGGCTTAGAAGGAGATGGATGGAAGATAGCAGCTGTCATGTTGGTGTCAATTGGATGTTTATAGCACAAGATAGAATGGCATGGAAGGAGATGGAGGGACGATATCAGCTGTCATGCTGGTGTCAATTTAATATTTAAAGCACAAGATATAGTGGCTTGGAAGGAGATGGATGGAAGATATCAACAGTCATGCTGGTGTCAATTGGATGCTTCAAGCACAAGATAGAGTGGCATTGAAGGAGATGGAGGGACGATATCAGCTGTCATGCTGGTGTCAATTGGATGCATCAAGCGCAAGATAGAGTGGCATGGAAGGAGATGGAGGTACGATATCAGCTGTCATACTGGTGTCAATTGGATGCTTGAAGCACAAAATGGTGTTTCTTGGAAGGAGATGGAGGGATGATATCAGCTCTCATGCTGGTGTCAATTTAATATTTAATGCACAAGATATAGTGGCTTGGAAGGAGATGGAGGGACGATATCAGCTGTCATGCTGGTGTCAATTTAATATTTAATGCACAAGATATAGTGGCTTGGAAGGAGAAGGATGGAAGATATCAGCTGTCATGCTGGTGTCAATTGGATGTTTAGAGCACAAGATAGAGTGGCTTGGAAGGAGATGGAGGGACGATATCAGCTGTCATGCTGGTGTCAATTTAATATTTAATGCACAAGATATAGTGGCTTGGAAGGAGAAGGATGGAAGATATCAGCTGTCATGCTGGTGTCAATTGGATGCTTCAAGCACGAGATAGAGTGGCATTGAAGGAGATGGAAGGACGATATCAGCTGTCATGCTGGTGTCAATTTAATATTTAATGCACAAGATATAGTGGTTTGTAAGGAGAAGGATGGATGATATCAGCTGTCATGCTGGTGTCAATTGGATGCTTCAAGCACAAGATAGAGTGGCATTGAAGGAGATGGAGGGACGATGTCAGCTGTCATGCTGGTGTCAATTGGATGCATCAAGCACAAGATAGAGTGGTATGGAAAGAGATGGAGGGACGATATCAGCTGTCATGCTGGTGTCAATTGGATGCATCAAGCACAATATAGAGTGGTATGGAAAGAGATGGAGGGATCATATCAGCTGTCATGCTGGTATCAATTGAATGTTTAGACCACAAGATAGAGTGGCATGGAAGGAGATGGAGGGACGATATCAGCTGTCATGCTGGTGTCAATTTAATATTTAATGCACAAGATATAGTGGCATGGAAGGAGATGGAGGGACGATATCTGCTGTCATGCTGTTGTCAATTGGATGTTTAGAGCACAAGATAGAGTGGCTTGGAAGGAGATACAGGGACGATATCAGCTGTCATGCTGGTGTCAATTTAATATTTAATGCATAAGATATAGTGGCTTGGAAGCAGAAGGATGGAAGATATCAGCTGTCATGCTGGTGTCAATTGGATGCTTCAAAAACAAGATAGAGTGGCATTGAAGGAGATGGAGGGACGATATCAGCTATCATGCTGGTGTCAATTTAATATTTAATGCACAAGATATAGTGGCTTGGAAGAAGATGGATGGAAGATAGCAGCTGTCATGTTGGTGTCAATTGGATGTTTATAGCACAAGATAGAATGGCATGGAAGGAGATGGAGGGACGATATCAGCTGTCATGCTGGTGTCAATTTAATATTTAAAGCACAAGATATAGTGGCTTGGAAGGAGATGGATGGAAGATATCAACAGTCATGCTGGTGTCAATTGGATGCTTCAAGCACAAGATAGAGTGGCATTGAAGGAGATGGAGGGACGATATCAGCTGTCATGCTGGTGTCAATTGGATGCATCAAGCGCAAGATAGAGTGGCATGGAAGGAGATGGAGGTACGATATCAGCTGTCATACTGGTGTCAATTGGATGCTTGAAGCACAAAATGGTGTTTCTTGGAAGGAGATGGAGGGCTGATATCAGCTCTCATGCTGGTGTCAATTTAATATTTAATGCACAAGATATAGTGGCTTGGAAGGAGATGGAGGGACGATATCAGCTGTCATGCTGGTGTCAATTTAATATTTAATGCACAAGATATAGTGGCTTGGAAGGAGAAGGATGGAAGATATCAGCTGTCATGCTGGTGTCAATTGGATGTTTAGAGCACAAGATAGAGTGGCTTGGAAGGAGATGGAGGGACGATATCAGCTGTCATGCTGGTGTCAATTGTATGCATCAAGCACAAGATAGAGTAGCATGGAAGGAGATGGAGGGACGATATCTGCTGTCATGCTGTTGTCAATTGGATATTTAGAGCACAAGATAGAGTGGCTTGGAAGGAGATGGAGGGACGATATCAGCAGTCATGCTGGTGTCAATTTAATATTTAATGCACAAGATATAGTGGCTTGGAAGCAGAAGGATGGAAGATATCAGCTGTCATGCTGGTGTCAATTGGATGCTTCAAGCACAAGATAGAGTGGCATTGAAGGAGATGGAGGGACGATATCAGCTGTCATGCTGGTGTCAATTTAATATTTAATGCACACGATATAGTGGCTTGGAAGGAGATGGATGGAAGATAGCAGCTGTCATGCTGGTGTCAATTGGATGCTTCAAGCACAAGATAGAGTGGCATTGAAGGAGATGGAGGGACGATATCTGCTGTCATGCTGTTGTCAATTGGATGTTTAGAGCACAAGATAGAGTGGCTTGGAAGGAGATAGAGGGACGATATCAGCTGTCATGCTGGTGTCAATTGGATGCTTAATATTTAATACACTAGATATAGTGGCTTGGAAGGAGAAGGATGGATGATATCAGCTGTCATGCTGGTGTCAATTGGATGCTTCAAGCACAAGATAGAGTGGCATTGAAGGAGTTTGAGGGACGATATCAGCTGTCATGCTGGTGTCAATTTAATATTTAATGCACAAGATATAGTGGCTTGGAAGGAGATGGATGGAAGATAGCAGCTGTCATGCTGGTGTCAATTGGATGTTTAGAGCACAAGATAGAGTGGCATGGAAGGAGATGGAGGGACGATATCAGCTGTCATGCTGGTGTCAATTTAATATTTAATGCACAAGATATAGTGGCTTGGAAGGAGAAGGATGGAAGATATCAGCTGTCATGCTGGTGTCAATTGGATGTTTAGAGCACAAGATAGAGTGGCTTGGAAGGAGATGGAGGGACGATATCAGCTGTCATGCTGGTGTCAATTTAATATTTAATGCACAAGATATAGTGGCTTGGAAGGAGAAGGATGGAAGATATCAGCTGTCATGCTGGTGTCAATTGGATGCTTCAAGCACAAGATAGAGTGGCATTGAAGGAGATGGAAGGACGATATCAGCTGTCATGCTGGTGTCAATTTAATATTAAATGCACAAGATATAGTGGTTTGTAAGGAGAAGGATGGATGATATCAGCTGTCATGCTGGTGTCAATTGGATGCTTCAAGCACAAGATAGAGTGGCATTGAAGGAGATGGAGGGACGATGTCAGCTGTCATGCTGGTGTCAATTGGATGCATCAAGCACAAGATAGAGTGGTATGGAAAGAGATGGAGGGACGATATCAGCTGTCTTGCTGGTGTCAATTGGATGCATCAAGCACAATATAGAGTGGTATGGAAAGAGATGGAGGGATCATATCAGCTGTCATGCTGGTATCAATTGAATGTTTAGAGCACAAGATAGAGTGGCTTGGAAGGAGATGGAGGGACGATATCAGCTGTCATGCTGGTGTCAATTTAATATTTAATGCACAAGATATAGTGGCTTGGAAGGAGAAGGATGGAAGATATCAGCTGTCATGCTGGTGTCAATTGGATGCTTCAAGCACAAGATAGAGTGGCATTGTAGGAGATGGAAGGACGATATCAGCTGTCATGCTGGTGTCAATTGTATGCATTCAAGCACAAGATAGAGTGGCATGGAAGGAGATGGAGGGACGATATCTGCTGTCATGCTGTTGTCAATTGGATGTTTAGAGCACAAGATAGAGTGGCTTGGAAGGAGATAGAGGGACGATATCAGCTGTCATGCTGGTGTCAATTTAATATTTAATGCATAAGATATAGTGGCTTGGAAGCAGAAGGATGGAAGATATCAGCTGTCATGCTGGTGTCAATTGGATGCTTCAAGCACAAGAAAGAGTGGCATTGAAGGAGATGGAGGGACGATATCAGCTATCATGCTGGTGTCAATTTAATATTTAATGCACAAGATATAGTGGCTTGGAAGGAGATGGATGGAAGATAGCAGCTGTCATGTTGGTGTCAATTGGATGTTTATAGCACAAGATAGAATGGCATGGAAGGAGATGGAGGGACGATATCAGCTGTCATGCTGGTGTCAATTTAATATTTAAAGCACAAGATATAGTGGCTTGGAAGGAGATGGATGGAAGATTTCAACAGTCATGCTGGTGTCAAATGTATGCTTCAAGCACAAGATAGAGTGGCATTGAAGGAGATGGAGGGACGATATCAGCTGTCATGCTGGTGTCAATTGGATGCATCAAGCGCAAGATAGAGTGGCATGGAAGTAGATGGAGGTACGATATCAGCTGTCATACTGGTGTCAATTTAATATTTAATGCACAAGATAGAGTGGCTTGGAAGGAGAAGGATGGAAGATATCAACTGTCATGTTGGTATCAATTGGATGCTTGAAGCACAAGATAGATTGGCATGAAAAGTGATGGAGGGACGATATCAGCTGTCATACTGGTGTCAATTGGATGCTTGAAGCACAAAATGGTGTTTCTTGGAAGGAGATGGAGGGATGATATCAGCTCTCATGCTGGTGTCAATTTAATATTTAATGCACAAGATATAGTGGCTTGGAAGGAGATGGATGGAAGATAGCAGCTGTCATGCTGGTGTCAATTGGATGTTTAGAGCACAAGATAGAGTGGCTTGGAAGGAGATGGAGGGACGATATCAGCTGTCATGCTGGTGTCAATTTAATATTTAATGCACAAGATATAGTGGCTTGGAAGGAGATAGATGGAAGATAGCAGCTGTCATGCTGGTGTCAATTGGATGTTTAGAGCACAAGATAGAGTGGCTTGGAAGGAGATGGAGGGACGATATCAGCTGTCATGCTGGTGTCAATTTAATATTTAATGCACAAGATATAGTGGCTTGGAAGGAGATAGATGGAAGATAGCAGCTGTCATGCTGGTGTCAATTGGATGTTTAGAGCACAAGATAGAGTGGCTTGGAAGGAGATGGAGGGACGATATCAGCTGTCATGCTGGTGTCAATTTAATATTTAATGCACAAGATATAGTGGCTTGGAAGGAGATAGATGGAAGATAGCAGCTGTCATGCTGGTGTCAATTGGATGTTTAGAGCACAAGATAGAGTGGCTTGGAAGGAGATGGAGGGACGATATCAGCTGTCATGCTGGTGTCAATTTAATATTTAATGCACAAGATATAGTGGCTTGGAAGGAGAAGGATGGAAGATATCAGCTGTCATGCTGGTGTCAATTGGATGCTTCAAGCACAAGATAGAGAGGCATTGAAGGAGATGGAAGGACGATATCAGCTGTCATGCTGGTGTCAATTTAATATTTAATGCACAAGATATAGTGGCTTGTAAGGAGAAGGATGGATGATATCAGCTGTCATGCTGGTGTCAATTGGATGCTTCAAGCACAAGATAGAGTGGCATTGAAGGAGATGGAGGGACGATGTCAGCTGTCATGCTGGTGTCAATTTAATATTTAATGCACAAGATATAGTGGCTTGGAAGGAGAAGGATGGAAGATATCAGCTGTCATGCTGGTGTCAATTGGATGCTTCAAGCACAAGATAGGGTGGCATTGAAGGAGATGGAGGGACGATGTCAGCTGTCATGCTGGTGTCAATTGGATGCATCAAGCACAAGATAGAGTGGTATGGAAAGAGATGGAGGGACGATATCAGCTGTCATGCTGGTGTCAATTTAATATTTAATGCACACGATATAGTGGCTTGGAAGGAGATGGATGGAAGATAGCAGCTGTCATGCTGGTGTCAATTGGATGCTTCAAGCACAAGATAGAGTGGCATTGAAGGAGATGGAGGGACGATATCTGCTGTCATGCTGTTGTCAATTGGATGTTTAGAGCACAAGATAGAGTGGCTTGGAAGGAGATAGAGGGACGATATCAGCTGTCATGCTGGTGTCAATTGGATGCTTCTAGCACAAGATAGAGTGGCTTGGAAGGAGATGGAGGGACGATATCAGCTGTCATGCTGGTGTCAATTGAATATTTAATGCACTAGATATAGTGGCTTGGAAGGAGAAGGATGGATGATATCAGCTGTCATGCTGGTGTCAATTGGATGCTTCAAGCACAAGATAGAGTGGCATTGAAGGAGTTTGAGGGACGATATCAGCTGTCATGCTGGTGTCAATTTAATATTTAATGCACAAGATATAGTGGCTTGGAAGGAGATGGATGGAAGATAGCAGCTGTCATGCTGGTGTCAATTGGATGTTTAGAGCACAAGATAGAGTGGCATGGAAGGAGATGGAGGGACGAGATCAGCTGTCATGCTGGTGTCAATTTAATATTTAATGCACAAGATATAGTGGTTGGAAGGAGATGGATGGAAGATATCAACTCTCATGCTGGTGTCAATTGGATGCTTCAAGCACAAGATAGAGTGGCATTGAAGGAGATGGAAGGACGATATCAGCTGTCATGCTGGTGTCAATTGTATGCATTCAAGCACAAGATAGAGTGGCATGGAAGGAGATGGAGGGACGATATCTGCTGTCATGCTGTTGTCAATTGGATGTTTAGAGCACAAGATAGAGTGGCTTGGAAGGAGATAGAGGGACGATATCAGCTGTCATGCTGGTGTCAATTTAATATTAAATGCATAAGATATAGTGGCAGGGAAGCAGAAGGATGGAAGATATCAGCTGTCATGCTGGTGTCAATTGGATGCTTCAAGCACAAGATAGAGTGGCATTGAAGGAGATGGAGGGACGATATCAGCTATCATGCTGGTTTCAATTTAATATTTAATGCACAAGATATAGTGGCTTGGAAGGAGATGGATGGAAGATAGCAGCTGTCATGTTGGTGTCAATTGGATGTTTATAGCACAAGATAGAATGGCATGGAAGGAGATGGAGGTGCGATATCAGCTGTCATACTGGTGTCAATTTAATATTTAATGCACAAGATAGAGTGGCTTGGAAGGAGATGGATGGAAGATAGCAGCTGTCATGCTGGTGTCAATTGGATGTTTAGAGCACAAGATAGAGTGGCATGGAAGGAGATGGAGGGACGATATCAGCTGTCATGCTGGTGTCAATTTAATATTTAATGCACAAGATATAGTGGTTGAAGGAGATGGATGGAAGATATCAACTCTCATGCTGGTGTCAATTGGATGCTTCAAGCACAAGATAGAGTGGCATTGAAGGAGATGGAAGGACGATATCAGCTGTCATGCTGGTGTCAATTTAATATTTAATGCACAAGATATAGTGGCTTGTAAGGAGAAGGATGGATGATATCAGCTGTCATGCTGGTGTCAATTGGATGCTTCAAGCACAAGATAGAGTGGCATTGAAGGAGATGGAGGGACGATGTCAGCTGTCATGCTGGTGTCAATTGGATGCATCAAGCACAAGATAGAGTGGTATGGAAAGAGATGGAGGGACGATATCAGCTGTCATGCTGGTGTCAATTGGATGCATCAAGCACAATATAGAGTGGTATGGAAAGAGATGGAGGGATCATATCAGCTGTCATGCTGGTATCAATTGAATGTTTAGAGCACAAGATAGAGTGGCATGGAAGGAGATGGAGGGACGATATCAGCTGTCATGCTGGTGTCAATTTAATATTTAATGCACAAGATATAGTGGCTTGGAAGGAGATAGATGGAAGATAGCAGCTGTCATGCTGGTGTCAATTGGATGTTTAGAGCACAAGATAGAGTGGCTTGGAAGGAGATGGAGGGACGATATCAGCTGTCATGCTGGTGTCAATTTAATATTTAATGCACAAGATATAGTGGCTTGGAAGGAGAAGGATGGAAGATATCAGCTGTCATGCTGGTGTCAATGTGATGCTTCAAGCACAAGATAGAGTGGCATTGAAGGAGATGGAAGGACGATATCAGCTGTCATGCTGGTGTCAATTTAATATTTAATGCACAAGATATAGTGGCTTGTAAGGAGAAGGATGGATGATATCAGCTGTCATGCTGGTGTCTTGGAAGGAGATGGATGGAAGATAGCAGCTGTCATGCTGGTGTCAATTGGATGTTTAGAGCACAAGATAGAGTGGCTTGGAACGAGATGGAGGGACGATATCAGCTGTCATGCTGGTGTCAATTTAATATTTAATGCACAAGATATAGTGGCATGGAAGGAGAAGGATGGAACATATCAGCTGTCATGCTGGTGTCAATTGGATGCTTCAAGCACAAGATAGAGTGGCATTGAAGGAGATGGAGGGACGATATCTGCTGTCATGCTGTTGTCAATTGGATGTTTAGAACACAAGATAGACTGGCTTGGAAGGAGATAGAGGGACGATATCAGCTGTCATGCTGGTGTCAATTTAATATTTAATGCACAAGATATAGTGGCTTGGATGGAGATGGATGGAAGATAGCAGCTGTCATTCTGGTGTCAATTGGATGTTAAAAGCACAAGATAGAGTGGCATGGAAGGAGATGGAGGGACGATATCAGCTGTCATGCTGGTGTCAATTGTATGCATCAAGCACAAGATAGAGTAGCATGGAAGGAGATGGAGGGACGATATCTGCTGTCATGCTGTTGTCAATTGGATGTTTAGAGCACAAGATAGAGTGGCTTGGAAGGAGATAGAGGGACGATATCAGCTGTCATGCTGGTGTCAATTGGATGCTTCTAGCACAAGATAGAGTGGCTTGGAAGGAGATGGAGGGACGATATCAGCTGTCATGCTGGTGTCAATTGAATATTTAATGCACTAGATATAGTGGCTTGGAAGGAGAAGGATGTATGATATCAGCTGTCATGCTGGTGTCAATTGGATGCTTCAAGCACAAGATAGAGTGGCATTGAAGGAGTTTGAGGGACGATATCAGCAGTCATGCTGTTGTCAATTTAATATTTAATGCACAAGATATAGTGGCTTGGAAGCAGAAGGATGGAAGATATCAGCTGTCATGCTGGTGTCAATTGGATGCTTCAAGCACAAGATAGAGTGGCATTGAAGGAGATGGAGGGACGATATCAGCTGTCATGCTGGTGTCAATTTAATATTTAATGCACACGATATAGTGGCTTGGAAGGAGATGGATGGAAGATAGCAGCTGTCATGCTGGTGTCAATTGGATGCTTCAAGCACAAGATAGAGTGGCATTGAAGGAGATGGAGGGACGATATCTGCTGTCATGCTGTTGTCAATTGGATGTTTAGAGCACAAGATAGAGTGGCTTGGAAGGAGATGGAGGGACGATATCAGCTGTCATGCTGGTGTCAATTGAATATTTAATGCACTAGATATAGTGGCTTGGAAGGAGAAGGATGGATGATATCAGCTGTCATGCTGGTGTCAATTGGATGCTTCAAGCACAAGATAGAGTGGCATTGAAGGAGTTTGAGGGACGATATCAGCTGTCATGCTGGTGTCAATTTAATATTTAATGCACAAGATATAGTGGCTTGGAAGGAGATGGATGGAAGATAGCAGCTGTCATGCTGGTGTCAATTGGATGTTTAGAGCACAAGATAGAGTGGCATGGAAGGAGATGGAGGGACGATATCAGCTGTCATGCTGGTGTCAATTTAATATTTAATGCACAAGATATAGTGGTTGGAAGGAGATGGATGGAAGATATCAACTCTCATGCTGGTGTCAATTGGATGCTTCAAGCACAAGATAGAGTGGCATTGAAGGAGATGGAAGGACGATATCAGCTGTCATGCTGGTGTCAATTGTATGCATTCAAGCACAAGATAGAGTGGCATGGAAGGAGATGGAGGGACGATATCTGCTGTCATGCTGTTGTCAATTGGATGTTTAGAGCACAAGATAGAGTGGCTTGGAAGGAGATAGAGGGACGATATCAGCTGTCATGCTGGTGTCAATTTAATGCATAAGATATAGTGGCTTGGAAGCAGAAGGATGGAAGATATCAGCTGTCATGCTGGTGTCAATTGGATGCTTCAAGCACAAGATAGAGTGGCATTGAAGGTGATGGAGGGACGATATCAGCTATCATGCTGGTGTCAATTTAATATTTAATGCACAAGATATAGTGGCTTGGAAGGAGATGGATGGAAGATAGCAGCTGTCATGTTGGTGTCAATTGGATGTTTATAGCACAAGATAGAATGGCATGGAAGGAGATGGAGGTGCGATATCAGCTGTCATACTGGTGTCAATTTAATATTTAATGCACAAGATAGAGTGGCTTGGAAGGAGATGGATGGAAGATAGTGGAGGGACGATATCAGCTGTCATGCTGGTGTCAATTTAATATTTAATGCACAAGATATAGTGGCTTGTAAGGAGAAGGATGGATGATATCAGCTGTCATGCTGGTGTCAATTGGATGCTTCAAGCACAAGATAGAGTGGCATTGAAGGAGATGGAGGGACGATGTCAGCTGTCATGCTGGTGTCAATTTAATATTTAATGCACAAGATATAGTGGCTTGGAAGGAGATGGATGGAAGATATCAACTGTCATGCTGGTGTCAATTGGATGCTTTAAGCACAAGATAGAGTGGCATTGAAGGAGATGGAGGGATGATATCAGCTGTCATGCTGGTGTCAATTGGATGTTTAGAGCACAAGATAGAGTGGCGTGGAAGGAGATGGAGGGAGTTTATCAGCTGTCTGCTGGTGTCAATTTAATATTTAATGCACAAGATATAGTGGCTTGGAAGCAGAAGGATGGAAGATATCAGCTGTCATGTTTGTGTGAATTGGATGCTTCAAGTACAAGATAGAGTGGCATTGAAGGAGATGGATGGACGATATCAGCTGTCATGCTGGTGTCAATTTAATATTTAATGCACACGATATAGTGTCTTGGAAGGAGATGGATGGAAGATAGCAGCTGTCATGCTGGTGTCAATTGGATGTTTAGAGCACAAGATAGAGTGGCTTGGAACGAGATGGAGGGACGATATCAGCTGTCATGCTGGTGTCAATTTAATATTTAATGCACAAGATATAGTGGCATGGAAGGAGAAGGATGGAACATATCAGCTGTCATGCTGGTGTCAATTGGATGCTTCAAGCACAAGATAGAGTAGCATTGAAGGAGATGGAGGGACGATATCTGCTGTCATGCTGTTGTCAATTGGATGTTTAGAGCACAAGATAGACTGGCTTGGAAGGAGATAGAGGGACGATATCAGCTGTCATGCTGGTGTCAATTTAATATTTAATGCACAAGATATAGTGGCTTGGATGGAGATGGATGGAAGATAGCAGCTGTCATTCTGGTGTCAATTGGATGTTAAAAGCACAAGATAGAGTGGCATGGAAGGAGATGGAGGGACGATATCAGCTGTCATGCTGGTGTCAATTGTATGCATCAAGCACAAGATAGAGTAGCATGGAAGGAGATGGAGGGACGATATCTGCTGTCATGCTGTTGTCAATTGGATGTTTAGAGCACAAGATAGAGTGGCTTGGAAGGAGATAGAGGGACGATATCAGCTGTCATGCTGGTGTCAATTGGATGCTTCTAGCACAAGATAGAGTGGCTTGGAAGGAGATGGAGGGACGATATCAGCTGTCATGCTGGTGTCAATTGAATATTTAATGCACTAGATATAGTGGCTTGGAAGGAGAAGGATGGATGATATCAGCTGTCATGCTGGTGTCAATTGGATGCTTCAAGCACAAGATAGAGTGGCATTGAAGGAGTTTGAGGGACGATATCAGCAGTCATGCTGTTGTCAATTTAATATTTAATGCACAAGATATAGTGGCTTGGAAGCAGAAGGATGGAAGATATCAGCTGTCATGCTGGTGTCAATTGGATGCTTCAAGCACAAGATAGAGTGGCATTGAAGGAGTTTGAGGGACGATATCAGCAGTCATGCTGTTGTCAATTTAATATTTAATGCACAAGATATAGTGGCTTGGAAGCAGAAGGATGGAAGATATCAGCTGTCATGCTGGTGTCAATTGGATGCTTCAAGCACAAGATAGAGTGGCATTGAAGGAGATGGAGGGACGATATCAGCTGTCATGCTGGTGTCAATTTAATATTTAATGCACACGATATAGTGGCTTGGAAGGAGATGGATGGAAGATAGCAGCTGTCATGCTGGTGTCAATTGGATGCTTCAAGCACAAGAAAGAGTGGCATTGAAGGAGATGGAGGGACGATATCTGCTGTCATGCTGTTGTCAATTGGATGTTTAGAGCACAAGATAGAGTGGCTTGGAAGGAGATGGAGGGACGATATCAGCTGTCATGCTGGTGTAAATTGAATATTTAATGCACTAGATATAGTGGCTTGGAAGGAGATGGAGGGACGATATCAGCTGTCATGCTGGTGTCAATTTAATATTTAATGCACAAGATATAGTGGTTGGAAGGAGATGGATGGAAGATATCAACTCTCATGCTGGTGTCAATTGGATGCTTCAAGCACAAGATAGAGTGGCATTGAAGGAGATGGAAGGACGATATCAGCTGTCATGCTGGTGTCAATTGTATGCATTCAAGCACAAGATAGAGTTGCATGGAAGGAGATGGAGGGACGATATCTGCTGTCATTCTGTTGTCAATTGGATGTTTAGAGCACAAGATAGAGTGGCTTGGAAGGAGATAGAGGGACGATATCAGCTGTCATGCTGGTGTCAATTTAAGATTTAATGCATAAGATATAGTGGCTTGGAAGCAGAAGGATGGAAGATATCAGCTGTCATGCTGGTGTCAATTGGATGCTTCAAGCACAAGATAGAGTGGCATTGAAGGTGATGGAGGGACGATATCAGCTATCATGCTGGTGTCAATTTAATATTTAATGCACAAGATATAGTGGCTTGGAAGGAGATGGATGGAAGATAGCAGCTGTCATGTTGGTGTCAATTGGATGTTTATAGCACAAGATAGAATGGCATGGAAGGAGATGGAGGTGCGATATCAGCTGTCATACTGGTGTCAATTTAATATTTAATGCACAAGATAGAGTGGCTTGGAAGGAGATGGATGGAAGATAGCAGCTGTCATGCTGGTGTCAATTGGATGTTTAGAGCACAAGATAGAGTGGCATGGAAGGAGATGGAGGGACGATATCAGCTGTCATGCTGGTGTCAATTTATTATTTAATGCACAAGATATAGTGGTTGGAAGGAGATGGATGGAAGATATCAACTCTCATGCTGGTGTCAATTGGATGCTTCAAGCACAAGATAGAGTGGCATTGAAGGAGATGGAAGGACGATATCAGCTGTCATGCTGGTGTCAATTGTATGCATTCAAGCACAAGATAGAGTGGCATGGAAGGAGATGGAGGGACGATATCTGCTGTCATGCTGTTGTCAATTGGATGTTTAGAGCACAAGATAGAGTGGCTTGGAAGGAGATAGAGGGACGATATCAGCTGTCATGCTGGTGTCAATTTAATATTTAATGCATAAGATATAGTGGCTTGGAAGCAGAAGGATGGAAGATATCAGCTGTCATGCTGGTGTCAATTGGATGCTTCAAGCACAAGATAGAGTGGCATTGAAGGTGATGGAGGGACGATATCAGCTATCATGCTGGTGTCAATTTAATATTTAATGCACAAGATATAGTGGCTTGGAAGGAGATGGATGGAAGATAGCAGCTGTCATGTTGGTGTCAATTGGATGTTTATAGCACAAGATAGAATGGCATGGAAGAGATGGAGGTGCGATATCAGCTGTCATACTGGTGTCAATTTAATATTTAATGCACAAGATAGAGTGGCTTGGAAGGAGATGGATGGAAGATAGCAGCTGTCATGCTGGTGTCAATTGGATGTTTAGAGCACAAGATAGAGTGGCACGGAAGGAGATGGAGGGACGATATCAGCTGTCATGCTGGTGTCAATTTAATATTTAATGCACAAGATAGAGTGGTTGGAAGGAGATGGATGGAAGATATCAACTCTCATGCTGGTGTCAATTGGATGCTTCAAGCACAAGAAAGAGTGGCATTGAAGGAGATGGAAGGACGATATCAGCTGTCATGCTGGTGTCAATTTAATATTTAATGCACAAGATATAGTGGCTTGTAAGGAGAAGGATGGATGATATCAGCTGTCATGCTGGTGTCAATTGGATGCTTCAAGCACAATATAGAGTGGCATTGAAGGAGATGGAGGGACGATGTCAGCTGTCATGCTGGTGTCAATTTAATATTTAATGCACAAGATATAGTGGCTTGGAAGGAGATGGATGGAAGATATCAACTGTCATGCTGGTGTCAATTGGATGCTTTAAGCACAAGATAGAGTGGCATTGAAGGAGATGGAGGGACGATATCAGCTGTCATGCTGGTGTCAATTGGATGTTTAGAGCACAAGATAGAGTGGCGTGGAAGGAGATGGAGGGACGATATCAGCTGTCTGCTGGTGTCAATTTAATATTTAATGCACAAGATATAGTGGCTTGGAAACAGAAGGATGGAAGATATCAGCTGTCATGTAAGTGTGAATTGGATGCTTCAAGCACAAGATAGAGTGGCATTGAAGGAGATGGATGGACGATATCAGCTGTCATGCTGGTGTCAATTTAATATTTAATGCACACGATATAGTGGCTTGGAAGGAGATGGATGGAAGATAGCAGCTGTCATGCTGGTGTCAATTAGATGTTTAGAGCACAAGATAGAGTGGCTTGGAACGAGATGGAGGGACGATATCAGCTGTCATGCTGGTGTCAATTGGATGCTTCAAGCACAAGATAGAGTGGCATTGAAGGAGATGGAGGGACGATATCTGCTGTCATGCTGTTGTCAATTGGATGTTTAGAGCACAAGATATAGTGGCTTGGAAGGAGATAGAGGGACGATATCAGCTGTCATGCTTGTGTCAATTTAATATTTAATGCACAAGATATAGTGGCTTGGAAGGAGATGGATGGAAGATAGCAGCTGTCATTCTGGTGTCAATTGGATGTTTAGAGCACAAGATAGAGTGGCATGGAAGGAGATGGAGGGACGATATCAGCTGTCATGCTGGTGTCAATTGTATGCATCAAGCACAAGATAGAGTGGCATGGAAGGAGATGAAGGGACGATATCTGATGTCATGCTGTTGTCAATTTAATATTTAATGCACAAGATATAGTGGCTTGGAAGGAGATGGATGGAAGATAGCAGCTGTCATGCTGGTGTCAATTGGATGTTTAGAGCACAAGATAGAGTGGCTTGGAACGAGATGGAGGGACGATATCAGCTGTCATGCTGGTGTCAGTTTAATATTTAATGCACAAGATATAGTGGCTTGGAAGGAGAAGGATGGAAGATACCAGCTGACATGCTGGTGTCAATTGGATGCTTCAAGCACAAGATAGAGTGGCATTGAAGGAGATGGAGGGACGATATCTGCTGTCATGCTGTTGTCAATTGGATGTTTAGAGCACAAGATAGAGTG
The DNA here is from genome assembly GCA_963576475.1 of Molanna angustata. Lineage (NCBI taxonomy): Eukaryota > Metazoa > Arthropoda > Insecta > Trichoptera > Molannidae > Molanna > Molanna angustata. The sequence goes on along the minus strand of OY754983.1, from coordinate 2,328,913 downwards.
GCTTGGAAGGAGATAGAGGGACGATATCAGCTGTCATGCTGGTGTCAATTTAAGATTTAATGCATAAGATATAGTGGCTTGGAAGCAGAAGGATGGAAGATATCAGCTGTCATGCTGGTGTCAATTGGATGCTTCAAGCACAAGATAGAGTGGCATTGAAGGAGATGGAAGGACGATATCAGCTGTCATGCTGGTGTCAATTGTATGCATTCAAGCACAAGATAGAGTGGCATGGAAGGAGATGGAGGGACGATATCTGCTGTCATGCTGTTGTCAATTGGATGTTTAGAGCAAAAGATAGAGTGGCTTGGAAGGAGATAGAGGGACGATATCAGCTGTCATGCTGGTGTCAATTTAAGATTTAATGCATAAGATATAGTGGCTTGGAAGCAGAAGGATGGAAGATATCAGCTGTCATGCTGGTGTCAATTGGATGCTTCAAGCACAAGATAGAGTGGCATTGAATGTGATGGAGGGACGATATCAGCTATCATGCTGGTGTCAATTTAATATTTAATGCACAAGATATAGTGGCTTGGAAGGAGATGGATGGAAGATAGCAGCTGTCATGTTGGTGTCAATTGGATGTTTATAGCACAAGATAGAATGGCATGGAAGGAGATGGAGGTGCGATATCAGCTGTCATACTGGTGTCAATTTAATATTTAATGCACAAGATAGAGTGGCTTGGAAGGAGATGGATGGAAGATAGCAGCTGTCATGCTGGTGTCAATTGGATGTTTAGAGCACAAGATAGAGTGGCATGGAAGGAGATGGAGGGACGATATCAGCTGTCATGCTGGTGTCAATTTATTATTTAATGCACAAGATATAGTGGTTGGAAGGAGATGGATGGAAGATATCAACTCTCATGCTGGTGTCAATTGGATGCTTCAAGCACAAGATAGAGTGGCATTGAAGGAGATGGAAGGACGATATCAGCTGTCATGCTGGTGTCAATTGTATGCATTCAAGCACAAGATAGAGTGGCATGGAAGGAGATGGAGGGACGATATCTGCTGTCATGCTGTTGTCAATTGGATGTTTAGAGCACAAGATAGAGTGGCTTGGAAGGAGATAGAGGGACGATATCAGCTGTCATGCTGGTGTCAATTTAATATTTAATGCATAAGATATAGTGGCTTGGAAGCAGAAGGATGGAAGATATCAGCTGTCATGCTGGTGTCAATTGGATGCTTCAAGCACAAGATAGAGTGGCATTGAAGGTGATGGAGGGACGATATCAGCTATCATGCTGGTGTCAATTTAATATTTAATGCACAAGATATAGTGGCTTGGAAGGAGATGGATGGAAGATAGCAGCTGTCATGTTGGTGTCAATTGGATGTTTATAGCACAAGATAGAATGGCATGGAAGGAGATGGAGGTGCGATATCAGCTGTCATACTGGTGTCAATTTTATATTTAATGCACAAGATAGAGTGGCTTGGAAGGAGATGGATGGAAGATAGCAGCTGTCATGCTGGTGTCAATTGGATGTTTAGAGCACAAGATAGAGTGGCACGGAAGGAGATGGAGGGACGATATCAGCTGTCATGCTGGTGTCAATTTAATATTTAATGCACAAGATATAGTGGTTGGAAGGAGATGGATGGAAGATATCAACTCTCATGCTGGTGTCAATTGGATGCTTCAAGCACAAGATAGAGTGGCATTGAAGGAGATGGAAGGACGATATCAGCTGTCATGCTGGTGTCAATTTAATATTTAATGCACAAGATATAGTGGCTTGTAAGGAGAAGGATGGATGATATCAGCTGTCATGCTGGTGTCAATTGGATGCTTCAAGCACAAGATAGAGTGGCATTGAAGGAGATGGAGGGACGATGTCAGCTGTCATGCTGGTGTCAATTGGATGCATCAAGCACAAGATAGAGTGGTATGGAAAGAGATGGAGGGACGATATCTGCTGTCATGCTGGTGTCAATTGGATGCATCAAGCACAATATAGAGTGGTATGGAAAGAGATGGAGGGATCATATCAGCTGTCATGCTGGTATCAATTGAATGTTTAGAGCACAAGATAGAGTGGCATGGCAGGAGATGGAGGGACGATATCAGCTGTCATGCTGGTGTCAATTTAATATTTAATGCACAAGATATAGTGGCTTGCAAGGAGATAGATGGAAGATAGCAGCTGTCATGCTGGTGTCAATTGGATGTTTAGAGCACAAGATAGAGTGACTTGGAAGGAGATGGAGGGACGATATCAGCTGTCATGCTGGTGTCAATTTAATATTTAATGCACAAGATATAGTGGCTTGGAAGGAGAAGGATGGAAGATATCAGCTGTCATGCTGGTGTCAATTGGATGCTTCAAGCACAAGATAGGGTGGCATTGAAGGAGATAGAGGGACGATATCAGCTGTCATGCTGGTGTCAATTGGATGCATCAAGCACAAGATAGAGTGGTATGGAAAGAGATGGTGGGATCATATCAGCTGTCATGCTGGTATCAATTGAATGTTAAGATCATAAGATAGAGTGGCTTGGAAGGAGATGGAGGGACGATATCAGCTGTCATGCTGGTGTCAATTTAATATTTAATGCACAAGATATAGTGGCTTGTAAGGAGAAGGATGGATGATATCAGCTGTCATGCTGGTGTCAATTGGATGCTTCAAGCACAATATAGAGTGGCATTGAAGGAGATGGAGGGACGATGTCAGCTGTCATGCTGGTGTCAATTTAATATTTAATGCACAAGATATAGTGGCTTGGAAGGAGATGGATGGAAGATATCAACTGTCATGCTGGTGTCAATTGGATGCTTTAAGCACAAGATAGAGTGGCATTGAAGGAGATGGAGGGACGATATCAGCTGTCATGCTGGTGTCAATTGGATGTTTAGAGCACAAGATAGAGTGGCGTGGAAGGAGATGGAGGGACGATATCAGCTGTCTGCTGGTGTCAATTTAATATTTAATGCACAAGATATAGTGGCTTGGAAACAGAAGGATGGAAGATATCAGCTGTCATGTTAGTGTGAATTGGATGCTTCAAGCACAAGATAGAGTGGCATTGAAGGAGATGGATGGACGATATCAGCTGTCATGCTGGTGTCAATTTAATATTTAATGCACACGATATAGTGGCTTGGAAGGAGATGGATGGAAGATAGCAGCTGTCATGCTGGTGTCAATTAGATGTTTAGAGCACAAGATAGAGTGGCTTGGAACGGGATGGAGGGACGATATCAGCTGTCATGCTGGTGTCAATTGGATGCTTCAAGCACAAGATAGAGTGGCATTGAAGGAGATGGAGGGACGATATCTGCTGTCATGCTGTTGTCAATTGGATGTTTAGAGCACAAGATATAGTGGCTTGGAAGGAGACAGAGGGACGATATCAGCTGTCATGCTTGTGTCAATTTAATATTTAATGCACAAGATATAGTGGCTTGGAAGGAGATGGATGGAAGATAGCAGCTGTCATTCTGGTGTCAATTGGATGTTTAGAGCACAAGATAGAGTGGCATGGAAGGAGATGGAGGGACGATATCAGCTGTCATGCTGGTGTCAATTGTATGCATCAAGCACAAGATAGAGTGGCATGGAAGGAGATGAAGGGACGATATCTGATGTCATGCTGTTGTCAATTTAATATTTAATGCACAAGATATAGTGGCTTGGAAGGAGATGGATGGAAGATAGCAGCTGTCATGCTGGTGTCAATTGGATGTTTAGAGCACAAGATAGAGTGGCTTGGAACGAGATGGAGGGACGATATCAGCTGTCATGCTGGTGTCAGTTTAATATTTAATGCACAAGATATAGTGGCTTGGAAGGAGAAGGATGGAAGATACCAGCTGACATGCTGGTGTCAATTGGATGCTTCAAGCACAAGATAGAGTGGCATTGAAGGAGATGGAGGGACGATATCTGCTGTCATGCTGTTGTCAATTGGATGTTTAGAGCACAAGATAGAGTGGCTTGGAAGGAGATAGAGGGACGATATCAGCTGTCATGCTGGTGTCAATTTAATATTTAATGCACAAGATATAGTGGCTTGGAAGGAGAAGGATGGAAGATATCAGCTGTCATGTTAGTGTGAATTGGATGCTTCAAGCACAAGATAGAGTGGCATTGAAGGAGATAGAGGGACGATATCAGCTGTCATGCTGGTGTCAATTTAATATTTAATGCACAAGATATAGTGGCTTGGAAGGAGATGGATGGAAGATAGCAGCTGTCATGCTGGTGTCAATTGGATGCTTCAAGCACAAGATAGAGTGGCATTGAAGGAGATGGAAGGACGATATCAGCTGTCATGCTGGTGTCAATTGTATGCATTCAAGCACAAGATAGAGTGGCATGGAAGGAGATGGAGGGACGATATCTGCTGTCATGCTGATGTCAATTTAATATTTAAAGCACAAGATATAGTGGCATTGAAGGAGATGGAAGGACGATATCAGCTGTCATGCTGGTGTCAATTAAATATTTAAAGCACAAGATATAGTGGCATGAAAGGAGATGAAGGGACGATATCAGCTGTCATGCTGATGTCAATTTAATATTTAAAGCACAAGATATAGTGGCATTGAAGGAGATGGAAGGACGATATCAGCTGTCATGCTGGTGTCAATTGTATGCATTCAAGCACAAGATAGAGTGGCATGGAAGGAGATGGAGGGACGATATCTGCTGTCATGCTGTTGTCAATTGGATGTTTAGAGCACAAGATAGAGTGGCTTGGAAGGAGAAAGAGGGACGATATCAGCTGTCATGCTGGTGTCAATTTAATATTTAATGCATAAGATATATTGGCTTGGAAGCAGAAGGATGGAAGATAGCAGCTGTCATGCTGGTGTCAATTGGATGTTTATAGCACAAGATAGAATGGCATGGAAGGAGATGGAGGGACGATATCAGCTGTCATGCTGGTGTCAATTTAATATTTAAAGCACAAGATATAGTGGCTTGGAAGGAGATGGATGGAAGATATCAACTGTCATGCTGGTGTCAATTGGATGCTTCAAGCACAAGATAGAGTGGCATTGAAGGAGATGGAGGGACGATATCAGCTGTCATGCTGGTGTCAATTGGATGCATCAAGCGCAAGATAGAGTGGCATGGAAGAAGATGGAGGTACGATATCAGCTGTCATGCTGGTGTCAATTTAATATTTAATGCACAAGATATAGTGGCTTGGAAGGAGAAGGATGGAAGATATCAGCTGTCATGCTGGTGTCAAATGGATGCATCAAGCACAAGATAGAGTGGTATGGAAAGAGATGGAGGGACGATATCAGCTGTCATGCTGGTGTCAATTGGATGCATCAAGCACAAGATAGAGTGGTATGGAAAGAGATGGAGGGACGATATCAGCTGTCATGCTGGTGTCAATTGGATGCATCAAGCACAAGATAGAGTGCTATGGAAAGAGATGGAGGGATCATATCAGCTGTCATGCTGGTATCAATTGAATGTTTAGAGCACAAGATAGAGTGGCTTGGAAGGACATAGAGGGACGATATCAGCTGTCATGCTGGTGTTAATTTAATATTTAATGCACAAGATATAGTGGCTTGGAAGGAGATAGATGGAAGATAGCAGCTGTCATGCTGGTGTCAATTGGATGTTTAGAGCACAAGATAGAGTGGCTTGGAAGGAGATGGAGGGACGATATCAGCTGTCATGCTGGTGTCAATTTAATATTTAATGCACAAGATATAGTGGCTTGGAAGGAGAAGGATGGAAGATATCAGCTGTCATGCTGGTGTCAATTGGATGCTTCAAGCACAAGATAGGGTGGCATTGAAGGAGATGGAGGGACGATATCAGCTGTCATGCTGGTGTCAATTGGATGCATCAAGCACAAGATAGAGTGGTATGGAAAGAGATGGAGGGATCATATCAGCTGTCATGCTGGTATCAATTGAATGTTAAGAGCACAAGATAGAGTGGCTTGGAAGGAGATGGAGGGACGATATCAGCTGTCATGCTGGTGTCAATTTAATATTTAATGCACAAGATATAGTGGCTTGTAAGGAGAAGGATGGATGATATCAGCTGTCATGCTGGTGTCAATTGGATGCTTCAAGCACAAGATAGAGTGGCATTGAAGGAGATGGAGGGACGATGTCAGCTGTCATGCTGGTGTCAATTCAATATTTAATGCACACGATATAGTGGCTTGGAAGGAGATGGATGGAAGATAGCAGCTGTCATGCTGTTGTCAATTGGATGTTTAGAGCACAAGATAGAGTGGCTTGGAACGAGATGGAGGGACGATATCAGCTGTCATGCTGGTGTCAATTGGATGTTTAGAGCACAAGATAGAGTGGCGTGGAAGGAGATGGAGGGACGATATCAGCTGTCATGCTGGTGTCAATTTAATATTTAATGCACAAGATATAGTGGCTTGGAAGCAGAAGGATGGAAGATATCAGCTGTCATGTTAGTGTGAATTGGATGCTTCAAGCACAAGATAGAGTGGCATTGAAGGAGATGGATGGACGATGTCAGCTGTCATGCTGGTGTCAATTCAATATTTAATGCACAAGATATAGTGGCTTGGAAGTAGATGGATGGAAGATATCAACTGTCATGCTGGTGTCAATTGGATGCTTTAAGCACAAGATAGAGTGGCATTGAAGGAGATGGAGGGACGATATCAGCTGTCATGCTGGTGTCAATTGGATGTTTAGAGCACAAGATAGAGTGGCGTGGAAGGAGATGGAGGGACGATATCAGCTGTCATGCTGGTGTCAATTTAATATTTAATGCACAAGATATAGTGGCTTGGAAGCAGAAGGATGGAAGATATCAGCTGTCATGTTAGTGTGAATTGGATGCTTCAAGCACAAGATAGAGTGGCATTGAAGGAGATGGATGGACGATATCAGCTGTCATGCTGTTGTCAATTGGATGTTTAGAGCACAAGATAGAGTGGCATTGAAGGAGATGGAGGGACGATATCTGCTGTCATGCTGTTGTCTATCGGATGTTTAGAGCACAAGATAGAGTGGCTTGGAAGGAGATAGAGGGACGATATCAGCTGTTATGCTGGTGTCAATTTAATATTTAATGCACAAGATATAGTGGCTTGGAAGCAGAAGGATGGAAGATATCAGCTGTCATGTTAGTGTGAATTGGATGCTTCAAGCACAAGATAGAGTGGCATTGAAGGAGATGGATGGACGATATCAGCTGTCATGCTGGTGTCAATTGTATGCATCAAGCACAAGATAGAGTGGCATGGAAGGAGATGGAGGGACGATATCAGCTGTCATGCTGGTGTCAATTGGATGTTTAGAGCACAAGATAGAGTGGCGTGGAAGGAGATGGAGGGACGATATCAGCTGTCATGCTGGTGTCAATTTAATATTTAATGCACAAGATATAGTGGCTTGGAATCAGAAGGATGGAAGATATCAGCTGTCATGTTAGTGTGAATTGGATGCTTCAAGCACAAGATAGAGTGGCATTGAAGGAGATGGATGGACGATATCAGCTGTCATGCTGTTGTCAATTGGATGTTTAGAGCACAAGATAGAGTGGCATTGAAGGAGATGGAGGGACGATATCTGCTGTCATGCTGTTGTCTATCGGATGTTTAGAGCACAAGATAGAGTGGCTTGGAAGGAGATAGAGGGACGATATCAGCTGTCATACTGGTGTCAATTTAATATTTAATGCACAAGATAAAGTGGCTTGTAAGGAGATGGATGGAATATATCAGCTGTCATGCTGGTATCAATTGGATGCTTCAAGCACAATATAGCGTGGCATGGAAGGAGATGGAGGTACGATATCAGCTGTCATACTGGTGTCAATTTAATATTTAATGCACAAGATAGAGTGGCTTGGAAGGAGAAGGATGGAAGATATCAACTGTCATGCTGGTATCAATTGGATGCTTGAAGCACAAGATAGTGTGGCATGAAAAGTGATGGAGGGACGATATCTGCTGTCATGCTGTTGTCAATTGGATGTTTACAGCACAAGATAGAGTGGCTTGGAACGAGATGGAGGGACGATATCAGCTGTCATGCTGGTGTCAATTTAATATTTAATGCACAAGATAGAGTGGCTTGGAAGGAGAAGGATGGAAGATAGCAGCTGTCATGCTGGTGTCAATTGGATGTTTAGAGCACAAGATAGAGTGGCTTGGAACGAGATGGAGGGACGATATCAGCTGTCATGCTGGTGTCAGTTTAATATTTAATGCACAATATATAGTGGCTTGGAAGGAGAAGGATGGAAGATACCAGCTGACATGCTGGTGTCAATTGGATGCTTCAAGCACAAGATAGAGTGGCATTGAAGGAGATGGATGGAAGATAGCAGCTGTCATGCTGTTGTCAATTGGATGTTTAGAGCACAAGATAGAGTGGCTTGGAACGAGATGGAGGGACGATATCAGCTGTCATGCTGGTGTCAATTGGATGTTTAGAGCACAAGATAGAGTGGCGTGGAAGGAGATGGAGGGACGATATCAGCTGTCATGCTGGTGTCAATTTAATATTTAATGCACATGATATAGTGGCTTGGAAGCAGAAGGATGGAAGATATCAGCTGTCATGTTAGTGTGAATTGGATGCTTCAAGCACAAGATCGAGTGGCATTGAAGGAGATGGATGGACGATGTCAGCTGTCATGCTGGTGTCAATTCAATATTTAATGCACAAGATATAGTGGCTTGGAAGTAGATGGATGGAAGATATCAACTGTCATGCTGGTGTCAATTGGATGCTTTAAGCACAAGATAGAGTGGCATTGAAGGAGATGGAGGGACGATATCAGCTGTCATGCTGGTGTCAATTGGATGTTTAGAGCACAAGATAGAGTGGCGTGGAAGGAGATGGAGGGACGATATCAGCTGTCATGCTGGTGTCAATTTAATATTTAATGCACAAGATATAGTGGCTTGGAAGCAGAAGGATGGAAGATATCAGCTGTCATGTTAGTGTGAATTGGATGCTTCAAGCACAAGATAGAGTGGCATTGAAGGAGATGGATGGACGATATCAGCTGTCATGCTGGTGTCAATTCAATATTTAATGCACACGATATAGTGGCTTGGAAGGAGATGGATGGAAGATAGCAGCTGTCATGCTGTTGTCAATTGGATGTTTAGAGCACAAGATAGAGTGGCGTGGAAGGAGATGGAGGGACGATATCAGCTGTCATGCTGGTGTTAATTTAATATTTAATGCACAAGATATAGTGGCTTGGAAGCAGAAGGATGGAAGATATCAGCTGTCATGTTAGTGTGAATTGGATGCTTCAAGCACAAGATAGAGTGGCATTGAAGGAGATGGATGGACGATGTCAGCTGTCATGCTGGTGTCAATTCAATATTTAATGTCATGTTAGTGTGAATTGGATGCTTCAAGCACAAGATAGAGTGGCATTGAAGGAGATAGAGGGACGATATCAGCTGTCATACTGGTGTCAATTTAATATTTAATGCACAAGATATAGTGGCTTGGAAGGAGATGGATGGAAGATAGCAGCTGTCATGCTGCTGTCAATTGGATGTTTAGAGCACAAGATAGAGTGGCATGGAAGGAGATGGAGGGACGATATCAGCTGTCATGTGGTGTCAATTTAATATTTAATGCACAAGATATAGTGGCTTGGAAGGAGATGGATGGAAGATATCAACTGTCATGCTGGTGTCAATTGGATGCTTTAAGCAAAAGATAGAGTGGCATTGAAGGAGATGGAGGGACGATATCAGCTGTCATGCTGGTGTCAATTGTATGCATCAAGCACAAGATAGTGTGGCATGGAAGGAGATGGAGGGACGATATCTGCTGTCATGCTGTTGTCAATTGGATGTTTAGAGCACAAGATAGAGTGGCTTGGAAGGAGAAGGAGGGACGATATCAGCTGTCATGCTGGTGTCAATTTAATATTTAATGCACAAGATAAAGTGGCTTGTAAGGAGATGGATGGAATATATCAGCTGTCATGCTGGTATCAATTGGATGCTTCAAGCACAATATAGCGTGGCATGGAAGGAGATGGAGGTACGATATCAGCTGTCATACTGGTGTCAATTTAATATTTAATGCACAAGATAGAGTGGCTTGGAAGGAGAAGGTGGAAGATATCAACTGTCATGCTGGTATCAATTGGATGCTTGAAGCACAAGATAGTGTGGCATGAAAAGTGATGGAGGGACGATATCTGCTGTCATGCTGTTGTCAATTGGATGTTTAGAGCACAAGATAGAGTGGCTTGGAACGAGATGGAGGGACGATATCAGCTGTCATGCTGGTGTCAATTTAATATTTAATGCACAAGATAGAGTGGCTTGGAAGGAGAAGGATGGAAGATATCAACTGTCATGCTGGTATCAATTGGATGCTTGAAGCACAAGATAGAGTGGCATGAAAAGTGATGGAGGGACGATATCAGCTGTCATACTGGTGTCAATTGGATGCTTGAAGCACAAAATGGTGTGGCTAGGAAGGAGATGGAGGGACGATATCAGCTGTCATGCTGGTGTCAATTTAATATTTAATGCACAAGATAGAGTGGCTTGGAAGGAGAAGGATGGAAGATATCAGCTGTCATGTTAGTGTGAATTGGATGCTTCAAGCACAAGATAGAGTGGCATTGAAGGAGATGGAGGGACGATATCAGCTGTCACGCTGGTGTCAATTTAATATTTAATGCACACGATATAGTGGCTTGGAAGGAGATGGATGGAAGATAGCAGCTGTCATACTGGTGTCAATTGGATGTTTAGAGCACAAGATAGAGTGGCTTGGAACGAGATGGAGGGACGATATCTGCTGTCATGCTGTTGTCAATTGGATGTTTAGAGCACAAGATAGAGTGGCTTGGAAGGAGATAGAGGGACGATATCAGCTGTCATGCTGGTGTCAATTTAATATTTAATGCACAAGATATAGTGGCTTGGAAGGAGATGGATGGAAGATAGCAGCTGTCATTCTGGTGTCAATTGGATGTTTAGAGCACAAGATAGAGTGGCATGGAAGGAGATGGAGGGACGATATTAGCTGTCATGCTGGTGTCAATTGTATGCATCAAGCACAAGATAGAGTGGCATGGAAGGAGATGAAGGGACGATATCTGCTGTCATGCTGTTGTCAATTGGATGTTTAGAGCACAAGATAGAGTGGCTTGGAAGGAGATAGAGGGACGATATCAGCTGTCATGCTGGTGTCAATTTAATATTTAATGCACAAGATATAGTGGCTTGGAAGGAGAAGGATGGAAGATATCAGCTGTCATGTTAGTGTGAATTGGATGCTTCAAGCACAAGATAGAGTGGCATTGAAGGAGATAGAGGGACGATATCAGCTGTCATGCTGGTGTCAATTTAATATTTAATGCACAAGATATAGTGGCTTGGAAGGAGATGGATGGAAGATAGCAGCTGTCATGCTGGTGTCAATTGGATGCTTCAAGCACAAGATAGAGTGGCATTGAAGGAGATGGAAGGACGATATCAGCTGTCATGCTGGTGTCAATTGTATGCATTCAAGCACAAGATAGAGTGGCATGGAAGGAGATGGAGGGACGATATCTGCTGTCATGCTGATGTCAATTTAATATTTAAAGCACAAGATATAGTGGCATTGAAGGAGATGGAAGGACGATATCAGCTGTCATGCTGGTGTCAATTAAATATTTAAAGCACAAGATATAGTGGCATGAAAGGAGATGAAGGGACGATATCAGCTGTCATGCTGATGTCAATTTAATATTTAAAGCACAAGATATAGTGGCATTGAAGGAGATGGAAGGACGATATCAGCTGTCATGCTGGTGTCAATTGTATGCATTCAAGCACAAGATAGAGTGGCATGGAAGGAGATGGAGGGACGATATCTGCTGTCATGCTGTTGTCAATTGGATGTTTAGAGCACAAGATAGAGTGGCTTGGAAGGAGAAAGAGGGACGATATCAGCTGTCATGCTGGTGTCAATTTAATATTTAATGCATAAGATATATTGGCTTGGAAGCAGAAGGATGGAAGATAGCAGCTGTCATGCTGGTGTCAATTGGATGTTTATAGCACAAGATAGAATGGCATGGAAGGAGATGGAGGGACGATATCAGCTGTCATGCTGGTGTCAATTTAATATTTAAAGCACAAGATATAGTGGCTTGGAAGGAGATGGATGGAAGATATCAACTGTCATGCTGGTGTCAATTGGATGCTTCAAGCACAAGATAGAGTGGCATTGAAGGAGATGGAGGGACGATATCAGCTGTCATGCTGGTGTCAATTGGATGCATCAAGCGCAAGATAGAGTGGCATGGAAGAAGATGGAGGTACGATATCAGCTGTCATGCTGGTGTCAATTTAATATTTAATGCACAAGATATAGTGGCTTGGAAGGAGAAGGATGGAAGATATCAGCTGTCATGCTGGTGTCAATTGGATGTTTAGAGCACAAGATAGAGTGGCTTGGAACGAGATGGAGGGACGATATCTGCTGTCATGCTGTTGTCAATTGGATGTTTAGAGCACAAGATAGAGTGGCTTGGAAGGACATAGAGGGACGATATCAGCTGTCATGCTGGTGTTAATTTAATATTTAATGCACAAGATATAGTGGCTTGGAAGGAGATAGATGGAAGATAGCAGCTGTCATGCTGGTGTCAATTGGATGTTTAGAGCACAAGATAGAGTGGCTTGGAAGGAGATGGAGGGACGATATCAGCTGTCATGCTGGTGTCAATTTAATATTTAATGCACAAGATATAGTGGCTTGGAAGGAGAAGGATGGAAGATATCAGCTGTCATGCTGGTGTCAATTGGATGCTTCAAGCACAAGATAGGGTGGCATTGAAGGAGATGGAGGGACGATATCAGCTGTCATGCTGGTGTCAATTGGATGCATCAAGCACAAGATAGAGTGGTATGGAAAGAGATGGAGGGATCATATCAGCTGTCATGCTGGTATCAATTGAATGTTAAGAGCACAAGATAGAGTGGCTTGGAAGGAGATGGAGGGACGATATCAGCTGTCATGCTGGTGTCAATTTAATATTTAATGCACAAGATATAGTGGCTTGTAAGGAGAAGGATGGATGATATCAGCTGTCATGCTGGTGTCAATTGGATGCTTCAAGCACAAGATAGAGTGGCATTGAAGGAGATGGAGGGACGATGTCAGCTGTCATGCTGGTGTCAATTCAATATTTAATGCACACGATATAGTGGCTTGGAAGGAGATGGATGGAAGATAGCAGCTGTCATGCTGTTGTCAATTGGATGTTTAGAGCACAAGATAGAGTGGCTTGGAACGAGATGGAGGGACGATATCAGCTGTCATGCTGGTGTCAATTGGATGTTTAGAGCACAAGATAGAGTGGCGTGGAAGGAGATGGAGGGACGATATCAGCTGTCATGCTGGTGTCAATTTAATATTTAATGCACAAGATATAGTGGCTTGGAAGCAGAAGGATGGAAGATATCAGCTGTCATGTTAGTGTGAATTGGATGCTTCAAGCACAAGATAGAGTGGCATTGAAGGAGATGGATGGACGATGTCAGCTGTCATGCTGGTGTCAATTCAATATTTAATGCACAAGATATAGTGGCTTGGAAGTAGATGGATGGAAGATATCAACTGTCATGCTGGTGTCAATTGGATGCTTTAAGCACAAGATAGAGTGGCATTGAAGGAGATGGAGGGACGATATCAGCTGTCATGCTGGTGTCAATTGGATGTTTAGAGCACAAGATAGAGTGGCGTGGAAGGAGATGGAGGGACGATATCAGCTGTCATGCTGGTGTCAATTTAATATTTAATGCACAAGATATAGTGGCTTGGAAGCAGAAGGATGGAAGATATCAGCTGTCATGTTAGTGTGAATTGGATGCTTCAAGCACAAGATAGAGTGGCATTGAAGGAGATGGATGGACGATATCAGCTGTCATGCTGTTGTCAATTGGATGTTTAGAGCACAAGATAGAGTGGCATTGAAGGAGATGGAGGGACGATATCTGCTGTCATGCTGTTGTCTATCGGATGTTTAGAGCACAAGATAGAGTGGCTTGGAAGGAGATAGAGGGACGATATCAGCTGTTATGCTGGTGTCAATTTAATATTTAATGCACAAGATATAGTGGCTTGGAAGCAGAAGGATGGAAGATATCAGCTGTCATGTTAGTGTGAATTGGATGCTTCAAGCACAAGATAGAGTGGCATTGAAGGAGATGGATGGACGATATCAGCTGTCATGCTGGTGTCAATTGTATGCATCAAGCACAAGATAGAGTGGCATGGAAGGAGATGGAGGGACGATATCAGCTGTCATGCTGGTGTCAATTGGATGTTTAGAGCACAAGATAGAGTGGCGTGGAAGGAGATGGAGGGACGATATCAGCTGTCATGCTGGTGTCAATTTAATATTTAATGCACAAGATATAGTGGCTTGGAATCAGAAGGATGGAAGATATCAGCTGTCATGTTAGTGTGAATTGGATGCTTCAAGCACAAGATAGAGTGGCATTGAAGGAGATGGATGGACGATATCAGCTGTCATGCTGTTGTCAATTGGATGTTTAGAGCACAAGATAGAGTGGCATTGAAGGAGATGGAGGGACGATATCTGCTGTCATGCTGTTGTCTATCGGATGTTTAGAGCACAAGATAGAGTGGCTTGGAAGGAGATAGAGGGACGATATCAGCTGTCATACTGGTGTCAATTTAATATTTAATGCACAAGATATAGTGGCTTGGAAGGAGATGGATGGAAGATAGCAGCTGTCATGCTGCTGTCAATTGGATGTTTAGAGCACAAGATAGAGTGGCATGGAAGGAGATGGAGGGACGATATCAGCTGTCATGTGGTGTCAATTTAATATTTAATGCACAAGATATAGTGGCTTGGAAGGAGATGGATGGAAGATATCAACTGTCATGCTGGTGTCAATTGGATGCTTTAAGCACAAGATAGAGTGGCATTGAAGGAGATGGAGGGACGATATCAGCTGTCATGCTGGTGTCAATTGTATGCATCAAGCACAAGATAGTGTGGCATGGAAGGAGATGGAGGGACGATATCTGCTGTCATGCTGTTGTCAATTGGATGTTTAGAGCACAAGATAGAGTGGCTTGGAAGGAGAAGGAGGGACGATATCAGCTGTCATGCTGGTGTCAATTTAATATTTAATGCACAAGATAAAGTGGCTTGTAAGGAGATGGATGGAATATATCAGCTGTCATGCTGGTATCAATTGGATGCTTCAAGCACAATATAGCGTGGCATGGAAGGAGATGGAGGTACGATATCAGCTGTCATACTGGTGTCAATTTAATATTTAATGCACAAGATAGAGTGGCTTGGAAGGAGAAGGATGGAAGATATCAACTGTCATGCTGGTATCAATTGGATGCTTGAAGCACAAGATAGTGTGGCATGAAAAGTGATGGAGGGACGATATCTGCTGTCATGCTGTTGTCAATTGGATGTTTAGAGCACAAGATAGAGTGGCTTGAAACGATATGGAGGGACGATATCAGCTGTCATGCTGGTGTCAATTTAATATTTAATGCACAAGATAGAGTGGCTTGGAAGGAGATGGATGGAAGATATCAACTGTCATGCTGGTGTCAATTGGATGCTTTAAGCACAAGATAGAGTGGCATTGAAGGAGATGGAGGGACGATATCAGCTGTCATGCTGGTGTCAATTGTATGCATCAAGCACAAGATAGTGTGGCATGGAAGGAGATGGAGGGACGATATCTGCTGTCATGCTGTTGTCAATTGGATGTTTAGAGCACAAGATAGAGTGGCTTGGAAGGAGAAGGAGGGACGATATCAGCTGTCATGCTGGTGTCAATTTAATATTTAATGCACAAGATAAAGTGGCTTGTAAGGAGATGGATGGAATATATCAGCTGTCATGCTGGTATCAATTGGATGCTTCAAGCACAATATAGCGTGGCATGGAAGGAGATGGAGGTACGATATCAGCTGTCATACTGGTGTCAATTTAATATTTAATGCACAAGATAGAGTGGCTTG
Organism: Molanna angustata; assembly: GCA_963576475.1. Taxonomy (NCBI): domain Eukaryota; kingdom Metazoa; phylum Arthropoda; class Insecta; order Trichoptera; family Molannidae; genus Molanna; species Molanna angustata. The sequence goes on along the minus strand of OY754983.1, from coordinate 2,312,919 downwards.
GAAGGAGAAGGATGGAAGATATCAACTGTCATGCTGGTATCAATTGGATGCTTGAAGCACAAGATAGTGTGGCATGAAAAGTGATGGAGGGACGATATCTGCTGTCATGCTGTTGTCAATTGGATGTTTACAGCACAAGATAGAGTGGCTTGGAACGAGATGGAGGGACGATATCAGCTGTCATGCTGGTGTCAATTTAATATTTAATGCACAAGATAGAGTGGCTTGGAAGGAGAAGGATGGAAGATAGCAGCTGTCATGCTGGTGTCAATTGGATGTTTAGAGCACAAGATAGAGTGGCTTGGAACGAGATGGAGGGACGATATCAGCTGTCATGCTGGTGTCAGTTTAATATTTAATGCACAATATATAGTGGCTTGGAAGGAGAAGGATGGAAGATACCAGCTGACATGCTGGTGTCAATTGGATGCTTCAAGCACAAGATAGAGTGGCATTGAAGGAGATGGATGGAAGATAGCAGCTGTCATGCTGTTGTCAATTGGATGTTTAGAGCACAAGATAGAGTGGCTTGGAACGAGATGGAGGGACGATATCAGCTGTCATGCTGGTGTCAATTGGATGTTTAGAGCACAAGATAGAGTGGCGTGGAAGGAGATGGAGGGACGATATCAGCTGTCATGCTGGTGTCAATTTAATATTTAATGCACATGATATAGTGGCTTGGAAGCAGAAGGATGGAAGATATCAGCTGTCATGTTAGTGTGAATTGGATGCTTCAAGCACAAGATCGAGTGGCATTGAAGGAGATGGATGGACGATGTCAGCTGTCATGCTGGTGTCAATTCAATATTTAATGCACAAGATATAGTGGCTTGGAAGTAGATGGATGGAAGATATCAACTGTCATGCTGGTGTCAATTGGATGCTTTAAGCACAAGATAGAGTGGCATTGAAGGAGATGGAGGGACGATATCAGCTGTCATGCTGGTGTCAATTGGATGTTTAGAGCACAAGATAGAGTGGCGTGGAAGGAGATGGAGGGACGATATCAGCTGTCATGCTGGTGTCAATTTAATATTTAATGCACAAGATATAGTGGCTTGGAAGCAGAAGGATGGAAGATATCAGCTGTCATGTTAGTGTGAATTGGATGCTTCAAGCACAAGATAGAGTGGCATTGAAGGAGATGGATGGACGATATCAGCTGTCATGCTGGTGTCAATTCAATATTTAATGCACACGATATAGTGGCTTGGAAGGAGATGGATGGAAGATAGCAGCTGTCATGCTGTTGTCAATTGGATGTTTAGAGCACAAGATAGAGTGGCGTGGAAGGAGATGGAGGGACGATATCAGCTGTCATGCTGGTGTTAATTTAATATTTAATGCACAAGATATAGTGGCTTGGAAGCAGAAGGATGGAAGATATCAGCTGTCATGTTAGTGTGAATTGGATGCTTCAAGCACAAGATAGAGTGGCATTGAAGGAGATGGATGGACGATGTCAGCTGTCATGCTGGTGTCAATTCAATATTTAATGTCATGTTAGTGTGAATTGGATGCTTCAAGCACAAGATAGAGTGGCATTGAAGGAGATAGAGGGACGATATCAGCTGTCATACTGGTGTCAATTTAATATTTAATGCACAAGATATAGTGGCTTGGAAGGAGATGGATGGAAGATAGCAGCTGTCATGCTGCTGTCAATTGGATGTTTAGAGCACAAGATAGAGTGGCATGGAAGGAGATGGAGGGACGATATCAGCTGTCATGTGGTGTCAATTTAATATTTAATGCACAAGATATAGTGGCTTGGAAGGAGATGGATGGAAGATATCAACTGTCATGCTGGTGTCAATTGGATGCTTTAAGCAAAAGATAGAGTGGCATTGAAGGAGATGGAGGGACGATATCAGCTGTCATGCTGGTGTCAATTGTATGCATCAAGCACAAGATAGTGTGGCATGGAAGGAGATGGAGGGACGATATCTGCTGTCATGCTGTTGTCAATTGGATGTTTAGAGCACAAGATAGAGTGGCTTGGAAGGAGAAGGAGGGACGATATCAGCTGTCATGCTGGTGTCAATTTAATATTTAATGCACAAGATAAAGTGGCTTGTAAGGAGATGGATGGAATATATCAGCTGTCATGCTGGTATCAATTGGATGCTTCAAGCACAATATAGCGTGGCATGGAAGGAGATGGAGGTACGATATCAGCTGTCATACTGGTGTCAATTTAATATTTAATGCACAAGATAGAGTGGCTTGGAAGGAGAAGGTGGAAGATATCAACTGTCATGCTGGTATCAATTGGATGCTTGAAGCACAAGATAGTGTGGCATGAAAAGTGATGGAGGGACGATATCTGCTGTCATGCTGTTGTCAATTGGATGTTTAGAGCACAAGATAGAGTGGCTTGGAACGAGATGGAGGGACGATATCAGCTGTCATGCTGGTGTCTATTTAATATTTAATGCACAAGATAGAGTGGCTTGGAAGGAGAAGGATGGAAGATATCAACTGTCATGCTGGTATCAATTGGATGCTTGAAGCACAAGATAGAGTGGCATGAAAAGTGATGGAGGGACGATATCAGCTGTCATACTGGTGTCAATTGGATGCTTGAAGCACAAAATGGTGTGGCTAGGAAGGAGATGGAGGGACGATATCAGCTGTCATGCTGGTGTCAATTTAATATTTAATGCACAAGATAGAGTGGCTTGGAAGGAGAAGGATGGAAGATATCAGCTGTCATGCTGGTGTCAATTGGATGCTTCAAGCACAAGATAGAGTGGCATGGAAGGAGAAGGATAGAAGATATAAGCTGTCATGCTGGTGTCAATTTAATATTTAATGCACAAGATAGAGTGGCTTGGAAGGAGAAGGATGGAAGATATCAGCTACCATGCTTGTGTCGATGGAGGGACGAAATCCCTGTCTTGCTGGTGTCAATTGGATGTCTAGAGCACAAGATAGAGTGGCTTGGAAAGAGATGGATGGAATATATCAGCTGTCATGCTGGTGTCAATTGGATGCTTCAAGCAGAAGATAGAGTGGCTTGGAAGGAGATGGAGGGACGATATCAGCTGTCATGCTGGTGTCAATTTAATATTTAATGCACAAGATAGAGTGGCTTGGAAGAAGATGGATGGAAGATATCAGCTGTCATGCTGGTGTCAATTGGATGCTTCAAGCACAAGATAGAGTGGCTTGGAAGGAGATGGAGGGACGATGTCACCTGTCATGCTGGTGTCTATTTAACATTTAAATTGACACCATGAGTGCTTTTGAATGTCTTTGTCCTGGGGTAGATAACCAGAGTTCATTGGCATTGTCAAGCATTCTTTGGTAAAGTGTTGATTTAACAATACTATTAGCTAGGAGACAGTGAGGCTCCGGCCCATAGGTAGCTGTGTCCGCTCCCCTATTTGCCAGAGCATCAGCTTCCTCGTTACCTTTATTATTGGAGTGTCCAGGTACCCATCTTGATATGATTTTGTTACCATAGTTACTGATAAAGTCTTCAGCGCTTCAATGCAGTCTAATAATGTGTATATCTAATGCAGTATAATGTTTGCATATATGCAATTAAAAAAGAATATTCGGCCAATAAAGAATTTGGAACGAAACCGTCCACTGTTCCAGCGTGGCAAATTATTATTCTTTCGCCTTTACCGATTGGTACGCGACACGTTGCCTCTTTTGTGTTGTCATTCCAGCACTTGGACACGGTGTGATTGGCATTAATCCACGTTTCATTAGTAAACACAACTTGCTGCCTGAATGTTCGGTCTTTCTAATAAAAATTTTCTTTTGTCAGTAGGTTTGAAATTAAACCCTATACTTTTTAAGAAAATTTTTATGGATGATTTTTGTCGATTAAATAAATCGGACGCCTTGAAAGACACTAACAGTTTTTTGATTGTCGGATACTCTCCATCACTGTAATATTAGTATATACAAGTTGCTTGTAACACATGAGATCCAACTGTCGATAGCGATAGTATGTATAGTTGAAGAATATGTACCAAACTATAAACCCATAAATACAAATTATTGAATATTTTCAGATATTTTGTTTTCTATACAACATATGTAGGTATGTATGTCAAGATAGGATAGTATGGAGGAAGATCCTTTTTTCCTACCCAGAATATGAAAATAGCATGATGGTATGTATGTATGTTTGGAGATGAAGTATCAAACTATTAAGTCTTCTTACATATTGTGTATAGGCGACTGCCATACAAAATGTATGAAGCGATGTCGTCACTAAATTCAATTTTTAAAAAAAAGTGTGACGTTATTTTGTATCTGCACGTCACTACTTGATTATTTTAATTTTAATTTTTATAAAAATATCTTAAGCGAACGCACCTCGCAATATTTGAAAATATTTCTAATAAGTTGTAAGGCGAACGCAGCCGTGAACGGATTAGATAGGCGGATCGAGGTATCTATTAGTGGTGCAAAGTTCGATATTTTTGTAAGATCCTGTCTTTTAAAATCGATTCATGAAATTTATGCGGATCATCAATTCGCTCTTCGATTCAATATGATTCAAATATAGCTATCCTTATCTATCGTACATAACATGTACGTAGTATGACAGAGAAAACAAAACCGATTCAAAATATGATATGCAAATGTAGGCGTTAAAATGTTTGCATTTCAATGTACTTAATGGTCAATATTGCTTAAATATGTTATGAACCATAATGAATTAGTCGTGAATCGAAGATCGCCTTCTAAATAGTATATTCAATTATAGACGTTACGTATTTGTTTTTCAAAGTATGTTGCGGTCAAAATTGCTTAACATATTTAAGAACCGCAATGAATTAGATTTTATGAACCATAATGAATTAGTTGTGAATCGATGATTGCCATGAGTCGGTATGTGTATCGCATTCTAACGATATATTTTATATGAGATAGAAAGTGTGAGAGTGATGTCCGGTTCATGAGCGGATCGTTGAGGCAACGTGAACCGTGAGTCGCCGATTCAATTTAATGATCCGGTCAAATAATACGGATCACTCATTTTTCCCCGTCTCTAGTATCTATGCCTTCCTTTTCAACGCTGACAGCCGACACGATGTGTCACATGACGCCAAATAGAATGGCGAACGTAAAACTACCCAGCAAAGACTGGAAATTTAAATTCAAAGGAGGCTGGGTAAGTTCTTTATTTAGTTTCATCGATCCTCGTCTATATAAAATATCTGGCATGAGTCACGTTCGCTAATTTAACTGAATTCTTGCAGGAAATATAACCGCCTCCTTTCCTATCTTTTCTTTTCTTTATTTTCGTTCATGCTTTCTTTTATGATTCTTCAATGTTGGTGAACTTTGCTATTCATACCATTGATGATGGAAAATGAATAATTTTTAATATCATGGTTGGTGCATACTCATATTTGCACATCATGACTTGATAATGACTAAAATACCTGTAAATTGGACTTCTGATCGACGTAAATACTACGATGGTAGTTTTCATCTCAACAATTGTACCTGCTGATCATCTTCAAGAAGATGCAAATTCACAAAACTGTTTCATTTCTAATTGATTAAAAAAAGATATGAAATATTGATATTATTTGAAAATTTAGATTCAATCTGTTTAATTATGTCATGTTTGATATTTCTTTTTTATTATACATCACATGGTTTAAAAAACATTTGAAAACTTGTTAATTATAATTTAAGAATTAATTTGTTTTATCAAAATGTCAAATATTTAGATTAGTTCAGGTAGCGTAGATAATTTCATCATGTTTAGATCACTCCATGCCAACCATGATATCAATAAATTGTGATTTCTTTTGTATTTATGCGTTTCTCTCATCACGTAGTCTTCCCCACATCATATCTGACTCAGCTTTTTCATGTTTTCATTACTGTTTTATTGAATAGAAAATTCTTATTTAATACTTAAATATATTTTTTTTGTGTCTTAATCAATAAACAACACGCTCTGAGATACTGAGATATTTGCATTATTTTTATATGAGTCTCATTGCAATATCGCTGACTGCTGGTGGTAAGGTTTTATGGTGAGTATAATTTTAGCTTCTCTGTTTTTTTCTCATAAACCACCATACCTTGCAATTGGCGCCCAACGTGGGGCAGGATTTTTTAAAAAATTGATGAGCGCGGACTATTAGGATTTAAATTCCATTTGTATTTTTTATTTTTATTGATTGTAAGACTGGCGCCCAATCTATAACTCTTTTTAAAGTCAGATGTTTGTGTGGGACAGATTAGTGTTGGTAGAGAACGTATAATGGGTAATTAGTTCGTGTACTTTGTGGTAGTGATTCCTTTCCTTCCTTAACCCATCCTTAATCTGAGGACTGCGCAGAATCCATCGTCATGAAAGCCGAGCTGTGAGATTATATTCATGAGATGACCAGAAGTCAACCAAACTATTTCTAAAAGGTGTGGAAGAGCCCATTATGACCAGTCTTATTCGAGAAATACCATTCAAGAAATCTACTCAATCAGGTTGTATTGTAAACTAATAAATAATTAAATGTCATGAGGATTATAACATAAAATTCACATTCTTTTCAATACAAAACTTGAGTTGTCATCAATTATTATTGATGTCTATTTTTTGGAAATCTATAAATTGATTAGAATTATTTTTCTGATTTCATAATTAAAATGTCACATTTTAACTGAACATACATAATGAGGGTATCAAATTTTTATAATTGAAACTCTCTTCAAAAACATCAGGTTGTATAATTTTAATTTGTCGGTGGACGGTGCTAAATGTTATTTCATATCTGGTTTGCATTTTTAATGTTGAATACCTATGTTATAGATAAAAAAATATGAATCTTTATAAGCGTTGTAATTTCCTTTTTGCTAACATACAACATAGTATACATTTTCCTTGGGTCGGTCATAAAATTTGAACTTGTAAAAAAATAATTATAAAAATCATATGTTGGGTAGAAATTAATTAGGAGATTGTTGTGGTAATTAACAAAAACGAGTCTGTCTTATACCTGCACACAATCAACATTGTTGAATGGCACTTAATATTTTTTCTTGTAACAAGTCAAAAATAATCAATGTCTTTTTAAATAATGATATTATTGTTATAATGCTCTTCGTTAATAATAAAAAGTTCTCTTAATTCATGTTAAATCAATATAATTAAAAGGAAATGGTGTTTCAAACAATTTGAGTTTCTTATTCTCTGTTGGGGACATGTGTTTTTTTTTCTCAATTTTAATGTTAAAGTTCATCTATGTTGTATAAAATAATAACTGAAAATGTTCTTTTAAATTAAAAATCTCAAATCAATGGGTGCTATAGGGAGTTTTGTTTATGATTGTAATGAATATGCAATTAAATATTTTCACTTTTACAGGTGGAAAGTGTTGGTGAATTCTATGAAATATTTTTTGAGAATGCTGAATTGGAATCTGCTGTATAATCACAAAAAATCAAGGCTCGGAGAGATGATATTTCTATATGGATTTTGGTCTATTTCTTATTTAAGGTATTCCATGTTTATTAATTTGGTCTGACATAAACTTATGATGTAATATTGTCATCTCTGAGAATGATTTAGTTTGAATTTACCAAATGTAATGTTACTTCTTGATGACAATGATTTCATTTTTATAGGGAAATGAGTCTTGTTTCTATTATGAATAAATGGTTTAATGTCTCATATTATATTTATGTTGTCTGATGTGTGGTACACAGTATCGACCTACAACAACATGTTACGCTGGTTATTCAATAGAAATTAATGTTAATAATTCAGAAATGTTATGGAACTCATCGTTCAAATGATAGAATCTTTTATGGATAACAATACACTTTTTGTATAGTCTATTTGACATTTTACTAACTATAATCATTATAGTTTATTGTAGAAATGATTAACAATCATTAAAATTAATGTTGGGGAAATAATACTGTTTTAAAGATAAAATAAATGAAAATTAATTATATTCTTATGTCAAAAGTGTAATTAACGCCATCTATACGGCGGGAGGAAAACTTATGTAGTTGCATGACTACTCATACTGCAACTTAATAGTTGGTTCTGAGTTATGAAATATTTGTAATTGTTAGATATGATTGTATATTAATTGTAAATAATGCACGGCGTACACTAATATGTTAATTTTATAAAGAAACTCTTCTTTTTTTGTAATTGTCATACACATTACAAGGATTATTGTTTTCGGTACGAATAATTAATCATTGTTGTATCGAATCATCCTATAGTGGGAGTAATGAGTGATGTTATAAAATCATTCGTACGTTTCTGTACTTTCTTTTGACATTTCCACAATATAAAATTTCTTTAAAAATGGAACGCATAGATGACGAATCTTTTAACTCGATACAATCGTTGAAGTATGAACTGAAAAAGCGAGGTATTAAACCAGAAGGAAAGTTTCAAATGTTACGCGTCCAGGCGCAAACATTTAATTGCACGTATAATAAATTGAATAAACTGAAAAAAACAAAAATCATCTTTTCCTTTAGCGGTGGTTTCAGATACACTACAAATAGTATGCAAAAAATGCAAAAATGTAGGACACCATTTTCGTAACTGTCAAATTATTAAACATCCTATCTGTTTTAAATGTAATAAACAAAATGTATGGACGAGAGATTGCTGTGGTGTTGTACTGCCTCCACAAACTGATTCGTAATGATGATGGGAGACCATTTTTAAAATTTTTATATAAAAATGCTCTATATAAGGGATTGCTTGATAGTGGTGCGTCTTTCTCATGTTTAAATAGTATGTATTTAAAATATTTTGTTAGTCGAGGTTATGTTGTTGAACATTTTAATACTCGTATCGCCACCGCAAATAATCAATTTCAGTCAATTACAAAGATGAAATTATATTACGGTGTAGTGCGGTGTCGGATTTTTGGATAGGCTTTGGATGGACAGATTTCTGTTTAATAATCTTGTTCAGCCTTGAATGTTCAACTGTTGGGCATTGCGCGCACTGTGATGATTTCTATTTTTTGTATTTGAACAAGTGGCGAACAAATCCAACATTATGCTTTTAAATTTGATTGATTTGATTTTGAAATCAACTTTCTTGGGAATATAATTTTTAATTGATTAATGCTTTGCTTAAAGTTTTGAAATAGTTACTTAGTTTTGAATTTATAGCTTTATGAAAATTATAAATTGATGATTTCATCAAAGTATGCTGTTGCGTTATATGAATGGTACAGTAAATATCTCAACGGGATATACACCTTATTTTCTTTTTCACGGTCGTGAACAAATTCTGTCAGGTGAGATGCATCAAAGGTATCAACCTGGACCCATCTCTGTAGATGACATGCAAATAGAAAAGCCCCATGATTATGCTGAAATGCTAGATGAATTAAGAATTATTTTTTTTGAAGTTCAGAAGAATCTTATGTCAGCTTTTAAACGCAATGCCACTTTGTATAACAAAAATAGGGTCGAACGCTCTTATAATGTAGGTGACTTTGTTTACCGGAGAAATTTTATAAACTCTAAAGGCGCTGAATTCTTTTCATCAAAATTAGCTCCACGCTTTGTTAGAAACAAAATTATAGCAAAAATATCACCTGTAGTTTATACATTAGCGAATGAACAAAATAAGTCTGTAGGGAACTTTCACATCAAGGATCTCTTAAAACCAGATTAATATTAAATTTTTTTGATGTCTGCATCATCGGTATGATACAACTGTATCATATAATTTGTATGTTTTCATTACCAATACATGACATTAATATCTGCTTAATGCTATTATCATTCTCAGGATATAATATGTCAGATGACCAAATTAATCAAACATTGATAAATGTTTACACTGTAAATATACTGTTTTTTGTTATAATGTGAAATTTAATTATATGGTGAGGAATGCTGTGATGGAGTATTTCTTCACAATATTGAGATGTCATATACTTTTGTTTTCATTCAGATGAGTTAGTTCTATGTTTATGTCAAAATTTGTAGAGCTACATTGTACTTCCTTTTTTTATATTAAAATGTTATCCTATATTGTTTAGATGTTGGACTATAAAACTAATATTTTCCAAAGAAATTGTCTAGTATATGTCATACAGATTGTGTTGATGGTAAATATGATCCTGAATGAAAACCTAAGTATATGAATTTGATAAAAGTTTACATGTAGAGCTTCTTTTTGTTTCATGTAGGTTACTGTATATGTAATGTTCTTGTTTACAAATATCAATTTCATATTGTAATATGAAATTGATTGTTATATGTCATGGTATAACTTAAAATACTGAAATGCTACTATATTCTGTTTTTTTTAATTACAATAATAGGAAATTTATTTGGAAATTTACTCATTTTTCTACCAAATAAGAGCTATATCTATGGTATCACGTGCATGTAATGCCATGGTCTTCTTCCAGATAACTGTGCCGACCAACTCAGTTATCGTAGACTGCATCTGGAGATTTAGTTTGGTCAACTAGATGTCTGATGTAATCAAAACGAAGAGACACTGATCATTATCTGTCACATGAGATACATGAGGTGACACACTTGGTGTGCGATAGAAGAAATTACAAATTGTTGAACGTTATAAATTTTCTCAAATCTTATCATTCTGTATACTATTTTTTATATAACCTTGCACGGACTAGTGTCCTTAATCATAACGAAGAGACACTGTCACATGAGATACATGAGGTGACACACTTGGTGTGCGATAGAAGAAATTACAAATTGTTGAACGTTATAAATTTTCTCAAATCTTGTCATTTTGTAGATTATTTTTTATATAATTTTGTATGTACTAGTGTCCTTAATCATAACAAAGAGACACTGTTACATGACATACATGAGGAGACACACTTGATGTGCAATAGAAAGCGTTACAATTTATTAGATGTTATAAATTTTTATTAAATTTAGTCATTAGATATTATGTATATCTCTGATGTTCTGTCTAGCTGATGCTTTTATGTATGACATATTGGGTAATCTATTACCAAACCTGATCTCTAATACCATGATATATAACATCATTTTAGTTAAGATTGAATTCTGTTATGATCAAAATAGTGTAATGCAAATTCAATATTGGACTTAAAATTAAAATTGCATTATATTATTATTTGCTATGGAGAAATAAGATGCTTGTATGAAATTTTTTTTGTTTAATATAATTTGCTATGTCTGACACATAAATCTTTCATAGGCAAATTTACATGTTAGCTTTCACATTTCTTGGCTTACAATTAAGACTTGCATGTATAATACTGAGCTAAGCTCAAAATTCGATATGATGACTATGATGCTGTATTAACTGGGAAAATATTCTGAACTTTAAATTTTCCCTATGATGAAATTTTATCGTGGAGTTAAGGTGTTTATAGGATGGACTCACGATAACTGTATCACGCTTGAAGATACATGGTATCTGAGTGATTCTGTTTCCACATGATAGCCTCTTCCGCAGATTCTAGCTTACAATGAGAATTAGCACAAATGATAGCTAATCCAAGCTCACAATATGGAGACAAGATGAAAAGCTAAGATGGGGTTTCCTTAGTTTTCCATCGATTAAAAAATAATGAACGCTTCTCGGGAGTTTCATTGAAGGGGTTAAATAATCAAATGTGAGTGGACTGAAAACGTTCACTAGATCTGTAAATACTGTATTATAATTGTTATTACGTCTGTTTTATGAACAGAGGGGTTTCATTTAAATGAATAGTTAATCTTGACAGCAAGTTTGTCAAAATTTGGAATTTTTATTTAATATGAAAATTTTCTGTTTCAGCTAGTTTAAGAAAATTATATATTTTTATGGTGGATAATTTTTGTTATTTTTATTATGTAACTGTTCCAGATCTGCCACCAGTTATTTAAATGACGAGGATATGTCGTTATCAGCGACATAGACTTATGTCATTTGAACTCTATACATTTGGTTCAAATGTTTTCCTTATCCTTAAATTGTAGGTGTTCTTCCTCGCGGGATTCGGTTGAGTTGGGGAACATGGGACTTATGCCAGTTATATTTACAAATTTTTGTTTTTCAAATTTACTATCAAAACATTTTTTTTTTCTTTTTTTTTTGTTAACAGAGGAGGTATTGTGACGTTATTTTGTATCTGCACGTCACTACTTGATTATTTTAATTTTAATTTTTATAAAAATATCTTAAGCGAACGCACCTCGCAATATTTGAAAATATTTCTAATAAGTTGTAAGGCGAACGCAGCCGTGAACGGATTAGATAGGCGGATCGAGGTATCTATGCCTTCCTTTTCAACGCTGACAGCCGACACGATGTGTCACATGACGCCAAATAGAATGGCGAACGTAAAACTACCCAGCAAAGACTGGAAATTTAAATTCAAAGGAGGCTGGGTAAGTTCTTTATTTAGTTTCATCGATCCTCGTCTATATAAAATATCTGGCACGAGTCACGTTCGCTAATTTAACTGAATTCTTGCAGGAAATATAACCGCCTCCTTTCCTATCTTTTCTTTTCTTTATTTTCGTTCATGCTTTCTTTTATGATTCTTCAATGTTGGTGAACTTTGCTATTCATACCATTGATGATGGAAAATGAATCATTTTTAATATCATGGTTGGTGCATACTCATATTTGCACATCATGACTTGATAATGACTAAAATACCTGTAAATTGGACTTCTGATCGACGTAAATACTACGATGGTAGTTTTCATCTCAACAATTGTACCTGCTGATCATCTTCAAGAAGATGCAAATTCACAAAACTGTTTCATTTCTAATTGATTAAAAAAAGATATGAAATATTGATATTATTTGAAAATTTAGATTCAATCTGTTTAATTATGTCATGTTTGATATTTCTTTTTTATTATACATCACATGGTTTAAAAAACATTTGAAAACTTGTAAATTATAATTTAAGAATTAATTTGTTTTATCAAAATGTCAAATATTTAGATTAGTTCAGGTAGCGTAGATAATTTCATCATGTTTAGATCACTCCATGCCAACCATGATATCAATAAATTGTGATTTATTTTGTATTTATGCGTTTCTCTCATCACGTAGTCTTCCCCACATCATATCTGACTCAGCTTTTTCATGTTTTCATTACTGTTTTATTGAATAGAAAATTCTTATTTAATACTTAAATATATTTTTTTTGTGTCTTAATCAATAAACAACACGCTCTGAGATACTGAGATATTTGCATTATTTTTATATGAGTCTCATTGCAATATCGCTGACTGCTGGTGGTAAGGTTTTATGGTGAGTATAATTTTAGCTTCTCTGTTTTTTTCTCATAAACCACCATACCTTGCAAAAGGTTAAAAAAAAATTGAGATCTTCTACTACAATTTAAATATTTTTTATAGAAAATTAAATTATCTAGTTGGGGTGTTTCGGCTTTTTTCAATAATTGTAAAAGTTTTGGAAATATAGGCAGTTAAACTCATAAATTTATAATAAAAAAAATATTTTTCTTAATAAAAAATGTTTGAGAAACCCTGGAATTTTTTTGAATAAACTAATTTGAGATTTTGTATTTTTCTATATTTGTACAAATTTTCAGCGTCCTAACTTTTATGGTTTCTGAGATATATGGAAAAATAAAGTAAAAATTTAAAAGTTGATAACCCCTGATTTAAACAAAAATTCGAAATTCTGAGTATAAAAGTTTTGTAAGCCTATAACTGTTTATATATTCTTAAATTTTGGGCTCTGTAAATTGAGCGGATCAAAAGTTATAAGGGGGGGACGGACACACAGACACACGAAATGTTCTACTCCGAATTCTGAGTAAATCCGTGTATGGAACATATATGCTGCGAAGCCTCTAAGTTGGTGTTTTTTGACTTCAAAGTTGGAAAAGCTGTGAAAAAAGTAGACCTCTGCATACAATTCTCGCGTATCCTGGCTTGATACATTGTCGATATGTTAAGATAACAAAGTTCTCCTGAACAAATCGACAGTTGGAATATATGACGTCTTATGGCATCTATTTCAAATGAGTTTTTAATGCACACTGTTTTTTTTTTCTTCCTAGATAATTTAGAATTTGATAAGACTTTTGATTTTAAAGTAACGGGGTTTACATGATCTTCTTTCGAAATATTTGTCACTGTCCGTTTGCTAATACCTAAAGCCTCAGCAACTCATATGCACACATTATCGATAGAAATTAGCGGTCCAACATTGTCTTTCCATTGTAAAATAATCCCGAAGACGAATCACAAATTCGCGACACTGGGGATTCAACACTTTACGTTTAGGCATATTTAAGTAATTTTATACTGACAAAAAATAAACTTTCACCGTTAGATGTTTCATTTACGAGGACTCGTTTAAAACTAAAGAATATAAACCGGGGGTGATAATTACTAATACCGTTATTTTAGGAAATCCCTGACAATAATAGGCAAACAAAAATTAGTTAAAAGTCATAAAATAATGCATTATTTCCATTTTTGTGTCCATTCATTTGGCAATCCCCCAGTTAGCAACTAGTAAGTACATACATAGGTACATAGCAATAGTGATATTAACAATTTGTTTGAACAATGGTGACTAATACCTACTGATCAATACAGTATAACAATAGAGCTATTGAAACTATTTTTCATTAGTAAGTACCTACTTATTTGTAATTTAATATCCTCTTTTACCTACCTGCTGTAAGTACTAATACGGCACGCAGTGTGTATGTAGGTATACATGTACTATGATGAAATAATAATATAGAAAATAACAATTCCATTGGTTGCCAATATCTGTTCATGCAGGAAAGAGACCGTCATATCCGAAAAGCATTCGTATACTGGCCCGAGTATAGACTTTTGTTCTCTTTGATACTATACCAGACTTTAATTGGTTTTGCAGCCCAAAATAACATTTGTTTGCTGCTGTTCTTCTTATTTTTATTTCATTACCTACTTCATTTTTGTTGGTTTTGAGTGAGCCAAGATAGGTAAACCTATCCACCGCTTCGAAACTATAATTTCCAACATCAAAAGGTACCAGAGGTGGGATCATAATCAATTGGTTGGACAGTAAATATTTGGTCTTTTGTTTGTTACTAATCAATCCAACATCCCTTGCAGCTATTTCAAGGCCAATGAAACCCTCTCGCAGTGCTCTCTCGTTTCTTGCCATATTATCTATGTCGTCAACATAGGCCAAAATTTGTACGGATTTGTGAAAAATAATTCCATTGATATCAATTTTTAAATCACGCACTGCCTTTTCGAGAGCAATATTGAAGATAATGCAGGCGAGTGCATCGTCCTGATGTAAGCCATTCATAAAATCACTTATTTTCAATACATTATTTTCATTTTCATACTATCTTTTTACTTACCTCTTTCCACTCACCATCACATTATTTTAACAAGTAGCAGATATTCATGTTTAACACTCACAGGCTTATACCGATAGACAATTTACTCAAACTAACTTTTTCTAGCAATTGAGTCATATAGTTGCAAATCCCTGTATAATGGTTTTCTTAAAAAATACAGAAAACGCAAAAAACGTTTCAATAGTTGCTTAGCGATAAATAATGACATTTTATATTTTTTAAATGATAAATGTTACATATCAATACATAAGATATTAATAAAAATTAAGATATTATTAAAATCAAGCAAAAAACTGAATTATAAAATTCATTATAGAGGGATTTGCATCCCAACTAGTGAATTTTAGAGGAGTTTGCAACCAAACTATTACAAATTCATACTAAAAATTAGATCACGTGATCAAAATGCTTGTCTGTTATTGGCCGAAATTCATTATAGAGTGATTTGCAAATAAACCCTTGTATTATAGAGGATTTTGAAACTCGTTGTATTTTTATTTTGAATTTTTTAGTAGGATATATTATGTAGATGGATTCGTCGCACAATAATGGAATTAATAGATACCATACCATATCATCACGCCATTTCCCTAATTGTGGTAGGCAGAGAGAACCGAACACCAGACTCCTCTCTTGACCCACATTCCTCGCTTCATTCACGTCCATACATCGTCTCATACACGCTCTTCTATTATTCTTACTTCTAACATCACCATCTTTCAAAATCCCATTTATGTGATCGTGCCAACTTTTTCTTGGCCGACCTCTACTTTTCGTTCCTCTTTTATCAGCCTTGTACACTTTTTTTGTCAGACGGTCATCACTCATTCTTTCTATGTGGCCGAACCACCTTAGGGCATTTATTTTCATCTTACTTACGATATTTCTTTCAATCATACATTCTCGTCTTAATATCCTCATTTCTTATTCTATCATACATCGTTTTACCACACATTCGTCTTAGTGACCTCATTTCAACCGCGTTAATTCTACTTTCATGCATCTTCTGCCATGTCCATGTCTCACTAGCATACATTAGAGTCGGTGCGACGATACCATTGTGTACCGCAAGCTTTGCTTGCCTCGAAATAATTGGGTCAGCCATTACCGTTCTTAATGCACCATTCACTCTATTACCTGCCGTTACTCTCCTTTCAATATCTTTTTCCAATCTTCCATCACACTGAAACATGCTTCCTAAGTATAAATATTCATCCATTAATAGATAGAGAATCAATTTCTCTACAAATGTACATTTACACATCATTTTTGTCAAAATTCAATTATACAGGGTTTGCAACTATATGACTCAATTGTTGAATACATGAACTAATGAGTATAACTAATTTGAAAGAATCTTCAAAGGTATATATTTAAAAAAAAGAATATGTTCTTGTTAAACAAGTACATATACATCTTTCTTCCCTAAAATAAGCATAAAAGCTTGTGCTATAAGGTGAACGAAATCAGTTGAGGTAGGATTCGAACTCGCGACCACTGGATTACTAGTCCTAATGCGCTAATCGCTTTGCCATTGACCCATATAAATTAATACATGTAAAATATACCCATTGTAAATAAACTGTTGGTTCTGTAAATTTATAAAATGAAAAGACCAGCCAGTGAATATAATAACATGGATGGCAGTTTTGTGGTGGACCTTACGCTTGATAACTTTCACAACCATAAAGATTTAGCCATAAATAATTACCATACATGGAACGCAAATTTTCGGACAAAATTAAAATCGTCACAATAACTACTCATCTGAGATACTTGAAACCATAGACGAGAATATTCGTTTTTAGCATAGGTTTTTATTATAATATACAAGATGTCGTAGCTAGCAAATTTTGTATGAACCGAAGTGAGTCATTTTTCCAAGGGATTTTTGACGTTTTGGTTCCAGACCACATAGTTTTTCTATAGAGAATAACGATTAATGTGAATTGTTTTCGTATTTATTTGTCTAAAAAAAAAATTTTAATTATTAAGGTTTAGTGAACAGTTATCTAGGATGTGTTGAAATGTAGAGAATATTTTAATATGTTGCCAACCAAAACGTCAAACGCGCGATATTCCATGACTCACTGTTTGCGCGGAGTACTACACCTAGTATATTATAGTAAAAATCTATGGTTTTTAGCTGTTTTGAATGTTGAATGCATTTTTTCTTTTTGTCATTCTGCATACTATTTCATTGATTTTTTTCAACATTCCAGCTTATAAAAACATGACTAATTAGCAAAAAATATAATACATATATGTAAAAAAAGATGAAAAAATGTATGAATTTTCAAGTATTTCTTCGAAAACACTTTTCTACAATTGCTTAGTGCCTTATGTGTATGAAGATTATCTGTAAACGCTAAGACCTATGCGCCGATAATATAGTCATAAAAACATTGTTTGTTATAAATAATACTGTAATAACTCAACTTGTTACAAAATTCCTAACTTTGAAAACACCAAATTTGTTAAATTTCACTTACAAGTCCATTGAATCAACTTTATACCAGTTAAAAAAAAGTATTAAATAAGTTAAGTCTCTGTGGTATAAAATCACAAAAATTATCAATTTTTCCAAAATCTTTTTACTCACGGTTTTAAGGTTTAATTTCCTATCAAATTCATCTCACTTACTCCCTAGTTTCGGCACCATAATATGTTAAAAAATGTAAAAGAACTTGTTTTAAGTTAAAAATACTCGTATATTTTCTACAAAACACCATTTTTTCACAGTTTGACATAATATATTGTTGTATATAAAACAAAGTAAAATCACAACTCTTAAATTCAAATATACATGGAACATAATATTTCAAGTACTTATGCATTTCTAGGTAACACCTACCAATATGTTTTTATACAAACATTAATTTCAAAAGTCAATATGCCTACGGTTATACTATCTTCTACTTCTCCTTTTGAATAGACCTTCAGGTCTCTTTTTTAAGAGGCCTGCTCTTCCTGCGAGGTGGACCCCCAGCTATCCCTCGTGAGGGCGGGTTCCGTGAGGCTGATTGTGAAGCACGATATGAGGAAGTCTGGTGCTGTCCATCCTTTGGACATGACCATACCAGTCCCTCCTCCGCTGCCTACTCCATCTGATGATATCGTCAACCTCACATAGTTCCCTTATTCTGGAGTTCCTCTCTCGGTCTCTCAGGGTTTTGCCTGCAATAGCTCTTAATGTTCTAAGGTAGAGGCGTTCACTTTGTGAAAATTCATTTTAAATATATTTTAAAATAAATTAATAAACTTTGTTTCCACTAGTTATATTTTTTAAAACACAACATGTTTCGATAACCTCCGTTATCTTCCTCAGGTGAGAGGTGAGTTAATACTAACTGAAAACTAATTTTGCGTGGTGTGTGGCAGTGTCAAGGGTGTAGTAGAAAGCGGGGGCAAGGGAGGGGGTGAGCATTGACCTAACGGGAACATGGACAGTAGTGGTGAAGTGTAGGGTTGCGTCTGATTATTTATTATTTTCTTGTGATTATTAATTGCTTTGTGTATTTCAAATGTCTCTAGATTGTTTTGTTTCAGTCCGTATGTGTGTTTATGTAATAATTGGATGTTTGTATTGTCAAATGTATGATTCTCTTGTATTAGGTGGTTTGCAAATTCTGAAAAACCGAGTCCATTTAAACAGCGTTTATGTTCTTTAAGTCTGGTTTCAATTGTCCCTCCCGTTCTTCCTATGTACATAAATGCTGTCACAGTCTCCACATTGTATGTAGTTCGTATATTCCACTATGTTTCAAATAACTTGTTTTTTCTGTGTTGTTTTAAAGTATTAGTCCTATATTATTGTCTGTATATAAAGCTGGTTTTATGTTTGAAGGAAGTTGTCTTGTCTTAATGTCCTCATTTCTGAAGTCCTCAACATTTGTTTGCTTCTGACTGTGTCTGTTCGTGCCTCTATACTAAATGTCATCATGGGTCTTACGCATGCTTTGTAGATTCTCACTTTGCTTTTAATGGCCATATCCTCATTTTTACAAATAATGTATTTTAGGGCGCCCGAGACTGCAGCTGCCTTATTGACTTGGCTCTGAATTTCTTCGCAGAGGTCAGCATCTTCTGTTATGTCAATTCCTAGGTATCTAAAGGTATTAACCTGTTCAATTGGGTTGTTGTCTATAGTCAGATTGCATGTTATGTGCGTTTTTGAGAATGTCATACATTTAGTCTTATCAATTGAAATTGCCATGTTGTATTGTTTGCAGGCGCTATGTAACCTGTTCAGCATTGTCTGTAGGTCGTTGTTAGTTTCGGCTACTATAATAGCGTCGTCGGCATAGCAAATTACACTAACAATTTCCTTCCCCATTCTGTACCCAAGCTGGGGCGATTTAATTTCCTTGATTAGTTCATCGATTACTAAATTAAACAGGAATGGGCTTAGACTATCTCCTTGTCGGACACCTGTCATTATAGGGATTGAATTGCTTAATTCGTTGTCGTTTCTTATCCTTGTACTGCTTCCCAAATTTATATCTCTTATGATGTTTATTAATTCTGGAGGTACATCCTTAGCCACCAACATATTAATAATATCCTTGAGTTGTACTTTATCGAAGGCCTTCATTAAATCCACAAAGCATACAAAGGCAGGAGTTTGGTTTTTCAATTGCCTTCTCTTTTATCTGTCTTACGATAAATATGGCATCTGTAGTGGATCGGTTTCTTCTAAAACCTTGTTGTTCTTCTCTTAGGGTAATATGTGTTTCTAATCTTGTCTTAATAATTTGTGTGAACAGTTTTAGTGTTGAGCACAATAGGGATATACCTCTATAGTTCTCTGGTTTTGTCTTTTGGCCTTTTTTAAATATTGGTACGGTAATGCTAGTCCTCCACTCCTCTGGGATTTTTGTCAAGTGTATGATTCTATTAAATAATTGATGCAGTTGTTGTGTTAGGCTGTCGCCAGCATATTTAATTAGTTCGTTGCTTATGTCGTCTATACCCGGCGTTTTCCTATTTTTTAATTTGGCAATCGCAATACGTATTTCATGTATACTGATTTCATTTTGATACGGACCTTCAACATATGGGACAGTTTCTTGTTTATCATCTTTATATAATTGTTCAAAATACTTTTTCCATTGCTCCGTTGGTATCTTTTTTGTTTGTATGAATTCATCAATTGGCTTTCTTTCTTTCCTCAGTATTTTCCAGACCTTCTTCTGTAATCCATAAAGATCAAATCCATATCCTTCGTAAACTTTGTCCAGTAATCTCTTTTCATTTTTCTGATTTCACTGTTAACCCTGTTTCTAGTTTCCATATATTTAGTTCGTTCTTCATTGGTTGGATTACTTTTATATTGTAGGTAAATTTTCCGCTTTGTATCAGCCAGTATTTTAATGTCACTTGTAAACCATGGTTTTGTATTAGTGGTCTTGTTTAAGTTTACGCTTCTGTGTCCTTGTGCCTCTGCCGCTGCATTTCCAATTTGTTGTTTAATCTTTAGCCACATTTCATCCACTTCGTCGTTTTCTTCGATTGGATTGTTATCTGTTTGTTCTGATATTCTATTTTTGTATAGTATTTTAGTACTTTCATTTTGCAGTGATTCTATATTTGTTTTCTTGACTATCTTAGGTTTAATGTTTTTTTGACAGGGTCTTTCAATATTCATTTTGCACAATACCAGGTTATGGTCCGACCCGATATTAGCTGAACTGAGTACTCAAATATCAAATGTTTGTGTTGGTAGGATTTTTCTATTTGTAATGATATAATCTATCACAGATTTATCTCCTCTTGTGTTATTGAATGTATATGTATATATGTTGGATTTTATGTGGGAAAAACGTGTTGTTAATTCGGAGTTCATTTTGATTATATAATTTTAATTATACTATCAACATTATTTATTTATTTTCTTACATATATACATACATACCATCACGCCATGTCCCTTACGGGGTAAGCAGAGAGAACCGAGAGTCATACTTCTCTGTTTTTGCAGACATTTCTGGCTTCCTTTACATAAATACCTCAAAAAGGAAGTCAATAAAAATGTATAATTGGGTGAACATTGTGCAAGCGCTTAATGTGATCACTTATAAAACCTACCCATCTCAACGGTTGCCTGTGCTATCCAAATTTGCTCCACTATACCCTTGTAGATCCCATGCCACAATCAGAGATAAAAAAATCCCAATTGCAAATTTTCATACATGCTCGTCGATTGTTCTAACTTTTTATGTTTCCTTCTTTCAAAATATCATTCACATGGTCATGCCATCCCTTTCTGGGGGCGACCTCTGCTATTCACTCCGTCTCTTGCACCCATGTATATATTTTTTAGTCAGTCGTTCATCGTTCATTCTTTCAATATGTCCAAAACACCTCAAGGCATTCACTCTCATTTAACATATATATTATCCTTCTCTATCTTTGTGGGATACGCTGTGATGGCATGAATGAATATATTCTCAAAATATGGCTCTAGAAATTCAGTAAACAGTAATCAATTAATGACACAACTTTTTAGAAAATCACATGGAAATGATTCAACCATATCTAACTGAACAACTTAAAATGGTTTTCATGCTAAATGTCTCATGGCATTAAACTAGTAACATAGAATTTGTATCTGTTTTAATAAAGTTAATATTAAGGTCACTAACCTAGATTTTAAGCAACCACAAACCCATGCAAAAACCAATGTAAAGCGCCCTTGAGGTGAGCTTTCACGAAAACGACGCTATATAAATCATCCAAGTATATATATTACACTACATAGCTTATTTTGTACAGCTACAGACATAGGCATAATACAAGATCCAAATAGTTTTAAATGACTTGAAAGGCTTTGATACTTTCAGTATGAAGTGAAAATGCTTATAGCACTGTCCATTATTTTATCAATGTGACATTTAAAGTGATGCAATAGTTTTATTATTTTTTCTTAGAATTTTCGAAGTTTTGATAGAATAAATATAAATAGTCACTCCAATTGTTGTTCACCATTCTGATGATGCTCATCAAAGAGAGATACTACACTAAAATAATTCAATAAAGCTAAAATATGTATACATTCTTGTATAACATAATTTAAACAAGAAGCGACAGTTTCAAACAAAATAATAAAGAAAGTTAGTTTATGTTGTTTTAAATTTAACCCTTGAAGATTTATTCAAACAGATATTGCATTTTAACGTTTTCTGTTGAATGAGATAGTTTATGTCGTGTTAAAGTTCCCTTTACAGAGTATGTTTTCCCACACATATCGCATTTATGTGGTTTTTCGCTCGCCTTTCGTATGTTATTTATTAAATGAGTTACTTGATGTCGTTTTAAATGTCCTGATGAAGAGAAAGCCTTCCAACAGATATTGCATTTATGTGGTTTTTCGTCTGAATGAGTTATTTGATGTTGTTTTAAATGTTGCAAATACGAAAATTTCTTCTCACAGATATCGCATTCATGTCGTTTTTCACCCGAATGAATGACTTGATGTAGGTTTAAACCTTGTTTTAGAAAGAATGCCTTCCCACAGACATTGCAAGTATGTAGTTTTTCGCCCGAATGAATTGCTTTATGGGTTTTTAAATTACTCAATTGAGTGAATGTCCTCCCACAGACATTGCATTCATATGGTTTAATGCCCGAATGCGTTAGTTGATGTTTTTGTAATGTTGCTTTTAGAGAGAATTTCCTTCCACAGGTATTGCATTCATGTGGTTTTACTCCCAAATGAATTAGTTGATGTTGTCTTAAATTTCCACCTTTAGAAAATATCCTCCCACAAACATTACACTTATGTCTATTTACGCAAGAATGAATTAGATGTTCTTTTAAAAGTATCCTTTGAAAGAAAGTCTTCCCACATTCATTGCATTCATATGATTTATCGCTCGAATGAGTTAATTTTTTATCGCGCAGATGAATTAGTTTATGTTTTTGTAAAGTTCCTTTCCGAGTAAATATCTTCCCACATTCATTGCATTCATATAATTTATCGCTAGGATGAGTTAATTGTTTATGTTTTTGTAAGGTTCCTTTCCGAGCAAATATCTTCCCACAGATATTGCATTCATATGGTTTTTCGCCTGAATGATTTAATTGGTGTAATTTTAAATCTTCTCTTTGAGGAAATGTCTTGTCACAGACAATGCATTCATGTTGTTTTGATAGATGTCGTTTCAGATGGTCTCTTCGAGAAAATGCTTTTCCACATACATTGCATTTATACCGTTTTACGCATGGTACTTTTATGCCCAAATGAGTTTGTTTATGTCTATTCAGATGTGTGGTTCGTAAGAATTTCTTGCCACATACATTGCATTCATGTGATTTGATGCCCAAATGCGTTAGTTGGTGCACTTTCAAACCTGATTTTAGAGCAAAAGTCTTTCCACAGACATTGCATTCATGTTGTTTTTTGCCCGAATGAATTATTTCATGTGTTTTTAAAGTTGAGATGTGAGTGAATGACTTTCCACAGACATTGCATTTATGTGGTTTTTCGCCCGAATGAGTTAGTTGATGAATTTTCAAAAGTCCCTTGTGTACGAATGTCTTCTTACAGATATCACATTCGTGTGGTTTATTGGTCAAATGATTTAGTTTATGTCGTTTTAAACCTAATAGAGTGAAGACTTTTCCACAGTCATTGCATTTATGTATTTTTTCATTGAAATGAAATAATTTATGTTTTTTTAAAGTTACTTTTTGATGGAATATCTTTCCACAGATATTGCAATCATGTGATTTTTTGACCGAATGAGTTAATATATGTTTTTTATAATATCCCTTGTCGATTTTTTTTCCACAAATACTACATTTGCGTTTTGGTGTATTTATTTTCTTTTTATTTCCAACAACTGATTTTTTTCCAATTCCTTTTTTTATTTCATCTGCACATTCAATAGGAAATTCGGCTAATACTTCTAACACATTATATTTGTCTACGGAAGGAGTATGTTCAGTTTTTATGGTGTCCATTGTCTGAAAAACATTTATTTATTTTAAAAAGAAACACATTAGTAGTGTAATAAAGTAAGGCACAAGTTGCTGGTATAAAACACCCTGAGAGAGAACAAACATCTTGGCTACAAAGTTTTCAGAAATGATTCATATAGATATTTAAGTAGAACCAAATAAAGTGTGAATGGACATTTGTAATACAACATTTAACAATGGATTCAATAAATAAGTGAGAAAATAAAGTTATACAAACATGAATCTAGAGTAAGGCTGCCATACATCTCAGTACACTGGGACATGTGCCTGTTTGAGTCTTTATCCCACAATGTGGGGAAACTAATAACAGGTGTGTGCAGATGTTCATTACCTTATAAAATAAAACAAGCACATGCGTGTATCTCTACACACCTGTCTCGTCTCATCTAAAAAGGCACTACATTCAGAATGGGTGAGGTAAACCTCATTGCTTAACTGTGTGAGATGTTTTTGTTGCTTGTTGCATTTAAGATAAACCGGCTCTTACAGAACACACGAAAACTATGATAATAGAAAAAAGGAGAAACACTATTCTAAGCCTGTGGCAACCATGTTTTTTGGATGCATTTTTCATTTATCGTTTTGGAAATTTTTATTAATCTTTATAATAAAATTATGAATCTTTCCAGTTTTGATTTTAAAGAGTGAGATTGTTTAAAAACAAGCCTGTAAAAAAAACTGTTAAAATGTTTATGGAAATTTATTTATCTTAATAAAACTTGGTCCCGTTTTTGAGGAATTTTGTATGGATTAGTGGACTTTTTGCACGTTTATACCATCTTTGAAGTAAAAAAATCACCAACTTAGAGGCATCGCAGCATATATCATATAAGGCCGAATTTATAAAACGTAGGTACTTAGTATTTGTTCAATGCTTAGCACCCCAAAATCGTATAAATAAACAATATACAATGCTTATGTCGTAAATGCGTACTAAGCATTGCAGCGTAGTGTAAAGAAATATATTGAATGCTCAAGTCACCCGGCTACCTGTCTTGGAGAACTACTCAGAGAGACGGAACGAGACAGAGCTATACCGATATCGAGTGAAAGAGATGATAATAAGCGTGTACATAACTTCGTCATTATATAATATATATATTATTTTACATTTGTCTGTTTCGTGTACTGCAACTCGTCAAACTTTCCGCTTGCGCTCCAATATAATTTGGTTTTTACTTCAACATTAGTTTTATATATGACCGATGCTTGCCACGAATTGGTACCTACCACAAATAGCTACCTATGATGTGTTGAATTCAGGGATTCAATAGGGATAGTGATGTTTTCTGTAAAACTACCTTGATTGTTTTTTTATATGATCTTTTCTTTTATTGGCATAATATATTTGTTTAATATTTATACTATTATAGATGTAAGAATATGTACTTGTTTCCATCATAGTAAAAATATACATTAATACCCACAACCATAGTTTTTTATTATTTGTATGTTTTATTGCTAGATTTGTAATATATTATTTTTACTGTGTACTTATATTTTGGTTATATTCATGGTTGTTGCTAAATTAGTAATTCTCTTCATATTTTTTGATTTTTTTTATCTAGAGAGGAATTGCAGATTCATTGTTATATTATATTGTCGATTCATGTTATATCTTCGTGTCGACGGAGATTCCCGAATGCATTCGATATATTGAATGAAGAGCGCGTCATTCCGCTGCCCAGGCCGATACCGTTAACACCGTGTACATCGTTATTATTAATTGTATATTTGCGTGCATAATTTTGAGTAACATATTAATTTAATATTGTGAATTGTAATTTATATATTTTGGTATATGAATAAAGTCATTTGAATTATATTCTCGACTAACTACTCACATACACATCAATTCATCATCCCATATCTTGTTGTTATTATTATTATAATAAGTGCGCACGTGTCTATACTATAAGTATTCAGAATCCCAACGCAGCGGCCCTAAATGCGTTGGTAATATCAAGTAAAAATACAACTCATAGACAAACGTTGTTCTCGACTGAGCAAACTCAAAGTATTGTTTATTATTGTTATTGTTGTAGTTCTCAGATTCGTTTGAGTAGTGCTTACATGAGAATTCGCAGTCACCATTTGAGAACTGTTTAGAAATTCGGCCCATAGCATCTATATTTATTGATAGCAAAACATGTAGAATACCTCAAATTTGGGGCATATTTCAATGGGTATGGTCTCCGTCTGTTCCTGTTGACAGAACTGGGACGAGTCCATTACAGATTTGACTTTGAGATATGGTTGACAAAAAGTGGCATCCTTCTCTAGACTCTCCTCTGGTTCCTGTTTGATGTTCAGACAACACTCACTTATCTAAACATAATAATACATATTTATATAACATCTGTTATGATACAAGAAAATAACAAAGGCCATCTTCGTTTAATTAATGACTCTACGAAACAAAGCAGTCCTAACTCGTTTTCATTATTTATAATAATGTAAATAAATTCTGGTTCTGTGACAAATCGTTTAAGTCTAATCACAACAATTTGTAACACACCAATATATAGAACAATCTCAAAAAGTCTAAACATAGTGAAAACGGAACATTTCTATCATGTGAATTGCAATAAACTACATACATACATATTCCTACTTTTCCCAAAAATAAGTAATAATTCTTGTGCTATAGGTGAACGAAATTGGTCGAGGCAGGATTCGAATTCGCGACCAGTGGATTACTAGCCCAGCGCACTAACCGCTCTGCCATTAACCATCTACATAATAAACCTATTCTAACCAAAAGTTTGGATCTTATGCGACGTTGTCAAATTTCATAATCTCTTTGAAATCATATTAATGTTCTGTTGTATTGATTTGTCAATATTCTGTTTTGACATGTTACGAATTGTTATGATTAGACCTTATGGATTTCTCCGGTCACCATAAATTTTATAGTGCCGTTTAATGATTCAGGATCGTTTCAAAGCCAATTGTAAACAATTACCCCAGTCTGCCATTGTTGACTACAGAGTTGTGGATTGTCTAGCTCATTTTTGACATTGAGAGATTGTAAACAAGAGGTGCCACCGTCCTCCGGAATCTCCTCTGGTTCATGCTTGATGCTCATAGAAAACTCCATGACCTCAATATAAACGTTGTATCGGTACCAGGTTCATGAATTGAGTTTCAAATTTTAAGCAAATAACGACACTTTTCTCGGATAGAGCGAATAACCAGCGACTGTTATTCGCTCTAAATGATGTTTATCTGAAAAATAATGAATAATTATGTGTTAAAACACGATCTCTATTAATCTTAAAACAACAAATATTCGCGATATACTATACTCGGACTAAGGAGTGTCTCGGGACAGTAAAACAATTGGCTGCCATAGAAAAAACATTATATTGAAATGCATAGACAGCGCACATATAAATATCGCCAAATAACATGAATCAGGATTCCGGGTGCGCAGAGCGCAAATTTGTGTTTTGCTTGCAAATCGCCCCCTTCTTGGCGAAATGGCTCAAGATATTTGACGCCAACGAAATTCTAAAAGCCAGTGGATGAAAATAAAAACATCGTTGGTTTATAGAGAATAAGGAATATGACATGTTTTCAAGTTTATTTTAGGAAAAAAAACATTATGTACATGAACATTTTGAAAATACATTATGAAAAGAATAATAAATTGCCGTTTCACAGTGAAATTATTGATTTTTTTCTTTTTACATATCTTATTTGCATATAATTGAATTACAGGAAATTTGTAACTGGACAACATAGAAGTGGTTTAATTAATTTAGATTGAATTTTCAGCAGCGAATACTATAAAATAATAAGTATTTATAATACAATTCTTGTTAAAAATTGAAATGCAAAATAAGTGACAGCTAAAAATCATAGAGAATTGACAAGCGACATAATTTTGTTTTTTCTATGGCAGCCAATTGTTTTACTGTCCCGAGACACTCCTCTCGGACTAAAGTAAAATCTGACAGTTATAGTATCTGTTCACTTCTATTTTATCTGTGGAATGATGTTTTCTCGTAGATTTTTATATTTTACGGCGCTAGCCGATTTACTAATGATATTAACCTATACGGATCGAAGCGGAACCAAAAATGACATTTAGGTCGATAACTCGGTATCTTTTTGACCAATTGAATCCATACATTGATATAAGGAGGCTGGGAAGAAATATACTTGTCCCACGTTGGGACGCCAAATTGATATATAAAAAACGCTGAGAAGGACAAATTAAACGATCGATCAAAACGTTATCTTCAAACCATCGTTTTATTTGTGGTATTCGTCGGCCTTTGTGCCTCAGTTGGTTGGGTATCTGACTGCTGATGGGAAAGCCCAGATGGGAAAACAAAAATGAAATAGACTTTGTTCGAATGCTTGAAGCTCAAAATAGTGTGGCTTAGAAGGAGATGGAGGGAAGATATCAGCTGTCATGCTGGTGTCAATTGTATGCATGAAGCACAAGATAGAGTGGCTTGGAAGGAGGTGGAAGGACGATACAGCTGGCATGCTGGTGTCAATTGGATGCTTAAAGCACAAGATAGAGTGGCTTGGAAGGAGATAGAGGGACGATAATAGCTGTCATGCTGGTGTCAATTGTATGCATGAAGCACAAGATAGAGTGGCTTGGAAGGAGGTGGAGGGACGATATCAGCTGTCATGCTGATGCTTGAAGCATAAGATAGAGTGGATTGGAAGGAGATGGAGTGTTGAAAAGGCTAAAATGTCATCCTGCCATTGACACCCAAGATTTACTTACCATTCATCATTTATCTATGCATCCAAAATATATCTATGCGAACTAGTGGTGCAAAGTTCGATATTTTTGTATGATCCTGTCTTTTAAAATCGATTCATGAAATTTATGCGGATCATCAATTCGCTCTTCGATTCAATATGATTCAAATATAGCTATCCTTATCTATCGTACATAACATGTAAGTAGTATGACAGAGAAAACAAAACCGATTCAAAATATGATATGCAAATGTAGGCGTTAAAATGTTTGCATTTCAATGTACTTAATAGTCAATATTGCTTAAATATTTTATGAACCATAATGAATTAGTCGTGAATCGAAGATCGCCTTCAAAATAGTATATTCAATTATAGACGTTACGTATTTGTTTTTCAAAGTATGTTGCGGTCAAAATTGCTTAACATATTTAAGAACCGCAATGAATTAGATTTTATGAACCATAATGAATTAGTTGTGAATCGATGATTGCCATGAGTCGGTATGTGTATCGCATTCTAACGAAATATTTTATATGAGATAGAAAGTGTGAGAGTGATGTCTGGGTCATGAGCGGATCGTTGTGGCAACGTGAACCGTGAGTCACCGATTCAATTTAATGATCCGGTCAAATAATACGGATCACTCATTTTTCCCCGTCGCTAATGCGAACTGTCAAAAACAAAAGAATATAATAAAACAATGTCGGCGCGTTATTGCTATTAATACAATTATTAATAATAAATACATAGTTCAAACGTTCGTATTTTCATTGCTGGCTCTCCCATAACCAACAGGTTATGGGCCCAGACACTGTTTGCCTCAAACAAAAACGTGTTCAAAACAAAAATGGCTAAAACCACGAACATCGACCCACTTCGAAGAGACAACTACGACACATGGAAAATCCAAGCCCAAGCAGTCCTGATAAAAGCAGGACTTTGGAAGTACGTGTCGGGTGACATAAAAAAAGAAGAGGATATAAACTTCGAAGAAAAAGATTTGTTGGCAAAATCGGACATATTACTGATAATGTCACCACCAGAATTGAAGCTAGTAAAAAATGCCAGTTCATCAAAAGACCTATGGGATTCCTTAAAGAAAATTTATGAAAGTGAAGGCCCCGCTAGAAAGGCTACATTATTAAAAAAACTAATATTAATAAAATCCAGCAGTGAGAAAGAAATAAGACATCACCTCGATGATTTCATGGACACAGTTGACAAATTAGAAAACATGGGCATTACAATTCATGCCGACATGCTCAGTATAATGATGCTTTATAGTTTACCAGCATCATATTCTAACTTCAGAGTCGCTATAGAAACAAGGGACTCTTTACCTTCCCCAGACGAACTAAAAATAAAAATAATAGAAGAGACAGAAGCTCGAGGGAACACTACATCAAACGAAGAACATGTAATGTTTATAAATAAAAAATCACAAAAGAAATTCATGAAGTGTAAATTTTGTAAAAAGACAGGACATGAAATAAGTGATTGCTGGTTTAAAAATAAAAACGTAAAAAACAAAAAGTTGTACAAATTTGACAATCAACAAAACTTGTACATTGATGAATGCCTAACCACTCCTGAAAGAAACCGTAAAAACACAAAAAAATGGTGTTTAGATAGTGGATGTACGTCACATATGTGTTACAATAAGGAAATGTTTGATAATATTGTAAGTATCGAATCAAGTACTTTAAGATTGGCATCATTAAATAAAAACGAAGAAATTCATGGACGAGGCCGAGTTTCTTTTAATTTCAAAAACAATCAAATTAATTTATGGGATACTTTATACGTCCCAAGCCTGTCCACAAATATGATATCCGTGAAGAAACTTACTGACAAAGGTTGCACAGTTCATTTTTATGAAAACAATGCTATTGTTTACAATAAACAAAATAAAAAAATCCTGGAAGCAAGAAGGGAGGACAACCTATATTACATTACAATAGAAATGAAACAAGAAAAATAATTTTGTATCAGTGATCTTCAAAAGTGGCATATGAACCTAGGCCACGTAAATGAAACAGATCTTAAACTAGCACATAAAAATAATGCAGTAAGAGGTTTAAATATAAATGAAAATGACAAGTTAGATTGTGAAATATGTATTCAAGGAAAAATGTCACAATTGCCATTTAAGGACAATAATAGCTGGAAAGCAAATGAACCACTTCAAATAATACACAGCGATGTATGTGGACCAATGCCAATTGACAGCCTTGGAGGCAATAGATATTATGTAACTTTTATAGAAGAGTACACCCGCTACTGCAAAGTTTATTTCCTAAAAAATAAAAATGAAGTATTAGATAAATTTAAAGAATATAAAAGTGAAGCTGAAAACTTTACAACTAAAAAAATTAAATACTTACAATCAGATAACGGGACAGAATACATAAATCTTGAATTTGACAATTACTTAAAAATAAATGGTATTGTTAGAAGATTATCTGCTCCATACACACCACAGCAAAATGGTATGTCTGAAAGAAAAAAACAGAACGTTACTGGATAAAGCTCGTTGTATGTTAATACATTCAAAATTGCCTGAAAATTTTTGGGCCGAAGCTATACTAAATGCAAATTACGTTACTAACAGAATACCTACAAAAAACACAAACAACAAAACTCCATTTGAGTTATGGGTAGGGCATATACCATCTGTTGGACACATGCATTATTTTGGAGCCAAAGTGTATTCTCTTATAAAAGGACAAAAGAAAAAATTTTCAGACAGAGCAGAAGAAGGAATTTTTCTTGGTTATTCAGAAACAAGTAAAGCATACAGGATTTGGTTAACAAAACAAAATAAACTAAAAATCACAAGAGACGTTAAAGTGCTCAATAACATGTACAATGAAGAAAAATATACTATAAAAAATGAATATTTGAATTTAGAAGAAAATATACAAAATGTAAATGATGCTCAAGTGCCCATATTAATATCAGAACAAACAAAAATAAATGAAAACACAGAAGAAAACATAAATATTCCTTTACAGCAAATTCCTATACAGCAACCAAATGTTGAGGAAAGTTCGGATGAGGATAACCACACCACTCCTGACCACTCAGAAGCTCCTACTACATCTCATTCAAGACCACAAAGAGAGAGGAAACCACCTCAAAGGTTTGAAGACTACACTTCATACTTGAGCAATACTGAAAATTATGATGAAAGTAATACTGAATGGCGAGAAGCTATTATAGAAGAAATTAAAGCTCATTTAAAAAACGACACATGGCAAATAATTGAAAAAGGTAGTGAACAACAATTTAACAATATAGTGTCTTGCAAAATGATTTTAAAAGAAAAACCAGGTCCGGATGGAAAGATAGAAAGAAAAAAGGCACGACTAGTCGCAAGAGGATTCTCACAAATCTATGGTGTAGACTACAACGAGGCCTTTGCACCTGTTACTAAATTAAAATCTATTAGATCCATATTAGCCATGGCCGTAGAAGAAAACTTAAAAATCACTCAATTAGATGTTACAACTGCATATTTAAATGGTGAACTACAAGAAGAAATATTTATGGAAAAACCAAAACATTTAGAAAAATACTTATGTGACATAATGGTTGAAGAGAGCACTAAAGAAGATACCGCCTTATTTGAAAAAGCTCGAACCATGTTGGAAAACCTGCGAAAACCTGGAAAAGAAAAAATATGCAAATTATTTAAAGCTTTATATGGATTAAAACAATCTGGAAGGGAATGGTATAATAAATTTAACAGCACATTAAAAGAAATTGGCTTCAGACCATCTAGTGCTGATCCTTGTGTGTATATATGTATTAAGGACCATAAAAAATAGTTATTGCCCTATACGTGGACGATTTGATCATTGCATATTCCGATGAACAATGGATTAAGAAAATAAAAGAAATACTAATGAAAACGTTTGATATGAAAGACTTAGGCGATTTAAAGTATTGCTTAGGCATAAACTTCAAACACAAGAAAAATATAATATATGCAAATCAGAAAATTTATATAAATTACCTATTAAAGAAATTTAAAATGGAAGACTGCAAACCAGTGAATACACCAATATGTTATCTAAGTCAATTTAACAATAATTATGGTGAAGAACATTTCAAATGTGCTAAAAGAATATTAAGATATTTAAAAGGGACAAACGATTTGTGCCTAACTTATAGTAAAAATAACTCACCTTTACTAGGATTCTCAGATGCAGACTGGGCCAGTTGTGAAATTATTCGTAGATCCACCACTGGGTACTGTTTTATATATGGCGGAGCCGTAATAACATGGGAGTCAAAAAAACAAAGAACTGTCGCCCTGTCTACAGCTGAAGCTGAATACATGGCACTGACAGAAACAGCAAAGGAAGCTATAAACTTGAAACAGCTATTTTCTGATATGGGTATAAACACCAACAGGGTAACCATTTACAATGATAATCAAGCAGCCCAACATTTAGCAAAAAACCCCATAGTGAATAAGAAGAGTAAACATATCAGCATTAAAGAACACTTCATCAAAGATGTTGTGGAGAAAGGAATCATAACATTAAATTACAAGCCTAGCCAAGAGCTCGAGGCTGATATATTTACTAAAGCCTTAACAGAAATAAAACACAAAGAGGCTATAAAAAATCTCGGACTATATCCAAGCAATGCCAGGAGTGAGGGGGAGTGTTGAAAAGGCTAAAATGTCATCCTGCCATTGACACCCAAGATTTACTTACCATTCATCATTTATCTATGCATCCAAAATATATCTATGCAAACTGTCAAAAACAAAAGAATATAATAAAACAATGTCGGCGCGTTATTGCTTTTAATACAATTATTAATAATAAATGCATAGTTCAAACGTTCGTATTTTCATTGCTGGCTCTCCCATAACCAACATGGGGGGACGATATCAGCTGTCATGCTGGTGTCAATTGGATGCAGGATTCTGCGAAATATGCACGCCTCTGGTACCTAAGACCCGACGTGTGATTTTGTCAACTGCCTATCCAAGTTGGATATAACACAGTTATCTAGGATGTGTTGAAATGTAAGGAAAACTGAAATATGTTGCCAACCAAAACGTCAAACGCGCGATATTCCATGACACTTTTTGCACAGAGTGCTACTTGGAGGAGTTAATTTGAAGTACTAGATCTTGTTATAGCCGAAAAACAGTGTTGTCGAAAAACAATAATTTTTAATTTTTTCCGCGGCAACATTTTGGCGGAAGACTACTAGCGCCCCTGACGGCGTGAGAGAACGACAAGGAAGCTAGCAGCTAGCACGCGCTATGGCACGCGCTCTCTTGACATTCAACTCTGGTGGAAGACGGACGGCTTGTTGTGACGCCGTCATCGGTCGACACGCGCGTCCCGATGGCGGCCATATTTCAAGAGCACGAGGAGGTCTGTGTGACAGGACCCGTCACGCGCATGGACGCTGATGGTGCCCCAGAACCAAGATGAGGGCATCAACAGGACAGGAGGTTGGAGGCAGAGCGCAGTGTGAGGCCACCGCGTAGGGAACGCGGCGGCTCGCAGATTGGACCACGAAGGGCAATCCGTGTCGTCTGGAGCGTCGGTTCGCCTCCGGTGCGGCCCCAACTGGTATGCCACCTCTGTCGAGATGCGCCGTCATAGCGTGCCGTGGGGCACAGAGCCTGCCATGGGTGACGGTCTGGAGGAGGAGATTAGGAGGAGAAGAAGAAACTACGCCGAGTACGACAAGGACCTGCCAGCCTGACGCAGAGGCTGGGCCCCGCCGGAACTTCAGCCACCACGTGGAAGACAGTGACATGCCTGGAGAAACGATGTCGCTGTACCCTGGGGCTGCACCTTCTGGTCGGCGTCTCTTCGTGCTCGCTTGTGTTTGACAGTTCGTTCGGTAGATGCCACGTGTTTTTATTTGTTGTCTGTTGTTTTTTTTTTTATTATTTTATTGCCATGGACCTACTATAATGATTTTTTGAATAAATGCGCCGTACTACTACAATTTCATAGTGTCACCATCATTTCTCTCCTTTTCTTCCCCACACCTTGGCTTGATGTTTCCTCGTGGTAGACGAGAGGTCTCATCAATCTAGTATAATATTCTTTGAAGTACTACCATAGAAAAGAGAACTTATTTAGAAGGGAAACTTCGACTTTTTCTATGATCCCGCGCTTTTAGCGCCATCTCTGAATGGTCCCTCAAAGTTTTACTGGAATTCAGTAATAATAATAATAATATTACTGACCTTCCCCAGTGTTTAAGATTAAAACACTGAATTTTGTTTTTTTGGGAGAATTTCATTAACAAAAAATTCTAGGTATAAATCACTTTTTATAAAGAAAAATTATAAAAAAAATCATTTTTACGATAATGCAAAAAAAACATTTTTCCCAAAAAATCAAAGAATCAGTGTTTTAATCTTGAACAGCAGAGATAGCAAATTGTTTTTTCTAGAAAGTTAGAAAGATAGGTAAGTATTCTTTTT
Source organism: Molanna angustata (assembly GCA_963576475.1). Classification (NCBI taxonomy): domain Eukaryota; kingdom Metazoa; phylum Arthropoda; class Insecta; order Trichoptera; family Molannidae; genus Molanna; species Molanna angustata. Next base: position 2,277,405 of record OY754983.1, on the reverse strand, counting down.
CTCTCTAATTGAGTTATGAAAATAAAAGAATATTTAAAACAAAGTTATTATATATTGTAAACTATATCATACCTACAATGTTTGTATTCATTAAACAATATAATTAAATCTTAATATTATGTAGTAGACAAAAATACTGTGGACTTATAAATTTTTTCGTGGGTTCATGGGTTGAACTGTATAAATCTTCATGGAATATCGCTCAGTCTGCCGAGTCTGCTCAAAGTCAATTCTGAAAAACGAAACACCATTATATAACATACATAAGCGCATTGAACTATTAGTTTTCTAGTATTAATAATGTTGTCAACTTGGAATTGATAAAATAACTATATTTATAAAGTTTTTGCCAAATTTCTAACCAGAGTAAAATATCACCACTACATGCAATTGTTTTAAAAATATTGCTACTACTATCATTTATAGATATCGGATCAACTTGTTACTAACAAAAATATTGGATTATCGATAAAATAAGTTGTTTCAATAAAATTGATACATCGAATAAATTTTAAAGTGACATACAACATAACCTCTAAACAAAAACGGTAATAATATTATTTTACCTGGGGCAAATATTGAATGCATCTTATGTCTTCTTCTTTCTTTTTCTTAATTTCCATCTATAATAGATGACTTTCTCAAAATATACCTACTACATATTTTGTATTTTTTCACTCACACAAAAAAATATCCGTTGGAACATAATGTATCACAGTGTATAATTGCCTTTGTTTAGTAAAACAAAATACTTCATATGCATTTTCGATAATATAAGTGCAAAACTGGAACACCAACACCAATCGATTTCAGATAAATTTGAAAATTCGTAAATTTTAAAATATAAACATCGATGTTATCAAACTTTCCAATAAAACTGTTGGTTGTTGGTTGACCTCACACCACTTTTTAGATTTGAAATGGGTGCTTCTAATTGGTTGAATAACTAAAACAAGCATAGACAAAATAATCTTTGTACCATAAACAAATGTAGGAACCTACCTACTCGTTTTTTTATTTTAATCGGTTAGTAAAAAAACTGGTAGGTAACTGAATAGTAAACCTGTCATAATTGACATTACTGCCATCTATACAAAGTCCCCGAAGGTAATTTAATACTTTTTTCCAATGTACTGAGTTTCCAGACTTAAAATTTAAAATTTTCTTAAAATTTACGAATTTTCAAATTTATCTGAAATCGATTGGTGTTGGTGTTCCAGTTTTGCACTTATATTATCGAAAATGCATATGAAGTATTTTGTTTTACTAAACAAAGGCAATTATACACTGTGATACATTATGTTCCAACGGATATTTTTTTGTGTGAGTGAAAAAATACAAAATATGTAGTAGGTATATTTTGAGAAAGTCATCTATTATAGATGGAAATTAAGAAAAAGAAAGAAGAAGACATAAGATGCATTCAATATTTGCCCCAGGTAAAATAATATTATTACCGTTTTTGTTTAGAGGTTATGTTGTATGTCACTTTAAAATTTATTCGATGTATCAATTTTATTGAAACAACTTATTTTATCGATAATCCAATATTTTTGTTAGTAACAAGTTGATCCGATATCTATAAATGATAGTACTAGCAATATTTTTAAAACAATTGCATGTAGTGGTGATATTTTACTCTGGTTAGAAATTTGGCAAAAACTTTATAAATATAGTTATTTTATCAATTCCAAGTTGACAACATTATTAATACTAGAAAACTAATAGTTCAATGCGCTTATGTATGTTATATAATGGTGTTTCGTTTTTCAGAATTGACTTTGAGCAGACTCGGCAGACTGAGCGATATTCCATGAAGATTTATACAGTTTGTGGCGATTGCGCCAATTGCGCCGCGCAGTGCTTCGCTGCGCTGAGTACTTCGGCAGGCGCCATCTTGCCCTGCGCCGTATTCACAGCCCGTCTCCTATTTAAGGGGAAGCACAGCGCGCCCAGACCATTCCGCTCATCCAGATCTCGAAGCTAGGCATCACGCTGCCTGACCGCTCGTCGTCGTTCAAATCGTCCGCGTTTCAAATTTACATTTATATTCATTAAATAATAACTCGACATTTCTGTACCAAGTAATATTAGTAAGCACCAATTGTAATCATCAACTTGATAAATAAAAGAGTAAGTTCAATTTCCTGTTATATCTTTCAATCTGTCAACCATTCCTACCTGAGTAATATTTGATAATAATATTTAATCTATTGTATACGGTATCGCAATTGCTTGGTCGATCAATCTGTGGCTCAGCTGTCGGGACTATCCGAACAGACGGCCTCCAGGTTCGAACCAAGCGGTTGGGATATCATTTGGGTTGTATGTAGCTGAAGGCGGACAAACAGGTAATACCTACACGTCCAACTGACCGACCTTACCACCTCAATTTCAGGCTTGCATATCAGCTCCGGCTGGTGTGCAATCTTCTTAACCCCAAAACTGGTGACTCCCGATCGTGTCTCTGAACACCCACCAGTCCAAAACTGGTGACCCGAACGTGTCTGAACACACCTTCTAAACAGTCCCAAAACTGGTGACTCCTGATCGTGTCTCTGAACACCCACCAGTCCAAAACTGGTGATCCGAACGTGTCTTTGAACACACACATACCTTCAGAAACTGGTAAAATTCCGAAATCGTTTAAAAAAAACTCAGGTACTTTTATTTTGTGCTCATAATTTCAATTGTTATACTGTGGTTAAAAAATCTGGTGAGCCTATCACAACCTATTGTGCCTTTTTAACGTAAAATCAGTAGTTTTATTAAACAGAACAATAATACGTGTTCATTAATATACTGCGTAACATTTTACTGCACGACAGAAACAAAGGATTTAACAGGAATTAATACTTGAACAGCGAGGTCTGGATGAACGGAATCACTCGAGCAGGTAACACATATATTACAAGCTAATATATTAAATACATTTGTCTTATAATTTGTCAAAAATTAATTACAAGTGTACCCGCTCAAAAAACGCTCAAAACGTTCAAAAACGCTCAGACGCAAATTCCACCAAAATTAACAAACTTACAATTGTTTAATATATAACTAATATGTACTTTATATTTTTTCATGACTGACGAGACGCAAAAATAATCCAGACGGAACAATTAAAAAAGAAGCTGCCTAAAAAAAAACCAAAAGTACCAGAAAATAAATAAATACATACAAAGGACGAAGGTATAAAAATCTAAAGCAAAAAGCCAGAGAACCAAAACGCCGAATAGAGGTATAAAAATTATAATATTATTAAAAAAGCCTAAAGTCATTATAAATATTTTATCTCGTTCATAATTGATTAAACGCAAAAAAAAAATAAAAATTAAAAATAAATTTCATAGAAATTCGTAAAATATTTATTTTTGCTAAATATCGTAATACGTAAAAATTAAAAATTATCAATAAAAAATAAATATTACATTCCTAAATAAAAATTATAATCATAAAACCATTATCATAAAAACTAAAAATTAGAAACATATAGCTAAATAATCAATATAGTCGTAAAATGCATATTTTTATGTAAAAATTCAGTAAACCAAATATATGTTTAAGAATGTTACAACGCGCCGATCGGTAATAAAAAAACGAAGTTAAATGAACTCCAAACAAAAAGAATAGCCGTATGAACTCGAATAACCCATGAAACCACGATAACGGTCAGGTCAATACCCCATTTACAAAAGTGAAAGTTAGCATAATAATATTTAAACATCTTCGCCAATATAATAGTATACGTCGAAAAAATAAAATACATTAAATATTTAAATAAATTAGATACATCGTTTCTAAATATAATTATGGGAATAAAACAATTGTATACAATTACAATTAAATAAAATAAAATACGTACGCAAACGAACATTATAATATATTTTTAAAATATTTTTTCGAAATAATTTTTTGAAAATAAACTAAACTAATGCTTCTAAAACTATAATATTAAAATATTATTCTAAAAAATAAACTCCAACAAGCATACGATACGGAAGTTTAAAACTATTACTATAATATAGAAAGCAAATTTAAACAATTACTAACTACTGTCATGTTATAGAAAATTATGTATAGGGAAAAATTAATAATTGGGAATTTATAGTTTTTTTTGTGCGAACACACTAAATTGATTTTTGTCAAGTGGCAATATTTTTTATGATTAGCAAAGCTTATGTCAAATTCTTTCTTTTTGCATACACCTATCGAAGCGGTACGGCCAGTGTAGGAAAATGGCGGCCGACGTCGATTAGAATTTCTGAATTTGGGGTAAGTTTGTTTTATGTGTTCGTATGTCAAGATAGTTTGGCGAGAGATCATTTTTTAAATCAATAATCCTGTTTTCTTTTCTATAATCTAGATGCTGATATAAATGTCAGTCATCCCAAATTCAATCCTACCCTGATATTGCGCACCCATTCTGACGAAAATAATTTTTATTTAATTCTACAAATGGATTATTCGAATGTTATTCCATTTAGTTTTCCATTGGAAATATATTTTATTTGGATATTATTTTGCAATTACCATGCTTGCATATACACGACGATGAAATGTACGACATTTAATTCTGCCTAACCTAAAATTTTATAACTGACGACAAAGGAGTCACATATAGGAAATTGTCGGAGACAATTTCTTCATTTGGATTTTTACTTGGACACAAACATATTTCTTCACTTGGATTTTATTGTAACATGGAGGGATCAAGATACAAATAGTCACGAGAATTTTAAAATCTAAATACATCTTCTACAACCGGATTCATTTGAAGATATTGGTCATCGAGGGGATCTCCTTATTCATGCTGCGAGTCGATATTGTTTTATAATGTTTACTCCATAGCTGTATGATGAGTTATACCTCTATGATTTTATTGTCTGAATATATGAATGTGAATCCATTATGTTTGAACCTAATATAGATTGAAATCATGATTTTGAGTATGATATGAAAGAGATTTTGTTTGATTTGATTTTGATGTAAATTCATGTTATATATAGGTTTCAATCTTTAACATTATTTTTATAACAAATATTTAAAAATTTCGCTTTTATATTCAATTTTCATTTTCCTCTTATAGGAAATAGTTGGTACTATACAAACAAAGTTTGATATTTTAGAATCATGTATTATAATTTATTTCTACAATAAAAATGTAAATATCTCAAAGTGCGTTATCTCTCTGTCTTCCTAATGCAGTACATCATTATCTCTCATATTCAGTTGATATTTTTATTTAATTTAATATAATTGTTTAAATTTATTTTGTCTTCATATAAGTTCACGATTAAAAACATGACCCTGAGAGTAAAATTTTCATGAGTCTCATTGCCTCTATCGCTGACTGTTGGTGGAAGGAAGTGTTGAAGCATATCAAAATCTGTTTCACTATCACACACCTTCTCATTGGCGGCCCAACGTGGAACCCCTTCTCATTAAAGTCACATCGAGGAGCTTAATTTTTAAAAATTCTTTGGCGTGGACTATTAGGCGTTCATGGATCGTGAATTTATGTGAGGACTGGCGCCCAGATTTTAAATTTTATACCTTTATTTTGTTGTGCTGTGTTTGGAGGAGAGAGATTAATAGGTAGAATCTATAGAAAGTTTACGTTAGGTAGGAACTCCTATATTCCATATAAATCCCACCTTTTAACCTTCCTTAAAACTGACAAGGACACTAAGATGATCAACATGGCTTGGAGGATGACCAGGAAAGATCTGATGCTCAGTTATGTACAACATCAATACAATTTGGCTTTGAGCATATCTCACATCGTCAAAAGTTAAGTGATTGTTTTGTGTTTTTTCTATCATTTTATAACTGATCATTGAAAGAATCTGAATTTTATTATGTCTCTTTTTATTCCAGCATACAGAAGCATTTATTTGAAGATTTTTTTTTATATTTGACAAATTTTCAATGTCAAAAGAAATTTCATTACCTACATAATTTGAATTTTTTTATATATGCAGAATGTTGTACAGAATGTATTGTTTCAGTAAAAAATTATTAATTACCTAGTGACAAGAATTATTGTTGAGTGTATTTTTTTTTGAGGGAAATTATAATTATTGTATTATTGTAATTGCATTCTGTGGGGAGACAGATCTTTTCTAACTTTGGAAGTGAACAGTCATATTTACAAATTCAATTTTGATTATTTTTTTTGAAAAGAAAGTTCTTGTTTAAAGAGTTGATTATTAATTGGAAGAATAACTTAGTGATTTTTTTTTTAGAGAGAATATTTCAACATAATCATTTTAATGTTTTCTTTTCTTCTTAAATATGAACAATTTAGTTTTGGTGTTTTATCAAGATTTATTTTTTTTAACTTCATTATAGTGTGGAAAGGAATTGTTAAATAATTTTCAATTAGTATTCTAGGGGGATTTATTTGTTAAAGGGGGAAGTGTGAAAATTTTTCATCGTTGTTTAACAGGTGTGATTAATTCTTTTTACAATTTTCAGATTTTGGATTTTGTTTTATTCGAGATTCGCTTCTGGAAGCTTTTACATTAATACCATAATATTCAGATGATTTTAAAGGGAAAATCTCACATTTAATACAAATAAGTGGAGGTAAAAAGGTATTATTTATTATATTGAAATTTTCACTACTACAGTTTTTTTTTATACATGTTTTGAGTTTATTATGCGTTTTTCCAGTTATTTCTTAGGAAGATTAATATTCCATATTGAGGTGTGATTTTGTTTATCATTAAATATAGTGTTTTATTTTTAAAAAGAGGTCATTATTTGTTATTTTAAAGGGAATCAATAATTATTTGTTCAATGAATTTTATAGAAACGAATTAACGCCACCTGTGAATAAACGGTCATACTTTTATGTGATTCAGTTATCTATTCAATATTTTCTGTATTTCGAATATCACGAGCAATTAATTGTTATATATTATAGAAATCTACTTACCGACATAAATACGATTTGTCATTCTGACATTGTATAATGCGTTAATATTAAACATCTCTTTTCTATGATATTAAACGTTAAATATAGTTGATTATGGGATGAATATTATCAAATTATTGTTATTCAGAATCGTTTTAAGGTCAGTCTTATGTTATTTATGGTTTTTGAACGTTTAATACAACATACTATAAAGTTAATCGTAATTTTCATATACTTGTTTGATGCAGAAATCATCTTGTCAAATTCAAAATAAAGTTTTGGTTACATCTTTAAGATATCATTATATCTAAAGAATATTGAACAATAGTTGGGTAATCGTTGATTTTTATATTCATTTATATTATTTTCGAGTAGTCCATTTATGTAAACCATAAATTATTATTCCGAAATCAGTTTTTTTTTATAAGAACCGAAGTGTCAAAAGTTCAACATTTTTTTTTATTATTTGTGAAGTATTTTATTGTTTGATTATCAGTTTTAATCTAGTTCAATTTTTTTTATTTTTAAAACGAATAATTATGGATCTAATTCCAAAATATGCTTTTAAATCAATCGAGGAATTAAAAATACAATTAAAAATGCGTGGTTTACCATCAGCAAACACATGGAGGGATTTGAGATTACAGGCAGAAGCATGTAATGGGGCAATTAGACAAATAATAGAAGAATTGAAAAAATCAGTGGTTGACGATGATTCAATTAGAAGCTTGAAAAAATTCTATGGTATACCATATGTTGATATTGATGTTGATGATAAGGATAAAGAAATTTTAGTGGATGTTTCCCCACCTCAGTTGTCTAATGGTAACGATGATATAGACTTATCAATAATTACGAATGATGAAAATTTGAAACTAACGGATAATACTTCCATAATTTTGTCAAATACGGAGTCCGAAACTACACAGTTTGTACGTGAGGTGGAAATGAATGAATTTAGTGATTCGAATTTGCTCAATGATAATAATAACTCAGATATCCATGATCCTTTAGTCGATCCTGTAAATATTGAGCAGACGTATTCGATCTCTGATAGCGAAGTTAATTACACAATGAATGAATCAGTGGACTTAATTAAGAAAAATGACACTCCTTATTTATATTGTTCGTATCTTTATTCACCTCAGGCCAACGTTGTTGAAGTTCAACATAGAAAATCCATTACGGCACTTACCACATTGGTTGATGATAATCAACGAGATGAGTATAACCATGTTGTCCCTATTCGCTCAGCGATGAATTCTTTAATTAAGATGTCAACTGGATACATCCCATATTTTACGTTGTCTAAAAAAGAATACATAATAAAAATGGAATACCATAATAAATATAATCCTGTTTGCTCCTCATTTAATGAAGTTACGGTTACGTCCACAAACGTTTATATGAATCATATTTCTTATTTTAAAGATGCTTTCATGAAAGTTCAAAATAATACATTCGAGTCATATTTAAATGATACTAATGATTGTGAAAAGGCTGGAATTGAGGAAGAATATAATATAGGGGATTATTTTTATGAAAATAATTTTCCTCTATCAAAGAATATGAATTGTTTTTCCAATAAAAGGTCTCTGAGTTATTTAAAAAATAAAATAATAAATAGAAGTTCATTTCTGGTTTATATTTTTTCTAATTTGGATAAGAATAGAGTATTAAATTCCATAGTAAAGACATTGTTATGCAGGGTTAACGATTGGATGTCAATTGTTAATCGTTTTGTTGTTTTTCGTTATGATATAATTAAGTATTTATTTTTTTCAGAATTTCACTTTGAGGTGGATGGACTGTCTCAATTTCTAATGTTATTTTATTTGAGTAAAGTATTGATGAATCATTAATAATGGATTCATTTAATTTTTATTCTTGTTTACTTATTTATATTGATTAAGGAATTTTTTTTATTTACATTCAGTATAGTAATGAGAGAAATGCATAGTGAACCTCAACAAGAGTTAACGTTGATTATTTATTTTAGATTCAAACCATTTTTAAGCATAATATTTTGCATTTCAATATCATCCAACTAGTATTTAGTGATAATTATTTCACTTTATTCAAATTTAAAGATTTAATTAAAAGTAAATAGTTTTTTTTATTTAGAGATTTTTAGAATTTTTTTTTTAGAGATTTTTAGAATCTTTTATTATGATGAATGGTGATTGTCAGAGTGGGGGTGAAATATTTATTGTAGATAGATTTGTTTTAAACATTTTATTTTTTTTATTTTTGAATGTTTATTTTGATGTGATGTGTTAGTATTGGTATCGACATAACATACAAGATTATTTTAGGTACAAATCTTATTTTTTTTATAATGTAGACTGGGGATTTAAAATTTACAAATGAATATTTTACATTTTATTATGATTTTTTTTACTGTCATCAGTTAGCTGTATTACTTCACAATTTATAGTTGATCAATTTTTATTTGTGAATGCTGTTAGGTATCTGTCGTCAGAATTACTTTGTTTCTTAGATAATGATGTAAATTCGCACATTACATCGTTATTGTTAGTTATATGGTGTTATGGTTGTGCGACCATAATATAATATAATCTGAATACAAAACAATTTAAAAATCTGGTAATGGAGATCAAATAGTAGAAACAAATTGTGAATTTGTTTTAAATTTCTGTGGTATTGTATATTTTTTTGTATAAATCAGTTTTTAAGAATTTGATTCTGATATATTAAATTTTAATATTGAATTTGAAATTTTATTGTGGAGTATTACAACATTGTACAGCGCTTGAATACAAAACAATTTAAAAATCTGGTAATGGAGATCAAATAGTAGAAACAAATTGTGAATTTGTTTTAAATTTCTGTGGTATTATATATATTTTTTTTGTATAAATCAGTTTTAAGGATTTGATTCTGATAGATTAAATTTTAATATTGAATTTGAGATTTTATTGTGATGGGTTACATCGTTTTGTGGGTAAAAGAAATACAAATTTCTTTAATCATTGAGTGATAGACATCAAATCACAGGAAACATGAGAAGGGTTTAAAATTAATTTTTAAAAATGGATAATTTTAATATTAATTTGTAGTAATCTGTGTGAAAACATAAAATATGTAGGTTCCAGAATTTATTTGTTCAAATAGTTTTAATTAAGAAGGGATCTTGTATGTGATGTCACTGCTAATTAATAATTTATTTATTTATTTTCTTTTATATACAAGATATGAAGGTGTGGTTGTTTGGTCTTGAACTGAATTTCATTCTATGGAATCTCATAGATGTGATAATTGACATTTTGTCATAATTTATTAAATGTTTTAAAATTTATTTTGAAGATTTGGGGTTTTTAATTTTTTATAATTGATGTTAGGAATAGTATTAAATAATGTTTAACCAGTTTTTGTGTTAAATGTTATATTTTTTTTTAGGAATTATATAATATTTATATTAAGACTTTCCATCCCATATGATAGCTCCTGCATTTTTCCGGCTTATAATTGGATTTTGCATTTTGTATCTCGCTTGAGGGTATCCGATGAGCCAAGAAATCTTTGTATTTCGCTTGAGGACATCTGATTTCCCAAGAGATCATTTTTTTTTTATATCTCGCTTGAAAGTACTTTGCGACTTGAGAGATTATTCTTTATGCTAAAGCCTTTTCGGTCGTTTTAGCTAAAAAATGAAAATGAGCGATATATGAGAGTATTTTTAGTCAAATTTTCTACTAATAATTAAAAATTTGTTAGGGGAAAAGTTTTAAATTTAAAAATTGTAGTCTTCTTGTGAGCCTTCAATTATTTTTGGGATTTAGGGTGTAAGTTTCACTTGTTATAAAGTGATACTTGTAAAAATTGATGTAATAAAAGATCATAAAGTAACTCTAAATGAGTCGTTTTAATTTTATTTTATCATTTAATTGGGTGTTATGTTATTTCATTAATTGGGATCATTTTTTTTGTTTTTGTTAGGAGTTTTCTTTTCTTACAAGCGGAACTCTGTTATGTCAAATTGTACTTAAATATTTTAAAGTTAAATTTTTTGAGATATTTGTATTTAGGAATTGGGGATACATATTAGAAGGTTATGTTCTGAAGGAATAATATTTTATATTTCAAACAGTATTCGTTTTACAGGTCAATATTTTTTAATCCGTTAACATGATTTTGTATGTTTCAGGTTATATTTTTTTTGAATGGTAGATAAGTATATCGTTGTTTTACCATGTCTATTGTGTAACTGTTTCAGGATGATGATTTATGATGCAAATGATTTCCTTTTTTCTTTTCATATCCTTCGGTTTGATTTATGATCTCTGGGTTGGTTTCATAATTTGCAATTTTCAGTTTTTTTTTTAAAAAAAATTTTCTATTAAATTTTTTTTATGTGGGGTTGCGGGTATGTCATGTTATAGAAAATTATGTATAGGGAAAAATTAATAATTGGGAATTTATAGTTTTTTTTGTGCGAACACACTAAATTGATTTTTGTCAAGTGGCAATATTTTTTATGATTAGCAAAGCTTATGTCAAATTCTTTCTTTTTGCATACACCTATCGAAGCGGTACGGCCAGTGTAGGAAAATGGCGGCCGACGTCGATTAGAATTTCTGAATTTGGGGTAAGTTTGTTTTATGTGTTCGTATGTCAAGATAGTTTGGCGAGAGATCATTTTTCAAATCAATAATCCTGTTTTCTTTTCTATAATCTAGATGCTGATATAAATGTCAGTCATCCCAAATTCAATCCTACCCTGATATTGCGCACCCATTCTGACGAAAATAATTTTTATTTAATTCTACAAATGGATTATTCGAATGTTATTCCATTTAGTTTTCCATTGGAAATATATTTTATTTGGATATTATTTTGCAATTACCATGCTTGCATATACACGACGATGAAATGTACGACATTTAATTCTGCCTAACCTAAAATTTTATAACTGACGACAAAGGAGTCACATATAGGAAATTGTCGGAGACAATTTCTTCATTTGGATTTTTACTTGGACACAAACATATTTCTTCACTTGGATTTTATTGTAACATGGAGGGATCAAGATACAAATAGTCACGAGAATTTTAAAATCTAAATACATCTTCTACAACCGGATTCATTTGAAGATATTGGTCATCGAGGGGATCTCCTTATTCATGCTGCGAGTCGATATTGTTTTATAATGTTTACTCCATAGCTGTATGATGAGTTATACCTCTATGATTTTATTGTCTGAATATATGAATGTGAATCCATTATGTTTGAACCTAATATAGATTGAAATCATGATTTTGAGTATGATATGAAAGAGATTTTGTTTGATTTGATTTTGATGTAAATTCATGTTATATATAGGTTTCAATCTTTAACATTATTTTTATAACAAATATTTAAAAATTTCGCTTTTATATTCAATTTTCATTTTCCTCTTATAGGAAATAGTTGGTACTATACAAACAAAGTTTGATATTTTAGAATCATGTATTATAATTTATTTCTACAATAAAAATGTAAATATCTCAAAGTGCGTTATCTCTCTGTCTTCCTAATGCAGTACATCATTATCTCTCATATTCAGTTGATATTTTTATTTAATTTAATATAATTGTTTAAATTTATTTTGTCTTCATATAAGTTCACGATTAAAAACATGACCCTGAGAGTAAAATTTTCATGAGTCTCATTGCCTCTATCGCTGACTGTTGGTGGAAGGAAGTGTTGAAGCATATCAAAATCTGTTTCACTATCACACACCTTCTCACTACAAATAAACATTGTTTTTAAATACAATCGAAATAAATAAAAATAAAAAGCCGTGATACATTGAACAGCTACAAATAGCTAATGTTGAACAGCTACAATTAGCTAAATACAAAATATTTTTTATATACAAAATATTTTACTTTATTTTTTATAAAAAAACACTACAACTATAAAACCATGATCGAACAATAAAAATAATACGATACGATAGCGAATACGTTCCAGAATATAGAAACATTGAAACTATAATATACGGTAGTAAAAATACCTAACCATAATCAAACATTAAAACATTAAAACCTTATTATATATTAACTATATAATACAGCAACAAACTGGTACTATAAACTAAACTATATTATATTAACTATGTAATACTACAAAAAGTATTATAAAACATTAAAATTATAAATTATTGAAACATGGCATACATAATAATAATAAATATTATAAACATACTCGTATATTAAATTTAAAAAAAAAAAACATTGCAAAATACAATACGAAACAAACAAATAACATTATATGGCATTATAGTATAATACTTTAGCAACGAGTAAACAAATACTTATAAATCAAATCAAATGGAACTTGCAAATTATAACAAATACTTTATACCTATCAACCATCGCAAGTACAAACATTTACATTGTATAATTCTATTGTATAATTTTAAAATTTCAAATTGAGCATCAAAGACATCAACAAGAATCATCTGGACGACTTCATACAGCAACTAGCTGCCCCCGCATTCAACCGCATCACTACATAGAAGAAAAAATTATTTATGATGAATCACATCATCATCATCATCTGGACGACTTTATACAGAAACTAGCTGCCCCCGCATTCTACCGCATCACTACCGGGAAGAAATTAATTATGGAGGAACCACTGCATCTTCACATCATACCAGCATTCAACCGGAGCATCGCTGAGGATCATCATTGGTACCGCCAATACTCACTGCTCAACACCGCTGAAGAACCAGCAACGTTTGCCTTTTGAGAACATCTCCGTGCCAGCATCACACATACACTTACTACAAGAGCACGCAAAGTCTTCCCCAAGTCATCGCCATCATTGCTCTGACGAGGAACGATTTTGTTGGACATACAACGTCTCTTCCTTCATGGCCTGCACGCAAAGAGCTAATGTCAACCTCCTTGCGACGCATGAAGAAACGAAGCTGCTCAACATTTACGTGTCACCGCCCTGAGGAGTTCACAGCACATCCTCCGGTTTCACGAAATGTACACAGGTTACACTGAAGTTCCATGCACTTCAAAGCCGTCAACATGGCGCACCGCAAAACCCTACAGGCTACACTGGATACTCTACATCCAAAGCTGTCTCCTGACGACACGCCGAAAACCACAAGACACCCTCGTGATTCGCCCTTGCCGGCACACGAGGCAGCTGTCGAATATTTATATACAAGCAAACACACGCTGAGCACACTGCAAACCATTTCGCCTAGCTGGATAAATACCTACTTCAGGAAGATATTCCCGACAAAGTCGAAGCATCCACGCATACAACTGCATCAATTTTCTACATACATAACACATCTACTTCATCCTGAACAAAAAATAGAACTTCTACACTTCATAACAGAAAACTGGGGATCATTCACAATTAATGGTACACTACGAAGTCGCAATCAACAACACCCAACAAGCTATACCACTGAGGAACACATAAGGATGTCCAGCCAGCACACGCAGGACGACACTCCTCCATTCACCTCAATAGCAGAGCAACCACACGCCATCACAAGAGCAGCAAATCATACCAGCAGCAGATATTTTTAAAAGATAAGTAACTTCATACTTTGTACAAAAACAAATTTATACTTATAATATGATTAACTTAATATATGTATAGATTAAGTTGTATTTAAATAATTACATTACTGTGTATTAGGAAAGACTACTTTTCGTATAGAAATTCATTACATAACATGTACATAGCGGTTCAAAAGAAAACCCTATGCAAAATAACATAACAAATCAAATGCTTTAAAAAATTTTTTTTATCTTCCACAGAACGCAATGTAAGGTCGTGTTTCGTCTAAGCGACTGCCAGCGGGGTCTGTGGCGATTGCGCCAATTGCGCCGCGCAGTGCTTCGCTGCGCTGAGTACTTCGGCAGGCGCCATCTTGCCCTGCGCCGTATTCACAGCCCGTCTCCTATTTAAGGGGAAGCACAGCGCGCCCAGACCATTCCGCTCATCCAGATCTCGAAGCTAGGCATCACGCTGCCCGACCGCTCGTCGTCGTTCAAATCGTCCGCGTTTCAAATTTACATTTATATTCATTAAATAATAACTCGACATTTCTGTACCAAGTAATATTAGTAAGCACCAATTGTAATCATCAACTTGATAAATAAAAGAGTAAGTTCAATTTCCTGTTATATCTTTCAATCTGTCAACCATTCCTACCTGAGTAATATTTGATAATAATATTTAATCTATTGTATACGGTATCGCAATTGCTTGGTCGATCAATCTGTGGCTCAGCTGTCGGGACTATCCGAACAGACGGCCTCCAGGTTCGAACCAAGCGGTTGGGATATCATTTGGGTTGTATGTAGCTGAAGGCGGACAAACAGGTAATACCTACACGTCCAACTGACCGACCTTACCACCTCAATTACAGGCTTGCATATCAGCTCCGGCTGGTGTGCAATCTTCTTAACCCATGAACCCACGAAAAAATTTATAAGTCCACAGTATTTTTGTCTACTACATAATATTAAGATTTAATTATATTCATAGAACACACTAACTAAAGAACGCAAGCCACCGTATATTGAAATTGTACCAACTTCTGAACCAACTTGAAGTTGGCAACATAACAATACTGCTTACTGCCATCTGTTAAACCGTACAAAAGCTCATTAAGAGGCGGGGCTAGGCCTATAGGGGGGGGGGCTAAATTCGACTTTATTTATTTATTTGAATATTGCCTCTGCATTGATTTCTTATAATGGTTGAAATTGTATAATATGCTTATATTATTCAACCATTATGAGAAACACTGCAAGAAGGAAGTAAAATTCACATACAAAAATTCTTAGGTTAACAAGAAAAGACAATTGTAACGAACAATGGTGTTTATTATAACGAATTACTCGACATTTATAAAATAATATAATATGCCAAATCATACCACAGTATCATATTGTCTTATTTAAATGAAATTTGCTAAAATCTTTGCGGAGAAGATGAATATTTCCACGCGCGGAAATCCACTTTATCAATCTACAACGATCTCGTATTGACGGAAAACAAAATTGCCGTTGTATTGATTTGATTGATTCCTTCGAACCACATGAAGTGACACAACATCGACGTGGCATTTTAAAATATTTAAGTTGTTTACAAAGCTTTTAAATATGAAATGCGAAATAAGAAATAATAGTTTTGGACCGCGTTTCACGGAAAACACAATGACGCACAATGACAGATGACAGAACACATCACCAACACGTGAAGAATATATTATTGCCAGAATAAAACAAATTTCCAACATCATTTTCAGTTATTTCAGTAAATCAATTCATCTCAATATTTTTAGCAAACGCGACATATGCTAAAAATAAGAAATAACAATTATATTAATAAATTAAGTAGTTAAAATGTATTCGCTCATGAAAAATTTTAAATATACTTGAAAGATCGATGTTTTTTTTTTACTTATGGCAAAATTTTCTGATTTCTAAACAGAGACATCTTTTAAACCGTACAAAAGCTTTCTGATATTATAATACACACATACATACACACACACACACATACCATCACGTCCATCACCACAGAATTGGACCGATTTCAATGTATGGTGGCTGGTAGGCCCTGATTATATTGTTTAATGAATACAAACATTGTAGGTATGATATAGTTTACAATATATAATAACTTTGTTTTAAATATTCTTTTATTTTCATAACTCAATTAATTGCTATCAAAAAAACAATTTGCTATCTCTGCTGTTCAAGATTAAAACACTGATTCTTTGATTTTTTGGGAAAAATGTTTTTTTTTTGCACTATCGTAAAAATATTTATTTATAATTTTTCTTTATAAACAGTGATTTATACCTAGAATTTTTTGGTAATGAAATTCTCCCAAAAAAACAAAATTCAGTGTTTTAATCTTAAACACTGGGGAAGGTCAGTAATATTATTATTATTATTACTGAATTCCAGTAAAACTTTGAGGGACCATTCAGAGATGGCGCTAAAAGCGCGGGATCATAGAAAAAGTCGAAGTTTCCCTTCTAAACAAGTTCTCTTTTCTATGGATTTAAGGGTCAAAAATTAGCATATCTAGCATAATTTTTGTTAAACTTCCCCTCTTTTAGTATTGAATGCCGGATTCGTCATTTACATTTTTCCAGGATAGATTTTACCAGCACACTAATAACTTGCCATATTACGTTGACACGGCGGAATTGAGTTTTTTATGTATTATTTGTGAACAT
Source organism: Molanna angustata (assembly GCA_963576475.1). NCBI lineage: Eukaryota > Metazoa > Arthropoda > Insecta > Trichoptera > Molannidae > Molanna > Molanna angustata. Next base: position 2,260,246 of record OY754983.1, on the reverse strand, counting down.
ATTTTTCAGACAATGGACACTCCAGTGAACCAAAGGACAAAAATAAAAGTGGAATATACTCCTTCAATTGACAAATGCATAAGTGAAGAATTTCGTGATTTCCCAATTGAAGAATGTGAAAAAGATTTAAAAAAAGAAATCGAAGAGCAATCAGTCATTGGAAATGAAGACCAAATAAATATACCTATACTTAGAAATCACGTAGGTGGAAAGACATTATTTGAAAAAGGAAATTTAAACAGTCATAAAATAATTGATTCAGGTGAAAAACCACATGAATGCAATGTCTGTGGGAAGACATTTAATCGAAGAGGACATTTAAACGAACATAAACGAACCCATTCTGGTGAAAAACCACATGAATGCAATGTATGTGGGAAGAAATTTTATCGTATAGGAAATTTAAACGCACACAAACTAACTCATTCGGGTGTAAAACCACATGAATGTAATATCTGTAGACAGACATTTCTTCGAGGAGGAGATTTAAACAAACACAAACTAATTCATTCAGGTGAAAAATCACACGAATGCAATATTTGTGGGAAGAAATTTAATCGTAGAGGAAATTTAAACGTTCATAAACTAATTCATTCGGGTGAAAAACCACATGTATGCAATGTCTGTGGGAAGACATTTTTTCGTAGAAGAGATCTAAACATACATAAACTAATTCATTCGGGTGAAAAACCACATGAATGCAATGTCTGTGGGAAAACATTTTTTCAAAAAGGAATTTTAAGCAAACACAAACTAACTCATTCGGGCGAAAAACCACATATATGCAATATTTGTAGGAAGACATTTCTTCGAGGAGGAGATTTAATCAAACACAAACTAATTCATTCGGGTGAAAAATCACATGAATGCAATATTTGTGGGAAGAAATTTTATCATAGAGGAAATTTAAACGTTCATAAACTAACTCATTCTGGTGAAAAACCACATGAATGCACTGTCTGTGAGAAAACATTTTCTCAAAAAAGACATTTAAATGCACACAAACTAATTCATTCTGGTGAAAAACCACATGAATGCACTGTCTGTGAGAAAACATTTTCTCAAAATAGACAATTAAATGCACACCAAGTAATTCATTCGGGTGAAAAACCACATGAATGTAATATTTGTGGGAAGACATATTATCGAAGAGGACATTTAAACGAACATAAACTAACTCATTCTGATGAAAAACCACATAAATGCACTGTCTGTGAGAAGACATTTTCTCAAAAAAAACATTTAAATGCACACAAACTAATTCATTCTGGTGAAAAACCACATGAATGCACTGTCTGTGAGAAAACATTTTCTCAAAAAAGACATTTAAATGCACACAAACTAATTCATTCTGGTGAAAAACCACATGAATGCACTGTCTGTGAGAAAACATTTTCTCAAAAGAGACAATTAAATGCACACAAAGTAATTCATTCGGGTGAAAAACCACATGAATGCAATGTCTGTGGGAAGACATTTAATCATAGAGGGAATTTAAACGTTCATAAACAAACTCATTCTGGTGAAAAACCACATGAATGCAATGTCTGTGGGAAGACATTTAATCATAGAGGAAATTTAAACGTTCATAAACTAACTCATTCTGATGAAAAACCACATGAATGCACTGTCTGTGAGAAAACATTTTCTCAAAAAAGACATTTAAATGCACACAAACTAATTCATTCTGGTGAAAAACCACATGAATGTAATATTTGTGGGAAAAAATTTATTCATAGAGGAAATTTAAACGCACATAAACTTATTCATCCGGGTGAAAAACCACATGAATACAATGTCTCTGGGAAAACATTTTTTCAAAGAGGAGTTTCAAACAAACAAAACTAACTAATTTATGTGGAAAAAACTACATAGATGTAACGTCTGTGGGAAGCCACAAAGACGATATTTAAACTCGCATAAACTAACCCATTCGGGTGAAAAACCACACGAATGCAATGTCTGTGGGAAGACATTTTCTCGAAGAGGACATTTTTTAACAAACATAAAATTACTCATTCTGAGTCTACAACAGTACTGCATGACCATTGGCTATGTATTAAATTTATAGAATTGAATAAAATCAGCAATACTGTAAGTCCTTATTTATCTTAGAGTCAAACTACATTGTGATAGTAAATTCAAAATGTAGATCTTTAATTGAACACGTAACTTATTTTATTTAGTCATATTCTTCTGATATTATAGGTAATGTGAGTAAAAATATAATTGGAACCAAACATATTGTCATGTTATTTTATTTAAAAGGTAACATGACCTACTTGCCTGAACTAAAATTATTTGAATGACTTTGGACAATCCCTCTCAATGTAAATAAATGGCAAAATTTTATACAACGGGCCACATAATTAATGGATTTTATTTTTATGCCGGGTAACACCGTGAAGGGTCGCCCACGCTTTCTTTTGCGATCATCGATCGAACCCGCCGGTCGATTTCAAAAATGGCCTCCGGCGTACTTTAACTTGTTTACTCAGCGCAATGCGCTTAGAGTAAGGCCAGATGCTTTATATTTAATGGGGATAATCAGGGTCAGTCATCATTGTTTTCCTTGAGATAAGTCGCTCATTATTGACCCACATCATAATCAATTTTTTTCATCTTGTGTTACAGAGAAACGATGGTTTTTCTCCTTTTTTTATCCCCTTAAATTTTAAAAATGTAATTACCGAACAATAAAACATAGTATCAATCTATACCACGTGACATGAATATGATATATTCATGTTAACTTCACATATTTTCTACGAAGCGTCTTTTTTGGCTTCACTCAAAATGGCGAACGGCCTGCATCAGTACAAAAATTGAAATTGTAAGCTCTTGTAATCTTCAACAACACCTAAATTAATAGAATTCTTTAAAATCTTATTTGACAATTAAGTGGATTGTTTATTTTTATTATTCCTTCCGAATAATAGAAGTTTAAACTTCATTTGCATTGTATTCCAATAGTACCTACTATGGTACTAAAAATGTAAATTGTTGAAGAAATCTGTTTTTGATGAAACTTTTAACAGAACAACCTTGTACATTGGCCAATCCTTTATATAAGATAATTTAAGAAAAACAAATTATCTGTTCTGATTATGTGATAATTTTAAATGAAATACCCTGTTGTAATGTGATAACCATTTAAGTATATTTTCTCAGTAAAATTGTAAAATGCCTTATTCTTAAACAATATACATATTTATTTTTCATTTTCAAACTCTGTTGTTCATATTTCTCTCTCTCCACCCCAACTTTGATTCGACAGGAATGATAAATTTTAAATACCATAGTTATTTGATTAAACTTTTTTTTACATTAATTTTCCCTTGGCCATGATTTGGCAGAAATTAGAAAGACAATTTTTTCATCCTGTGATGTTTAGAGTATAAGACAAAGTGGCTTAGAAGGAGATGGAGGGACGATATCAGCTGTCATTCTGGTGTCAATTGGATGTTTAGAGCACAAGATAGAGTGGCTTGGAATGAGATGGAGGGACGATATCAGATGTCATGCTGGAATAAAATGGATGCTTGAAGCACAAGATAGAGTGGCTTGAAGGTGATGGAGGGACGATATCAGCTGTTATGCTGGTGTCAATTAGATGTTAAGAGCACAAGATAAAGTGGCGTGGAAGGAGATGGAGGGACGGCATCAGCTGTCATGCTAGTGTCAATTGGATGTTTAGAGCACAAGTTAAAGGGTCTTGAAAGGAGATGGAGGTACGATATCAGATGTCATGCTGGTGTCAATTGGATGTTAAATGCACAAGATAGTGGATTGGAAGGAGATGGAGAGAAGATATCAGCTGGCATGATGGTGTCATTTGGATGCATGAAGCACAAGATATAGACGCTTGGAAGGAGATGGAAGGATGATATCAGCTGTCATGCTAGTGTCAATTGGATGTTTAGAGCACAAGTTAAAGGGTCTTGAAAGGAGATGGAGGTACGATATCAGATGTCATGCTGGTGTCAATTGGATGTTAAATGCACAAGATAGTGGATTGGAAGGAGATGGAGAGAAGATACCAGCTGGCATGATGGTGTCATTTGGATGCATGAAGCACAAGATATAGACGCTTGGAAGGAGATGGAAGGATGATATCAGCTGTCATGCTAGTGTCAATTGGATGTTTAGAGCACAAGTTAAAGGGTCTTGAAAGGAGATGGAGGTACGATATCAGATGTCATGCTGGTGTCAATTGGATGTTAAATGCACAAGATAGTGGATTGGAAGGAGATGGAGAGAAGATACCAGCTGGCATGATGGTGTCATTTGGATGCATGAAGCACAAGATATAGACGCTTGGAAGGAGATGGAAGGATGATATCAGCTGTCATGCTAGTGTCAATTGGATGTTTAGAGCACAAGTTAAAGGGTCTTGAAAGGAGATGGAGGTACGATATCAGATGTCATGCTGGTGTCAATTGGATGTTAAATGCACAAGATAGTGGATTGGAAGGAGATGGAGAGAAGATATCAGCTGGCATGATGGTGTCATTTGGATGCATGAAGCACAAGATATAGACGCTTGGAAGGAGATGGAAGGATGATATCAGCTGTCATGCTAGTGTCAATTGGATGTTTAGAGCACAAGTTAAAGGGTCTTGAAAGGAGATGGAGGTACGATATCAGATGTCATGCTGGTGTCAATTGGATGTTAAATGCACAAGATAGTGGATTGGAAGGAGATGGAGAGAAGATACCAGCTGGCATGATGGTGTCATTTGGATGCATGAAGCACAAGATATAGACGCTTGGAAGGAGATGGAAGGATGATATCAGCTGTCATGCTAGTGTCAATTGGATGTTTAGAGCACAAGTTAAAGGGTCTTGAAAGGAGATGGAGGTACGATATCAGATGTCATGCTGGTGTCAATTGGATGTTAAATGCACAAGATAGTGGATTGGAAGGAGATGGAGAGAAGATATCAGCTGGCATGATGGTGTCATTTGGATGCATGAAGCACAAGATATAGACGCTTGGAAGGAGATGGAAGGATGATATCAGCTGTCATGCTAGTGTCAATTGGATGTTTAGAGCACAAGTTAAAGGGTCTTGAAAGGAGATGGAGGTACGATATCAGATGTCATGCTGGTGTCAATTGGATGTTAAATGCACAAGATAGTGGATTGGAAGGAGATGGAGAGAAGATATCAGCTGGCATGATGGTGTCATTTGGATGCATGAAGCACAAGATATAGACGCTTGGAAGGAGATGGAAGGATGATATCAGCTGTCATGCTAGTGTCAATTGGATGTTTAGAGCACAAGTTAAAGGGTCTTGAAAGGAGATGGAGGTACGATATCAGATGTCATGCTGGTGTCAATTGGATGTTAAATGCACAAGATAGTGGATTGGAAGGAGATGGAGAGAAGATACCAGCTGGCATGATGGTGTCATTTGGATGCATGAAGCACAAGATATAGACGCTTGGAAGGAGATGGAAGGATGATATCAGCTGTCATGCTAGTGTCAATTGGATGTTTAGAGCACAAGTTAAAGGGTCTTGAAAGGAGATGGAGGTACGATATCAGATGTCATGCTGGTGTCAATTGGATGTTAAATGCACAAGATAGTGGATTGGAAGGAGATGGAGAGAAGATATCAGCTGGCATGATGCTGTCATTTGGATGCATGAAGCACAAGATATAGACGCTTGGAAGGAGATGGAAGGATGATATCAGCTGTGATGCTAGTGTCAATTGGATGTTTAGAGCACAAGTTAAAGGGTCTTGAAAGTGTTGGTTATATTTGGCGAAATAAAAACTAAGTATACATATAATTAACAGAGTTTTTTTATTTTATTACAATCGCGCGTCGCGTCGGTATACGGTTGACAGTTACTTTTAAAAGCATAGATATATATGAAACACAGATTATGGACAATACAAATAATATCTAAGTATTATAGTTAATAATGGCGCCAATTTCAAATCACATTTCAACACTCCCACCAAATTGGCACCATCATAATACTAGTGAAAGACAAAAAAATATATATGTATCAATCAATTGTAGTTACAAAGATTGAGCTAAATTCCTATCTATTACTCCCAACATTGACCTTAACTTCTGATAACGCTCCCTCGTCAGTGGTTTAGTTAGTATGTCAGCTATTTGTTTTTCAGTTGATACATACTCTAGTGTGAAAAGGTTTTCATTGAATTTCTCCCTTATAAACTTGTATCTTATGTCAATGTGCTTGGTGGTCTTATGGTTATTGGAGTTCTTGATATATTTGATTGTACTTTGATTGTCAATGTGTAGACTGTAGGTCAATTTTTCATTGTCAATGACTATGTCATTTAATAATTGTTTTAACCAAAGTAATTCTTTGGTGGCTGCACACGCTGCCATAAATTCAGCTTCCATAGTGGATAAAGCAACGGTTCTTTGCTGTTGGCTGCTCCATGTTATGGCTGCGTTCATTGTCATTGCAACATAGCCACTGGTTGAACGTCTACTATCCAAGTCACCTGCATAATCTGAATCTGAGAATATATTAAATGTCATGTTGGTAGTAGTATCATAATAAAGACCAAAGCTGGTGGTATCCTTTAGATATCGTATAACTCTCTTTGCCGCAATCCAATGTGTCTGACTATAATTGTTTAGGTATCTACTGAGTGCACTAACGGCGAACATGATGTCTGGACGGCTTACAATGGCTAAGTACATTAATGAGCCTACTATCTCCCTATATGGAGTGTTGTCATCAAGCGGTTCTCCTTTCTGAAGCACAGAGTGTGGATCTGCTGGGATACATAAACTCTTTGCATTTTCTAAATTCCATTTTGTTACCAATTGTCTGACATATTTTTCCTGATGAAGAAAGATCGCATTTTTGTAACGGAATCTGTCTATTTGAATACCAACATAACTATTGACCTCTGTGTGTAGCGTTGTCTTGAAATTAATTGTCAAGTCACGTATAATATAGTTGATGGTGTCGATGCTCTGTGATATTAGTAGTCCATCATCCACATACAGCAGCAAGTATATTTTGATATTCCCAATAAGACTTGTGTGTAAGCACTGATCGGCATCACTGGCTATAAACCTATGTTTCTTCAGAAATATGGTAAACTTGTCGTTCCAACACCTCGATGATTGTTTGAGGCCATATATAGATTTCTTCAATTTACATACTAAGCTAGCATTATCTTGGTCGAGTCCCTCGGGTACTTGCATGTATATATCTTCCTGTAGTTCACCATATAAGAAAGCAGTTTTAATATCGAATTGATACATCTCCAGATTGTTCATAGCTGCATATGAAAGTAAGAGGCGAATTGTATCATATCTGACAGTTGGTGCAAAGGTTTCTTTATAATCAATTCCTTCTATCTGTGAGTATCCTTTGGCACATAGTCTTGCCTTATATTTAACTTCTTTGTCCATGTCTTTAAGTTTAAATACCCATTTACATCCAATAACATTTACATCAGCAGGTTTGGGTACCAACTGCCATGTATTATTTTCTTCGTGAGCTTTTAATTCCTCTTTGATGGCAAGATTCCAGTCGGTAGACTCGTCACAGTTGATGGCCTGCTTATATGTTTCCGGTATAGATTGAACTATATTTGCTTCATACCTTTTTGGTTTGTTCAATGTATCTCTTACTCTTAGCGTCATTTTTCCAAATTGTGCTTCTACGCCTGATTCAGAATTAGCACTAGATTCTGGCATTGGTACAGGATTATCATTATCTTGCACCATATGGGGAATATTGTCTTCCATAAAGTTTTCAAATTCATTGTTGTCATAAACTTGAAGAACATCATCTTGTTGAATTGAGTTATCTTCAACTACGTTATTGTTCTCACAGCTTGGGAATTCTATGAGTTGGTAATCGGAATCTTTTATCTCGATGGGCATTTCTTCTTCAGTGAATATTACATCTCTTGATATAGTTATTTGTCTGGTGGTCATGTTGTACAACCTGTAGTTACTGGAGTTCGATTCATATCCTATAAATAATAGCTTTTCACTTTTGCTATCAAATTTCTTTCTTCTTTCTTTAGGAATATGCATGTAGCATACTGTCCCAAAGGTTCTGAGATGTGAGAGATCAGGTTTGGTTCTAGTCCATTTTTCATAGGGTGTCACCTCCTTCTTTGATGATGTTCTATTAAGAACATACACTGCAGCGTTTATTGCTTCAGCCCACAAGTATTTTGGCAAGTTTTTGGCGTATATCATTGATCGAGCACTTTCTACTATGGTGCGGTTGGAGCGCTCACTCACACCGTTTTGTTGCGGAGTGTAAGGAGCTGTGGTTTGTAACTGTATTCCACGTTGGGCTGCAAATTCTCTAAAGAGACCATTGCAGAATTCTGAGCCATTGTCCGTGTGAAGTATTTTAACTCTAATGTTGTACTTATTTTGAATTAAGTGGACATAATTTTTGAACGCTTCCAGTGCGTCACACTTTTGCTTCAAGAATGTAACTACTCTAAAATTGGAGTAGCCGTCTGTGAATGTGATGAAATATTTGCTCCCACTAATTGATGGTGTTTCTATGGGGCCACACAGGTCACTATATATGATATCTCCATTCTCGTGGCTCACCGGTAATGTACCTTTCAGAGGTAGGCGATGTTGTTTCCCTTTCACACATGCTTCACAAAAGAAATCATCATAGTTATTGATTTTTATGCCTTTTATCAGGTTATTTTCAATCATGTGTTTTATGGTGTTTATGTTTGTGTGTCCCATTCTTTCGTGCAACTTCTTCAAGCTCAATGAAGTTACTGTGTTGCATTCACTTTGGTTCACTTCTGTTTTTATGAGCATGGAATACAAATTATTTTGGGACCTTTTTCCACATGCCACCAATGAACCATTATCATAGATCATGGCATTTTCGCCCTTTTTAATGATTGTCATGTTTTTTTTTGTTAGGACACCTTCTGCAAACAGATTTTTCTTCAAACCAGGTATATACCACACATCCGACATGGTCGAATTTGACCACTGACCTTTAACGAGTACCTTGATGTTAACTTTTCCAGTTCCTTTTACCACAAGTTCGGCGTTATTTCCCAAATTAACCGAAAAGTGTGTGCATTCTTTGAGGTCTTGGAAGAAATCTCTTCTATAAGTCATATGAGCTGAAGCTCCACTATCCAGGATCCATACATCAGAAGGATCAGTTGGCAATTTCATATCTTCTACATTAAATGCTGAACCACTGTTGAAGAAACTGTTGTTGCCGTCCCTCTTATTTGGCATATTACAATTCCTGGCCATATGGCCAAGTTTGTTACAGTTGTAACATCTAATAATTGCTTTCCTTTTGTTTCTGACAGTTGACAACGCAGTAGCATTAGGCTGATGATCCTTTTCATTATTTGTCTCTTCATCGAGTAACCTGGCTGTCAAATTGTCGATGGTTTGCCTCCCTTCGTCTAGTGACAGCCATGCTTGTCTCAAAGATTTGTAATTTTCTGGCAAGTTGTTTAAGATTTTTGTAATGATGGCAGTGTCACTGATTGATTCGCCCGCTTCTCGCAATTGACGAGCTATGGTTTCTATTTTAGATATGTGACTGCTCATCGACGCGTCGGTTGTAATTTTGTAATTGGAAAATTGTTCATAAAGGAGCATTTTATTTAACTCTCCCTTTCTGTCGTAGATTGTGTCTAATTTTTCTATTATAGATTTCGCTGATGAACAATTCTCAATTAGCGAAATTGTCTCCAAGTCTAGCGCCGATGATATGAGGAACATCGCTTTGGCGTCCGTCGTCGATTTTTCTTCGACTTCCGCAGCTGTCAACGCCGTCGTATTATACACAACATTGTATAATCCATTAGCCTTCAAAGCACAGTTGAGTTGAAATCTCCACTGTCTGTAATTGCTGCCAGCAAAATTTGGCAATACGCTGAAGTTGATGCTCATTGTCGGAGTTCGAAAACACGTGGATATCTGACGAAGAATAAAAAAACGTGATGTCGGCGAACTTTATAATAAACACAACTTTACTGAGGCTTTATTAACTCTGCACGCGACTTCCTGGGCCCATAACCTGTTGGTTATATTTGGCGAAATAAAAACTAAGTATACATATAATTAACAGAGTATTTTATTTTATTACAATCGCGCGTCGCGTCGGTATACGGTTGACAGTTACTTTTAAAAGCATAGATATATATGAAACACAGATTATGGACAATACAAATAATATCTAAGTATTATAGTTAATAATGGCGCCAATTTCAAATCACATTTCAACAGAAAGGAGATGGAGGTACGATATCAGATGTCATGCTGGTGTCAATTGGATGTTAAATGCACAAGATAGTGGATTGGAAGGAGATGGAGAGAAGATATCAGCTGGCATGATGGTGTCATTTGGATGCATGAAGCACAAGATATAGACGCTTGGAAGGAGATGGAAGGATGATATCAGCTGTCATGCTAGTGTCAATTGGATGTTTAGAGCACAAGTTAAAGGGTCTTGAAAGGAGATGGAGGTACGATATCAGATGTCATGCTGGTGTCAATTGGATGTTAAATGCACAAGATAGTGGATTGGAAGGAGATGGAGAGAAGATACCAGCTGGCATGATGGTGTCATTTGGATGCATGAAGCACAAGATATAGACGCTTGGAAGGAGATGGAAGGATGATATCAGCTGTCATGCTAGTGTCAATTGGATGTTTAGAGCACAAGTTAAAGGGTCTTGAAAGGAGATGTAGGTACGATATCAGATGTCATGCTGGTGTCAATTTGATGTTAAATGCACAAGATAGTGGATTGGAAGGAGATGGAGAGAAGATACCAGCTGGCATGATGGTGTCATTTGGATGCATGAAGCACAAGATATAGACGCTTGGAAGGAGATGGAAGGATGATATCAGCTGTCATGCTAGTGTCAATTGGATGTTTAGAGCACAAGTTAAAGGGTCTTGAAAGGAGATGGAGGTACGATATCAGATGTCATGCTGGTGTCAATTGGATGTTAAATGCACAAGATAGTGGATTGGAAGGAGATGGAGAGAAGATATCAGCTGGCATGATGGTGTCATTTGGATGCATGAAGCACAAGATATAGACGCTTGGAAGGAGATGGAAGGATGATATCAGCTGTCATGCTAGTGTCAATTGGATGTTTAGAGCACAAGTTAAAGGGTCTTGAAAGGAGATGGAGGTACGATATCAGATGTCATGCTGGTGTCAATTGGATGTTAAATGCACAAGATAGTGGATTGGAAGGAGATGGAGAGAAGATACCAGCTGGCATGATGGTGTCATTTGGATGCATGAAGCACAAGATATAGACGCTTGGAAGGAGATGGAAGGATGATATCAGCTGTCATGCTAGTGTCAATTGGATGTTTAGAGCACAAGTTAAAGGGTCTTGAAAGGAGATGGAGGTACGATATCAGATGTCATGCTGGTGTCAATTGGATGTTAAATGCACAAGATAGTGGATTGGAAGGAGATGGAGAGAAGATATCAGCTGGCATGATGGTGTCATTTGGATGCATGAAGCACAAGATATAGACGCTTGGAAGGAGATGGAAGGATGATATCAGCTGTCATGCTAGTGTCAATTGGATGTTTAGAGCACAAGTTAAAGGGTCTTGAAAGGAGATGGAGGTACGATATCAGATGTCATGCTGGTGTCAATTGGATGTTAAATGCACAAGATAGTGGATTGGAAGGAGATGGAGAGAAGATATCAGCTGGCATGATGGTGTCATTTGGATGCATGAAGCACAAGATATAGACGCTTGGAAGGAGATGGAAGGATGATATCAGCTGTCATGCTAGTGTCAATTGGATGTTTAGAGCACAAGTTAAAGGGTCTTGAAAGGAGATGGAGGTACGATATCAGATGTCATGCTGGTGTCAATTGGATGTTAAATGCACAAGATAGTGGATTGGAAGGAGATGGAGAGAAGATACCAGCTGGCATGATGGTGTCATTTGGATGCATGAAGCACAAGATATAGACGCTTGGAAGGAGATGGAAGGATGATATCAGCTGTCATGCTAGTGTCAATTGGATGTTTAGAGCACAAGTTAAAGGGTCTTGAAAGGAGATGGAGGTACGATATCAGATGTCATGCTGGTGTCAATTGGATGTTAAATGCACAAGATAGTGGATTGGAAGGAGATGGAGAGAAGATATCAGCTGGCATGATGGTGTCATTTGGATGCATGAAGCACAAGATATAGACGCTTGGAAGGAGATGGAAGGATGATATCAGCTGTCATGCTAGTGTCAATTGGATGTTTAGAGCACAAGTTAAAGGGTCTTGAAAGGAGATGGAGGTACGATATCAGATGTCATGCTGGTGTCAATTGGATGTTAAATGCACAAGATAGTGGATTGGAAGGAGATGGAGAGAAGATACCAGCTGGCATGATGGTGTCATTTGGATGCATGAAGCACAAGATATAGACGCTTGGAAGGAGATGGAAGGATGATATCAGCTGTCATGCTAGTGTCAATTGGATGTTTAGAGCACAAGTTAAAGGGTCTTGAAAGGAGATGGAGGTACGATATCAGATGTCATGCTGGTGTCAATTGGATGTTAAATGCACAAGATAGTGGATTGGAAGGAGATGGAGAGAAGATATCAGCTGGCATGATGGTGTCATTTGGATGCATGAAGCACAAGATATAGACGCTTGGAAGGAGATGGAAGGATGATATCAGCTGTCATGCTAGTGTCAATTGGATGTTTAGAGCACAAGTTAAAGGGTCTTGAAAGGAGATGGAGGTACGATATCAGATGTCATGCTGGTGTCAATTGGATGTTAAATGCACAAGATAGTGGATTGGAAGGAGATGGAGAGAAGATATCAGCTGGCATGATGGTGTCATTTGGATGCATGAAGCACAAGATATAGACGCTTGGAAGGAGATGGAAGGATGATATCAGCTGTCATGCTAGTGTCAATTGGATGTTTAGAGCACAAGTTAAAGGGTCTTGAAAGGAGATGGAGGTACGATATCAGATGTCATGCTGGTGTCAATTGGATGTTAAATGCACAAGATAGTGGATTGGAAGGAGATGGAGAGAAGATACCAGCTGGCATGATGGTGTCATTTGGATGCATGAAGCACAAGATATAGACGCTTGGAAGGAGATGGAAGGATGATATCAGCTGTCATGCTAGTGTCAATTGGATGTTTAGAGCACAAGTTAAAGGGTCTTGAAAGGAGATGGAGGTACGATATCAGATGTCATGCTGGTGTCAATTGGATGTTAAATGCACAAGATAGTGGATTGGAAGGAGATGGAGAGAAGATATCAGCTGGCATGATGGTGTCATTTGGATGCATGAAGCACAAGATATAGACGCTTGGAAGGAGATGGAAGGATGATATCAGCTGTCATGCAGGTGTCAATTGGATGTTTAGAGCACAAGTTAAAGGGTCTTGAAAGGAGATGGAGGTACGATATCAGATGTCATGCTGGTGTCAATTGGATGTTAAATGCACAAGATAGTGGATTGGAAGGAGATGGAGAGAAGATACCAGCTGGCATGATGGTGTCATTTGGATGCATGAAGCACAAGATATAGACGCTTGGAAGGAGATGGAAGGATGATATCAGCTGTCATGCTAGTGTCAATTGGATGTTTAGAGCACAAGTTAAAGGGTCTTGAAAGGAGATGGAGGTACGATATCAGATGTCATGCTGGTGTCAATTGGATGTTAAATGCACAAGATAGTGGATTGGAAGGAGATGGAGAGAAGATATCAGCTGGCATGATGGTGTCATTTGGATGCATGAAGCACAAGATATAGACGCTTGGAAGGAGATGGAAGGATGATATCAGCTGTCATGCTAGTGTCAATTGGATGTTTAGAGCACAAGTTAAAGGGTCTTGAAAGGAGATGGAGGTACGATATCAGATGTCATGCTGGTGTCAATTGGATGTTAAATGCACAAGATAGTGGATTGGAAGGAGATGGAGAGAAGATATCAGCTGGCATGATGGTGTCATTTGGATGCATGAAGCACAAGATATAGACGCTTGGAAGGAGATGGAAGGATGATATCAGCTGTCATGCTAGTGTCAATTGGATGTTTAGAGCACAAGTTAAAGGGTCTTGAAAGGAGATGGAGGTACGATATCAGATGTCATGCTGGTGTCAATTGGATGTTAAATGCACAAGATAGTGGATTGGAAGGAGATGGAGAGAAGATATCAGCTGGCATGATGGTGTCATTTGGATGCATGAAGCACAAGATATAGACGCTTGGAAGGAGATGGAAGGATGATATCAGCTGTCATGCAGGTGTCAATTGGATGTTTAGAGCACAAGATTAAGTGGCTTGGAAGGAGAAGGAGGGACGATATCAGCTAACATATTTGGAAGACAAGCTAGAGTGGCATGCAAGGAGATGATATCTGAGCTAAAGGTCCCGGGTTCGATTCTCGGTGGGGACACATAAATATCACAAATCTCCAGAATGTGGCAACTTGTTATTGGGTGTGTGCCCGAGAAGCAATACAAAACTAAAATAACACATGTATTTTCTGGGAGCACACGTGTTTTTTTTTTTAAATAAAACGCATTTTTTATTCTAATCTCATTTGAAAATATAAATTGTAGGTACCGCATTTTTATCGCTGACGGCGTTAACATGTAGAACTCCATTAAAAAATCAAGAAAATAGATTATTTTCACCAGTTTTTATTTTTAATACAATTTGGCCATTATATAATATTGTAAATATGCCTACTGCAAGGTTGTTGTTTTTTTTTTCGTTCCGCTTAATGACTATGTTTATATATGAATACTTGATCAAAACTGGAGCTTGAATGTATCATCTGACTCAGTTTTTTGAGCTGATTCTAGTGGTATAGTGTATATTTCTGAAAAGTGAAAGTTGAAGTCAGGATCTTGTAAAGGTGTGAAACTGACAGATATAAACAGTGAAAAGTGAGTGCGTTGCTCTCCACCGGCCGACAGAGCCCCAGGTTTACTGGTGTTCTTTAATCGTTGTTTTGGGGCAAAGAAAGTTCTCACAGAAAATTTAGTTCAACTGTGAATTATTGTGAATTGTTAATTCTTAACTGTGTGATCTCTGATCATTGAATTATTGTTGTGCATGTCGGTGAGAGGCAGTATATAAATTAAATATATTCTGGCTCACTCTCACCATTATATGTACAGCTTATATGACAGTGCAACTTGTTTGGGTATGCAGCACAGTGGTTAGGGCGTTAGACTTCTGACCCGTAATTTCCCTGGTTCGGTTCTACCTCGGTGCAAGAGTGTTTTTTTTATTATTTTACATCTAAAATAATTCGACTAAAATGATCAGATCAATGAATAACCATCTAATCTCAATTGACTCAGGAAAATAAACATAATATTTAAACATATACCTACAACAAAACAATATCAATATTTTTACTTTCGGATAAAAATATTTATAATCACCTCTAATGTCACATCAAATACATTTAAATAATTGCATCAAATGCATTTAAATAAGACTTACAAGAGTGTTGCTGTTCTACGCTGATGTTCTGGTATGGGAGTGATGATTGGTATCTTATATTGTTTATCATACTTACTTAATAAGGAATAATTTACCTAACATTTCCAATGGGAACTTACTTATTACATCAACGAGGAGGAATGCGGGCTTAAATAATTGTGCATTATTTTAAAGCCTTCGAACACTGTTTGACATCTTCTCTAAATAAAACAAATTAATACTGACTATATAAGAATATCTACTC
Organism: Molanna angustata; assembly: GCA_963576475.1. Lineage (NCBI taxonomy): Eukaryota > Metazoa > Arthropoda > Insecta > Trichoptera > Molannidae > Molanna > Molanna angustata. The sequence goes on along the minus strand of OY754983.1, from coordinate 2,244,505 downwards.
TGGCGGTTGCTTACCGGGACTTGCTAGCCTAGTGGGTTAGATTGTCGTCTCAAGCTAACAGTGGTCAGCGATACGTGTTCGGATCTCGTTACGGCGATTGTGATTTTTTATTTTTTTTTTATTTATTTTTGTATTCTTCTTACTGTTATTTATTTATTTTTTTAATTCTATTATTTATTATGTTCATTATATTACCTTCATATTTTTATTCACATTATTAATTACTTGTATTACTTATTACATAAATTATTTATTATAATTTTATAATATTTTTATTACTATCATTTTTGTGTCACTCTTTTATAACTTTGACTATTTGTTACATTTACATTATTTCATATGTTGACTATTTACTATTTACGTACTACATAGTTTCAAAAATTTATTTATTAAATTTCATTGTCAAATAATGTCATTTGAAGCTAATATTGTATAACTTTACTAATTTTATTTTTTACTTGTCATCATTTCATAGTTGGCTTATAGTTTCTTATTATTTACTTTATCTCAAACAGAAAATGTATTGTATATTTGTATATTTATTTATTACTGGTCACCATTTCATGGTTTTTTGTCTTTTGTCATTATCACTTATTAAATTTTAATTCACTACTTGTTATTATTATTATTTCTAAATTTTATTTGAAAGAATTTATTCTTAATTTCATAAACTAATTACTGGTCTTCATTTTCAAATTTTAATTCCAATAGTTTAGTATTAACATTTATTATTTTACTAATTACTTAACTACATATATTTATATACAGTTTATCATTATTTCATATTTTCTAGTTCACAACCTAACATCACATCATTTCAAAATTTTCTTACAGTATTTCATTGTTTTATTTATTAATTGATTGACATCATTTAGAAAATCTTACTTTTAATACCTATTTCATTACAAAAGTGTTTCATATATTTGTTTACTACTGTTTGTTCTACATATATTTTGTTTATTGAGTTACCAGCGTGTGGAATGTGGACGCCCGGTGTTCTGAATAATTGCTAACATTTTTCATAATTGATTTATTATCATTTTTACTATATTTCTTATTTATTTCTTTATTGCTTATTGTCCTGTCGTACTGTCGTTGTTTTATAATTTTGACCAGGTATTTTATTGTATCATTATTTCATAAAATCATATTTATCTATTGCCTTTAATCAAATTCATCTATTGCTTATCATCGTTTCATAATTTACTTCTAGTGATTCATTATTTCATAAATTTATTTGTACTTGTCATTATTCCTTATTTTCATCTCCAGTATTTATGTTTCACATTATTTTATTATTTTGATTTTATTAGTTGTCATAATTAAGAATCTTATACTGTTCTGAACATTATTTTGATCGCTTTGTTATCTGATTTGTCGTCTGTTTATTTGAAAACCACAAAGATGAAGTGCAAGCAGTGTAGTAATCCTCTGAGCCCGACGAAGACCTTGAAGTGCTGCAGGTGCCAAAGCACTTATCACTGTACTTGCCTCGGAACCTCCGTAGCCAATCTTAAAAAGATGTCAAATATTAAGAGAGGACAATGGCGCTATTCGACATGTATGTTGGAGGATCCAAGGTCACTTAGATCGTCAGCTTTTGCGAGCCCGTCCGAATCGCGTGCTAACAATGATGCATCGCATCACTCCCCTTCGATAAATATCTCTGGAGTACCCCATGTTGTAACTCCTGAGGCGGGGTGCTTGCCCCAAGCACAATAAATTTTGGACGAGTTGGCGTCACTTCGGGGTGATTTTAAACTCATGTATAGTGATATGCAGGAGTTTAAGACGTTTTCAGCATTTATAGGGCAGCAAAACGATATAATTAGCGCTAAACTCTCAGAGGTAGACAATCGCTTAAAGCGCATGGATGCCTTAGAAAGAGATGTGGCCAGTATGCAGAGTGAGCTATTTCGCCTCAAGCAGGAAAACAATGAGAGAGAGCAATATCAACGATTGAACAACGTTGAGATCGCGGGGATTCCTGAGGTCAAGGATGAAAACCTCAACCAATTACTAGATTGTATAACCTCAAAAATAGGAATATCTATCCCAAGAAGCGACGTTGTATCTATTCACCGAGTGGCTTCGTGGAATAGGGACCCTAAGCAGAACAAGACCTCGAAAGTTATTTTAAAATTCGGGAATCGCCAGGCCAAAAATAAACTTATGAGCGAATCCAGAAAAAGGCGTGTTCCGATTTAGGACTGCCCATTGGTGGATCAATTTATATCAATCATCATTTGACCAAAGAAAATAAGGCTCTCCTCAAGCAGGCTAGAGATTTGGCAAAACTTAGGTACAATAAATACGTTTGGGTAAAGGATTGCCGTATTTATGCGAGGAAATTGGAAAAAGCCCCGGCTATTTTAATCCAATCAACTAACGACTTACAGAAAATCATATGACTCTCCGGCGTCCTGAACTTATTTACGGCTGTGGTTTTAACTGTTTTCACTGCGATTTTATCATACATTGAATTAAATTTTATAAATCCAGTTCCATATTTATTTATTTTTATCTATCTAACCCGTTACTCAGTACTTTTCTTTCACATTTACATGTTTTTATACTCTACATGTTATGTGCTTGTACATATATATGTATCTTTTCATTGCTTAATATCTCTATATATCTACTTATTTACACATTTACCGACACGTTATAGTCATTTACTTTCATATTTGCGAACTTACGTATTTTTTGAAATATACCTATGTATTCTATTACTTATATACATATATGTTGAATCGTTTCACCTGTTTATCAAATTGTTTATTCTCACCTCCCTAGTTCTTACTAGTACTCACCTGCTCGTGATTGACGAGTGTTGTAGAGTGTTTGCTGACGTTCTTTCTCACCCTGAGCTTTGTAATATTATTGTGAGATTATTAATCATGGCTAAAGCAGAATGACCACATTGTCGATTTACTACCAGAACGTCAGGGGCCTGCGGACTAAGACTAATGAGTTCTACTACAATGTGTTACTCAATCACTACGACGTGATCTGTATCACTGAGACCTGGCTCTTGGATTCCATCGGTGACCCAGAGTTGTTTAATGGGAGATACATCGTTTATAGAAGGGACCGTTGCTATGAAGAAACTGGTCAGAGACTCGGTGGAGGAGTGCTTATAGCTGTGCGCAAAGACCTGTCTGCAGTGCAGCGGGTAATGTGGAATACTCGTGCTGAGGACATATGGGTATCCATTGGACTTCGGCCTTCGGGACGTAACTTTAATATATGCTGTTCATATCTTCCTCGGAATTCTGAATATTTCGAGAATCTCTCTGCTGGCCTGAATATGTGTTCAAGTTTATTGCAGGAGTTCACTGATGACCTGTTTTTGTTGGTGGGTGACTATAACCTTTCATCCATTGACTGGAGTAGGTCGGACAGTGACTCGCATTGCTTACCTACTGGCCACAATGATACTCCCTCTTGTACTCTGATAGACTTTATGGAATTTGGTGATCTGAAGCAGTATAATTTTCACCGAAATGTGCACGGAAGGATACTTGATCTTGTTATTTCTAATACCCATTGCTCAGTGGTCCCATGTCCCGAGCCATTTGTGAAAGAAGATGATCATCACAAATCTCTTCTTGTGTCCGTGAATATTGGCGAGGACCCCTCTTTGAGGATCCCCTCAAGAAACTATTTTGTATTTGACAAGGCAAACTATCCTGAAATAAAGCTTTTCTTCAGCGGCTATGATTGGGAGACCGAGTTTGAAGGTAGATGCATCGAGGAGGCGGTTAGCTGCTTCTATTCTGTTCTCGAGAGAGTTATTTCTCAACATGTACCACGGAAATGTATTCGGCCTTCCGGTGGATATCCGGTTTGGTATAGCAGAGCTCTCGTAAAAATAATAAGAGAAAAGTTAAAGTTCCACAAACGATGGAAGCGAACTGGTGATGGCGCCGACTATGCAGCATTCACATTGCTGAGAGCCAGACAAAAGAGAATAGCTCGAGAATGTTACCAGAGTTTTATTGCAAGAACTGAGAGTCTGATAAGAAGGGATCCAAAGAAGTTTTGGTCTTTTGTTAAGTCCAAGAAACCGACATCTTCTGTTCCCAATTTTATGCATTATAACGGTGTATCTTGCACTGATTTTCAGTCAATTTCAAATCTGTTCAGTGACTATTTTAGCTCTGTTTTTATCGAGAGTAATATAGATATGCCGCGGGTTTACTGTGGGTCAGGCTTGGATATCCATAGTGTTCGGTTTACGCCTGCTTCGGTTCTTGAATGCATCAGGGATCTCGATGCGGGAGGAGGAGCTGGACCGGATGGAATTCCACCTGGGTTTATCAAACAGTGTGGTGCAGAGTTATCGGTGCCATTGTCGATGCTTTATAGGAGGTCACTGACTGAGGGAGTTTACCCTAGCCAATGGAAGAAGTCGTATATAACGCCAATACTTAAGTCGGGTGATAAGCATGACGCTTCGAATTACAGACCCATTTCTAAAATTTCTTCCATCGGGAAGTTGATGGAAAAAATTGTAGTCAGCTAGCACCTGCTGTGAACTCCTTTATTATTCCTAACCAACATGGCTTTATGAGGGGCAGGTCGGTTGAATCTAATCTCCTGGAATTTACTGGCTTTGTTCTTGATTCCATGAATCGAGGAGTACAGGTTGATGCAATTTATACTGATTTTGCCAAGGCTTTCGACAAGATCAGCCATAGTATACTATTGCACAAACTTCGATGCTATGGTATTCATGGTGATCTACTGAGGTGGTTTTCATCATATGTCGAGGGGCGGTCTCAAGCTGTAGCTATTAATGGCGCGCTTTCGCAGTTCAAGGGCTGTCACTCGGGAGTTCCGCAGGGTTCCCATTTAGGACCTCTGCTCTTTATTCTGTATATCAATGACATCAGTATATGTTTTAAAAATTCAAAGTTTCTCTTGTTTGCGGATGATGCGAAAATCTTTCGAAGGGTTGGAGGCTTAGAAGATTGTTCGGGGCTCCAGAGTGACCTGCAGCTGCTTGCAGAATATTGCAGGTGTAATCAATTGTTCCTAAATATATCCAAATGCAAGACTATCACATTCTCTAGGAGTGCACGCCCGGTTTGCATCAACTATTGCATTGATGGTCAGATCTTGGGTAGGTGTGAGGAGATCAGAGACCTGGGAGTGATCATGGACAGAAAACTCTTGTTTGGGGTCCACGTTGACACTATCATTCGGATGGCATACAGAATGTTAGGGTTTATACTGAGGATTGGCAAACCTTTTAAGTCGCCTTCGACTATGACTGTTCTATATTATTCATTGGTAAGAAGTCACTTGGAGTTTGCATCGGTTGTGTGGAATCCCCAATATTGCATATATAAAAATAGAATTGAGGGATTACAGAGGAGATTCGTAAGATATCTGGACTTTCTGACGAACCAAAATTTTGAAACTTATAAGCTTGCTGCTCGACACTATGGAATCACCACACTTGTAAATAGAAGAACGGAGACTGATATGGTTTATTTGTTTAAGATCGTAAATGGAGATGTTAATTCTGCGAATTTTCTCGAGCAGGTACCCTTCAACTGTCCGCAGCGCGTCACTCGCGTTAATCACTTGTTCAGGTTGCCCCACTGCACCACTAACTATGCTCGTAATTCGTTTATGCAGCGTAGTTGTTCGATGTATAACACGTTATTCGGTGGCCTGGACATATTTATATTAAGTAAGGGAGAGTTTAGGAGAGGTGTGTGTGGTGTATTGGAATCATCCGATCCCTAATTACGTAATATAAGTATTGTATGGTGTTCGTTTAATGATTGCTTCACTTAATTTCATTTCTCTATATATATAAAGGACTAATATTTGGTAATATCTGGAGTCTTCACTGGTCTATATGCTGGTAACTCATTTTTTTGTATATATTATATGAATTTGACTGTTTGCACTCTTTAAAATGAAATAAAAATAAAAAAAAGTAAATATATTGTATTCCGATAATTTCTAAAAGTACATAATATATAACATTATCGTACATAATTTTAGTTTGTTAACTAGATACCTTCATGGCTCAGTCGGTTTGGTATCTAGCTGCTGATCCAAAGGTCCCGGGTTAGATTCCTGGTGGAGACACAATTTCTTAATTGTGTTTTCAGTCTGAATCTGTGAGACGATTAATATCATATGTCTCCAGAATGTGGCAACTTGTTATTGAGTGCGTGTAAAATTAGTATTAATTTGACATATAGTACTTGTTTGTTGCCCGAGAAGCAATATAAAATAAAATACCTACTTTGTATTTTTAACAATGTCTACATATGTATATAGATACAATATGATTTGCAATGTACAATTCTGGTATTCCCAGACCAAAATACCCATTAAAATAAATTATATTTACATAGTTGATCCCCTGCTAATTTGTTTAATGTCTAACAACTATTATTATTTTCTCTATGTAATGTATTTAACTGGAACAAGGAATGCGGGAAAATACAAGATATACGGGACGAAGGACCAAGGAATATGGTGGAAAAGATAAAGGTATAGGGAATTACCTTGCCTAGATATTTATTGTTCTGGTTCTGTATAATCTTTTCACCACATTCACAGCGTATGAAAACTTTGACACTTCACTAGTAATTCACAAGTTAATTAATTTAAGTGGATCTTGAAGATATAATTTAAAGAGCGGGGCGGTGCGGTGTGTTTGTCAAGATGACAGTTGATATAATGAGAGAAATTATATATGCAACAATACTTCTTTTTTGCATATAGCTGGCAGGTATGTAGGTAGGTTGTTTTTAGGCCGAGGTACACTAGGATAGGAAAGATGTGTGTGTGTGTGTGCGTGTGTACCCAACTTTGCGTAACCACTAATTGTTATTTCAAAATTGTCAATTCAATGCATTAGTAGGTAAATACCCATGTTTATACTTCATCAGTTGATAAGGTCATTGTTAAAATATGTATGAATATGTACGACATTTACACATAACAATGGTTCATTTGCTAAAATCTTGTGCTTCATTTACTAAAATAAATTATGTATATGAAGATAATCAGCACTTTCTTGTAATCGCCCTGCAGCTTCAAAAATTTGATCAATGCATCCATCCATTACTTTAGTTACATCCTTGGTCACGATGAAACTTGGTTCGAAGCAAGATGGCGGCGACCTCCCCCCCCCCCCGCGGTTACAACAATTTTATCTTTGCTTCCATCTTACCTTATATTTTTTTTATTTTTATTTATTTATTTGATAAAGAATAAAAGTGATAGATAATACAGTTGTTACAATATATCATACAATTACTTAATATTTAATAACATCACCCTCCAATAAGAGCTTACACTCGGGCTTTGGAGGGGATTCTACCAAATCTATAAATATTGATGTATACCTAACTTATAACAAAAAATCCAAATCTTTAAATATTTATATATACTTAAATCGCAATACAATATTAGGTTATGAGAGATTTTATTGTCTGTCTGAAATTTGAAAAACCAGATGTATTATTGTACTTATATCTCCCATTCAGCTCATTATACCATATTATACCTTGGTAAGTGTAGTGTAGTTGGGCGGTAGTTGTCCTTAATAAAGGTAGTTTTATATCACCCATCCTTCTTGGATGACAGCTAATGTTGGAGTTAGGATACAATTTGGACACTAAATAATCCTTGAAAATCTGACAAATTGAGGCTCTTCTATAAAGAGCGAATAAATTAGGGACAAGGAATTCTTGGTATAGTTGATTAGTCGGAAAGTCGAATGGTTTTTTAAGAATGATTTTAATAATTGAGTTTTGAATTGTCTCGAGAGGCTTCAAATTAGTTTTAAATGCTGCTCCCCATCCTATTATTCCATATTGTAGTAAAGACTGGGCTAACGCATAATAAACTTGTTTTAATGTTTTAATTGGTACGATTTGTCACAATTTTATGTATACGTAAAACAATTTCCTTATTCTATCGACCAATAGGTTTATATGTTCTTTCCATTTCACATTATTGTCTATTGTGATACCAAGATATTTAACACTGTTCCTACGGTTAAGTTCTGTACAGTTATCTTGGCAAGATTCTGTATTTATTTCGTGTTGGTGAATTTTCAGGATCAGATCACTAGGAGCATTACCAGTTAGCGTGAATGGAATAAAGTATGTTTTATCAATATTCAAAGATAACAGGTTATCATTGAACCATTTTTTTGCAATGTTAATAACATTATTAGCATCATTAGTTACCTCACTCCAATTAGTATTTTCATTCAATATTACTGTATCGTCAGCAAAAGAAATAATTTTCCCCTTAGCACTAAGTTTGAGTAGGTCATTTACATAGAGAATAAATAATATAGGTCCAAGTACGGTTCCTTGCGGAATTCCGAATTGCGGTCTTAAAGTCGCTCGTAAGATTATTAATTCTGACAGATTGTTTTCTTTTGTATAAGTAGCTTTGAATCCATTTTTTTGCGTTCCCAGTAATTCCTATTTTATTCAGTTTATTTATGAGTTTATTATACATCCATGGTAAAAACTCGTGTTGTGTCTTCAACCAAACAAGTGCATTTGTTGCGTCTCGGAAGTGGTTTACAAACTTTTTATTATTTTTTTTTATTTAGATTTAATTACAATTAAAAAATAAACAATCTTATAAACATCGTTTTTCGAATGTACCCGCCATATGATAATGAAAGAAAAAGAAATAATTAATAAATAAAATAAATAAAAAATATGTTTAGGTATTACTTTTTTTATATAAGTGAAAACATGTACCTACTTCGACATGAAACTGTATATACCCATCATTTTTGTTTTTATTATTATTATGTATGTTGTATGTTTTCCATTAAAATAAAATAAAATATTCGTCGTGGGTTTGAAGTTCGATATGTACGATCGAGCCGTAAATAGCCAAAATATCGATGCAATAGAACTATCGATGTTCAGGAAATGGCAAGAAGCAGACATTTTTTTTTCTTAGAAAACAGAAGGAATTGCAAACCTGAAATCCAATGCAATTCAAATAAAAAAATATGTATCCATAAAATTGCAAAATTATTTCTTGCTCAAATTACAAACGAAAACATGATTATTACATATTACTTCTCGGGAAACTAACAGGCACTATGTCAAATATTAATTCAACACGCACCCAATAACAAATTGCCACCTTCTGGAGACTCACGATATTAATCGTCTCACAGATCCAGACTGAAAACAAAATCAAAAACTATGTCTCCACCGGGAATTTAACCCGGGACCTTAGGATCATCAGACCTTGGGATCATCAGACAAATAATGGTAGATAAGATAAAGCGGTCATCCACCCAATTCCTTAAAAAGGTGATCGCTCCAACCTATGTAACTACCGACCCATCGCTATTACTTCTGTACTCTCCAAAATAATGGAAAGGGTACTAAACACCAAGTTGATCACATACCTCGAAGCAAACAAAATTTTAAGCGACCGCCAATATGGATTTCGTGGAAATCGATCTTGTGGCGACCTACTCGCGTATGTGACATCCGTTTGGGGTCGAGTTATGGAACGTTTTGGAGAAGCTCAAACTGTCGCCCTTGACATCTCTAAAGCTTTCGACCGGGTTTGGCACCGAGGACTCTTAATGAAACTCCCATCTTATGGACTACCTCAGTCTCTGTGTACTTGGATTGCGAATTTTTTAAAAGATCGTGAAGTCATAACTGTAGTGGACGGTTGCTCTTCTTCTCCCCATTCCATCAATGCGGGAGTCCCTCAAGGGTCCATTCTATCTCCAACCCTATTCCTCCTACATATTAATGACTTGCTCTTACGCGCCCCCATCCTAAATAAATAAATAATTCTTACAAATATTGAGCATGTTATTTTGAAGGGAATTTTTTGCACGTTTTATGAAGAAAAAAAGCTTAATTCTAAGACAAAGACTCAATATTTTCATAAAATAAGCTATATTTTCCTTTTTTTAATGCCAAATCATTTTGAATATGCAGATAAAAAATTATATCTCAAGAATTAAAAAAATATACAAATAGAGTGCAACTATTTAAGAAACACTGGTCATTTTTTTCAATGTGACAGTCAATTAATTGGGCATTCATTTAACAGATGATTATGGTACTAGCTAGGCGTCAATGTGGATAGCTCCGTATTATTATTACATTTTATATTTCTATGTGACAGTCGATTCATTGGGCATTCATTTAACAGATGATTATGGTACTAGCTAGTAAGTAGGCGTCAATGTGGATAGCTCCGTATTATTATTACATTTTATATTTCTATGTGACAGTCGATTCATTGGGCATTCATTTAACAGATGATTATGGTACTAGCTAGGCGTCAATGTGGATAGCTCCGTATTATTATTACATTTTATATTTCTATGTGACAGTCGATTCATTGGGCATTCATTTAACAGATGATTATGGTACTAGCTAGTAAGTAGGCGTCAATGTGGATAGCTCCGTATTATTATTACATTTTATATTTCTATGTGACAGTCGATTCATTGGGCATTCATTTAACAGATGATTATGGTACTAGCTAGGCGTCAATGTGGATAGCTCCGTATTATTATTACATTTTATATTTCTATGAACATGAGCTGGGGGATCGAAAGACCCCGCTTCGGACCATGCGTAATTTTTCGATAATTCGGGTGAGGAAGGTTAAGGAGCACTGTATGTAAAATATAACTAGCAAATTTGCTAACCCAATTATGAAGATGGACTTAGTTCTTATAATAACCCAGGAATATTATTAGACATTAATGAGCTAACTTTATTTTTTAAGAATGAATACATTCTTGTGAAAAGTAAATACACATATCCTCAATTAAATAAATAAATAAATATGGATTATTTTTATAGCGCCGTTTTTGTGATAACCTCACCTCAAGGGCGCTTTGAATATAACTATTACAGGTTTTTGTAAGACTCGCGGAAGAAGTGAGTTTTCATGTGTTTCCTGAATAGTGCTAAGTTGTCGATTTGCCTCAGTTCAGGTGGTAGTTTATTCCACGAGGCTGGTCCAGCCACAGCAAAAGCACGATCACCGAAGGATGAAGTGTTGACTCTATTTATTTCAGTCAACTTGCCAATCACGGATGTGGTGGCTGACCAAAGTGTTTGTTGTCGCTCGTTTACGGTGAGAGGAATGCAGAAGTCTGAAAGATACATGGGAGCCATGCCATGGATCGCTTTGAAAGTCAGCAAACATAATTTGTACTTGATTCCCTCTGGCACTTTTAGCTAGTGAAGATTAGCTACCTGGTTTAGGCACCATAATATGTTAAAAAATGTAGGTTAGGGATATTTTTACGACTCAACCATAGATAAATTCTTATCATTCTTTCCATACCCATAGAAAACGCAGACAAATCAAGTTATAAAAATATTTACCTTTGTTTATACTTTGTTATAATTGTAGATCTCGATGAACAAAATGATTTATAAAATTAAGTAAATGTAATAAGATGCCAATATTATTTATTTTTTCTTCAAGTTGGTTTCCATGATGCATTTTTATGACCATTGAAAAACTGACAAAGGTAAATATTTTTGTATTTTGATTTTTCTGCGCTTTCTATGGTTATAAATGACCTAAAAACATAGACGACGTCAGAAAATTTGTCGTGTAAATACACTTTTTGGCGGGAAAACTCTTTTCCCGCCAATTCCGGTCGTAAAAATAGTGGCACCGAAAAATGTAAAAGAACTTGTTTTAAGTTAAAAATACTCGTATATTTTCTACAAAACACCATTTTTTCACAGTTTGACATAATATATTGTTGTATATAAAACAAAGTAAAATCACAACTCTTAAATTCAAATATACATGGAACATAATATTTCAAGTACTTATGCATTTCTAGGTAACACCTACCAATATGTTTTTATACAAACATTAATTTCAAAAGTTATAAGCCTACAATTATACTATCAACATTATTTATTTATTTTCTTACATATATACATACATACCATCACACCATGTCCCTTACGGGGTAAGCAGAGATAATCGAGAGCCATACTTCTCTGTTTTTGCACACATTTCTGACTTCCTTTACATAAATAAATCCAAACACCTCAAAAAGAAAGTCAATAAAAATGTATAATTGTGTGAACGTTGTGCAAGTGCTTAATGTGATCACTTATAAAATCTACCCAACTCAATGGTTGCCGGTGCTATCCAAATTTGCTCCACTATACCCTTGTAGATCCCATGCCACAATCAGAGATAAAAAAATCCCAATGACCAATTTTCATACATGCTCGTCGATTGTTCTAACTTTTTATGTTTCCTTCTTTCAAAATATCATTCACATGGTCATGCCATCCCTTTCTGGGGCGACCTCTGCTATTCACTCCATCTCTAGCACCCATGTATATTTTTTTTGGTCAGTCATTCATCGTCCATTCTTTCAATATGTCCAAACCATCTCAAGCAATTAACTTTCATTTTACATATAATATCCTTCTTTATCTTGCATTCTCTCCTTATGTCCTCGTTTTTTATTCTATCATATATTGTAGACATGAGTAATGCTGCGTTGCGCCGCTCAATTGCGTCGACCCAGTACACTGCGCGGGGTGGGTTAACCCACTCCTTCGAAATGTATTGGCTCACGGCGCAGTGAGTCGTGAGTGCTAGACCGGGAGAATGCGAACAGTGTTAGGATATTGAGTTGCCTGCTTTTTAACCGACATACTTACTTTCCCGATTCTACTTTTAAAAATAGAATCGGGAAAGTTGTGATATTTTTAAACATGTAAATGAAATAACATGAATATAATAAAAATCTTTACTTAATATAAAATACAATACCTACATATAATACTTTAATTATTATTTTTTTACTAGCTTAATGACCCGTGCAGTGAATTGTGAGCTGCACCGATACTGAGTTGCATGGAAAGGTGTTGTACCAGCAAAGTAAATAAATTATTATTTATTACCTTTAAACACTTAAAATAAATGGTAATATGTGAAAAACTGACGTCACTTTCAAAAATATCCATATTATTTGTTATTCTCATTTAAACTCACTTACTGACTTAAGTCAACGCAGTTCATTCATGCGTTGTATGTAGGTACTTAAGAGCCTGTGAGTTGTTGAGCCAGTGAGTTGTTGAATGTGTCATGTAGATGGTGCGCGGTACACATCTCACTCGGCCTATTCATTTTGTTGCGTCATGACGCAATTATGGGTTAACTCAGTGAGCTGCGCGGCTCACTGCGGGTCGACGCAAGGAATTTTGTTGAGTTACCCATGTCTAATATATTGTTCTATTACATACTCTTTTTAGTGATCTCATTTCTACAGCATTTATTCTACTTTCATGTGTCTTTTGCCAGGTCCATGTTTCACTAGCATACGTCAAAGTAGGCACTACAATTGCATTGTTTACTGCAATTTTATTCTATTACCTGCCATAACTCTTCATTCAATATCTTAATCAGATCTTCCATTCCGTTCAAACATACTCCCCAAATATAAATATTCCTCAACTTGTTCTAGCCATTGGTTCTCTACTTTTATCATACATGCAGTTACACTTTCATTTATTTTCTTAACAATACAAATTCTTGATAATTGTCCACTGAACTCGATCACTACTACATTGTGAGTGTAATAAAGTTAAATAAAACATGAGTTTGAATATTGCATTGAAACCAGCCTGTAGGTTTTTCAAAAGTATACACTATGGCATGATACAATTCACTAATATTATATTTGTGACTGTAAAAATGTACGTCTTAAAAATTTATTCTCAAATTGCTGTAAGACACCAGATAAGTGTGAGATATGTGAATGAAAGAGATGCATATAATTAGTGTTAGAGTATATATTGTCTAGACGAACGAGCGACGCGTTCATTATCCGCCCCACCGTGCTATTATTATTACCTCCGTCATTGTGTTGTTTATAGTATTGACCTTGATTTATATTGTATCGTATTAAATAAAGTGTATAAAGAAGATATATTTTTCACTATATAAGATATTAAAACAGTTCCACCCCAAGTACAAGATACTGTAATTAGAATATAGTGCTTCCACTATTCTAATCTGGGTCCGCCACATTGTGTGAGAAACACATTTTTTCCTAAAAGAATTTTATTTTTATCATGCAAAACACACTTTAAACATCTTTTGCTGGTTACACTACATTGTGAGATATGCCGTGATGGCATGAATGAATATATTCTCAAAATATGGCTCTAGGAAATCAGTAAACAGTAGTCAAATTGGCTGATGTTTTTCTACATTACATTACTAAATTCGGTGATCGTGCTTTTGCAGTGGCTGGTCCATCATCATGGAACAAACTACCCCACAGACTAAGACAAGTTAATAATATTATGAATCTCAAAAAACAATTAACCTCTATGATAGTGAGTTTTGGTATGATGTATATACCTATACGGAGTGAGTTATTTTAAATAAAAAGTATTACGTTTGATGACTCCCGACACAATAATCGGGTAAAAAAAATTAAATTTACCATATTTCAATGTTTTTATTGAAAAATCGTATGATTATTTCAGGTGTCTTCAACTATTGGTTCCATTTCTGACGTTTACTTATGAATAAAGTCTGTATGACCATAGCCGTACCGGTACGGCCCATACTTCGATTTGCAATGACATTTCTCGCTAAGAAAATCACATGGAAATGACTCAACCACACCTAACTGACCAGACTAACTGAACAACTTCAAATGGTTTTGATGCTAAATGTCTCATGGTATTAAACTAGTAACATAGAATTTGTATCTATTTTAATAAAGTTAATATTAAGGTCATTAACTTAGATTTTAAGCAACCACAAACCCATGCAAAAACCAATGTAAAGCGCCCATGAGGTGAGCTCTCACGAAAACGACGCTATATAAATCATCCAAGTATATATATTACACTACAGAGCTTATTTTGTACAGTTACAGACATAGGCATAATACAAGATCTAAATAGTTTTAAATGACTTGAAAGGCTTTGATACTTTCAGTATGAAGTGAAAATGCTTATGGCACTGTCCATTATTTTATCAATGTCACTTTTAAAGTGATGCAATAGTTTTATTATTTTTTCTTAGAATTTTCGAAGTTTTGATAGAATAGATATAAATAATCACTCCCATTGTTGTAAAATAATTCAATAAAGCTATAATATGTATACATTCTTGTATAACCTAATTTAAACAAGAAGCAACAGTTTCAAACAAAATAATAAAGAAAGTTAGTTTATGTTGTTTAAAATTTAACCCTTGAAGATTTATTCACACGGATATTCTATTTTAACGTTTTCTGTTGAATGAGATAGTTTATGTCGTGTTAAAGTTCCCTTTACAGAGTATGTTTTCCCACATATATCGCATTTATGTGGTTTTTCACTCGCCTTTCGTATGTTATTTATTGAATGAGTTACTTGATGTCGTTTTAAACATCCTGATGAAGAGAATGCCTTCCAACAGATATTGCATTTATGTGGTTTTTCGCCTGAATGAGTTAGTTGATGTTGTTTTAATTGTTGCAAATGCGAAAATTTCTTCTCACAGATATCGCATTCATGTCGTTTTTCACCCGAATGAATGACTTGATGTATGTTTAAACCTTGTTTTTGAAGGAATGCCTTCCCACAGACATTGCAAATATGTTGTTTTTCGCCCGAATGAAGTGCTTTATGTTGTTTTAAATTACCCAATTGAGTGAATGTCCTCCCACAGACATTGCATTCATGTGGTTTAATACCCGAATGTGTTAGTTGATGTTTTTGTAATGTTGCTTTTAGAGAGAATTTCTTTCCACAGGTATTGCATTCATGTGGTTTTACACCCAAATGAATTAGTTGATGTTGTCTTAAATTTCCACCTTTAGAATATATCTTCCCACAAACATTACACTTATGTCTATTTACGCAAGAATGAATTAGATGTTCTTTTAAAAGTACCTTTTGAAAGAAAGTCTTCCCACATTCATTGCATTCATATGATTCATCGCTCGAATGAGTTAATTGCTTATCGGGCAGATGAATTTGTTTATGTTTTTGTAAAGTTCCTTTGCGAGCAAATATCTTCCCACATTCATTGCATTCATATGATTTATCGCTCGAATGAGTTAATTGTTTATCGCGCAGATGAATTTTTTTATGTTTTTGTAAAGATCTTTTCTGAGCAAATACCTTCCCACAGATATTGCATTCATATGGTTTTTCGTCTGAATGATTTAATTGATGTAATTTTAAATCTTCCCTCTGTGGAAATGCCTTGTCACAGACAGTGCATGCATGTAGTTTTACGCGCGAATGAATTGATTGATGTCGTGTCAGATGGTCTCTTCGAGAGAATGCTTTCTCACATACATTGCATGCATACAGTTTTACGCATGGTACTTTTACGCCCGAATGAGTTTGTTGATGTCGTTTCAGATGTGTTGTTCGTAAGAATTTCTTTCCACAGACATTGCATTCATGCGATTTAATTCCCAAATGCGTTAGTTGGTGCACTCTTAAACCTGTTTTTATAGCGAATGTCTTTCCGCAAACATTGCATTCATGTGATTTTACGCCCGAATGAATTATTTTATGGGTTCTTAAAAATGAGATTCGAGAGAATGCTTTCCCACAGATATTGCATTCATGTGGTTTTTCGTCCGAATGAGTTAGTTGATGAAGTTTCAAAAGTCCCCTTTGAAAGAATGTCTTCTTACAGATTTCGCATTCATGCGGTTTATTGGATGAATGAATTAGTTTATGCCGTTTTAAACCTAATAAAGTAAAGACTTTTCCACAGATACTGCATTTATGTATTTTTTCATTCAAATGAAATAATTTATGTTTTTTTAACGTTACTTTTTGATTGAATTTCTTTCCACAGATATTGCAATCATGTGATTTTTTTCCCGAATGAGTTAATTTATGTTTTTTATAATATCCCTTGTGAAATTTTTTCCCACAAATATTACATTTGCGTTTTGGTGTATTTATTTTCTTTTTATTTCCAACCGAGTGCTCTTCAACTCCATTTTTAATTTCATCTGCACATTCAATAGGAAATTCGGCTAGTACTTCTAACACATTATATTTGTCTACAGAAGGAGTATATTCGGTTTTTATGGTGTCCATTGTCTGAAAAACATTTATTTATATTAAAAACAAAACACATTAGTAGTGTAATAAAGTAAGCCACAAGTTGCCCATTCAAAATTAATGGATGCAAGACAAACTATTTTACGACAATACCATTAAACTCATTACTGTGTATGTACATACCTCACTTTCTATTTTGAAACAGATAAAAGAATAACAATAAATGCATTTAACATTGTAGAATGTCATGCATTTAATTCTCTTCATTCATTCATACCATCACGGCATATCCCACAATGTGGGATAGCCAACTACAGGCAGAGTGTGCGTTACCTTATAAAAGAAAACACGACACATGCGTGTATCTCCACATACCTGTCTTGTCTCACTTTAAAAGCACTAAATTCAGAATGGATGTGGTGAACGTCATTGCTGAACTATATGAGATGTTATTGTTGCCTATTCTAATTTAGATGTTAGATTTCAAAAAAAAACTTTAAATGAATTTAAATTTGGTGTATGGTTTATTTTTTATTTATTTTGATAAAATGACCTAAATTGTTCAATTGCATATTTCCATTTTTGTTCTCTTGAATGTTTGTATGATTTTCGTTTTATGATGTATGATAAATTGTATTTATTTGATTTCATTCAACGCTCTTTTGTACATACCTACATATATTTTTAAATTGTACCTGGAGAAAACTTCTTCCAGGCAACCGTCTGAGAAAAAGGGACAAGACATTGAATTTTCGGTATATATAGGTACACATTACCAGTGCCAAATAGAAAATTAAAGTTTACACACATTCATACATTCACGCATAGACACATTTAATCAGTATTATACACATATGGCCACAGTGCATACAGAGATATCTATCATATAATCACATAATATATAAACACTTATTCAAATAAATCTGCACTTAATAAAAAAAAACTTAATCTTCAAAAGAAGGAAAGGAAAAGGAGAGGATGTGGAGCAATCAACAGGGATGGTGTGTGGGATGGGATTTACGTTGGTTAGGGAATAGAGAGGCGATTAAGGCGAGATTTGAAGATTGAAAGTGATGGGGCAGCACCAATTACCTTTTTAAATTGATCCATAGCGGTTGCGCTAATGCACTTAGACTCGTGTTGAATTCAAGGCATGTGTCCTCCAAATGCACACGGTATAGCAACGCAAACTGTTCCTGCTAATACGTGTTCAGTTCAAGGCAATTAATTATTGAATATGGAACAAATATAGCCATGAAGTTTGCGCGCTATTTCATTTCGCTCGCACTTTGTCTTTCACTTTTACATTTGAATTTGTTCACAGATTATATGGTAGTAATCAGTAGTTTTGTTTAAGTCTTTAAGTAATATGGAACTGTTAAAGGACATACTTGGTGGTATTTTGGACAATTTTGAAGTTGTAAATTACGAAGGAGACAAGGATAATTACCAATGTAAAATTCAATGCTCTATATCTTGTGAAGGTAATTACGACGCAAAGTTGAAATTGAAAAATTCATGAATACCAATCTCATACAATAAATTTTTATGATATAATGTAGATTTGTGTAGATTAATTTATTAAAACAAAAACAATCATACACAAAAAACACCTCTAACACAGCCTTGTACGCTCAATCAATACGCATGGTAAAATTTATAAACCTGTTTACGATTGAAAGACGCGTGCCTTGAATTTAACACGTATTAGCAGGAACAGTTTGCGTTGCTAAACCGTGTGCATTTGGAGGACACATGCCTTGAATTCAACACGAGTTTTTAAGTGCATTAGGGCAACAAACTTGCGCCTAATTCGAGGCAGTACTTGCCTCCTAATCAACACGGAACTGGGCAGGATAAATTGTAAAGAAAGATAATAATATTTAGTAACGTGATGTGGGATGGCGAGGGTTCTTTCTTCTCTAGACCGAATTGTCCATGAAAGGCCAACGGTTGGTAACATTCTCTCAAATGTGAGGGAAACCCTCCGTCACCCTCTGTCTCCTGTTTAATACATTAAACAGTGCTGATCTCAGCACAGATGGATAGGAAGCTATTTAAATTATATGAGAGGATATGATATATGATTGTATTTGCGGCAGGTTAAATATAAATAGTATGCAGACATTTTGTAGTTGATCCAGTTTGTTACGATGCTTTTGGTTTTGATCTAAGTAGCAAATATTTGCATAGCCAGAAATAGGGAGAAGAAGAGTTTGTGCAAGTTATATTTTAATTGAAAGGAATTTTTGAATTTTTATTTGAGTGATTGAATATCACGAAAAATTATGGAGCTAACCTTGTTCAGTCCAAGGGAGATACATCCATCTCTTTATGTTTTTTTACTATCACCTATTCCCTCATAAAACACAAGATTTTTAATCTTATTTGCCAAGGTAATGAATTAAATAATATAAATATCTTTATACACATTTAGTGAAGCCTCGCATGGGCGGCCTTTGGGAAACTTGATAACACTTTTCGTTGCCCCATACCGAATTCCCTGAAGTCAAGGGTGTTTGAGCAGTGCGTTCTGCCAGTATTCAAATCAACAACCTTAACTAAATTGTCTGCCAACGAGCTGCGTGTAGCACAAAGAAAAATGGAAAGGATAATGTTGGCCATAAAACTAGAAGATAGGAAGGGGAATGACTGGATACGTAGTCAGACCAAACTGTCTGATGTTGCTGAGAGAATAGCCATGCAGAAGTTGAGATGGGCAGGACACATATCAAGAATGACCGACAATAGATGGACGAAAAGACTGGTGGAGTGGAGACCGAGAGGCGACAAGAGACCACAAGGGCGACCACCCAACAGATGGATGGACGACATTAAAAGATTTGTTGGACCACAGTGGATGGGAGTCGCACAGGAACGGGAGGAGTGGAGAAGGAGAGGGGAGGCCTATGTCCTGCAGTGGGCCAACATAGACTGATGATGATGATGACATTTAGTGAAACATTATAATTGGCTTATTTTCTATTCTCGAAGAAATAACCCTCCATGTTTTGTGGGTAAAACATAGAGGGTTGTTTCTTAGGAAAACCCGTGTATTGTATTCTTGAGAATGACTGTTTAACACCCAACGTTATGAAAAAAAAAACAATGACCAATATCATATAGATTAACTTGTATTTCGATTATTTCTGTTAACCTAGAAAAATCATTAATATATTTATTAATGATAGATAGTAAACATGTAAAATACCTCAAATTTGGGGCCGATTTCGATGGATATGGTCTCTGTCTTTTCCTTTTCATTACAGAAATGGGGCGAGTCCAGTACTGTCTTGACTTTAAAAGTGGTATCCATCTCAAGACTCTCTGCTGGCTCCTGTTTGATGTTCAGATGACATTCATTCTAAAAAAATAATAATATAAATTAATATAAAGACTGTTATAATACATGAAAATTACAATGGCCATATTATTTAACAAGTGGGGGAAGGCCCGGTAAGTGAAATGTCGATCTCTGGTGTTTGAGTTTATTTTTCATTTATAAAATGACATAACATGTTTTAGAATATTGTCCATAGATGCCTCTGCTCTGCATATTTTGAAGTCATTCATTGAGTGTGTCTTATAGACATTGGGAAACATCGACAAGCCTATAATGAGAAGTTATTATGCACATTGAGGAAGCAAAAATTTATGGTTATATGTATTTTTGGATAAGAAATCTAAAAAAAAAATAAAAAGTTAAATATCAATGAAAAATCTCAATAACCTATCGGACCCAAAAGTATTGTATCTTTCAATCCAGAACCAACAATACACAATTACGAAATTTCATATAAATTGGTTGGGCGGTTTCGAAGATCAGCATGTACGAACATTGAGGCACGAGATTTTTATATATTGAGAAAGCCACGCCATGACTTTGTGAAGAGATATAGACAAAATATAGTGGGTCAGTTTTGCACTCCATTAAAATTTGCACAACACTAATACACGCAAAATACATAGGGTCGTGTGGTTCATTCAACTTAATACTGGTAACTGAATTCTATATATAACAAGTATTTTTTTTTTGTATTAATCAACCTTTTTATACATGAGTGCTTGCACTCTGGTAAGGGTAATCTGGCCAGCAGGCATGAATCATGATGCTCGTCTTAAAAAGGTTAAGAATGTACCTTTATGACATAATAAACTTCAATATTGACTGTACAGACCTTCTGAAAATTATTAACTTCAACATACCAAACAGACGAACAAGACACACCTCAACGTTCTTTTTAGACCAAAAAAACACTAATGCCGCTCAAAATTCGCCATTGTACCGATGCCTTACCACATATAATAATTTGGAAAATATCAGGTCCGTGGACATATTCTGTACGTCCAGGACTCTTTTCAGGAGCCACGGTTGACAGGAATAATATATTTTTTTTTTTTTGTTACCAGTAGTGAGTACAATGCACCATGAGTACAAAGGTGGGCTGATTAAGTTACAATTACTTATGTTGCTATTCTTATTTATTATATTTGTTTAAAAAAATATTATTGTACGTTGCCCATTTTTTCAAAATAAAAAAAAAAAAAAAAAAAGAATATAGGGTTTATAATAAGTGTTATCATTTTGAAATTTTTGTAGTGTACATACATTGTGTTGCGCACCGCAATGTTTAATGATATATTTTTGTTGTAGTTTTTATTTCCTTTAATTTTTTTGTATTATTTCTTTTATAAAATAACTTTTTTATTTTAATTATTTTATTTTTATGTAGCTTCTAGGGCAACTAACAGGTACTATGTCAAATAATTATTTAACACGCACCCAATAACAAGTTGCCACATTCTGGAGACTTGCGATATCAATAGTCTCACAGATCCAGACTGAAAACACAATTAAAAACTTTGTCTCTACCGATAATCGAACCCGGAACCCTTGGATCAGCAGTCAGACACCCAACCAACTGAGCCACGAAGGCCGACAATTACATATTTAATTATTTGATAGGTATGCTATTAAAAAAGTGAAAGATATATGTGGAAAAGACACAGCTAAGTTGGTATACCACGCAAACTTCCATTCCATCATGTCGTATGGCATATTACTTTGGTGAATGGGTTCGGGATCAAGTAGAGTGTTTGTCCTGCAGAAGCGAGCACTGCTTGGTATGAGTCCTAGAGACTCTGTTATGAATCAAAATAAGAATATTAAACTTGGCAGTAGGAACCCAAGTAGTATAAAATAATTTTAATATAGATACCTTTATTCAAATAATTTGAATAAAGAAGTAAATTTAATAAATCATAAATAAACAAAAGTTTTTTCGAATGAAGAAAATTCTGACAGAGGATGGTGGCTTTTTTTCTTGTGGTTGGAGCTGTCAGATTCAAAGTAAAATATATGTATTTTTCCTGTTTTATAGAAATTGTTATATAAAAGTAAGCGTATAAAAATAGCGCAACTTTATAAGTGTCTGGACGATTGAAGACTGATAAATTGTTATATAAAAGTAAGCGTATAAAAATAGCGGAACTTTATAAGTGTCTGGACGATTGAAGACTGATGTAGGTCTTTTCTTTTTTTCTTCGTTTTGCCTTATTGGCCAATGGCACTCGTATGTATTTGTGGGAATCGCCGAGTGACCGAAGTTGTTGCTGGTAATCCTAGCCAGCCTGACGAGACTTGGTGAGTCGAAATGTCAAAGACACATACTATATGTATGGAAATTGTTATAAGATACTTTTTGTGATAAAATTGTGTGATTTTGAACATTTGTTTAAAGACAGAATTAAATTGAAATTACTATTTGCAATTGTTTGATTGTGCAATGATACCTTCTGATATTTGAATAAAGAATAATTAATATGGGCACGGCATGACGGAGGGATCCAAGGACATCACGGCCTACTAATCAATTAACAAATTATTTAAATTCCCTGAAGGGCTTGGGTTCAGACCAGAGAACCCACCCGATATCTGTGCCAAAGACTTTTCATATTTATGTGCAAGTCGGCGAATAACAACTCGTATAGAACAGTTTTTAGAGAACAGGGTATTTTAACTATGCCCTGTGCATTTGCCCTCGAATGCTTGCTGTACGCACATAGAAACTTGTATAAAACACCTTTGAACTCAAATTATTATGAATACAATACAAGGAAAAAATAAATTATTCGTACACTTGGGCACAGATTAAGCAAGGTGTCAAAGAGTTTTATTTGTATGAGCGTACGACTATAAAACAATCTTCCAGCAAATATGAAATCACTGGATGCTTTGGGTTTCAATAGAGAGGCTAAAAAGTATCTTGTTAACAATGCATTTTACTCTACTGACGAGATACTAAACATCAATCCAACTAATCTGTGATATTTATGAACACTAACATACTAATTAATTAACTATTATATATTATGTGTGTGTAATTGTTTGGTTTGTTGTCCTTGACTTTGTTCTTGTATTCTTTCTGCTTTTTCAATGCTATGTATCTTACTTTTATCTTAAATAACTGTTTATTGGACATGGTGCTAGTAGGACCCTTTACATCCTTCTACCACTCAATTTTTCTTTTTTTATTTCTTTTTTCCCGAATTGCTTATTTTGTATACATATTTTTTTGTTTCTCTATATTCTTTATTTTTTTATTTACTCTTTAATTTACTATATCTGTACTCTGTTAAACCATGATGTCATGTTATCTCAATGTGTTATATCAATTATTGTGACCATAATATTGTAAATTGTTAACCATGTAACGATGAACCCAAGTGTTCTGTAAAGAACCTAGGGGGGATAAAATACAATAAACAATATATGTACATCAATATTACTTCGTGTTTATTTATTTGTATGAATTTACCATGTTTCATTTTGTATATATAAAAGGTTATTATTGTATTATTATTGTATGAAGACGAAGGTCAGATGGCAGTCGCTTCAATGTAATAACCAGACTCGCCAATTCAAGGATCATGGTCAAAGCGTACCCCGATAGAAACGGGACAAAAGCGCTAAGGGGGGGGAAAGAATTATTGTATGAGCTAGAGGCAATGAATAATGAAACTAATGTTGTCCAATTTATAAAAATTCAGCATCTACATTGGCTTGGACATGAATGCCAGATGAATGATGATCATAATTTAAAAAATATATTAGACACCATATTAGACATATTTTATATTAAGTATTTAAAAATAAGTTCATCAAAAAGAAAACACAGATTAACTAGACATCAAGAACGAGAAACTTGAAAATACGTATAAAAAAATATAGATATGTATTTCTACCAAGAAAATTAATAATTTATGAATTTTATTTCAAATTCAGAATAGGATGTAATGCGAATTTTGGTGAACGAATACGAATAATTATTAAGGTGCCACTATTTTTACGACCGGAATTGGCGGGAAAACGCTTTTCCCGCGCAAAAGTGTTTTTAGGTCATTTATAACCATAGAAAGCGCAGATAAATCAAGTTACAAAAATATTTACCTTTGTCATTTTTTCAATGGTCATAAATGCATCATGGAAACCAACTTGAAGAAAAAATAAATAATATTGGCATCTTATTACATTCAATTAATTTTATTAATCATTTTTTTCATCGAGATCTACAATTATAACAAAGGTAAATATTTTTATAACTTGATTTATATGCGTTTTCTGTGGTTATTTTTGGTTTTCGTCTATGGTTGAGTCGTGTAAATAGTCGTAGCCTAATTATTAAATGTAATAAAGCTGTGTTTTATACAACTAATGCAGGGTTGTTTCAACAAAAGTAACGGTAACAATATAGTTAAAATACTTTGATTGCATGAAATTGTTCAAAAATGCGTCGTTTGACGGCATTAGATTTCAATGAAACACTAGATGTTTTGAACAATTTCATGAAATCAAAGTATTTTAAATATACTTTTACTTTAATCTTTGTTCGAGAAACACATCATTAGTCATGATACTAGAATAATACCACGCTAACTCAATCTAACCAAATTGAAAAAAATATATATAATAATATCGGTGACAGGAAAATTAATCGAAAAACAATTATTCGAATGCTCAATTTTACAAAAATCAATTTTACGAATGGCAATTATTCGAATCACATTTTTTCGAAAAACAATTTTCCGAACACACAATTATCAGAAATTACAATTGTTCGAATTTTTATTACGTCATGTTGGTAGTATTGTGAGAGGAATAAACCATAGATTTTTATTATAATATACTAGATGAGAATTTTGTATTAATCGAAATGAGGCATTTTTCCGGGGGATTTTTGACGTTCATCAGTTCATCGGGGGATTTTTGACGGGGGGTTTTTCCATAGAGAATAACGACTAATGTGAATTGATTTGGGATTTATTTGTCGTAAAAAAACACTTTGTTTATTTAGATTTAGAGAAAAGTTATTTAGGATGTGTTGAAATGTAAGGAAAACTGAAATATGTTGTCAACCAAAACGTCAAACGCGCGATATTCCATGACTCACTTTTTGCACGGAGTACCTACTACATCTACATAGTATATAAAAATCTATGGAATAAACAACATGGCGACGCATCGCGCTGTCAATCATCAATTATTAAAAATGTGCAAACATACGTACCTACCCAACAATAATACAACAAGTAATAATAGCCTTCATCGAATATAATTTACTGGCAACAAATATGTCAAAGGAGGCAACATAATGACACAAAAATATATTAAATTCGGTCAATTGGTTTTTCAACAAATGTTAGTTCGAATAATTTGCTTTCGGACAATAGTCATTCTGATAACTGATTTTCGAAAAATTGTTATTCGTACAATTTCGCATTCGAACAATTGTGTTTCGAAGAATTTTCATGTAATCATAATATCACACAATGCACTATTATTTTTAATAATATAATAATGAAATTAATAATTACATACAATCCAAACTAAACTATTGGTTGAAATAATATTCACACGTTGTCACACAATCCTAACCATTAACTTTTAGCTAAAGTAGGTTGGCTAGGTTTGTATTTAGTTATTATAACGACTGGTGTGAGTGAATCGCAATATATATTGAGTTTTATATACACTCGTTCCCCTTAAAAATATAAAAATTAAAAATATATAAAAATAAATAGTAAATTAAGTAATGCAACAGATTGTGTATAAAAATATATTTTGAATTACCATATACCTAGTTATAATAATACATCATTTTCAATTATTCTATATTGTGTAGGTACCTACCCGTTCAATCAATACATTTATTCAGGAAATGCTATTATATTACCATCACAAGAGAATTGCGGGAAGCAGACATACGCACAGGAGAAAATGACTTGGCAGTTAATAAAGTTAGTTGAAAATGACAGTTAAACTCATAAATTTATCATAAAGTGGAGTGATCCCTTGGAGTGATCTTGTATCACTAAACGGCGCTTTATAAATTCTAATTATTATTATTATTATAAAAAAAAATTCTTAATAAAAAATGTTTGAGAAACCCTGGAATTTTTTTGAAAAAAACAATTTGAGATTTTGTATTTGTCTATGTTTATACCAATTTTCAGCTTTCTAGCTTTTATTGTTTCTGAGATATATGGAAAAATAAACCAACATTTCAAAAGTTGATAACCCCTGACTGAAAAAAATTCACAATTCTGCATAAGTATAAAAGTTTTGTAGGCGTATAACTGTTTATATATTCTGAAAACCATGTATGGGAACATATATTTTGCGAAGCCTCTAATTTGGTGTTCTAGCATGCAAAAAGTCTACAATGCCATACAAAATGTTCCTTTGTACACACATCTTGGATTTAAACTGCCTCTTCATTCAATAGAATTTAAATCTCTTGAACGAATCGACAGTTGGAATAGATAGATAAATGCGTATATACTACGGGAAAAATAAAAAGTTTTGGCGGTAGGGCCTTAAAAAATTATATGGAGAAATCCATTACAATTTGTTAGTTTTCACCGCTCACCGCTAGGTGGCGATTCTGCCTCCAAACTACTGGCGTTTTGAAAGCAAATTATAAACAATAATGCAATCGCAATTATTTTTTTTTTTAATTTTGAGAAATTGATTATTAATTTCTATTAAAATACCTTAACGCCGTTTCCCTATTTGGGATAGGTGGAGACAACCGAACGCCAGACTCTTATATCTTGAGTTGCATCAGTTACATCTATACATCGCATCAGAAATGCTCTCGTATTATTGTGATTTCGTATGTTCTACCATCTTACAAAATCTCATTTTTATGATGGTGTCAACTCTTTCTCAGCCGGCCCCTAAATCTACTTCCACTATTATCAGCCTTGTATATTTTCTGTCAGGTGTTCATCGTTAATTCTCACTTTATGTCCGAATTGTACCGAATAAACTTTCGAGTCTTCATGTTTCCCGGGTTGGTTTGAGGAGATTGCCTAATGGCAATAAACCTTATGACATTTGCCTTATTGTAATAAAGCTGTACATAAATTCAATAAATAAATAAATATTCATGAAACCCTGCAATGTATGTAATATTTCTAAATACCCAAGTTTTTTTTTTTTTTAAGTATTTAAGTAAATCTTTTTTCTATTCATTCTGTTAGGTTCTCTAAATAGTCTAAATCAAATGTCTGTAAAGTTTCCTGTTTTGAATGTGTATCCAAAGAGGTTTTTTTGTTGTATTATTCCTGAAAACGTTTGGGTGAATGCAAAGACCGCAAACCCGGAAATGGCAGACATTGTCACATGACTCAGTTTTTTGTCTCTTCGGGTTCCCGCCAAAACATCCCACGGGCAGCCATCTTGGATTAATCTTCAGACCGACAGCGGGCGACAATTAAAAGTTATTAACTACTTTTTGGGAACTTTTGTTCTTACATAATATGTGAAGATAGTAAACGTCGCCATAGTAGCAAGAAAATGTTTGCAAAATGTTCAAATAAAATAACAATATAGAACACTTTAGATTTATGTATTTATTTATTTATTTATTATAATACAGTAAATGATGCAACTCGCTCACACAAGTCGCAATAATATCTTATTAATTTAACCAACCTATTCAAACCATACTTTTGATAAGAATAGGTTGGTTTGGTTTGTATGTAGCTATCATTGTGATTTGCGTGAGTGAGTTGCATTTATTATCAAAAGGAGTCATTATTTTTCAAGAAATGAAAATGTGAGTTATATTTAAATATTATGTTGTAATATAATTGTATTGCGCTAGTGTTCAAGTCTGGTGGTGAATTTCGGAAACTTGAGTAGAGTCAGGAAACCAACCATTTTTATTATGGATTCCTCCATACATTTTTCGCAATTTTATTTTATTTTTTATAAAGTTTTTATTTTTCCCGTTATATATATACGCGTTTATCTATCTATTGATTAAAAAATTATTGCAATCGGCGAGGGACAGTACTTGTAAACAATTGCCATTTTTTTTTCACATGATGTGGCGGACTTATTGCCCGTAGGCAATTTATACCAGTCAACCACAATTATAAATATAGCTGAATAAAAAAGCAAACACAACAACAGAATACATCTGTTAACCAATTAGTGAATACGACTAGCCTGCTCTGTCCTTTATTCTAAACTAGTTGCATGTAACTGTCGATAGCGATAGTATGTATAGTTGAAGAATAAGTACCAAACTATAAACTCATAAATCCAAATTATTGAATATTTTAGGATATTTTATTTTCTATACAACACATGTAGGTATGTATGTCAAGATAGGACAGTATGGAGGTCAGTCCTTTTTTTCTACCCAGAATATGATAACAGCATGATGGTATGTATGTATGTTTGGAGATTTAAGTATCAAACTATAAAGTCTTCTTACATATTGTGTATAGGCGACTGCCATACAAATTGTATGAAGTGATGTCGTCACTAAATTCAATTTTTATAAAAATTGTTAAAAAAAAATTGAGATTTACTTCTACAATATTAATATTTTTTATAGAAAACTAAATTATTTCGGCTTTTTTCGATATTTTTAAACTATTTGGAAATATAGGCAGTTAAACTCATAAATTTATAGTAAAAAAATATTTTTCTTCATAAAAAACGTTTGAGAAACCCAGGAATTTTTTTGAAAAAACTAATTTGAAATTTTGTATTTGTCTATGTTTATACCAATTTTCAGCTTTCTAGCTTTTATGGTTTCTGAGATATATGGAAAAATAAACCAAAAATTCAAAAGTTGATAACCCCTGACTGAAACATAAATTCAAAATTCTGAGTATAAAAGTTTTGTAGGCCTATAACTGTTTATATATTCTGAAATTTTGGGCTCTGTAAATTGAGTGGATCAAAAGTTATAAGGGGGGGACACACACAGATACACGCAGACACACGAAATGTTCTAATCCGAATTCTGAGTAAATCTGTATATGGAACATATATGCTGTGAAGCCTCTAAATTGGTGTTTTTTGACTTCAAAGTTGGGAAAGCCGTGAAAAAAGTAGACCCTGCATACAATTACTTCATACAAGCATCTTGGATTTAAACCACCTCTTCCTTCAATAGAATTTCATTCTCTTGAACGAATCGACAGTTGGATAAAAATAACTATCATAAAATCCATATAAGTATAATAGTTATCGAAAATATATGCAGCATGAAATGATATCTGGTCGTTACTTCACAGTTCTAGTGAAATTTTTACATGTTTTCATCATACAAGATGACATTTGGACTACGAAAATACGTCCGAACATCTTGCGTGTAACTAAAATGCGGAAAGAATTAGGTGAGGCATGCGCTTTACTTATTGTTTACCAAATTTAAATACTAGTAACATCCATTATTTTTATATTTCATTGCTCCTCACCAAACTATTTAATAAGACAAGGCACATTGTTAACTTGTAGAAAACAAACCTCCAACTTTGGGCACATTTCAATGGGTATATTTCCCGTCTGCCTTTGTTGACTACACAACTGTGGACTGTCAAGTTCTCTTTTGACACTGAGAGATTGTAGACAAGAGATACCATCCTCTGGGCTGTCCTCTGGTTCATGCTTGATGCTCATGAAAGACTCCATCACCTAAACATTAACGTCGTATTAAAAATTAAAACCCACTTTAGTACAAGGTTTATCAATTGAGTTTCAAATTTAATAACACTTGACTGTTTGAATGAATGGAAAATTTCAAACTGCAATTTAATTAATACTTAGGTCTTAAAATACAGTCTATATTGATTTTAATGTGGCAAATATTCGCGATATTCTATACTCGGAACAAAATATGATAATTTAGAAGATTTGGACATTTCGTGAACTTCCGTATTTTTGACAGCAAAGCCGACGCCCTCTGGATTAGCTTTTTTTAGGCTACGAGCATAGACCTTCTTCTTCTTTGTTTGAGGGCTTTTCACCGTTACCCAGTGTTCTCGCCCTTGTCTGTCTTATGTAGGTATTAAAGATACAATCCGGTACAGAGAGTTGGGTCAGGAGTGTGGACTTTAGCACTGACACTGCTAAAAGACCAGCACTGCATGGGTAAACACAATTAACGATTTGATGTTTTACTTAGCGATAGAAACAGTCAAGTCATTTGGCACTCTTTTGTTCTTATAAAACATAACAATGTAAGCTTATATCTAGTCAGCTTGGTTACACTCAGGTTGAATAACTAAAGGAATACATTATTTACATGGTATATACATAATATGATTATTTGAGTAAAAAACAAAAAGTGTAAAGAAGCATATGGCAAAGGAAATAAATCAGACAATATTAGAAAGGATTACAATGTAGTTTATATTATACAAGCAAAGAAAAAAGAAAGAATATTTAATATATGTTTTGAACATAAATGCAGAGCAAAAAAAAGTATAAACAGATTATTTAATTTATCTTGGTAAAAGACAGAAAATAGGTATACACAAATATGTACAAAATATTAAGCTTTTCTCAGAAAGGAAAACAAAATAGAGAAAGTATAAGTGGTATAATGGAAATAATATGATGTACAAATTACCACAAAAAAACACATGTTAAACATTATAAATTATGTACATATTAAATTATGATATTGTTCTCATTATTGAATGACGCCATACTTCTGTAGATTAGAGGGGTTGCTATAGATAGAAGAAATGGAATGTTTATGGGGAGAGGAATTTTGAGTACCTATGATAGCTTTAGAATAAAAAGAAGCCTTATTAAATAAGGAGCAGCCAAGGAAAATGTGATTGACATCTCCATCCTCCAGACCACATTCGCACAGCGAGGAATCCTTTACTCGGATTCTGTTCAGAAATACTGGAGTGCAAGAGTGACCAAGTCTGATGCGACTGATAATTGACACTGACTTTTTTTTCATAGGTATATCCGAAAACCAAGGTTTGGTGGGAAGATTTAGTTGGATAGTAGCATAAAAGGAGCCAGATCTGATGCTATTTTTCCTCCAAAGATGTTCCCAGCGATCATTCATTCTCTGTTTGAGGACTGGAATCATGTCCTCCAGAAAGATGTAGAAGTGTTTAGGGTCACCATCTTCAGAAGCTTCTTTAGCAAGTTCATCAGCCCTGTCGTTTCCTGAGATTCCACTGTGACCAGGGATCCACGCTATAGTGACACTTTGGTTTTATTATTCTATTATTTTGGTTTTTATTGTTAAGTGGCAATGAACACCATTAAAATGTTTTAGCATAGATAAACTGCTCCCTGTCTACTTATCTCTGTGTGCCTCACTCTGTTCAATTTTGTTCAATGGTGTAAGATATATGTAAAGTTACTGTAAAGGATTTCCACATAAATAAATAGATACAAGATTAAAACAAGGTCTTTTAAATATATAAGTGATATTACAACAGTTTTATTATTTTTGTTTTATTTATTCTAGGTCCAAATGTAAAATAAGAACATAAAAATCGAAAAAAATTACCACAAAAGTCAAAATAACAGAGAAATATCTTTTTTTTTGTATTAAGTCTAATAATATTGCAAGCCATTGTATATTCGTGCTAAAGCCATTTTGAACTGTTTTATCTATCAGTTCCTTGTACTTGTTTAGTTTGTATTGGTGGTCTTTTGTAATATTTGTGTCCCATGGAACAGTCAGCTCCACATAAATAACTCTTTTCAGAGAGTAAATTGTCAAGTCAGGCCTAAGAGACGAGATGCAGATCTCCTTTGGAAGGTTTACATCTCTCTGTTCTCGTATCTATTAGTATATTCCAGTTATCTGACTTCCCCATTATTGATATTAATTTATTTGTTATAGGTATAACTTTTTGTCCCGGTTTTACAAATGTTACAACCGACTTTTTCCATGTGGTTAATCCTTTGATTGCTCTTGCCACCTTATCGTGTCTGTATGAGAACCTTCCCTCCTGTAGTGCTACCCTGCAGCCGGCCAAGATATGCCAAGCCGTGCATGCAGATGTCCCACAGAGGCGGCAACTGTCATTTCTGTCTATATTCCATCGTTTCAAGTTACTCGGGTCTAGGAGCGTACCCTGTATAGAGTTTAGATAGAACTTCAGCATCTCAGATGACCATCCATGTATCATCTGTTTCCATCCCAGTGGTGGAGGAATACAAAATTACCCCAAGCACAACCAATCGTTTTAAACTTGTATGTTCAACGCATGAAGATCGTATTCATTGTTTGCATCTTGTGCAATAAAATCTTTCATTTGCTCTTTTTCTGTCTTGTTCTTTCCCACCCCCAGACCCAAGCAGTTTTTTCTACAACCCGCGATGAATTTACTATGGAAATCAACCCAACTTTTCAGATTACCTATTTCTTTTTCTTCTCGAGTAATTTCTACTATGGTTTGGTCTTTAAAGTAAAAATGAAACTCGTAAATTTTAGTGATGCTGAAAGTTCCTGAAGATGGTCCCCAGCCAGGCGGTGGTTCTTGTGCGAATAGGCTGCGCACCGCTAGACCTTAGAAATCACCTCAGCTCAAACACCACAGATCGGGTGAGATGTCAAAGTTGATCTTGAATCCGAAAATTTTTAACATAATGAAGTGTTGAAAATCATACAACTACATATCGTATAATGAAATGATTCGCATCCTTCACAACATGATGTGAAGGACGCAATCAAGAATGAATTAGAGAGGTGGATATAGCAGGGTTGGTCTTGGGCTAGGGAGTGCAACGGTATTATTCTCCTGGGAGTCGTCCAGAAGAATTAGGGAAAATAAGAACAGTGCTGGATGACAGAGAACTGATTAACCGTGTCTAGTCACACGGGCGAAGTTGTGGCAGTATGTGATGAGAATTTTCAGGAAGTGGAGCAGACACGGTGTGCCACTTAAGCTCCTGAACTTAAGGTCAACATACCTTTAAATCCGCGTTGATGAAGAATTGTGGAAACATCAACTTGTAAGATTCAAAAGCATAGTTTACTGCCTGACATGATTAGTTTTCGGGCTCAACAGCACTTTCAAAATTATGACAAGGAAAGTCATAGAAGTCTTATCAAGAGATGATAAGAGTCAATCAGGGTACTGACAGCTACATACATCAATGACATCATAGTGAATTAAACGGTGGTGGCTGCCGAGGAGGTCGCAACTCACTTAAAAATGTATGGATTAGAGACAAAGTCACCACAGGACGCATTCTCGGGCTTCAAATAAATTGAGCGAGAAATGGAAGTGTTTGTCAGGCGGGGACGTCAGAGACCAACTTAAAAATGATTTTTAGATTTATAGAAACAATTGATCTTCATAACTTTTCAATAACTGGGATGAAGATGGGGGAGTAGTCAAAGTTTTATTTTTTGATTTTTTTTTTATTTATTTATTTATTTTATAAAATACAATTTTCCTTAAATCTAGTAACAAAGAATTTTTTTTTTTTTAATACAATATGATATATTTAACTTAGGTTACATTATAGTTACCAGATATTTTACTATTGTCATAAACTGCCTCACTAGGTGAAACCTGTTCTGAGACAGTGTATAGATGTCTTATTAGTTTTCAGTTTTGGTTAGTAACTATGGGAGTATTTTATGAGTTCAGGTGATTAATTTATTTTTAATATAGTCTCTGCCCTTTTTTTTAATCAAAATTTTAATGTCTCGCTTAAATATTTTCAAGTTACTGTTTTGTCTAAGTGTTAAAGGTAGTTCGTTGTATAATTTGACTCCAAAATACAGGAAATTTCTTTGTCCAAAAGTTGTCTTGAGTCTAGGTATTAGGAGTTTAGCCTGTTCGGTCTGTCTAGTTGGTCTAGATGTTAGCGTAGAGTCAAGTTTGTCAATTGATCAATTTTTTGATCAATTGTTTGATCAATTGCTTTATTAGACAAGTTAATAACATAAAAGAAATATACCAAGAATCAAAAAAGCAACCAATAAAAAAAATAAATAAAAATAATATACACATAACAAAGTCAAGTTTAGTTTGTCAATCGACAATTCTTGATAGAACTACATTGTATGTTGATATGTTATAAAAATACTTGTTAATAGTTCTATTTTAAAAATTTATTCTGACAATGTGCCTTGCACGAAACGCGTCGATAATCTAATAAATACAATAGAACTATTACCAAGTATTTTTATAACATATCAACACATAAAAAAGTCAGCCTTCGTGGGTCTGTTGATTTGATATCTGACTCCAAAGCAAAAGGTACCAGGTTCGGACGGAGACACAAAAAATTATTATCATAAGCTCGACAGCTCTAGGTGAGCCTTGGCTGGATCCAGAAGTCTGTTCCATTCTTGGCTTTCTGTAGCCTTTGTTTTCCAGTTTATGATTTGCCTAATGGCTATATCAGCTCACATTCATATACCGTCTCATAAATACAGGCTTGTCTGATTTTTAAATAAATATAGAATATTGTTAACATAGCATGTAAATTTTCTTGGTCAGACCCTTAACCATAATGTTGAATTTATAATAAAAACCTATGGTTTTACGTAATCTCTGGTATGTAGCTGAAACAAACTTCATATAGGTAACTTGATTTTTTTATTTGACCAGAATCCACTATTTACAACAAGTTAGAACTGAAATTTAATTGATTGTGGAGAAGAGCAGTTAGCAGGCTGACAAACTCTCAAACTAATAAAAACCTATTTTCGAATCTTGCTTCAATATAATTTGTATACACAAATATGGTACTTGTTTTGAAAAGAGATTGTGAAGTTACAAATGAATTTCAATAATTTGTATTTCATTTTGACTCTTCAATAAAACAGAATTTTTCTTTATTTGTGGACACAAACACTCATTCGATAAGCATTTTTCAAGTATGAAGAATTGCATGCTTCTTCAAGTTTCTTTGATTAATAAAAGTCTTTCCACAGGGGTTACATTTAAACGAGCATTCTCTTGAATGATTTCGCTTATGAATGTTTAATTGCCCATTACGAGTAAATGTTTTACTACAGATATTACATTCAAAAGGTTTTTCTCCGGTATGAGTTCTTTTATGAAACTTCAAAGCACCACTTTGAGTAAAAGTCTTATCACAGACATTACATGCATAGGGTTTTTCCCCAGTGTGAATGTGATTATGAATCTTTAATTGACCACTGTGAGCAAAAGACTTGCCACATGCTTTACATTCAAATGGTTTTTCACCGGTATGAATTCGCTTATGAATCTTCAATTGACCACTGTGGGTGAAAGTTTTGCCACATATATTACATTCTGAAGGTCTTTCTCCGGTGTGAATCCGTTTATGTACTAGTAATGCAGAGTCCTGGGTAAAATTCTTGCTACAGACGTCGCATTCAAAGGGTCTTTCCCCTGAGTGAATTCTTTTGTGAACTATTAAAGCACTACTTTTAGTAAAATTCTTGCCACACTCATGGCATTCAAAGGGTTTTTTTCCACTATGAATTCGCTTATGAATCCTTAATTGATCACTACGAGCGAAAATCATGTCACAGTTATTACATGCATAAGGTTTTTCTCCCGTATGAATTCGTTTATGTACTGTTAAGGCGCGACATTTAGAAAAATTCTTGTCACATATGTCACATTCATATGGTCTTTCCCCGGTATGAAACATTTTATGAATCTCTAGTTGCTTGCTACAAGTAAAAATTTTACAACAGATATTACATTTAGAAGGTTCTTTTCCTGTATTATTACGTTTTTGAGCAACCATGGCACTACTCTGAATCTTCTCACCAGTGTCAGATTCAGAGGGATTTTCTCCCGGGTGAATTTGAATATATCGTTCTTTTATTCTATTTTGATTACTTTGAGAGTGGGTGTCTTTATAAATAACAGGTTTTTCTTTTATCTCTTTTTTCAAGTTATATTTTTTGCATTCCATTGAATAGTGAGAAAACTTCTCACACTTAACATTTGATTTCATATTTCTAGACAAAATGTCCTCTTGTTTTTTGACTAGATTAGTGTCCATTATCTAGAAATAAAAAGAAAATTTATATCAAAATAGAGATTCATTAGCTGATACCACTTAATTTAGGAAAATCATATAAACCTTCAATTTGTAAGCTTTGTCAATGTAACTAGATTTATTTTTGAGAAAAAATACAATAAGCAGGCTGTCATGCTTTGATATTATTAATATTTTGAGAATTAACTTTGGGGCACATTTTTAACTTCTACTTTAGGACTGTGTCCTGTTACTGCCCAAGGCCTTTTCCTGGGATATGGATGTCAAAATATATAATATACTATTATAATTAACATTTCTCATTATTCATTTAGAAGACATAATTTTCAATTTTAAAATTATCTTTACTATACTCATTCGTGCTTTAGCCATAATTAACCAGTTTGATTCAATTTTTTTTTCATTTCCTCCTAGTGACATCTTCATGCCAGCTTTACTGTGTTGCTCATTGTGAATGAGTAGCTTCTAGAGGTCCTTTCACAGTCCGTTCTCTCAAATTAATTTTTAGATCTTCAATGGGCTGGCTTCTCTGATTTGTATTTGATCAGTGATGTGAGAGCCAAATATTTTGGCTCTGGTCACCATCAATGGTCCACATTACTTGAGTAGGTGTGGCAGAATTTGTGATCATCCAGGCAGAATCTGCATGTCTGCCAAGTTCATTTTTTTACATGAGTGTTTCTATTTTACATGACAGTGGAATAAGAATATATTATAAATTACCTCAGTTTTGGTTATAGAACCAGCAAGCTCTAGTTGACTACAGAAGTTAACTATGTCTTGTTCTTTCTTGACATCAAAAGATTCATTATTTGGAATGTCTTCTGATTCCTGCTTGAAGCTCATAGAATACTCTGCTACCTTAAAAAAACATCACATCATTCTGTTAATCACTAATGTTATCTTAATTTAAGAGTTATTAAAATATACTTAGTTCATAACGAGACAAGGACAGTCTTCATATTTATTTGTTAACTTCTTGTACATATAATTTGATAAGATCCACACATTTTTTAAACTAGTTATAATTATGTAGGATATCTATTTATAATTTTAAATACCATACATAATTTGCATATAAAACATATGACAGAAACCAGCGCCAATATTAATGTATGCAAATGTGTAGTATTGCGAGGAATTGCCAGCGTTCATCGGTTTGTATGCGTGCAAACGTGTGCTCCACTGATGATCCTTGGCTTTCTGTTGCGAAATCTGGAGCCTGTTTACTTCGACTTCACCCAGAAACGAATTAATATAATGACTATGCTCCTCCCTCCTACACGAGATCAGATCTCAATCTGAGGGATGAATATTTTCTATATTACCATAATTTAAGAATGTATATTATGAAATGTTATTTATTATATTTAATGTATATCAATTATTTTTAGTAAATAAATATAAATGAATTGTATCGGACGTCGCAAGGTCGGAACATTTTTAAATTTTAAGTTTTGAAAATGTTAGGTTAGGTTACTCTGATTGCGGTGGATTAATTTGAGCGAAAGAGTTGCTTTCGCTGATTTTCCCAAAAGCGGACGTAACCTTAATGAGAGGTCTTCGCGTTTGCTTCATGAATATTATTTATTAAATTTATAATAAGTACATGTAGGTATAAAAAAAACACAATCGAAATTTTCTACAAAATTGAAAGGGCCTACACAGGGCTGTAGCGCCCATAATAATAATGGGAAATGGCAATATCAAAATCATTCAGCTGCTTTTGTGTCCCAGTTAAAGATGTAACTCTC
Source organism: Molanna angustata (assembly GCA_963576475.1). Lineage (NCBI taxonomy): Eukaryota > Metazoa > Arthropoda > Insecta > Trichoptera > Molannidae > Molanna > Molanna angustata. The sequence continues at coordinate 2,206,367 of OY754983.1, read as the reverse complement.
TAAGTTGTCCTCAATTTTGATTCAAAATATTTAGTTATAATTTTCCATATTCTTGTATGTAAAGTGTAATAAATACTGTCTATGTAAGTGTTTTTCTTGAAATAATTGATCAAATATCTCATAATAACTGAACTAAGCATGTAAATAGTAAAAAAATAATTTAGAGGTATTTTTATTGACAAACATTTTTTTAACATCTCAATAGAGACGAAGTTGGGATATTGTAGAAGAACCAGGAACTCGAGGCACCTACAGGGCTTACGACCTGTCATCTTGCGCAACGTTCACCAATTATGCCTTCTTATTGAGTTCCCTTATCAATGTAATTTTTGAAAGTTCTATATATTTGAATAGTGTGTAACATTTCACTTGAAAATAAGCAACTATACTATTGCCATCTATGCAGTAACGGAAAAAGCTTTTTGTAACGCTTTTTGTTTTGAAAAGCTTTTTTTGAGAAATTAAGAAATTAGTTTATTTGTAAACAATGAAAGCAACAGTCCTTATAAATGAGATGACGGTGTCTCGCACAAATGTCACCCCTGAACTGCACCAGTAATATTATTTCATTTTTGCCTTGTTTACCTACTTGTACCAATGTGTATGTAAATGAAAGAAGGTTCTTCTACAATATCCCAACTTCGTCTCTATTGAGATGTTAAAAAAATGTGTGTCAATAAAAATATCATTTGACTCCCGAAAGGGAAAAAAAATCCAATGTTTGCGTATATGCAATTTAAAAAATATTCAATTTAGAGGTAGATTTTTTGAGTTTGTAAAATTGTATTTATATGGTGACCACTTTTAATAACATATAATTGCTAAACACATCAAACATCTACAAGGGTTAGCATCCACAGTTCCATATCATATGGATCGGATGAATTGTATCAAACAGATTCGTTTGTGGCAGTGCGAATCTGTAACTGCAGCAATCATACTGTCGATGCAACTGTTATTCAGATTTTTGTAGCATTCGGAGTTTTGATGAATGAAATAACTCATGCTGAATATACTACTCTTCTTGACATCCAGAGACTATATTTATTAAGACAGCAGAGTGCGTCCACAGATTGGCAATACGTATGATGTTGTATGGAAGTTTGGCTCTCCAGGCAATGGTATCGGGATTACCAATGGTCCGTGAGACGCGAATCAGTAGATGTACTTGTATGAATTTTTATACAAATACTGAAATCTGTTTGAATGATGCGGAACTGTGGACATATTACCTTAAAGCTTTTTTGCATGATACATTACAACAAACTCCGTTTAGCTGCCACATTCATGATTGGGAGGTTAACCAAATAAATATAAATTGAGGTAATCACAAAAACTTTGCTATACAAATCATCCAAGTTATTATTATGAAAAGAGTTACCTCATGCTTAGGACAGATTTCCATAGATAACATGGTCCCAGTCTGTCGTTTTTGACTACAGAATTGTGTTGTATCCAGCTCTTTCTTGAAATTGAGTGATGGTAGATTAGTGGAGACATCCTTTTCTAGATTATCCTCTGGTTCCTTCTTGACGCTTATGGAACAGTCCATTGTCTACACATGAACATCACAATATGTTATGAATGTTTATAAATTACTGTTTCATTGGTTAAGTTTATGCTGTGTCATCTAATATTTTGTTTTGTAAAGGGCTTTAAGCCGTGATTGTCTCAATAAATAAATAAATAAAGCTTTTTTGACACTTGAAAACAAATTAAATAAGTCATCTTCTCATACATTAATAATTTTTAGTTTTGTTTACTTCACAAAAAATACATAAAGGAACACAACTACAAGTTAAATAACTATTTTATAATATAGATACTAAAATTTATTTATTTTATTAAGAACTACAACAGCTATTATAGTGATTTATGACAGTAAATTTTATATCTATTTGATAACGCCAATTAAAATAAATGATAATTTCTCGGTACCATGTAAATACAGTTTTTCAGTAATATATCTTTGTCAAACTAGGAACAAATCCAGTTTTAAGATACACAATAATTGCCGATCGCTGTGGCACAGTTGGTAAGCCGTTCGGTTTCTGTGCGAGCGTCCTGGGTTCGATTCTCAGCATAGGAGAAATTTGTTTAAATTTATTTCTCACGCAAATATTGCTTCTCTGGGCTGGAAACACTGGTTAGTTGGAAAAAATTGCCATACGGAAATAAACTCGCCACTTGCGCAGGGTGCAAGGAAGTGTTCATTATTATTAATTACACATTTATTTCTTTAAGTATCTTATATACATTTAGTTCCAGAGGAAGACCAAAAAACAACTGGATAAACAATTGATCCAAGTTCCTACACCAAAATGGCTTACATTTAAAGCGATATCCAAGACCCTCCGCAGAGTAGTATACGTCCTGAGGACGAGAAGAGTCAATCCCAATAGCCAATATACGCAGTAATTTGGGACAGTGCTACAGGTAGAAAAAGATGTTAAATACATTTATTTCAAATGACATGTCGGTCTTCGTGGTTCAGTTGGTTAGACATTTGGCTCCTGAGTGAAAGGTCGTGGGTTCGATTCCCGGTGAAGACACTAGTTTTTAACTGTGTTTTCAGTCTGGATCAGTAAGACGATGGATATCATGTCTCCAGAATATGGCAACTTGTTATTGGGTGCGTGTTAAAAAGCAATTAGAAATAAAAACGTACATTTTTTTCAAGACATAAACATTGTGATGATTTTAGCAAATGAGACAGCGCTTCTATGGAAGAATTCTATAGTTACGGGCAAATGGCAATATGACAGAAATCCAAAAGCTACAAAGAAAGCAAAAAAAAAATAATAAAAATGACTTAAGAACTAAACCCATACACACCATCAAAATACCTATACACAAAAAAACTATACACACAGAAGATGGTACAGTATGAAACATTAGAACTAATACACAAAATAAAAATAGAAGACCTTGAACTAAGACTTAAGCAGAAAACACAAATCCACAACTACAACACACATACAAATACATTACTTTGAAATTGTGAAAACTACAAAAATTTTGGACAAGAAAAAAATAATGCGCAAAGGACTGTGTAACTGTCCTGAGGATAAGAACATCTTTCTTGAAACATGTTGACTGTTGTCAAATAAAGTGGTGTGAACAAAGTAACTTTGTTGCTGTTATTTATTAAGTTTTATTTTAAATGGGAAGTAGAAAGTGAAATCACAATTTGGTGTTATTCTGTCTGATAAATTTTGTGAGAACATTAAGTACTTGAAATTTATTACGGCTGAGTAAGGAGGCGATATTATGAGGAGGAAATATTTTGAATTTAATCAAGTCTGTTAATTAATTCCAGTTTGTTGACTGAGAGTTTGTGATGGAATTCCATTATAACAAAATATTATTACTTAAAATAAGTAAAAACAATTATTTAACTTTTTTCCACTTGATCAATTAGTTTGACCACTGACGCGTTTCGCTCAAAGAGCATATACAGAATGGTACTTATGTATCAGTGGAACTTTTATTTATAAATACAAATTCATTGCTAACAAACCTTTTTACATGAAAATATGAGAAAAATTGTGGTTACAAATACAAGAACAATATGACATAAACAAGTAGGCAAGGCAGCTGTTCCAGTATTTATTTGTTCCTCAATTTTTCTCTTCTGTAAGATGATAAAAGCACGGTCATTTTTTTCTTTAATTCCTCCACAGGCAGTTCTGATTTCCCTCCATGTGTCCGTTCTAAGTGCTTTACTATGATAGGAACGACTTTTGCTATTCCATAGTAGTTCTTTGGTACCATGTAATTGCATTAGTTTATGGCAACTTTGGCTATCCATCTTGAAACGCAACGAACACTTAAGTATGAATACGTCCGTCTCAACTGGTGCGCGCGCCAAGACTGAGCTTCCTTTGGAATGAGGCGAAAAACCGACCGAAGATAGAATGCGCCGTTCCACGTTCCAATGAACACTTTGGCGCGTGTTGGAAGTCGGTATCGACTTCGCGCGGCTGGATCGTGGCCAATGTTCGACCTCTTGGAGCGCATAATCGATACCCGGCTTTAGAATAAAATGTACCTAAATTGCTTAATATGATGCCGGCATCTATTGAGAAATGCAAAAGCAAAACAATGTAAAAAGACTTGTCAAGGAATGGCTATTGAGGTGTGGCTTTATATATAATTAACAATTTCACACCGTTTTTTTTTTCATTTAATTTATAGAATAATAAATAGATAAGTTTTGTAGCATAGGAAGGAATGTATGTTTGGGAGACCATCTTTGTGTGTGTCTTTTCTTTACTGTACCTAGTGTTGTTTGTTATTATTAGAATATACTTAGATATTGTCTTGAGAACACGCCGACAAGTCTATAAATTAGATTTGGCATGACTCAGAAACATTATTTTTTTTTTTTGTAATATCTTGTTTATTATTTTTCAATAAAAAAAAGCCAGTGATAATAATTATGTAAATTAAAACCACCAAATACACACATCGCACAATTATTAAATAAATCTTTCAATAATATTAAGATAAATTCATTATAATGTAAGACTAATGTCAACTTTTACAATGAACAAACGTGAAATGTTTATTTTATCGATCCTTCAATGATTATTTCAATCCCTAATGATAATCTCAAAGGTCCACTGACGAGAAATAGTCATAATGAGAAACAGTGACATGAATATTGTAAAGTATGTATATTAATATTATGCCGATCAAAATTAATAAATAAAATTGAATATAAGTATAACCTGTGAAATACATCAAGGGGAAATGTTTAATATTTAAAAATAACTTGGTTTTATTTCATGCTTTTACTACATTATAAGTATAGGCGATATAATACTTCAAATATTCCCAATGAAAATATCAATAATTAATGCAAAAGCTAAGAAATGTCAATATCAAACACACTATCAACCATCAGTGTGACTGTTTTCCAAACTGCAGAAAATACCGCACTTGTGGCGAAAATATACTAAAATATACTAAACCCAATGTAAAAAAAATACTATTTTTTATCGAAAATTGGGAACATACTAAGAAAACACGCATACATAAATATATAAAATAATTGTTACGTATATACAAAGATATTAAATGTATATAGGTACCTAGATGGAGTACTTGTCAACTTTTCATAGAGGTGACGTGAGGCAAAAAAATGTTGTCTCTTTCGCACAATCGGTAGGCAAGAAAAACGCGGTTTGTATGAAGATTGTTGAGTACGACATGATATTTTCGTATTTATTAATCGAAAATAGAGTTAACAGTTGAAAAAAAATAATAGAAAGCAATTAAGGAAGTAACTGGTGTGCACTGTAATGTAAAAAATACCAACATTGGTTTTATTTTTGTTTTTTTTACCTGTTTTTGTAGTGGTTCATACATTGTTGACAGCTTGGTTCCTCTACCAACTCGAAGTTATAACAGCTAAATAAGAATGGATTCCCTTTCTTTCATCAGCAACATTTCTAAACTTTACTACTCTTGGACATTTTATCTTTTGTTTTCAAAGATTTAGAAAACAATATTAAATAAGGTTTGTAGAATATTAAACAAAAATTTATTAAAAAAAAAAAACTTTATTTATTTAAATTTTGGTATAGGTACATAAAACAAACAACTTAGGTCTCACAAATTTGAAAGTATAGGGTCTCTGATCACATAAAACGTTTTAAGGTCAAATATAATTTAAAAGTCCTTTTAACTATCACAATTACTGTGTAAATAAACTTAACCACTAATTTTAACACTAAAAATATCATAAAAAACTGTTATAAACTTAGAAATAACTCAATATAACCATCAAATGTCAAAAAAAATAAAAATCACACCAAACTTAAAATAAAAAAACCAAATCGGGATTCTAATTAACGCAAAACACTAAATAAGTCCATGGTATAATAAATACATCCATTAAAATTAATAAAATGAGGTATAACGATGAATTTTTCACAAAACACGGGGAGCAAAATGTACCGAAAAACGTACAAAAATCAGTCTTCTGCCTACCAGCGCGCAAAAACTCCCGCGAATTTCGACACACTATTTCCGACAAGTACTCCATCTAGGTATATACATTAATATCTTTGCGTATATACCAAGGAAGAGTGAGGAAAACGAGCAAAACACCGGATAAACAAAATAATATGGCGGGGGAGAAAGAATATGGACCGAGTAAGAAATGGAATAATATGAAATTGGTTATATTTACAGAATAATAATGAACATCTTTGCAGAAAAGTTGAATTAAACACATTCGCTCCTGCTAAAAAGAAATAAAAAATAATCGGCTGTCGTGTACCTGAGGCAAAAATATTATTTATAATTGAAAAGATCCTACCGATCTGAGCTGTAATTTGTGCCGACCGCCGTGGCACAGTTGGTAAGCCGTTCGGTTTCTGTGCGGGCGTCCTGGGTTCAATTCCCAGCAGAGGAGAAATTTATTTAAATTTATTTCTCACGCATTAATATTGCTTCTCTTGGCTGGAAACACTGGTTAGTTGGAAGAAATTGCTATACAGCAATAAACTCGCCACTTGCGCAGGGTGCAAGGAAGTGTTCATTATTATTATTATTAATTTCATAATAATTATTAACCCCAACAAAACACAAAATGTCAACAAACTTTGTTCGATGTGAGCGATACGTGTAATTTTACAGAAGTTATTTAATGTGCGATACTTTTTAGTATAATGTGATATGATATCCAAAATGCATCAAATTTTTCTAATGTGTATAATGTTTTGAAGAATTCAGCATTATACTTATCAGTCAAAATCACCAATTAAAAAATGCAATTTAAAAAATTCCGCCACCACCTTATCTATCAGTGAGTAAATCATAGAAATAAAGAGGGATAAAATTATCATAGGCAACAAAAGAGAATGCAGACAGAATATTAAGAAAATACCATAAATGGTATTAAATTCTCTTAAAATCACAAAATATACCAAAAATTTCAAAAATACTAAAAAAATACCAAACGTGTTCCAAAGAGGCGAAAAAATACAATTTAGTACTAAAAATACTAAAAACGGTCACACTGGTTAGGCGTCGTCCGGCGTTCGGAATTCATGGAGCGATTCGTGCGGCGATTCACTCTGCCCGTTCGGAATCACGGTTGACTCGCACCAATGTCGCTCAAGTCGTTCTATGAAATAGTCATGGGTGTATATAAGGTAACGGATGGACCTTTCGAATCAATATGTATTAAGACATTTGAGTCCAATAGGGGGTGTGGAAAAACCCCCTGGCGGCAATCTTGCTCGAACCAAATGTAGCACTGGTAGCCCAAGGATGTACACTAACTGGATAGATAGAGGCATTCGTAATATTTATGAAGCTGCGCGTTATTCCAACCAGTCTGTCGTTTGGCGTCTAGCTCTCAGGGTGTCCTTTGCATACCTAATTTATTATTTTTAAAATCATTTTTGTGTTGAAACACTGTATTATTTTGATACCAGCCCGCCTCGGCCCCATGTCCGCGAGAGAGGTCCACCGTCCTATTCGAGTAGGTTGTGGCTAAATTTCTCCGCGGAACCTACCCCGACCGTCAGCGTGATTTTGGGGAAATTTATTTAAATTTTTTTTATATGGCAATTTTTTTTATGATGTATTGAAACTTTTTTCAAAAGATTCTGACAGCTACGAACAGCTCGTCAGCTGATTTTTATTCGATGACGGCCGGACACTCTCCGGCACAAAATGCCGACTTTATAACTAAAAGAACCCTTGGGATTCCGCCAGAGAATCCCAACAGATCGAGCTCTATCGGTCCTGTAACAAAAGAGGCGCAACTGCCGCGAAACCGGCCCCAAACTGCCGCTGAACAAGGTACCTCCGCCACGCGGTAAATTTCTTTTTGTAAATCTTTTGGCAGCATTTTTGTAACTGTAGAGGCTTCTTTCAGATTGAAGCCGAAAGATAAAAGTAGCTTCTCAGGCCGTCGTGCGTCTCGTAACTTGCCATTTTTTTTATTTTAACATCTGACTATATTTTATTACTGACTCGAGGCGCCGACGGCTTGGGAAGCGTTTGCCCTAGCGCAAGCCAGGGCCCCCCTTTGTAACCGAGGGGGAGGATCACCATAGCCTGTCGCGCCCTTGACCCAGAATTTCTCTTCTGCAATCTCTTCTTTTTGTTTTGTTCTGGATCGAGGACCTATACCTGAGGACGTCACCCACCTGTAGCTTCCTGCTGGTCTACGACGGGGTGATCTGCTGAGCGTCTCCCTTAGCAGACGGTCGAAGAGGAAAGGACCGCGTCCTTGGGGTGAGTGCCTTCAATTCTCTCTCGATCCAAGACCAAAGCTGGTCACTTTACTTAACTAGGACGCCTTGCATCCATAGGACTGACAGCCCTCTCTGCAACCGCAGAGAGAGAGCTGGTGTCAATTTGTTCTATGAAATATCAAATAAAAACAAATATGGTGATGTGTGCTGCTTTTGGTTGCAAAAGTCGATCGAGTAGATTTAAATCATCCCAAGAAAGAGGATTGTCACATTTTAGGTAAGTGGATTTGTGTTGCATTTAATATTAGGTAATGGTCTTTTAGATTTTTTTAACATTATTTTCACCGTTAATATGTTCTTTGAAGTTGTTGTTATATATGTATGTATATACATTAGAAATTGGGCTGTAGGTATTCTACAGACAAAAATAATGTCCCTAAAGTAACGTGTTTTTTTTAACATTTGTCGGCCTTCTTGGCCCAGTTGGTTCGATATCTGAGCTAAAGGTCTCGGGTTCGATTCCCGGTGGGGACACAAAAAATATCACAAATCTCCAGAATGTGGCAACTTGTTATTGGTTGCGTGTTGAGTTAATATTTGACATAGCACCTACCTGTTAGTTGCCCGAGAAGCAATATAAAATTAAAATAACACGTGTATTTTCTGGGAGCACACGTGTTTTTTTTAAAGATAAAACGCATTTTTTATCTAATCTCATTTGAAAATATAAATTGTAGGTAGGTACCGCATTTTTATCGCTGACGGCGTTAACATGTAGAACTCCATTAAAAAATCAATAAAATAATCTATTTTCACCAGTTTTTATTTTTAATACAATTTGGTCATTATATGTAACGTTGTAAATAATTTTTATTGCTTGCTTTATTTACATTTTATAATTTTATTGTTGTAATACATTGTATACATTTTATATTCCTTTGCTTATGTAAGTACAGTAAAGTCTTGAAAATATGCAGTTTTCTATATACATATAATATATTTGTTTTCTATAGTGAAATAATGATTTTATTTACTCCAGTTTACACCAATCTTGTGCTTCATTTACTAAAATAAATTATATATAATATGAAGATCAGCACTTCCTTGAAATCGCCCTGCAGCTTCAAAAATTTGATCAATGCATCCATCCATTACTTTAGTTACATCCATGGTCACTATGAAATTTAGGTAAATAGTCGTAGCCATAAAAATATCACCTCTCAAATTTAATGACTTTAATACACCGGGGGGAGTTTGAAAGACGGAAAGTGGGAAGGTCGGAAGGTGTTGCGAGGTTGTTGATAATTATTTAAATATTTTTTGTAAAATGAAAATTGGGTATTGATTTTGTCGGGAACTATTTTCTTATTCAGTGCTCACACTGAGGTGGCACTAGAGTATCGGCACAGCCGATTTCGACGACTTGCTAGGCTCAGGGCGGTAGCCGCCCTTCGCCGCCCACTAGTTGGTTTGCCCGGCCAGCTATCGGGTGCAAGCCGTCGCTGTGATTCCTCCCCGGGGATTAAAACTTAAATTAAACCTTAAAATTACCTAATTACTAACTATAATTAAAACAGGCTTCAGATTGGGATTGTCTATGAGAGAGAAGAAAAAAATCAATTCAGTTAACTAAACTTTACTAGCATCTAGGCACACAACGACATTACAAACTAAGAGACAATGTTTTCTAAATACTAGGACTTATACTAAGATCTTAATGTATACTTAAAACTATGTGTGTGCACACAACAAAACACGAAGGGAGTCTTTGAAAAAAAAAGAACGTTGAGAACGTCGAAGTGTGAAGAAACGAAAATTAGAACAGGGCAGTATTGGCCTCCTGTGAGGCGATGGCTGGTGATCCTCGTGGGCGGCCTCTCCAGAGGCGGCGATAATGATCCTCGAATAATTGCCTCCTACCACAGAGGCGGCGTGGATGTCTCCTGGGTAGGGCCTCTTTTCCAAAAGAAGCGCTTGCCGTTGTCTTCTTGGCAGGGCGGGAAAAAATGGCCCTCCAATTGAGTGGAGTAGAATGGACTCAGTGGACATACAAAATAATGTGAAATAAAACCTGGTAGGGTGGCCTCTCTCCGTCCGCGGGACCTCGCCAGAGCGAGTCTGTAGTAGACCGTAACGACCGCGTATGCCCTGATATAAATTTTAATGTTTGAAATGGGCTCCTTCCTTGCTGGTCTGATTCACTGGTTTATAGTAAAGTACTTTGTAAAATTTTATTTGCTATGCGTCCACGACGGTTGGGTAGAATCGTTGGTACTTGGTCTAGCTGGCGAGACCCGCGAACAAGAGAAGGAAGACTGTTACTGTTGCGATGACGAAATCGGAATGCTCCAGATCATCCCGTGCGGTCGCTAATATTGACCGGCGGCATCTCGTCCCGCCAGCTCCTCCCCCCTAGTTCCTCGGCTGTCCCTGTGTTCCCGTACGGACGCACTGATTTTTCGCGCCAAAGTTCACGCACTATGTTTTCTTTTTTTTTAATTTTCGTTACACATACACTTTTTATTTTTTTTCTTTTTAATTTTCGTTACACATACACTTTTTCTTTTTTTTCATCTTATACACTTATACACTTCTTATGGACTATTTACATGATCAGAGCAACATAACATTATAATTTCTCCATACAGAAATGTGTACCTATAGGTAGGTATTTCCAACCCTGATTAACTATATTACCCAACACACAAAATTATTTAGACACTGATATGTTGTAGGAACATAAAATTATGGTACTTCCCAACAACTATTTTATTCTCCTTGACAATAGCATTATTTTATTTCAATTTTATTGACAAAAATCATTATTTTATTCCTTTCTTTTCGCCCTACCAATCCTAACTATGTTACATAAATTAATATAAGTTCCCGTAGGTACATTTTCTTTTTATAAAACAACTCATTCTTATTACCTCGATGACTGCCATAATTTTCTTCGAAGCTTGGAGAAAAAGAATCGAATTTTCTCAAGGAGAAAATCATTTTCCTATCTTTATCGCTATTCGCCCTCTGTATGTCGAGACGCGAAGCTTTTCCCTGCGCCCCAAGCTTACTAACCTCAGCTAAACGATCTGCATCAGAGTCCCGAACCAAAGCGCGAAAGTATCCCCTACGGACGTAAATCAACTTATTGTACTTCAATTTTCTTCCCTTTTATTATTATTAATTTAATATTCTCCCCTCGCGCCAATTTCCTCCCCTTTCAGATTTTCCTCGGCTTATTTTTTTCGGGCCATCTATAGAGTTTCGCGCGCTGTCTCTGACCTATGACAGTCGGTCGAGCAGAGCGCTTCCCGAAGCTGATCGAATTTTTCGCTAGATGTCTCCCCTAGTATTGAAACGAAAGCTCTCGTCTCCTCTGAGCGGCTGGCGCATATTTAAAATACCTATTTAAAAACCACCTTATTATACTGATAATAACCAGAATGGAAACCTCCGCTGTCCGTAACCACCAACTTATTTTATTTTATTTTAATTAAGTCAGCTCAGACACAGGCATGAATGCCCAAATATTTCTGCGCATAATAGCTTATAGCCTATATGGGAAGTACATACGATCAGATAATCACCTATCACCTGATCTCGGATATGGGTTATATAAGAATTTCATAACCGTGTCGAGGGAGAATTCCGGCGTTCGGTTCTCCCTGCCTACCCAAGGTAACGCAATGACCGTCATGGTATCGCCTGGTATTATTTACTTATTGTTAATTTCTATTTATTTACTAAAATCCTTTTTTTTCAAGTATCACAATAACAATTAACATAATATAACTTTCTACCGTAGTAAATAAAATTATAAGTTATACTATAATTTAAAAAGGTTAAAGTATGTCGTAAGTGTATACATTTATACCTATATTTTAATTTGTGGATTAGGCTACTCTACTAGGCTATGTAAGCCTGTCCCAGAGTAACGTTAGGTATATAAATCAGTCCTATTATTTCAATTCGTCTTGGTGTTAGTTAGTTTTGTAAGATTTTGTGGTAGGTTGCAGTAATTTAGATGTGCGTATGTATGAAGTATGTATTTATTTTTGTGTTGAAAAAAAAATAATGCCAGAATAATTACAGTACCTACTGCTTTATACCGTCGTAGGAAAATTTGTAGGTAATTTTGTAACAGAACGGTGTATGACAGAGTTCAGAACGAAGATACAAGGAAAGAAAGTAAGATACCGAAAGATGTAATTAACAGAATGAAAGTTAACACATTTAGATGGGTTGGCACGACCACGTAGACGATATTTTTAAAGATGAAAGTGCAAGAAACGTGAACCACAGACGAACATGTCTCCGACGATGTATGAATGTTGCTGAGGCGATGAATGTGTGTCAAGGTAGAAAAATGCGGCGTTCGGTTCTCTTTGCCTACCCCGTGAGGGCCATGGCGTGTTGGTCTGTAAGTATGTACGTAGGTATGTATGTATAGTTAAAAGTTAAAATTCGTCTGTGTATACATGCTAAGTCCTTTTTTTATTCGTATAATTTTCATAGTCCTAGAACGTCGCTATTAATTTGGTCTCTCTTGAATCGAGGTTTTTGTGAATATCCTGGGATATTATTCTAGGTATGCAGCTTGGTACTTTCGGACCGGGTCGTAGGTACCCGCGCGAAAAAAAAATCGATACATGTCGGTATTCTGAGGATGATTTAGATATTAAACCTAGGGTCGTGATCTTTTCGACTGTAGTTTTTTTTTTGTTTTTATATTTTCGTAGTGCGAAGAATAGGTTGATTTAAATTTCTATTTCACTCGTTACTGGGTCTTAACCTTCTAGTGTTAGGTCATTATTACCGGGAGGTTTTTTTATTTTATTCATGCTCTCATTTCTTTCCTGGGTTATTTAATCATTCGATTCTTTATTTATTTATTTGTTTATCTAGCCGTTTATCCTCTGAAATGGTTGTCTACCACTTCCTACGTTTACTTATTTTTTTCGTATCTCTTTTCTCTGATTGCGTTAGTTATTTATTTACGTATTTATTACCCTATACCTATCGGTAATTTTTCTTTCAGCCATCACTCTGTTGGTTTACTTACGTGTTTATTTCTACATTCACGTAATTGGCTTACTCCCCAGCTCATTAATTTATTTAATTTTGTTTACTGTTAAATATGTAGGTATTGTTCCCGAAATTAAAATAATTAAATAAATAAATCAATTTTCCTGTTTTCTATCTCCTTTCGGTCCGCAACGATTCGACAGTGGGTAAGCCCTGGCTACCTCTACTTATATTTCCTTGTCTGGTCTCATTCAAATTTATGTGTCCTACCCTATGAACCTACTTATGAACTTGATACCTTGGGGTGGTCTAGTGATATAGTGACCGAACACAGTCTGGACCCACATGCGTTCCCACGAACTAGATTTGCCGGGCCACATCGCCGTCCGTCTAATTTCTGATTTATCGTATCCGTTAGAGCGGCTCGCGAAATCTGACACCTTTCTCCAACGGACATTCCAGTGGCGTAACTAGCTCTACCTACTTGGTCGTTTGATGTTGTTCAATACGAAACATCTCTGTGTTTTCTCAAACCAAAATTAAAAATACCGAAAATATTTTTATTATTCACGGTGAGCTTGTCTGTTGATTTCTTATTTATGCCGCCAAATTATAACTTTTGGGTAATTAAATTATTTACCGATTAATTATTTACTTATTGTCATTTCGTTAATTATCACCCGACACTAATTAGCTATATCCCATTCTATTGAATAGGATCCAGCGATTACTAGCAATTTCTTCTGAAAGCATTTTCCTATGTCAGAAGCAATTTTCTTTTTTTTCTTTCTTAAGACTTGTTCCCGCTTCTATTTTTCTGATTACCCAAAATATTTCGGTACGCCCATGTCGCATTTCGATGTCTCGACCGTTGGCGTGTTCCCATGGACCAGCCAAGATATCCGTATGTGTCAATTATAAGTTATTGCGTCCTGCCTGGCACTTCCTTGCGACCGACAAGGTTCTCCGGGGCTAAACCAACATACCACCTACGCAGGATTCTGCGAAATATGCACGTCTGTAGTGTCTGAGACCCGACGCGTGATTTTGTTCAAATACCTATCCATGTTGGATATATCAAACCACCCCATCCTTCTTGAACCAAAATCACCGCGGCGTCCATTTACCCGTTTTCTCTGCCTTTCCTCCGTCTCCGGGGTTCTTTTCCCCGGAACCTTGCGTCCGCGACTCATGACTTCGGTACCCCTGATGCAGATTTACTATTTAACCCCATTTCGGCTCCACTACGGTCCTTTCCTCTCCTCTTAACTACCTCTACGCCTGCCTTCGCCTCGTACTCCGAGGTACGTCTCTGCGTGCGGCGCCAGCGGATACCCAATAGATCGATTAATTACCTGCTGGACATGCATCTCGTTCCCCCCGAGGTATTTCCCTGATCATTTCCCCTAAGCCTTCCTTTTTTCCTTACTAATCACCGCTTGTGCCTAGTTAGCCCCACCGGTTGGAGATATACTCCGTGGGTGACCGTCCGGCCCACCCCGGCAAACTAGCTTGTCCGCAAGCCTATCGTCCTATATAAATAAAAATATATAAATATATACCTATGTAATATTATAATATCGCGATTTATTCCGTTCCTTTCCTTTTCCTTCATATACGGCACTACAGGCCCTTCCATTCTCATTCCTTGGTACTATCTGAGGCGCCTTTAACATTCAGGCTCAAACCCCCTTAACATACCCATGCCTAAGTCTTGATAATTAATCCCTTCATGGGTTCGTTCCCCGACTAAAACCTCGCGATCTCCCTCCAGGAGAGAGATTGCACACGCAGATCGACCTCCTCCCGTTCCCGCATCTCACCTACTGAGTATTCGTCCTGACTCAACATATTTACGATACTTCTTGCCGATACCTAACGATTAACTTATAACCTGCTCCCGCGCACTTTACTACTGTATAATATAATAAGGTGGGTCGTCATCCCTCCCACTTATTAATTCCTGATCTTCCTAACTCGTCTAACGACATAATATTTTTCCTCGCACACTCTGCCTAATCCTATATAACTTTAAATTCGTCCTTTTCTTGGCCACTCAATTGATATTCATCGCCGATACAACGTCTGGCCTTGGGCGTTCGTATCGTATTTCTAAGCTATTTCCCTAACATCATAGTTTTCTACTCTCGTCTTTTCCTGATCATTACCTGCTCTTACGTTCATGAAATATCTCCTCAAGACCTCAATTCGCGTTCCTTTCATAACCCTTTTTCTAATATGCTGATCGGATCGCTAGCTAAACGATCTAATTCTACCTTCTCAATTCCATGCAACGCTTTTCTCTTACTAATTCCTCAATCAATACTTATTATTCTTATATACCTATACGCGTTATACCTATTAAATCTTACATCGTTAGTGGCGGTTTAGCATTAACCCATTAACTTCACTTGTTCTTAGTTTATTTCGTTATCCTGCCGCACGTTATAAAATTAAATTCAAAAAGACATTAATAACCTTAGTTTTTATACTATTCCATTCAATTTCACATATCGCATTACTCATGAGTATTCCTATGTTATCTTGTAAAATCTTCTTTAGGTATACTACCATACCTGACTTATACGTTATTCGACTGATCAGTTATATTCTTCTCACTTATCGCCGGGGCAAACGCCTGATCAATAGCATTCCTCCCTCGGTTACCTATTTATACCTAATTCGATAATGCGCGTCCGCACTTAGATTATTGGTCGGCCAACATAATTACCTACTAATCTTCCTTATGATTTCCTCATTACACCTCGCTCTTAAATTTCTTATACTACTTATCTTCTTCTTCCCAAGACACTTTAAAAAAAACTAATTTTTTTTATTATAGCCTATCGCTTACGGCGATAGTTCCTCTACCCCGCGTCTATCCTTGCGTTTAATCTTTGATTACTATATCTTCTACGCCTATACTGCTTGCCGGTGCTCTAATACCTATTCGTCATTCATCTTATACTTTACGCCGACCCTTTTCTCGTGGCATATCAATAATTATCTGCTAGTTATCTGATCAGTTATCTACCGTCCTCGGAAGTAAACGCTTGATCACTGAGCGTTTAGCCTTCTACCTTCCATATATATACCTATTGCATTAATAATATCTATTGCGTACACGCACCTGACATACCTGTTATTTGTATTAATTATCGTCCTTATTACTTCTCTAGTAGACCGCCTATGAGCTATACGCTTAGTAAATCTTATAAATATTATTTTCCCGTTGTACCTAACTCTCAATTTCCTTACCGCTAAGTGCCTACCTCCTCGAAAGCATTTCATTACGTCATACGCGTTAATCCGCGTATACCTATCTATCCTTCCGAGAGGTCTCAACTCGCTCGTTTGCAATTAAACACTCCTTATACCTACCTATTTGCCTATTCTAATACTGTATCGTTCGACTATCTACAAGTGGACATTTCTACCTACCCATACCCATTTCACTGCCCTGTCTTATCAACGCCGATTTATGACTCTTCGCATGTCATCTGCGTGTACCTTGGTCGGCTTACTTCGCCGATCTATCCAATACGTGTGCCCTCGGCCAATGACAGTGAGAACGGTATAAGGACCACTCCATTTTGCGGCGAAACCGGCGTGAAAGCCTCTTGCTGCGTCTGACTGTGGGTGTTCCCGAACCCATACTTTCTCACCTGGACCGAATGTCGATCCTTCCTCCCCTGGAGTCAGGTACCTTCCGCGGTACTCAGCTTGCTTTCTCACTATTTCCTCATCAGCGGAGCGCCTGTCTCTTGCTTCCGTTGCTGATGGTACGATATCTTCGTTGGAATGTACCAACCACTCTCCTGGTCGTGGTAGGTCGTATCCTAGTAAAGCCTGGCTGGGGGTCACGCCGGTAGCCTCATTCTGTCTTCCTCGCAAAGCACCGAGTATTGTCGGCAAGACGACGTCCCACCTCGTATGACTCCCCTCCTGCAAGTGAATCCTGAGAGCTTTCTTTATCTCTTGATTCCTTCGTTCAGCCGGATTGGCTCTGGGGTGATACGTGGCTGTGGTCCAGTGCACGCACTGCCACCTCTCTATAGCATCGTTCCATGTCCTGTGCGTAAATTGTCGACCGTTGTCAGTTAATACATACTTCGGGTACCCGTAACGGTTGAATACTTCCGATTCAAGTACTGTCGTGAGTGAGGTGGCCTTACTGGATCGCATGGGAAAGGCTTCCACCCACTTAGTAAATAGGTCCGTGGCCACTAAAATAAAACGGTTTCCCGCCGCGGAGGCTGGATACGGACCCATATAATCTACCGCTAATACTTCGAATGGTTTGGTTGCCCGGTGCCCTGTCTGATGGACACGATGTAAGCCTGGTCGGGCTTTCGCCTGCATACACACGCCGCATGTCTTCACATGTCGTGCGACATCCGCCTTCAGTCCTGTCCAGTAATATAGTCTCTGAATGGCGCGCGTAGTCTCTTTCGTACCTGGGTGACTAGCTACCGGGTCGTCGTGATATTTCGTTATTACTTCTGCTATCTTCGCGCGGGGTACTACTAGCTTCGACTCTCCGCCTTCCTGCTTCCTCCACAGAGTTGTACCTAATACTTCGTATGCGGCTTGCAGGTTTCTTTCAAAACGACTTCGTGCTCGGCTCGGCCGCGCCTGCACTCGCCGTATCCTTTGCATTTTTTTGATTAATATCTGCATCTCTACGCTGGCTAACTCGGATGTCCTCTGCTAGAGCCCACGCTCCGGCCTCTTGTTCGTCTTCCTGGTGAGAACGCATCTCTTCCTCACGTTCCTCCTCTTCTTCGTGCTCTCTGCGACCTTCCTGATCTCTGCGCCCTTCCTGATCTCTGCGCCCTTCATCATCTCTGCGCCCTCCTTCATTTCTGCGCCCTTCGTGATCACTGCACCTTTCGTGATCTCTGCGCCCTTCGTCATTTCTGCGCCCTTCGTCATTTCTGCGCCCTTCGTAATTTCTGCGCCCTTCGTCATCTCTGCGCCTTTCGTCATTTCTGCTACCTTCGTCATTTCTGCGTCCTTCGTCATTTCTGCGCCCTCCTTCATTTCTGCGCCCTTCGTTATTTCTGCGCCCTTCGTCATTCCTGCGCCCTTCGTCATCTCTGCGCCTTTCGTCATTTCTGCGACCTTCGTCATTTCTGCGTCCTTCGTCATTTCTGCGCCCTCCTTCATTTCTGCGCCCTTCTTCGTTTCTGCGCCCTTCGTCATTTCTGCGCCCTTCCAGCGTTTCCACTTCGCTAGCCATTGTACTCGCGATACGCGCGACGTCTAATATATTAATATCTGGGAAAGTCTCTATATTTATATCTTGTTGCGGTCGGTTTGGTAGAAAATGTATTGTTTTTCGTGACGGACAGCATATATGAAGACAGCCTCTGTGGAAGTCTGTCACTCCTTTGTGTTTAACGAGCCATTCATGGCCAAGTATCACGTCTTCTCTTAGTCCTGGGACAATTAGGAAAGTATCTGTCAAGACATGGGCGGCTGAGGTCCATGTAATATCTGCCTCCCCGCTAATCTTCATCTCCACACTCGAGTGTGCGAGTCTTACAATTTTATCCGTACTGTGTCGTATTAAATGGCTAGGTACTAAGCTAGCATTCACTAAATTGTGCGTGCTCGCCGAATCTACTAGGGCCGCGGTAGCGATACCTACTAGCTTAGCAGGTATACGTGATAATGGCCGTCTGTGAAGTCCCGTTACGTTGTTACATGCCCAACCCCTTCTATTGTTGTCGTTTCCAGTAATCATGCGGTGGTGGTCTATTGTCATTGGGTCTGGCTGGTCGCGTTGACCACTCCCACTTAACGTCGTCGTGTCGCCTGAGCGTGGTTGGTTCCGCCCAGGCGGGAGGCGTTTCCCGCTCTAAAGGGTTGATAGGTAGGTCTGGGTCCGTTATTGTAATGTCTATTCCAATCGTGGTTCCCCGCGGGCCGCTGTCCATTTGGTACATAGTTTCGTCCGCCGCCATTTTGTCGCAAGTCGGCTCGATGGTCGCCTTCAATATACCTCTCTGGATCCGCTTGGAAGCCATTTTGACGATGTTGATGCTGCACTGACGGCATGTTCCAC
Organism: Molanna angustata; assembly: GCA_963576475.1. Taxonomy (NCBI): domain Eukaryota; kingdom Metazoa; phylum Arthropoda; class Insecta; order Trichoptera; family Molannidae; genus Molanna; species Molanna angustata. The sequence goes on along the minus strand of OY754983.1, from coordinate 2,187,053 downwards.
TGAACCCGTGTAGTGTTTGTATATAAAGGTTGCCGTGGGAAGTCTAGTCCCGAAACTCGACTCCGCAGAGTGTCCATCGTATAGGGTCCGAAGGTCAGACCCACTTCAAGAAGTTCGCTGTACCTCGGGTGCATCAGGCCGATGAGATCCTGACAGATCTCGTTGATCTCTCCCTTCGGAAATAGTCTTCTGTATATTACATTTTTCCTCTGCAGGAAACAAATACCACTTTCGCCCTCTCGCTGTCGATCTCCATACAGGCTCACCAGCAGCGAGGCACGAGCTGCCTCTGTTCCATATCTGGACCGAAGAACGTTACAGAAGTCCGCCCATCCCCAGCGTCCTTGCAAGTGAGGCCTCCACCAGTTCTTTGCTTCGCCTCTTAACCTCTGCGCTGCTCTCTCCACCTGCACGGCCGGGCTACAGTGTACAGCCTTGAAATGCGCTTCACAAGCGCGTATGAATTGTTCAGGGTCTTCTTCGGCTAGACCGCTGAAGGTATCTTCCAGGACACGTGGTACGCATGCCCGCTCCCAAGTCCCAGACGGGGCCAAGGCGGCTCTCGCGGGCGAGCTATAATTTTGGCCTGCCTCTGCCTCTTCTTCGATCGGCATTGGTATAACCGGACTATTTTCTGCCGAACTCTCCATGTCTGACGCACTATTTCCTCTCAACCGTCGCATATCTGTCACTATCTCTATTCCCTTCTTAATATTTCGGTGTCCCGACTGCGTGACTGTTTAAGTAACCGCCCTTGAGACGACTTTATCCGGTAACCGGCGCGGTGATCTCTTATTCAGTATTATCAAAAAAACATCGGTCAACGTTCCTAATTGAAAGAAAAAGTAATTTTCAAAGTTCCTAATTGAAAGAAAAAAAAATTAAATTTTTTTCTTTTTATAATCACTATCGACCTTAAGCGGTCTTTATCTATCTCCGTACGTAAAATAATTTCTCCGTAATTGGACTACTTATACCTAAAACCATCAAATATTAATTTATGTTAACTCACCGCTAATGAGTCTTAGAGTAGCAATCCTCTTCCGTATACATACAATAAAATTTATATAAAAATTATATCCGTAATAGTTATATTCGTAAATGTATTAAAATATATTTGTACCTATCATTTTTTTCCTTGGTAAATATATTCATAACCTTTTTGGTTTATTATCCTACCCCTAAGGAGAGACGAATAGTTCTTCCTAAGCGAGTATTATGCTTCCCAAACGAAATTAGTCTATAATATTAATTTACCCAACTCACCACTAACGATATTAATCTCGATTGAAAATAGCTATACCTACGAGAACAAAAAAAAATCGAGAACAAAAATTATCTATCTCCCCACTACTGAGGACAAAATCCTGTTTCGTAATTAGCAGTTATCCTTATTATTTTATCATTAGCAGAAAAAACGTAATATTCCCAAAAAAAATATTATAACGGCCTAATTATTCATTGCCAAGCGAGTTTCCCTATCTACTCATCGAGACGCTTATTATATAAAAAAGAATTATTCCCGTCGTCCAAGCGATTTCTTACTGATGTATATACCTATTCTATCAATTCAGATACCTATTGTCGATCAGTCAATTACCTACTAATTAAAACGTTACGAGTGTCGATGATAAAGATTTAACTACCAAATACAAAAATTATAAGGTCACCAGCTTCGGTGATTAGTCAAATGATATAAGGATCACCAGATTCGGTGGTTCAAGACATACACATAAAAATATTACCTACCAAAATTGTAAAGTAATAGGTAAAAACTAGTGTTGGGTAATTGTTTAGATATTAATATTTCTTTCTCTATCTCTCCCCCACAACCCTTCTGAAGCCTCGAGTTATTTTATCCTAAATTCGTGGGTACGTGTTTTTTTTTTCTTAGCAATTATTTTCGTAAGTGAACAAACTTAAGTTTCTTTCGACTTAATCCGCGGAAGGTATTTTTCGATTAATATCTGGTTGGATTATTAATGGGATTCCAACTGGAATCTCTATTTTCCAATAAGAAAATCAAAAATCGCGAAATTTCAACGATTAATTATAGTTTTTTTAATAACGATTAATTTCTTTATTTTATTAGATATAATTCGCGGAGAAGTCGCTTAAGCTGCCCCACGTTGGGCGCCATTTAATACACCGGGGGGAGTTTAAAAGACGGAAAGTGGGAAGGTCGGAAGGTGTTGCGAGGTTGTTGATAATTATTTAAATATTTTTTGTAAAATGAAAATTGGGTATTGATTTTGTCGGGAACTATTTTCTTATTCAGTGCTCACACTGAGGTGGCACTAGAGTATCGGCACAGCCGATTTCGACGACTTGCTAGGCTCAGGGCGGTAGCCGCCCTTCGCCGCCCACTAGTTGGTTTGCCCGGCCAGCTATCGGGTGCAAGCCGTCGCTGTGATTCCTCCCCGGGGATTAAAACTTAAATTAAACCTTAAAATTACCTAATTACTAACTATAATTAAAACAGGCTTCAGATTGGGATTGTCTATGAGAGAGAAGAAAAAAATCAATTCAGTTAACTAAACTTTACTAGCATCTAGGCACACAACGACATTACAAACTAAGAGACAATGTTTTCTAAATACTAGGACTTATACTAAGATCTTAATGTATACTTAAAACTATGTGTGTGCACACAACAAAACACGAAGGGAGTCTTTGAAAAAAAAAGAACGTTGAGAACGTCGAAGTGTGAAGAAACGAAAATTAGAACAGGGCAGTATTGGCCTCCTGTGAGGCGATGGCTGGTGATCCTCGTGGGCGGCCTCTCCAGAGGCGGCGATAATGATCCTCGAATAATTGCCTCCTACCACAGAGGCGGCGTGGATGTCTCCTGGGTAGGGCCTCTTTTCCAAAAGAAGCGCTTGCCGTTGTCTTCTTGGCAGGGCGGGAAAAAATGGCCCTCCAATTGAGTGGAGTAGAATGGACTCAGTGGACATACAAAATAATGTGAAATAAAACCTGGTAGGGTGGCCTCTCTCCGTCCGCGGGACCTCGCCAGAGCGAGTCTGTAGTAGACCGTAACGACCGCGTATGCCCTGATATAAATTTTAATGTTTGAAATGGGCTCCTTCCTTGCTGGTCTGATTCACTGGTTTATAGTAAAGTACTTTGTAAAATTTTATTTGCTATGCGTCCACGACGGTTGGGTAGAATCGTTGGTACTTGGTCTAGCTGGCGAGACCCGCGAACAAGAGAAGGAAGACTGTTACTGTTGCGATGACGAAATCGGAATGCTCCAGATCATCCCGTGCGGTCGCTAATATTGACCGGCGGCATCTCGTCCCGCCAGCTCCTCCCCCCTAGTTCCTCGGCTGTCCCTGTGTTCCCGTACGGACGCACTGATTTTTCGCGCCAAAGTTCACGCACTATGTTTTCTTTTTTTTTAATTTTCGTTACACATACACTTTTTATTTTTTTTCTTTTTAATTTTCGTTACACATACACTTTTTCTTTTTTTTCATCTTATACACTTATACACTTCTTATGGACTATTTACATGATCAGAGCAACATAACATTATAATTTCTCCATACAGAAATGTGTACCTATAGGTAGGTATTTCCAACCCTGATTAACTATATTACCCAACACACAAAATTATTTAGACACTGATATGTTGTAGGAACATAAAATTATGGTACTTCCCAACAACTATTTTATTCTCCTTGACAATAGCATTATTTTATTTCAATTTTATTGACAAAAATCATTATTTTATTCCTTTCTTTTCGCCCTACCAATCCTAACTATGTTACATAAATTAATATAAGTTCCCGTAGGTACATTTTCTTTTTATAAAACAACTCATTCTTATTACCTCGATGACTGCCATAATTTTCTTCGAAGCTTGGAGAAAAAGAATCGAATTTTCTCAAGGAGAAAATCATTTTCCTATCTTTATCGCTATTCGCCCTCTGTATGTCGAGACGCGAAGCTTTTCCCTGCGCCCCAAGCTTACTAACCTCAGCTAAACGATCTGCATCAGAGTCCCGAACCAAAGCGCGAAAGTATCCCCTACGGACGTAAATCAACTTATTGTACTTCAATTTTCTTCCCTTTTATTATTATTAATTTAATATTCTCCCCTCGCGCCAATTTCCTCCCCTTTCAGATTTTCCTCGGCTTATTTTTTTCGGGCCATCTATAGAGTTTCGCGCGCTGTCTCTGACCTATGACAGTCGGTCGAGCAGAGCGCTTCCCGAAGCTGATCGAATTTTTCGCTAGATGTCTCCCCTAGTATTGAAACGAAAGCTCTCGTCTCCTCTGAGCGGCTGGCGCATATTTAAAATACCTATTTAAAAACCACCTTATTATACTGATAATAACCAGAATGGAAACCTCCGCTGTCCGTAACCACCAACTTATTTTATTTTATTTTAATTAAGTCAGCTCAGACACAGGCATGAATGCCCAAATATTTCTGCGCATAATAGCTTATAGCCTATATGGGAAGTACATACGATCAGATAATCACCTATCACCTGATCTCGGATATGGGTTATATAAGAATTTCATAACCGTGTCGAGGGAGAATTCCGGCGTTCGGTTCTCCCTGCCTACCCAAGGTAACGCAATGACCGTCATGGTATCGCCTGGTATTATTTACTTATTGTTAATTTCTATTTATTTACTAAAATCCTTTTTTTTCAAGTATCACAATAACAATTAACATAATATAACTTTCTACCGTAGTAAATAAAATTATAAGTTATACTATAATTTAAAAAGGTTAAAGTATGTCGTAAGTGTATACATTTATACCTATATTTTAATTTGTGGATTAGGCTACTCTACTAGGCTATGTAAGCCTGTCCCAGAGTAACGTTAGGTATATAAATCAGTCCTATTATTTCAATTCGTCTTGGTGTTAGTTAGTTTTGTAAGATTTTGTGGTAGGTTGCAGTAATTTAGATGTGCGTATGTATGAAGTATGTATTTATTTTTGTGTTGAAAAAAAAATAATGCCAGAATAATTACAGTACCTACTGCTTTATACCGTCGTAGGAAAATTTGTAGGTAATTTTGTAACAGAACGGTGTATGACAGAGTTCAGAACGAAGATACAAGGAAAGAAAGTAAGATACCGAAAGATGTAATTAACAGAATGAAAGTTAACACATTTAGATGGGTTGGCACGACCACGTAGACGATATTTTTAAAGATGAAAGTGCAAGAAACGTGAACCACAGACGAACATGTCTCCGACGATGTATGAATGTTGCTGAGGCGATGAATGTGTGTCAAGGTAGAAAAATGCGGCGTTCGGTTCTCTTTGCCTACCCCGTGAGGGCCATTGCGTGTTGGTCTGTAAGTATGTACGTAGGTATGTATGTATAGTTAAAAGTTAAAATTCGTCTGTGTATACATGCGAAGTCCTTTTTTTATTCGTATAATTTTCATAGTCCTAGAACGTCGCTATTAATTTGGTCTCTCTTGAATCGAGGTTTTTGTGAATATCCTGGGATATTATTCTAGGTATGCAGCTTGGTACTTTCGGACCGGGTCGTAGGTACCCGCGCGAAAAAAAAATCGATACATGTCGGTATTCTGAGGATGATTTAGATATTAAACCTAGGGTCGTGATCTTTTCGACTGTAGTTTTTTTTTTGTTTTTATATTTTCGTAGTGCGAAGAATAGGTTGATTTAAATTTCTATTTCACTCGTTACTGGGTCTTAACCTTCTAGTGTTAGGTCATTATTACCGGGAGGTTTTTTTATTTTATTCATGCTCTCATTTCTTTCCTGGGTTATTTAATCATTCGATTCTTTATTTATTTATTTGTTTATCTAGCCGTTTATCCTCTGAAATGGTTGTCTACCACTTCCTACGTTTACTTATTTTTTTCGTATCTCTTTTCTCTGATTGCGTTAGTTATTTATTTACGTATTTATTACCCTATACCTATCGGTAATTTTTCTTTCAGCCATCACTCTGTTGGTTTACTTACGTGTTTATTTCTACATTCACGTAATTGGCTTACTCCCCAGCTCATTAATTTATTTAATTTTGTTTACTGTTAAATATGTAGGTATTGTTCCCGAAATTAAAATAATTAAATAAATAAATCAATTTTCCTGTTTTCTATCTCCTTTCGGTCCGCAACGATTCGACAGTGGGTAAGCCCTGGCTACCTCTACTTATATTTCCTTGTCTGGTCTCATTCAAATTTATGTGTCCTACCCTATGAACCTACTTATGAACTTGATACCTTGGGGTGGTCTAGTGATATAGTGACCGAACACAGTCTGGACCCACATGCGTTCCCACGAACTAGATTTGCCGGGCCACATCGCCGTCCGTCTAATTTCTGATTTATCGTATCCGTTAGAGCGGCTCGCGAAATCTGACACCTTTCTCCAACGGACATTCCAGTGGCGTAACTAGCTCTACCTACTTGGTCGTTTGATGTTGTTCAATACGAAACATCTCTGTGTTTTCTCAAACCAAAATTAAAAATACCGAAAATATTTTTATTATTCACGGTGAGCTTGTCTGTTGATTTCTTATTTATGCCGCCAAATTATAACTTTTGGGTAATTAAATTATTTACCGATTAATTATTTACTTATTGTCATTTCGTTAATTATCACCCGACACTAATTAGCTATATCCCATTCTATTGAATAGGATCCAGCGATTACTAGCAATTTCTTCTGAAAGCATTTTCCTATGTCAGAAGCAATTTTCTTTTTTTTCTTTCTTAAGACTTGTTCCCGCTTCTATTTTTCTGATTACCCAAAATATTTCGGTACGCCCATGTCGCATTTCGATGTCTCGACCGTTGGCGTGTTCCCATGGACCAGCCAAGATATCCGTATGTGTCAATTATAAGTTATTGCGTCCTGCCTGGCACTTCCTTGCGACCGACAAGGTTCTCCGGGGCTAAACCAACATACCACCTACGCAGGATTCTGCGAAATATGCACGTCTGTAGTGTCTGAGACCCGACGCGTGATTTTGTTCAAATACCTATCCATGTTGGATATATCAACAGCTACATCAAGTTTACTTCTATTTTATCTGTGGCTAAAGTGCAAAAGGCTGTCATGGGCCGCGTTCTAAATCAGAGTGAATCGCTCTACCGGTGCGACCTGAAGTTGCAAAGAGAGCGACATTTGGCGATGTTTAATCCGAACGGCACTGAGCGATGTTGGGGTGACTTAAAATTACGCGGGCGCGGGAAATTTAAAATTACAAGGTTGGTGTTGGTTTAGTTGTGTCATGTTGGTCAAAAATTATAATAAAATAGAGGTTGTATATTTTGTTTTGGTGTTTATCGGATGTTTTCATTATAATAACGAGAGAATAATTGATTAATTATAAATTTTAAAAGTATTAAACGTGTTGTGACAAGTGATTCGTATTATTCGTAAGTATTTACGATTTTTTCTTGTGTGTGCATAGTTTTCACGAGATTTTTGTGTTTTGGGCATTCAAAAATTGTTTATTTCCCTTAAAATGATAACCACTCATTTAAAAATGCATTATTTTCATAAAACAAAATACACTTACTGTTGATGTATTAAATAATGACCTTCCACATTTCTTTGTGGTTAACCATTATTATCCATGATAAATTTGTATGAATTTATATCCATTGAATATCTTTTTGTAAATTATAATAAATAAATAATTCAATAAATTAAATTATAAATACAAATAAAACCAACTTAAACCATACCAAACTGTAAGTATTGACGACTGTGTGAAAAATTATTAATTACCGCCAAATAAAATGTCACTTTGACTATGCAAAAATTCATAAATCCCGCCAAAAAATTTGAAAATTTGACAGGAGCGACATTCACCCTACTATTTCATCGAGCGACTTGGGCGACATTGGTGTGAGTCAACCGTGATTCCGAACGGGCAGAGTGAATCGCCGCGCGAATCGCTCGATGAATTCCGAACGCTTAGGATGACGCTCTAACATCGCCGAGCGTCTTTCCGAACGCTACCCTAAATACATACACTTGCAGCGCCACCGTCGCTTCGTGGCATAGCATAAATTTTGTATGAAGTGAAGTTGACAATCCGTATAATAATTATGTCATGTGTATGTGTTCTGGTTCAAGTGATAAAAACTTTATAAGAAAAAGTTTTATTCGCCCACTAAAATTTAAAATTCGATTGATTAACATAGTATTAAAGTTGGTTAATGTTATACGACGTTAATGTCAAGTGATGGCGTCTTCCGTGAGCATCAAGCATGAACCAGATGACAGTCCAGAGAAGGATGGTATATCTTGTCTACAATCTCTCAATGTCAACAAAGAACTTGAAATTGTACCCATCGAAATATGGCCCAAGTTGGAGGTATGTTTTCTACAAGTTAACAATGAGCGCTGTCTAATAAAAAGTTTGGTGACGAGTGGTTCACTATGTTGATGGTTTTAGTGTAAATGTATTGTAAGTAATTGTTTACAAATCCTGTCCCTTGCCGATTGCAACATTTTTTTACATTCATAGATAGACAAACGCGCCGTTATCACGGGAAAGTTTTTTTTGGCGGAAATGCTTTGAAAAATTATATTAAATAAGATTACGAAGAATGTATGAAGGAATCCATATCATAAGTTGTTTTTTTTTTGGACAACACTCATGTTTCCGAAATTAACCAAAATCTTGAAGAAATATTCGTGTTTTTCTTTGTAAGTTAAGTTTTCTCTATTTTCTTCACCCTGGCCATCTCTTTCCATTATGTGGAGTCTGCTTTCTTCGTTCACTTTTGCCAAGTCTTTTTCTCCTGTGCGTATGTCTGCTTCCCGCAACTCTCTGATGGTAATGTAATACAATTTTCTGAAAGAAAAAAAAATTGATTGAACGGGTAGGTACCTACACAATATAGAATACTTGAAAATGATGAGACATATATTATTATAAGTAGGTACATGAGAATTAAAAATCTATTTTTATTTTTATACACATTCTGTTGCATTAATGAATTGAGAATGAATTAGGTATCAGGTAATAATGAATTAGTTTTTTCAATAATAAATAGTTATTATTCTAATTTTCCGCATATATTTTTTAAGGGGAACGAGTGTCTAAATAAAAAAAAAGATTAAATTTAATATAAAATCGATTCTCTCACGAGGGTTGCAATCATAACTACATACAAACCTAGCCAACCTATTTTAACTAAAAGTTGGAATAGGTTGGTTAGGATTGTACCTAGACATTATTGTGACATGCGTGAGTAGCATTATATAATCTATAATTATATGTTGATATGTTATAAAAATACTTGGTAATAGTTCTATTGTATTTATTAGACAAACTAAACTTTTTTCATTTTATTTTATTTCATTTTAAACTTATTATTATATCATTAAAAATTATAGTACAACATGTGAATATTATTTCAAGCAATAATTTAGTTAGGATTGTATGTTATTATTCATTATTATATCAAAATAATAATACATACTTAGTGTGATATTATTATATCGAAGTTTTTCAAATTGGTTAGGTTAAGTTAGCATGGTATTATTCTAGCCATCGTCACTTATTTGTATAACACACAGCTTTATAAAGTTTCATAATTATTAGAGTGAGTACTCGTTCACCAACAATTCGCATTTCATCATAGTGAGATCATAACAACTTCATTATTAATTCACCAATACAAACATTACACCCAGCCTTGAAACCAGTATTATAGTGATGTTGATATATTTAATGCACACTCTATAGATTGTTTTAAAAAGCTACTTAATGCTAATTATACTTTTTAGCTATAGCTGCTTTGTTATTTTTTTTTTCTCTACATACAATAATTCTGCTATTTTATTTTCTTCTTTTTTTATGTCCATTTATTTGCATATTTCTTATTCGTTGTAACTCTGTTTTATTTTTTAAATTAATAATGTATTTTTTACTACTCCTTTGTATTTACCTTTTGTATTTTTTTGTGTATTTAATTTGTGTACAGTAACATATTGTTGTTCTTGTTGTGCCAACACTACATAACTACCAATCAATATGTAAATGTCCCAATCACATAAATTTGAATTAAAATATTCTGCATTTGAAATAAAATTCATCGTCTATTGTTCATGATGTCTAGTTATTCTGTGTTTGCTTTTTGATGAAATTATTTTAAACTTTCAAAAATATTTAGAATAATGCCTCCACTCTTATCATTGTGTTCGGGTGACCCGTGATAGCCGGGTAATCGAAAATACAACAGGCAGGTTTAATATGGCGTGGGTATACACGCTTGTGTAGTGCTTATTTTTATAAGCTGTTTACCACACACTGGGATGTGCCATGATGTTATTTATTTATAATAATTTATGTCTTAATCGTCTTTTCATCATCATTATCACCGGCGCTACAGTCCGCTATGGACCCTGACCTATAGAAATCATCTCCGTCCCTCCCTATCGACCGCCAGTCTTATCCAATTTATCAGGTCCATTTCTCTTATATCACACAGCACGTCGTGCAGCCTTCTTAACCTAAGTCTGCCTCTACTTGTTCTCCCTTCAGGACAGGTGTCATATCTTTTTTGGAAGTACGTGGCCGATGAACATCCATCCATCCGATTTGAAACTTTGGTATTTGTCAGCGCTCACCTGCTTTTAAATTTATTTATTTGATATACCATTCAAGATTTTTTGAGAAATGGTCTATTTGGAATTGCAATGAAACTTTGGGGATTCGTTCAGCGTATATACACGAGAAGGTTTTTGAATTTTAATTGATTTATTTGACATCACACATAAGAATTCACGAAAGATGAAATTGCAATGAAGGGACTGAATAAATTCTTGATAGTAAAACTTGAAAAATAAAATAACACATATAGTTCAATCAGTATACAGGCAGGACAACGTTGCTAGTATCTTTTATACACGGATAAACTCAGAATTCAGAGTAGAAACTTTTGTGTGTCTGTATGTGTGTCCATCCCCCCAAATAACTTTTGATCTGCTTGATGCACATAACCCAAATTTTCAGAATTCATAGAAAATTTTAAGTCTATAAAACTTCTCAGAATTAAGAATTTTTGTTCCAGTCAGGGGTTCTCAATATTTTAATTTTTATTTCCACACATCTTAAAAACTATAATAGCTAGAACATTTAAAATGTGCAATTACATATAGAAACATAATATCATGTTGTCTAGGGGGGCTGATATGCATGTTTTATGATAGTATAGGAAAACACGATACCTTATAATATTTTACTATTTGGATTAGAGGTTCAATAATTTGGTTCTTATTCATAAACTTTTTATTTATTTATTTTTACATGTACAGAATTAATATTTCATAATAATTGTAGCTGCAATGTCCCACTAGGTATAAAACCTATGCCAGGACTTAAGTATTTTTCATTTAATGATAGTGTAAACTATAAATAGTGAATGCCAAATATAAAAAAAAGACATTGACAGTTGGATCTTTTGGGTTACATGCAACTAGTATACTTATCACCGTTTTAGGAAAACCTCACCCTTATATCAATCATCTTTAGTGCCTTATTCATTATCGAATATTGGATTTCGTGCTGTTTAGAATTGTACTTTATTCAGTACTCTGCTCATATTTGTTTTTGAATATATATAAATCTTTTTTCAGATAATGGACGTCACAGTGAATCAAATGACAAAAAAAGAAATAAAATATGATTATGCCACTTCCATTGATAAACATATTGGTGTACGTGAAGAACTTTCTGATTTTCCAATTGAAAAATGTGAAGTTAAATTAAAAAACGGAATCGAAGAACACTCAGTGATTGCAAATGAAAACAAAATCTTATCCCAACATACTAAAAATGAATGTAATGTCTGTGGGAAAACATTTTCCCGGGGCGGAGATTTCAACAAACATAAACTAACTCATTCGGGCGAAAAACCACATGAATGCAATGTATGTGGGAAGACATTCTCTCAAAGAGGACACCTAAACCAACATAAACTAATTCATTCGGGTGAAAAACTACATGAATGTAATGTCTGTGAGAAGACATTCTTTCAAAGAGGACACTTAAACCAGCATACACTAATTCATTCGGATGAAAAACCACATGAATGCAATGTCTGTGGGAAGACATTCTCTCAAAGAAGACACTTAGACAAACATAAACTAATTCATTCGGGTAAAAAACAACATGAATGCAATTTATGTGGGAAGACGTTCTCCATTAGAGGATATTTAAACAAGCACATACTAAATCATTCGAGCGAAAAGCCACATGAATGTAATGACTGTGGGAAGACATTTTCTGACATGGGATTCTTAAAACAACATAAACTATCACATTCGGGTGAAAAACCACATGAATGCAATGTCTGTGGAAAGACTTTCTCTCGAAAAGGACACTTCAATCAACATAAACTAATTCATTCGAGTGAAAAACCATATGAATGCAATGTCTGTGGGAAAGCATTTTCTGACAAGGGAAAGTTAAAACGTCATAAACTAACTCATTTAGGCGAAAAACCATATGTATGCAATGAATGTGGGAAGACATTCTCTCTTAGGAAAAATTTAAACCGACACGAACTGATTCATTCAAGCATAAAACAACATGAATGCAATGTATGTGGGAAAGCTTTTTCCATGAAGGAATATTTAAACAAGCATATACTGAATCATTCTAGCGAAAAACCACATGAATGCAGTGTCTGTGGGAAGACATTTTCTGACATGGGATACTTAAAACAACATAAACTAACTCATTCGGGTGTAAAAGCACATGTATGCAATGAATGTGGGAAGTCATTCTCTCTTAGGGGAAATTTAAACATACACAAACTTACTCATTCGAGTGAAAAACCACATGAATGTAATATATGTGGAAAGACGTTCTCTATTAGGACCAATTTAAACAAACACAAACTGACTCATTCGACCATAAAACAACATGAATGCAATGTATGTGGGAAGATGTTCTCCATTAGGGCATATTTAAACAAGCACATGCTTTCTCATTCGAGCAATAAATCACATGAATGCAAGGTCTGTGGGAAGATATTTTCTGACATGGTAAACTTAAAGCGACATAAACTAACTCATACGGGTAAAAAACCACATGTATGCAATGAATGTGGGAGTATGTTCTCGCTTAGGACAAATTTCGACCGACACAAATTAACACATTCAGGCGTAAAACCACATGAATGCAATGTGTGTGGGAAGACATTCTCTATTAAAGGTTATTTAAACAAACACTTACTAACCCATTCGAGCAAATAACCACATAAATGCAATGTATGTGGGAAGACGTTCTCTCTAACAAAACGTTTAAAACAACATCAATTTACTCATTCTGGCGAAAAGCTACATGAATGCGAATTTCGTGGGAAGATATTTTTTCATGAGGGAAATTTATACAACATAAACTAACTCATTCAGGTGAAAATCGCATGATTACAATGTCTGCGGGAAGTTGTTCTCTCAGGAGATTTCAACAGACATAAACTTACTCATCCTGGTGAATAACCACATTGAGTGCAATATTCATTTATATTCTGTAACTGCTTGTATTCCTTAATGAATAAATAAATTAATAATGTCTTGGAGAAAATATACTCTCTTGAACGGAAAATTTAAAATACCAACTAACTCATTTGGGCGAAAAATCACACTATTGCAATGCATGTAACATGTGGAAAATTTTTATTTTTAATTAATATTTTGTAGTGATATCAACTTGATTTTTTCAATGTTTCAAACTGTCACTCCATTATAGAAATCATAACATAGAATTGTAAAAAAATAATATATACTTTTTCAAAGTATTTATATAACCACACTATTTATTTATAATATATTATTCAGTCAATAATATTCTTATGTTCATGCTATGTCATTACTTTATTATATTTGAGTTTTGTTTATTTATTTATCCTTTGGTTCTTAATGTATGTACTTTCGTGTGTAATTTACCTTTCATATATGTTCCTCTGCTGCCGTTGATATATCTAGATGTTATGAATGTTTATAATTTGTATTTATTCGGTTAAGTTTTTGCTGTGTCATCTAATATTTTGTTTTGTAAAGGGCTTTTAGCCGTGAATGTCTCAATAAATAAATAAAATAAACAATTATCATATTTTCAATTGCTGTTCTTTCAATACAATATTCATTCCATTACTTCATTTACTAAGTGAATTTCTGTACTCCGCCTCCAGTCTACGAAAACAAAACCGGTAGAGACTAGACAAATTTTAATGCGGAAGATTTTCTATATGCAGTCAAACACTCACTCTTGTGTGACAATATATTCTTGCCAGAAAGTAACATAAATGAATTGATAAACACCTATAACGACGCATTACTGACCATTATAGACAATCTTGCACCCCATAAAACTAAAGTTATCCAAAAGCGAAAGACAGACAGTAAATGGTTCGACTCTGAGTCCCGCGAGGAAAAGAAGGAAGTGCGTGAGAATCTTTCGAAAAGTATGTACTCCTAGTCGACAAGAATGGCTTACATCGCAAAACACATACAGAGTGACTATAAAGAACAAAAAATCTGTGTATTGGGATGGTAAAATTGAATCCGAGAAGGATGATCCAAAAAAACTATGGAGTAATGTGAACAATGTGAGAGAGAAAACAGTCTCCAGCTCTAATATATCACTAAGTGCTCAAGACTTTGCAGACTATTTCTGTAAGAAGATATTCTAAAATCTGTCAGTACTTCTGATGTACTTCCAATCCCGCAAAGAACACAATCTCGAAAACCAGTTCTCGATAAAATGAACTTGATAAATGAGCTTGATGTGGGAAAAATGATCAAGGCATGCCCGAACAAGCAATGCAAACTAAGCTCATGAAGGTCTGTGTAAATGAGCTAACACCTGTAACAACAAGAATTATCAACCTTTCTACAGTTGATACTTTAAATGTCCCGGAATACCTGAAATCTTCTATTATAAAACCTATTATTAAGAAAGAAAATCTAAATCCGGAAGATACTGTAAACTACAGGCCAATCTCAAATCTACAAGTACTCTCAAAATTATAGAACGAGCAATTGTAAATCAGATGATGCAATATTTAACCCTTAGCCACCTGACCTATTTTTCAGTTACACTACCACCTAACGGGGGTCCTGGAGACCGCTTCCATATTTTACATTTTAAATATCCATAAATTAAAATATTGAAATAAATTAAAGTCTTATCTGTATTTTCATTAGATCTTTATTCATAATTAGTCGTTAAACTATGCAAAACAACTAAATTACATATCAAAATTCAACACTTAATAAAAGTATACTAATTTTAGTAAAAAAAAGAAGGAACTTAAAAAAACTGATATCTCAGAAAAAAAAATTACTGCAAGTTAGTAATTTTTATTTATTTACTATAAGTTGGATATATAATCTCTATCAATAAACAATTTTTGGCACGATCAAGGCACAAATATTACAAAATTACATCTCATTAACTTTTACAAGTTGCTTCGACAATCAGAGCATATTTTTTGACTGCATTCAATGCAAATTGGTTTTTTACATAAAAAACACATGTAAGCAGTTTTTCTTTTCTTTTTATGTTCACATGATCGACATGTCTTGCGTTTGTCAAATTTTTCGGAACTTGTAGTGTTTGATGTGCTAGTTTTTTGATCTGTTTTTAGGATTCGACGAATGGTGCAAAAGTAACGTAACCACCTGACGGGGGTCTCACGTACCTCACGAGAAATATAATTACCTGTAATAATTAAATGCGCACACGTTTGAAGCTGCCGATCGCACGGAGCATACTGGTGGGGGAGGGGAAAAAGTACATGGACACATAGTTTCATGGCGTGCATTATACAAATTTATGCATTATAACAAAATTGCATGGCGTGCATTATAACAAAATTATACAAAAAATAAAACAACCGAAATCTCTGAGACCGGGGTCAGGTGGTTACGGGTTAAATAAAAATGACTTGTTTCCTAAAAAACATTCAGCGTACAGACAAAATCACTCAACTGAAACTGTACTAATGCGAATTCTTTCTGATCTTATCACAATAATTGAATCCGGAATCATTGCGCCCCTATCGGTTTTAGACATGAGTGTCGTTTTTGACACAGTAGTGACATTCTTCTTTTTATCCTGGAACATGAATATGGGATTTGTGGTAATATGTTAAAATGGATGAGGTCATATTTATCAGAAAGACGGCAATCGGTCTTATTGCAAAATAAATCATCTTCGGAGAAAATTATTAAAAATGTTTAAACCCAAAGAACATAGTAATTTTACAAATTACTTAATAGAAACAAGTGGAAAATTGAGAAGCTGCCTCATCAAAAAAGCTAAAATAAACATTGGTTTTCAACGAGTTATGATCGAGGATGCTACTCCGGTCATGCAATGCTACCACTGTCTTAAATTTGGTCACACAGCATTAAGATGTCTAAATAAGGATAAAAAACCAAATTGTATGCATTGCGGTAGGGACCATAAATTATCCGATTGTAAAAATACTGACTCAACTCCAAAATGTAAAAATTGTGAGTATCAAAACAATGCTTACAAATTAACATTCGATGTCGACCATGCCGCAAACACAAAACATTGTCTATATTATAAAAAAATGGTATCAATTGCCCAAAGTAGAATTGATTATGAATGATGATATTATGTACGAGTACATACTTATTACATACTCTAAAATTGTTTTTTCATTTTATATAAAACTTTGTATCATATATTCTATGCAACAGTATGAAGTGAACTTATCCTTTTCTACTTCAAACCAATCAAAAACTCTATTTTCAATACATTTAATTACAATAACGATTAATTTCATATGTAAGGATCTAGGTACTGTCAATGTTTTTTACACTCGATATAAACTTCAAATATCTATTAACAACAAAAAGAAAATGTTACTTTTTATACAACAGTTTATGGTGATTTTATATTTTATATCTCTTAAATATTCAAATTTACATACAAATATATTTTTTTTAATTATTTTTATGCAACAGTTAATGATCATGTTATGTTTTATAAAGTGTTCAAATATACTATACTGTCTGCTACATTTTGATGATATTATATTTTCAATAAAAAATATATTAAATATTATAAAGTCGGTCCGTAATGGGTTAGTTTTTGCTCTATGCATTGATATTATTATTATTGACTGTACACTAGTGATGCTTTACTGTTTCGTACCGCAAGCGGTCGATGCACAAAAGTATTGTTGTTGTAAAAATATTATACATTATACAACAGGGATACTTAACTTGTATTATACCATAAATGACCAATACATTTACAAATTTACATTGCCAAAACATACAATATATATCTGTGTTAAAATGATAACTTCTATTTTGAAATTTCAAAAGCATATAAGTTTATATAAAATCAACTATCTATTACCACTTTTAATGCCTGTTTATATAAGATATTTTAATTTTAATATATAAGATGGCTAATTTAATTTTTGATGACATTGATAATACTTATAATATATCTGAAAATATTTGTAGTACCATTTCAGAGTGTAATAATGTATTTAAGACTATGAATATGAGTAATACTTTTTCAATACTTCACCTGAATATAAGAAGTATTAAACACAATTTCGATGAATTTACACTTTCACTAAACTCATTAATTCTCAAGCCAGACTGTATTGTCTTAACTGAAGCACATTTAAATAATTATTCTGGAAATTACAACCTCCCTGGATATCACTGTTCATACACCAAATATATTATTAATAGAAATAGCGGAATAGTTATATTTATAAAAAATACATGTATAAACACTAAAATTATTGAAATACCTATACAACTTGTAAATTGTTTGCATATTAGTTTAAATTTTAATAACATATCTTTTCACATTATTGCATTATATCGAACTCATGACTCTAATATAAATGTTTTTTTAGAAGAACTTAAAAATATATTTGTCAATAAACGATTAAACCAAACAATTATTATAGGCGATATTAATATAAATACCGCAAATAATGATGTTAGTCAAAATAAAACAGACTATATAAATGTTATGACCGAACTTGAATTTAAACAATACAATAAAAGTCATACGAGAGAAATATTAGGTCAAAAACCATCGTGTATTGATCACATTTGGTCGAATATATATGATACTGATAATATATCGTCGATTGTCTGGAAAAATAACATAACTGATCATCACACTTGTATATTTTTATATGAACTTAGTAAAACATCTTTTAAAAACGAGAAAGAAAATTCTACATCTAAAAAGACATTTCTTAATCTTGAAAAGCTACACTCAAAACTACAGCAGGAAAACTGGGAGTCTGTTTTATCAACAAATGATACCGAAACATGTGCACAGAATTTTTAAAAAACATTTAATAAACATATATTAGACGCTACTTCTTTTCAAATATCTAAGCCAACTTCAAAATATAAGAAATTAAAACCATGGATATCACATGGTTTGATTGTATCAATACGTTTTAAAGAAAAACTTTTTAAAAATACTAAATTATACCCGAACGACACGAACCTACGGTCTTATTTTAAAAAATACAGAAATAAACTTTCTAAAATCATAAAAATGACAAAAGAAGATTATTATAGGCAAAAAATAATGACATACGGTAATAATAATAAAAAGATTTGGCAAACGGTTAACGAAATCATTAGCAAAAAATCAAAACATTATACTATAGACAAAGTCATAGGAAATGACAACAATATACTTGACACAAAAAGTAATCCGAAAGAATGTGCCAATATTTTCAACAATTACTTTGCTGATGTTGGAAAATACTTAGCAAACAATATTAACAAAAACACTTATGTACAAAATACTATTGATCCTGATACTACAGATGGTTTCGAAAAATTTGAGACAATTAATCAGTCTGATGTCGAAAATTATATAAAAGAACTTCGAGGGGGTTCTGCGCCAGGTTTTGATAATATAACAGCTGAAATACTAAAATTAAATAGAAAATCGCTCAGTAAACCCATTGCCCATATAATAAATTGTAGTCTTACAAATGGTAATTTTCCTAGTAATTATAAAACTACAATAATCACGCCAATTTTCAAAACTGGTGACAAAAAAAATACAAATAATTACAGACCGATATCATTAGTATCTAATATAGCAAAACTGTATGAAAAAGCCGTAAAAAAACAAATATTACAGTTTGTAAACAGAAATAAAATAATTAGCTCTAGCCAATATGGTTTTAGGGAGAAATTAAGCACTCAAGATGCTATTGTTGAATTGACCTCTACTATATATAATGCACTGGATCAAGGGAAAAAGTGTTTGGGAATATTTATTGACCTCCGAAAAGCATTTGATAGTGTATCACATACGAAACTAATAAATAAATTAAATAAAATTGGAATAACGGGAAAAGTTAAAAGCTGGGTACAAAATTATTTATTTAAAAGAAAACAATATGTCAAACTCAACAATACATTAAGTGATTTCAAAAACGCAAACTTTGGTATACCTCAAGGTACTGTACTTGGTCCACTTTTATTTATAATTTATGTTAATGATATATTCAATCTGCCAATATCTGGTAAAATAATTTCTTATGCTGATGACACTGCCATTATACTGAAAGATAACACCTGGAAGGAATTAATTGCCTCAGCTGAATCAGATATAAGTGTTTTGAAGTCTTGGTTCGATTGTAATGTACTTTCATTGAATACAGATAAAACGTGTATTATCCCATTTGCATTAAATGATAAATACATCCCAGAAAACCTTAATATTAAAATTCATATTGACAATTCCTGTTTCAACAACTCCATATCTTGTAACTCAGCGTGTATTAAATTATCCACTAAAAATAACATCCGATACCTAGGCATTATTATTGAAAGCAGTATGAAATGGAAATTACATATAACTACTACTATTGAACGCCTTAAAAAGCTAATTTTTATTTTTCTGAGACTAAGAAATATACTTCAAACAAACTTGTTTAAAACAATATATTTTTCATTATTTCAATCCATCTTACAATATGGCATTATATGTTGGGGGGGAGCTTTTAAAACCACTTAAGTGCCTTTAGAAGTTTTTCAAAGAATCATTATTAAAATTATATTAAAAAATAGATTTGATTATCCAACTATTAATTTATTTCAAGAATTTAAAGTTTCAACTGTTGAAAATATCTACAAAAAAATCTCATTGTTCCAAATTCATAAAGATATTCTTACAAATTCAAACCAATTGTCATTTTCTTTAAGCAGCAGAATAAATTCACAAGGATGTATTACCATTCCTCTTTTACGTACAACTGCCTCACAACATTTCTATAAGTATAAAGGTACTAAGTGGTTTAATGAACTCCCTTTGAGTCTTAGACTCGAAAAAAATTATAGTATATTTAAAAATAAAATTAAAAAATTGTACTGATTTATTTATTTATTTTTTGTTATTTCATTCTTTTTTTGTGTAGCTTCATATTTTTTAGTAGATGTACAATGTTTTGGTAAATGTAATAATATTAAATAGATACTCCCCTCTTTTAACACGAGATTTTATCTCAATTAAAGAGGGTTATTATGAATTATATGATGATGAAAATTGTATATGATGAAAAATTAAATACGGGGTGCCACATGGGTCAGTTTTGGGTCCCATTCTTTTCATTTTGTATATTAAAAAGCTTGACGATATTATAGAAAATGAAGGTTTTGATTCATATGCTTATGCTGACGATTGCCTTATTGAGAAATTCTGCACTGCTGAAAACAGGGATAGTCTTGTGAATGATACCGTTGGAAAAATTGCTGCCTGGATGTCGCTCAACAAGCTAAAATTAAACCCAACGAAAACAGAGTTTATGTGGGTAGTTTAACAAATACTCCGATTAACATCAATTGAGAAGAACTTACGATTAACATCAATTGAGAAAATATCGCTGGACTTACAAATCCCAAAAACTGTTAGCTCTTGTTTCTTTCATTTGAGGCAATTGAAAAGTATCCACCGGAGCTTACCCAAAAACAAAGTTAAACGCTTATAAATGAATTTGCGGTGTCAAGGCTGGATTACTGTAATGCTATTTATGCGGGTTTGCCTAGTTATCAGCTTGATAGATTACAAATAGTTTCCAACGCAGCTGCGAGGTTGATATATAGAGCCGAAAAAATATGTCACATAACACCTCTTCTTAACGAACTGCACTGGTTGAGATGTCCAGAACGAGTGGACTATAAGGTATGCCTGATGGTGTTTAAGGCTCTGAATGACTTGGCTCCACATTACATTCAAGAACTGTGCCAAAAGAATGTTCCATCAGGAAGACAGCTTACATAGTACCAACTCTTTAAAAGAATTGGACAGAGTAAATAAGGCGGCTTACTAGGCGATTTAGTGTGAACGGGCCTTTAAAATGGAAAAAATTGTCTCTTGACATACGTGGAGCTCAGAGCACTTACTCAATATAATTTATCCAACTGTCGATTCGTTCATGAGAATTCAATTCTCTGAATGAATCGACATTATTAAGCCAAGATGCGTGTACGAAGGAAAATTTTGTATGGCGTAGTGGACTTTTTGCATGCTAATAACACCAACTAGAGGCCTCGCAGCATATATGTTCTTATACATGGATTTACTCAGAATTCGGAGTAGAACATTTTATTTGAGTTTTGTGTGTGTCTGTCCCCCCCCCCTTATAACTTTTGATCCGCTCAATTTACAGAGCCCAAATTTTCAGAATATATAGACAGTTATAGGCCTACAAAACTTTTATACTTAGAATTGTGAATTATTTCAGTCAGGGGTTATCAACTTTTGAAATTTTGATTCATTTTTCCATATATCTCAGAAACCGTAAAAGCTAGAACGCTGAAAATTGGTATAAACATAGACAATTACAAAATTTCAAAATGATTTTTTCAAAAAAATTCCAGGGTTTCTCAAACATTTTTTATTAAGAAAAATATTTTTTTTATGATAAATTTGAGTTTAACTGCCTATATTTCCAACTTTTTTAAAAATATCGAAAAAAGCCGAAACACCCCAACTAGATAATTTAATTTTCTATATAAAATATCAATATTGAAGAAGTAAATCTCAATTTTTTTTTAACAATTTTTATAAAAATTTAATTTAGTGACGACATCACTTCATACAATTTGTATGGTAGTCGCCTATACACAATATGTAAGAAGACTTAATAGTTTGATACTTAAATCTCCAAACATACATACATACCATCATACTGTTTTCATATTCTGTGTAGGAAAAACAGACTGACCTCCATACTATCCTATCCTGACAAACATACCTACATGTTTTATATAGAAAATAAAATATCTTCAAATATTTATTAATTTGTGTTGTTTATAGTTTGGTATGTATTCTTTGATTATGCATAATATCGCCATCGACAGTTGGATCTCATGTGTTACATGCAACTAATTTAACATAATGCCTTTTGAGTATTCTATTTTTCTCGGTATTACCCCTTACCTCTCTTTTTGTATTCTCGTATATAGATAGAATCTATATATAGATGGTCTTCACCACTATTGTTCACCATTCTGAGGATGCCCTGTATTGAGCAATATGTGGTAATGGGAGTCGAGTTTGCTCCCATTTGAGAAATTATATTTATGTTTTTCATCATAATTCAATGTTCTAGATATTTTTAAAATAAAACAAATTGATTGTGTTTGTCAGTTGATAAGGGCATAGACAAAACGGCCGTCCTGGTACAAGGATAAATATATGTAGAAATACAATCAATTTTTGATCCAAAAATACCTAGTTCTACACCTTAAATACCATCAGTATTGATAATTTATAAACATAATTCTAAGTTAAATCAGCTTGCTCATTCGGACTTACTCATTTGTGCTTGTAGGAATATTTATATATTTTATTTTATATAGCTTCTCGGGCACTTACGATATGAATCGTCTCACAGATCCAGGTCTCTCCACTGGGAATCGAACCCGAGATTTTTTTTTTTTTTTTGAGTAAGGACAGTCATAACTACAATGTATAAACACAAATGAGTTACCAGCATATGGACCAGTGAAGACTCTCAATATTACCAATTTTCAATTAAAGTCAAAATTAAATAATAAAAAAAACAATAATTCGATTTTTAAACAAATAATTAAATCAATTAATTAATAAAAAGAGAGAAAAAAAAAAAATAAAATAAAAAATCAATAAACAAATTAATAAATATATAAATAAATATATAAATAAATATACAAATAAATAATAACAAGCATAAACAATGGAACAATTACTTGTGTCACACGTCACTTTTATTTAGTAGTTAAGAATCAGATGATTCAAGTACTTCTCGTACACCTCTCCTAAACTGTCCTTTATTCAATAAAAATATGTCCAGGTCACCGAATAACATATTAAACTGCGAACAACTGCGCTGCATAAACGAATTATGAGCATAGTTAGTGGTACCTTTGTATCAGATACCTAACGAACTGAACCACGAAGGCCAATAATTTTCTGGAAATTTACAGTATATTTTTACGCTAAAAAGTAAATTCAATTAATTATTCCCACATTTAACATAATATCATAATAAATATCCATGCATTTTAATAATGAGGTACGTAAAACTCAAAAAGAAAAATATCAATATTCTGGACGGTTTCGTTGTTTGATTACTAAGCTGACTTATTCTTTGCCAGTTTGTGAATGATAAAAAGTTTAAAAAAATCACCGGTTCCATTGAATAATCTGCAACTAAAGTGGACTTCTTGCCTGACTAATCTCCAGTGAACATCTGCAACTAAAGTGGACTTCTTGCCTGGCTAATTTCCAGTGAGCGCCTGTCGTCACCGATTACTCGCACCGCGCTGTCATTGAGTGAAATAAAATGGCGGGTGTAGCTTGGTAATGTTAACAGGAAGATAAAATCAATTTTCTTAATAGTTCTGCTATACGAAGACAGGTAGAAAAGTGGTGACTAAAGTACACATGTCCATCAAAATATTCAAATTTGGTCGGTGATATTTTAATAGTATTTTATTGGATATCAAAAGATATTTAAGATTAAGGAACGGAATAAGAGGTCGCGGGCGCCCAAGAAAAGGATGGCACGACCATGTAAACGATATTTTGAAAGATGGAAATGTAAGAAGCATGAACAACAGACGAACATGTATAAGACGATGTATGAATGTTGATGAGGCGATGAATGTGTGTCAAGATAGAAAAATGTGGCGTTCGGTTCTCTCTGCCTACCTCGTGAGGGACATGGCGTGATGGTATGTATATATGAATGTATCAAAAGATATTTACCATATTACTGATCTAGTTTTAACAAACGATACCAAATATAAATATAAAACGCACTCAAATGTTTTAAAAAAAAATTTGAACTGTGTGTTTGTATGTATATTTTATTTAGGTGTAAATAATAAGTACATTTTCGTACACCTAGTATAAAATCAAAGAATATAAACAATGTTCGAAAAAACGCTGTATGACTTATAATAGACAAGAAAATATTACAATATCCATATACAGAAAACAAAGGAAGCACATAATATTATTTTCTTTATGTATTCAATACCTAGGCGACGAAAAGCGGCAAGACCAGATGCTTCCTTCACAAATTCTGGCAAATCATTAAACAGTTGATGTACTTTGTAATACACATTATTTTGTGTACCTGCCAGGTTAGTCTGAGGCAGTCTAAAGTCCCATCGACTTCAAAATTATTAAGGACATAAGGTGACGAAACGAACCAGCAGCAATTAAAATTTATTTATACCATCTCGACACTTATAAAATCATTTATAAATACTATCCCAACCTCACTAGGACTACGCCTGTTTCAAGGTTGGAGATTTACAATATTATATTGAAACATTACATCAACATATGTACATGCACCCACCACACAAAAATCATTATTGTGACAATATTATTCCACAGCAAAAAAAGGCACACCCAACTGGTACAATTAATGCAAGGTACATGGATATAAATGCCAGGGTGACCACACAATAAAAATATTTTAATCATATTGATATAAGAAAAAAATTTAATAAATTGCGCATTTCGTTTCATATTTTAATTGATAACAAATTAAATTAGGAAAATAATTGGCATTGTCGATATTCTTTTGAACGAATGAACTGAACTTTTGCTGTGATGCCGAAGATATTGTGCGATGGAGAAGAACACGAAGACGATTCTGGAGAGATCATGTTGGGAGAGCAGGTTCGGATCGAGTAGTGAGGATAGCAATGGATGGGGAGATAACAAATGGCAGACCACCCAATCGATGGAGGGATAGCTGGACGTCCACCTCACAAGAGCAGGCTCCGAAAATAAAAGGAAACAGTGCTAATCAAAGCGGATGAAGAACTGCACTATTAAGATATTCTTGTAAGTGATTTTTATATAGCTAGGACAATGTTTTTTTCGTTGGGTTTTTTTATCCCGAATGGCTCTTATGTTGTCAGTTGAAATTAGTAAAAAGCTCTCTTGTCGTGGGTCAGTTTGTGCTTTTTGAGATGTTTGGCCGTGGTGGTCTTGTACGCGCACACGTCGCAAGCATGTGGCTTTTCTCCCGTATGTATCATACGATGCACCTTCATGCTGCCCAAGCTGATGCATGAATAGCTGCAAACCTCGCAGGAGTAAATCTTCTCGCCGGTGTGAATTCGATTATGTATCTTGAGGTAGCTGGCGCCGGTGAATGATTTACCACACACGGTGCAAGTATACGGCTTCTCCCCAGTGTGAACTCGCCTGTCAAACAAGTATACTTCTAATAATTCTAAATTTTATGTGTTGGCAGTGTGGAAATCTAATTAAATAAAAATTAAGTATTTTTCCACAAATATATATATATATTTTTTTTTAAAAAATGAATGTCCTTGTTAAACAAGTACATATACATCTTCCTACGTTCCCTAAAATAAGCGAATAAATGCTTGTGCTTAGGTGAACGTAATCGGTTGAGGCAGGATTCGAACTCGCGACCACTGGATTACTAGCCCAGCATGCTAACCACTCTGCCATCGACATTTGATTTATTATGATCGAACGTTTTCTAAAAACTAAATTTGACAAGACCAGTCTAACACTACTTAATATTTACAATGTTGCCAGATGTGTGGGCGGAGTTGCAGTGATTTTTACAATGAACTAGTCTTGTCAATGCATTCAGAATGACCAAAAACAGACGCTCTAAAGACACTTTGTCGCGTTCAGATTGAGAATATAGTGTACGATCCAAATGTTCTGACAGTTAAAATAATTCAAACACCATATGAAACGCCAAAAACACCATAATCTGCAACTTCAGTTACATCCAACACTCGATTTTGAGATTCATTCATCAAAATAATTATAATGATAATTACCAGTGGGTACGCAGTGTACCCCTATCCGCAAAAGCCCGTCCACACGTATCACATGAAAATGGTCGTTCACCCGTGTGCGTGCGGGAATGGGCAATGAGCTCTCCCAGCCGGCGAAATGTCTTGCCGCACTCCTGAAACAATAAATTAAGCCTACACTTAATAACATCAAACTGGGGCTGGGCACAGCTTGCCCTATCCCCCTAGTGGGCCTAGTGTCACATACATACCATTGCGGCATATCCCACAATGTAAGGTAACCAGCGACAGGTGTGTGTGCGGGTGTGCATTACCTTGTATTTCCACAACACACAAGTCTCGTCTCACCTAAAAAGGCACTACGTTCATAATGTGTGTTGAACCTCATTGCTGAACTTTGTAAGATGTTATTTTGACTGTTGTATTTTAGATTCCCTAGCTCTTACGGGACACACGAAAACGATGATAATAGAGAAGAGTGGAAGCACTATTCTTAGGCGGTGTCTCACAGCAAGATAATTCAATGTATGGAAGTGACATTTCTTTTCCTTCTTAACCTTTTCCATTGCTAAATTGACACATTGACTAAGCCCCCTGGGCAACAGATCTATTTTTGAAAAATTCCCTTTAAGAGCAAAGTAGACGTCTCAATTAATTATTGTGACTTATAAACTCATTAATTTTGTTTAAAAGGTGAAGCCTTACAGTAAGAATAGTCAAAAAGAGTACTAAGGAGAGGGGCGCCCTTTGTTTCTCGGTTCATGATCCAAGTTTGATTGATGAGGTGGTTGGTGTTGGATCCCTTGGTTGGTGTTGGATTCTTAGGGGTAGTGGTTACAAATGCTAGATAGTATGCTCTCTTTCCTCCATAGCTTTTATCCCACATGGTGGTGGGGTCAGCCCTCCTTACTGCGCTCCTCCACTTCTTTTTATCCTGAGTATCGTCTTCAGAGGCATTACATGCCCGTATATCCTCCACCACCAAGCCCTTCTATCGTCTTTAGGGACACCTTTTTGGTCTTTTGTCGGACACTATAGTCAAATACAGTGTTACGAATATTTCCGAACCACCTCAGCTTATTGAGTGCACCCAGGCTACCTCTCACAGTGTTCAACTAACACAAATGCTAGATGTGCCTACGTTTCAATTGTTGTCATTAACACTGTAAGAATTAGCACTTGAAACAATTTAACATTTTGAAAAATGCAATCATTTGCAAAAATTCTGTTACCTATGTAGTAAAACTATTAAACATTAAGAGATATATATACACAATGTATGTTATTAAAATTTAGTGTCGATAAAACAAATTTTATGCTAGAAGTATCAAACTACCAATATGGTGAAAAGTTATATTGAAATAATATTTGTGTTGAAACACTTCAGATTTACAATTATAAAAGGAATCAATGTCACATATAATAAAATTCAAATGTGGTTTCTTTGTATACAGGTAAGTGGTTCATAGTTTAGGTAGAAATGTTATCTATTTTGATTTCTTAAATCCTTACAACAATAGTTATATTACAATATTATATTATGTGGCAAAAAATTAAATATGTAAGGATCCTACTAAGGTGAAGCCTGTGTGTGGGAAATATATTCAAATAGTACCATACATAGATATATTAAAAACAATGTTAATTAACAAATAGCGATAGTCACCAACAGACTCGGATCCACCGTGGTGAGTAGGGAGGAATATAAAAGATTTTGCAAAACATAAAGAATCATGAGCCAATCGAGAATCAACACAGCTACAAATACAAGGAATAGTTACCTCTACAACAGCAGATCTGGGAGGCAAGTCTGGTTCAATCGGTGAAATCAAAACCCTCGTGATTACCCATATCATGGATATTATTATATCCATGATATGGGTAATCACTGGGGTTTTGATTTCGCCGGTCACACCAGACTTGCCCCCCTGATATATTCTGAAAGTTCTCATCTTGCAGCCATTTTTCAACCTCTTACCTGAAGGGATAAGGTTTACTTTTCATACTAGATTCGATGGAAAATATTTTAACATTGAATGTTCATGGTGTAATGAAAGAAGCATAAAACAGAAATATATAAAAAAAATCTATGTTTTCAAAGCAACACAAATTGGTTTATTTGTCTGAATCATCAATCACAATAATAAATCTATTTTATGTACCATATAATTTATTTCTATCTTTCTGTCATTTATAACAATCGGTGTGTCATTCACCGATAAAAAAAGTTTAAGTAACGACCTTGTGATTCTTTTGGGGAAAGGTACCGGCTTGAACAAATCAATAATTAACACCCACCTTGCACAGAAATGGTTTTTCTCCGGTATGTATTCTCTTGTGTATTTTGACTGTTCCCAGTTTACGAAAAGCCTTTCCGCACACATCACACGGATACGGTCGCTCTCCCGTGTGTACCCGAGCGTGCTCCTTGAGACGAGCGGCCGACTTGAGGGCAAGTCCGCACGACGAACATTTAAACGGGCGCACCCCGCTGTGGAGCATGCGATGCATGTTCAGATTGCCGACAGTCTTGAACGCCTTCCCACATTCTGCACAATCAATAATATAAAAGTATTTTATTATTATTATTATATGATATAATTTCATATAGTGAATTGTATATTTTCAACAAATCAAAAATTCAACTAAAATGGTGGTTTGATCAACAAAAAGACAGTTAATAACTTGAAGGTTTTTTCGTTGACACAGTGGAAGTTCATAATTATAAATTGTAAAAAAAACTTATAAAAAGAAAATACAGTTTGATTCCACATTGAGTATGTTTAATTTGCCTAAGCGCTTTCGCCAGTCACAGCTGGCATCCTCAGAGGCACACTATATACATAGTGTGCCTCTGAGGATGCCAGCTGTGACTGGCGAAAGAGCTTAGGCAAATAAAAATACTCTGTGTGGAATATAACTGTGATTCAATTTTTTTTTTTATAAAAAAATGAATATGTCCTTGTTAAAAAAGTACATATACATCTTCCTACGTTCCCTAAAATAAGCATATAAATGCTTGTGCTATAGGCGAACGAAATCGGTCGAGGCAGGATTCGAACTTGCGACCACTGGATTACTAGCCCAGCGCGCTAACCGCTCTGCCATCGACCCAAGTTTTTTTTTTTACAATTTATAAAAAGACAGTTATTAATAATCTGATGTACACGACTCTACAATGACACAAATTGGAATCAAAGACACTTATAAAACTAGTTGCATGTAACACATGAGATTTAACTGTCGATAGTGAAGAATACATACCAAACTACCCATAAATCCAAATTATTGAATATTTTAAGATATCTTGTTTTCTTTACAAAACATGTAGGTATTTATTTATTTTATTTATTTATTTATACCATCTCGATATTTACAACATTATTTATGAATACTATCCCAACCTCACTAGGACTACGCCTGTTTCGAGGTTGGAGATTTACAATATTATATTGATACATTACATCTACATCCATGCACTCACCACACAAAAATACAATACTTACTATACGTATGTATGTAAGAATAGGATAGTACGGAAGTCAGTCCTATAAATATATAAATGTATGACTTGATACCTTGACAGGCGTGCGGTCTCTCTCCGCTGTGCGAAAACTTGTGTATCTTGAGGTAGGACGCGCAGTGGAACGACAGGCCGCACTCGTCGCAGACGTACGGCTTGCGCTCGGCGTGAATCCACGCGTGCGCCTTCAGCTGGGTGGCCTGTTTGAACGCCTTGCCGCATCGCTCGCAGGAGAAAGCCTTCACGTCCGAATGGACCAACGAGTGACGCTTTAACACGCTCGGGTGGATGAAAGTTTTCTGACAAACCTGTACATGAATAAATCTTTTTATTTACAAACCACAGACCAATAATCTATAGTTATCAGCAATGTGCGATGTACATTGCTGATCAGCTGGAGACCAAGAGACCAAGAGACTGGAGATTTGAGTATGCGGTGCAAACCAATCTCAGGATTGTGACCACGGAGATGAATATATTTGTATACATAAATCAGGAATATGTTAAAATACGGTGACAGGAAAATTATTCGAAAAACAATTATTCGAATGCTCAATTTTACGAATGGCAATTATTCGAATCACATTTTTTC
Organism: Molanna angustata; assembly: GCA_963576475.1. Taxonomy (NCBI): domain Eukaryota; kingdom Metazoa; phylum Arthropoda; class Insecta; order Trichoptera; family Molannidae; genus Molanna; species Molanna angustata. The sequence continues at coordinate 2,156,609 of OY754983.1, read as the reverse complement.
GAAAAACAATTTTCCGAACACACAATTATCAGAATTCACAATTGTTCGAATTTTTATGACGTCATGTTGGTAGTATTGTGAGAGGAATAAACCATAGATTTTTATTATAATATACCTACTAGATGTCGTAGTTAGCAAATTTTGTATGAATCGAAAACAAATGACTCACTTTTTGCACGGAGTACTAAATCTACATAGTATATTATGTTTAATAAAAATCTATGGAATAAACAACATGGCGACGCACCGCGCTGTCAGATATCCTAGGATGTACACCTATTTTTTAAACCTAAACCTACAAAACTTTGGTAAAAATAGGTTGGTTAGGTTTGTTTGTAGTTATAATTGCGACTAGCAGAGCCAGTTGCATTATATATTTAAAAATGTAACTATAATATTAAAATAAAATAACTAAATTGGTGTGAATACTAGATAAACATAAACTGGTGTACAAACTAGGCTATCCCGCGCTGTCAAACATCAGTTATTAAAAATGTGCAAACATACGTACCCAACAATAATACAACAAGTAATAATAGTCTTCATCGAATATATTTTACTGGCAACAAATATGTCAAAGGAGGCAACATAATGACACAAAAATATATTAAATTTGGTTTTCCAACAAATGTTAGTTGGAATAATTTGCTTTCGGACAATTGTCATTCTGATAACTGATTTTCGAAAAATTGTTATTCGTACAATTGCGCATTCGAACAATTGTGTTTCGAGGAATTTTCATGTAATCTTAAAATACGAGGGCAGATGTCAAAGTAAAGAACTGTGGTCGACTCACCTGACAGCTGTAAGGTCCTTCGCCACTGTGCGTCCTCACATGCTCCTTCAGCTGTCCTTCGCTCTTGAAGGCGGATCCGCATACGGCGCATCTCGGCCTCGCCCCCGAGTGTATTGCCTTGTGCGAGTTCAGTGAACCTTGTAATAATAATTATCAATGTTATTTCATTTAAATTTCAATTGTACGTACGTTATTCCCAATAAAAAAAATCAGTGAAGTTGCTTTTGATTAATCCCCAGCATTTGTAACTACTTAATATAATTTTAATGAAATGGTTAGTATCTAGGAGGGGGAGGGTGTTTCTTATAACAATATTATGTAAGTAGTAAAAAGGCTACAGAAAAATTGAAAATTTTATCAAATTATCGTTGTTTTTTTATTAATGCTTGTTAGTAGGCTAAATAGTGAATTTTGAAGATATTTTCCTCAGTACCCTCAAAAGATACGTCTTTGAAATAAGGAACAGTTTATTTTTACAATCAATCAGTGGCGCTACAACACATCGTGGGTCCTAACTAGAGTTGCCATGAATAATGATTTGGCCGAATAACGAATATTCGGCTTCCCCCTGCGGCCACGTCTGCTGCGGCCGAATATTCGGCTATTTGGCCGCAGACGTGTGCATAAAATTTCATTCCGACCCACGTTTTAAAACTAGTTTCTTGGGATTAGTTCAAACGGAAAGAGCAAGACAGAAAATTAATATAGAAGCTCTGAAAATGAGTTGTGATGAAGCAAACAGTACTGATTATGATGATGATTCTTCACCACTTCGTAAGAAAAGCAACACCAATCAAACTGAAAAAAAATAATAAAAAAGAAATACACGACAGCTTTTGGGACTGTTTTGAAGAAGTCGCTACAGATAAGCAAAACTATGAAGATGCAGAAAAAAGTTCTGTGGCAAATGAAATTGATTTTTATTTGAAAACTGCTCGCCTAAATCGGAATCAGATTGTGGTCAGCAAATGCAAAATCATACCAAGTCCTGACGAAATTTGCTAAGATTTATCTATCGTCTCCTGGCAGTAGGGTCTATAGTGAGAGACTTTTTTCAGAAGCGGGTATTATTTATAAAGAAAAGCGCAACCGTTTACTGTCAACAAATGCTGAAAAATAGTTTTTATTCATCACAACTTACCATTGGTAGATTTTAAGTATTAATATAGTCATTTGTGATTAAAATATTGTATTTTTGAATAATATGTGGTTTTTATTTTCCATGATTTATTATTCGGTATTCAGCCGAATAATATCCAGTATTAGGCTGAATACTGAACATTAAAAAAAGTGGCCGAATACCGAATAATGGCCGAATATTCGTGGCATCTCTAGTCCTAACCTCCTCCAGAAGCTCCCTCCACCCCGCCCTGACCATCGCTTCCTGCTGCCAATTTACAACGCCCATTATCCGCAAGTCCCTCTCTGCTCCATCTAACCATCTCAGCTTTGGCCCACCGACGCTTCTTCTGCCCATTGGTCTTGTAGCGAATATCCTTTTTAGTGGACAGGTTTCGTCAATTCTCGCTACGTGACCCAGCCATCGGAGCCGGCATATTTTGATGTACTGGGTGACGCGTACATCTGAGTACAACTGGTACAGTTCGTGATTGTACCTGATACGTCAGGCTCCATTTTCGCATACGGGGCCATAAATGCGTCTCAATATTTTTCTTTCAAAGGTGCTTAACCTTTTTTCATCGGCATTTGTTAGGGTCCATGTTTCAGCAGCATATGTTAAGATTGGTTGTACAATTGGACTTTTGTTCTCTTTGATACTATACCAGACTTTAATTAGTTTTGCAACCCAAAATAACATTTGTTTGCTGCTGTTACTCTTTTTTTTATTTTTACATCTTTATTATATTGCGGAGTTTTTTGAAATTTGAATTTATTTAATACTTTTCGTCTAAAATTAGTTTTAGTAAAACCCTCTTAAAATTCCTTATTGTAAATAACTAAACATCTACATGGCCTATGAAGTAGATTTTTTCTTCAATCGAAAGAGAATATGAAAATATACCGGATATAATGAGAAACTGATGATCTACCGGTTATAATGAGAATCTATGCGAGAACATTGTCACCTCATGTATAAGGACTGATGCTTTCATTGTTGTTTCAATAGATGGCGGTACAAAAAGGTTTCTTCGTTATTTCATAGATGGCGATAAAGTTTTTCGGCTAATTTCAAACGATCAGTTTCTCATTATTGAAATATATAGAACTTTCAAAAAATTCCATAGATAAGAGAACTCAATAAGAACGCATAATTGGTGAACGTTGCGCAAGCGCATAAAGTGATCACGTAAACCTGTAGGTGCCTTGAGTTCCTGGTTCACCTATAACTTCGTCTCTATTGAGACCTTAAAAATTAGTTTTAGTATCTGTACAAAATATATATATGAGAAAACTCTGGTACCATTTTAATGCTGAATTTTTAAGAATCGATGCCTATCTTCACACGTTGCATTATTGAACCTTATTAACAGAATATAAAGTAAAGAGATAGAACTAGTACCTTGAGTTTTGAAGGTGGAACCACAAGTTTGACAGGCGTGCGGTCTGTCAGTGGTGTGCGAGGCGCGGTGCGTGCGAAGGTAGGAGGGGTGTGGAAAGGAACGACCGCACACGTCGCACACGTGAGGCTTATCTGTTGTATGTACAAACATGTGAGACTTCAGATGATACGCCACCTGCAAATATCCATACATTAATACGTCAAACAAAACTTGGGATCCCTTTTTAGCAAACTACACCTACAGAGTTTAAGTTTAAAAATAATATGTGATGCAAATACATTCAAATATTTCACGTCCAACTGTAAATTGTTCACTTACATACTGTCAATGTCAAACGCAGTTGTTTTATATACCTAATAAGAGTTAATTCAAATACAGAACATGTTTAAAACAAGTGGGTTGTGGCCAACACTAAACTCTCCACACCACAAATATTGACAATCTCAATATGGTAAAATATGCTTATGTTATATGAAATATTTTATTCATTCTAAATTTTACTACCAGGAATATAAATTTTCTAACGATAGTATATTTTTATGTTAAGATAGACAAACTATTAATGCAGTATGGTGTAGAATGCTTATGTTGTAAGAAATATTTTAATAAAAGCAGATAAATTTTGTTTTAAAGGACGTTAGAGCATTTTGACAATTTTGACACGTGATATCATATGAAGAAATTTTTTGTTATTTATGGAAAGCTAATCAGTTCTATGTTCAAGCTCTTTACATTATAACATGAATTCAAATTACTGAACTTTTCCATACATAAGAAATTTATCTAATTACATTTTTATTCATACTAAATTTTACTACCAGGAATATAAATTTTCTAACGATAGTATATTTTTATGTTAAGATAGACAAACTATTAATGCAGTATGGTGTAGAATGCTTATGTTGTATGAAATATTTTAATTAAAGCTGATAAATTTTGTTTCAAAGAGCGTTAGAGAATTTTGACAATTTTGACACGTGATATCATATGAAGAAATTTTATGATATCTATGAAAAGCTAATCAGTTCTAAGTTCAAGCTATTAATATTCTTATATCAATATGAAATCAATGAACTGAACATTGCCAAATATAAAAAAAATATTTTGTTACATATAAGTTTCATACAAATATCCATTAAATAAACAATAATTTTTGAAACCGTTGAATATTTTTCTTTTAACATTGACCAACTTTGAATACAATTTTATGAAGATTATTGGTGTTGTATAAATAGTTTAAACTAAATTAAAATATCTCTAATTTCCAGGTCGTGAGAGCATTTTTTCAGTTTTAATAGATGAAATCATAAAGAAACATTGAGAAAAAATGAACCGTTGTCTATGGAAAACTAATCAGCTATAAGTTTATGGACTTAACACATATGATATCAATATGAAGTCAATCGGACTTATAGTTTGGGCTGCAGAGAGGACACAAAAAAAAAACAAAGTAAATGATGAATTCATAGAGAAGAAATCAAAAGTTGTCTATGGAAAACTAATCAGCTCTAGGTCTTTGCACTTTACACATATGATGTTAATATGAAGTCGATCGGACTTATAGTTTGGGCTGTAGAGAGGACACAAAAAAGATAAATGTTACGGCGTACGGCGTATACGCCATACACACAAACACATCAGGACGAAACTCATAGTGTGCATTCTCTACATGATACCCATTGATAAATTGATGTAAAAAAAATACGCTTAAATTTTGCGAAATCATGACTCTCCCCTATTCCATAGTGTGGAGAGTAAAAAATACATAGGCCTGGTATTTGAGTCGGCCCTGAAATCGTTGATTTCAGGTTGTGTTTCTCGAACAAAAATTAAAGTAAAAGTATAGCTGAAACAATAATAATAATAATGAACTGCGCAGGGTGCAAGTGGCGAGTTCATTGTCATATGGCAATTTCTTCCAACTAACCAGTGTTTCCAGCCCAGAGAAGCAATATTTGCGTGAGAAATAAATTTAAATGAATTTCTCTGTGCCATGGCGGTCGGCTATAAAATACTTAAAAAAAATACTTTGATTTCATAAAATTGTTTAAAACTTCTGGTTGTTTCATGAAATCTAATGCTGTTAAACAACACAATTAGGACGCAGTATTGTTGTTATACACTGTTTTAAACCTAACATAAGTTATTATGAATAAGACTGCATTATATACAACTTGTACTTGAATAGTAGCAAAATATATACCTTAAATGACTTTCCACACTGTTCACAAGAATACGGTTTTTCGTCGGTGTGTGACAAACCATGCCTCTTGAGATAGCTCGGGTGAAGAAAGTTCTTTCCGCACACCTTGCAATTGTACATCTCCTTCTTCTTCTTCTTCAACTTTCTCGATTTTTCCTCCGTCTGCTTCACGGTGCCGTCCGCTGTGAAAGAGTCCAACACCCTCTTGAAGTTAATAAGGGGTTCTTCTTCGTCCGTCTCAAATTGGTCCTTCGAGCCAGACGAAACGGTTTCAGCTTCCTTTGAACAAAAAAAAAAAAGATATCCTATTATGATTATTATTTGTAATTTCTTGCACATATCATTTGTACACTGGCGGGCTTATTCCCAAACAAATTTCTTCCAACCAACCAGATTCTTCTGTAATCATATATTTATATATGATTACAGAAGAAAAGTAAAAACGAAAAAATAAAAAAAGATATAAAAACAAATTGATAAGGAGAGGAAGTAGGTATAATTATTATCACATATCAGGACTTTGAAGAATATTCCTAAAAGTCTTCCTTATTAGTAAGCAGTAACAATGGACAGGGGCAGAGAAGAGTGTGAGAGGGATCTTACTCATGTTTTGAAATGACGGATCTCACTCATGTCCTAATATCAACCAACACATGTACATACATACAATACGCACGGACTACTTTTTGACTGACTAAATATGTACTTGCACAGCTACTCATTTTGAATAGGTATTGCCTCGGAACAGGCTTTTGCCTAGTGAGGCAATATATCCAAGTACCTATTATTGATATATATTTTCTATTTGTATTGTAATAATATTGTTATGTATTTATGCTTATGTATTTCTTTTTTATTTGGAAATAAAAACAAAAAATATTAAAAAATCACTGTTTATACTATAACTCTCCATACTGTAACTGACATGTTAAAATAGCAATTTTCAACACTTTGAGGTCTGTTGTCTCCGAAAGCCACCACTACTCGGGGATCATATTATATAAACGTTACCTGCTGTGGTATCCTTTTACAGAAATAAAATCAACCTTTATACTGTGACTTTTAAGGATAAGTATAATCCAACTGTCGATTCGTTCATGAGAATTCAATTCTCTTAATGAATCGACATTATTAAGCCAAGATGCGTGTACGAAGGAAAATTTTGTATGGTGTAGTGGACTTTTTGCATGCTAATAACACCAACTAGAGGCCTCGCAGCATATATGTTCCATACATGGATTTACTCAGAATTCGGAGTAGAACATTTTATGTGAGTTTTGTGTGTGTGTCTGTGTGTGTGTGTGTGTGGTGTGTGTGTGTGTGTACGTGTCCCCCCCCCCCCCTTATAACTTTTGATCCGCTCAATTTACTGAGCCCAAATTTTCAGAATATATAAATAGTTATAGGCCTACAAAACTTTTATACTCAGAATTGAGAATGATTTGGGTATAACATTTGATGATAAGCTTACTTTCATTCCCCACATTAACATCATTGTGAACAAAGCATTTAAAATCCTGGGTTTTTTGCTTCGGCTCAGTAAGGATTTTAAAAACATACAAACATTTGTTACTTTGTTCAAATGTCTGGTGAGACCTATAGTTGAATACAACTCCATTGTGTGGAATCCCTACTATAGAATTCATGTAGCGAATATCGAAAAAGTGCAAAACAAATTTCTTCGATTCGTTAATTTTAAGCTAGGAATTTCATTGAAAGACATTAATTATGCTACCCTACGCTCTAATTTCAGCCTACCTAGATTGGAATGTAGGAGAACTGTAACAGATTTGGTGTTCCTCCACAAACTGCTTAACGGCAAGATTGACTGTCCATTCCTTCTAGAGCATATCAATTTACATGTTCCCACCCGGTATACTAGAAGCAAAACAACCTTTGCATGTGACAGTGCCAAAACAAATTATTACTATAATTCACCTTTGCAAAGGCTGTTGAGGGAAGGGAATACTTTTTGTGAAGTTGACATTTTTGCAACCCCATTGAGTTCATTTAAACAAAGTATTTTACACAGTATTACATCTATAACAATTTAACATTTTTCACAACCACTGATCTCAGCTTCCTTATGCCCATCATGTAATTGTGGTCTGATTTTGTGTATCTCTTCTATATTTTTACTGATATACTTTAATGTCTGTGTTTTTAGCTTTAAATTTTATTTGTGTTTTTTTTTTTCTCTTATTGGTTATATGTTGTGTTATATAGTTGATTTTATATAGCATTTCTTTATTTTTACTGATATATTTTATTTTCTATGTTTTACTTTTAAATTTTATTTGTGTTTTTTCTTTATATATTCTTATTGGTTATGTGTTGTTTTAGATTGTTGATTTTATATATCCCTTCTTTATTTTTACTGATATATTTTATTTTCTTTGTTTTTTCTTTAAAATTTAATTTGTGATTTTTCTTATTGGTTATTTGTTGCTTTATACTGTTGATTTTATATATCCCTTCTTTATTTTTACTGATATATTTTATTTTCTATGTTTTTACTTTTAAATTTTATTTGTGTTCTTCTTTTTTATATTCTTATTGGTTATAAGTTGTTTTATATATCCCTTCTTTATTTTTACTGATATATTTTATTTTCTTTGTTTTTTCTTTAAAATTTAATTTGTGATTTTTCTTATTGGTTATTTGTTGCTTTATACTGTTGATTTTATATATCCCTTCTTTATTTTTACTGATATATTTTATTTTCTATGTTTTTACTTTTAAATTTTATTTGTGTTCTTCTTTTTTATATTCTTATTGGTTATAAGTTGTTTTATATATCCCTTCTTTATTTTTACTGATATATTTTATTTTCTTTGTTTTTTCTTTAAAATTTAATTTGTGATTTTTCTTATTGGTTATTTGTTGCTTTATACTGTTGATTTTATATATCCCTTCTTTATTTTTACTGATATATTTTATTTTCTATGTTTTTACTTTTAAATTTTATTTGTGTTCTTCTTTTTTATATTCTTATTGGTTATAAGTTGTTTTATATATCCCTTCTTTATTTTTACTGATATATTTTATTTTCTTTGTTTTTTCTTTAAAATTTAATTTGTGATTTTTCTTATTGGTTATTTGTTGCTTTATACTGTTGATTTTATATATCCCTTCTTTATTTTTACTGATATATTTTATTTTCTATGTTTTTACTTTTAAATTTTATTTGTGTTCTTCTTTTTTATATTCTTATTGGTTATAAGTTGTTTTATATATCCCTTCTTTATTTTTACTGATATATTTTATTTTCTTTGTTTTTTCTTTAAAATTTAATTTGTGATTTTTCTTATTGGTTATTTGTTGCTTTATACTGTTGATTTTATATATCCCTTCTTTATTTTTACTGATATATTTTATTTTCTATGTTTTTACTTTTAAATTTTATTTGTGTTCTTCTTTTTTATATTCTTATTGGTTATAAGTTGTTTTATATATCCCTTCTTTATTTTTACTGATATATTTTATTTTCTTTGTTTTTTCTTTAAAATTTAATTTGTGATTTTTCTTATTGGTTATTTGTTGCTTTATACTGTTGATTTTATATATCCCTTCTTTATTTTTACTGATATATTTTATTTTCTATGTTTTTACTTTTAAATTTTATTTGTGTTCTTCTTTTTTATATTCTTATTGGTTATAAGTTGTTTTATATATCCCTTCTTTATTTTTACTGATATATTTTATTTTCTATGTTTTTACTTTTAAATTTTATTTGTGTTCTTCTTTTTTATATTCTTATTGGTTATAAGTTGTTTTATATATCCCTTCTTTATTTTTACTGATATATTTTATTTTCTTTGTTTTTTCTTTAAAATTTAATTTGTGATTTTTCTTATTGGTTATTTGTTGCTTTATACTGTTGATTTTATATATCCCTTCTTTATTTTTACTGATATATTTTATTTTCTATGTTTTTACTTTTAAATTTTATTTGTGTTCTTCTTTTTTATATTCTTATTGGTTATAAGTTGTTTTATATATCCCTTCTTTATTTTTACTGATATATTTTATTTTCTATGTTTTTACTTTTAAATTTTATTTTCTATGTTTTTACTTTTTAATTTTATTTGTGTTCTTCTTTTTTATATTCTTATTGGTTATAAGTTGTTTTATATTGTTGATTTTATATATCCTTCCTTTATTTTTACTGATATATTTTATTTTCTACGTTTTTACTTTTAAATTTTATTTGTGCTTTTTTTTTTATATTCTTATTGGTTATATGTTGTTTTATATAGTTGCTGTACGCTGCACATGTGTTTTGTATGTTTTGTAAAAGCCCTTCAAATGGGCGTTGAAGGAATAAAATAAAATAAATAAATAAAAATGAATTTTTGTTTCAGTCAGGGGTTATAAACTTTTGAAATTTTGGTTTATTTTTCCATATATCTCAGAAACCATAAAAGCTAGAATGCTGAAAATTGGTATAAATATAGACAAAATCTCAAATTAATTTTTTTTAAAAATTCCAGGGTTTCTCAAACATTTTTTATTAAGAAAAATATTTTTTTTATTATAAATTTATGAGTTTAACTGCCTATATTTCAAAACTTTTTAAAAATATCGAAAAAAGCCGAAACACCCCAACTAGATAATTTAATTTTCTATAAAAAATATTAACATTATATTTGTACATCTCAAATTTTTTTTAACAATTTTTATAAAAATTGAATTTAGTGACGACATTGCTTCATACATTTTATATGGCAGTCGCCTATACATAATATGTAAGAAGACTTAATAGTTTGATAGGATCTTAATATCCAAACATACATACAGAACCATCATGCTGTTTTTATATTCCGGGTAGGAAAACAGGACTGACCTCCATACTATCCTTTCTTGACATACATACCTACATGTGTTAAAATTTTCAATAATTTGGATTTATGGGTTTATAGTTTGATTTTTATTCTTCAACTATACAGACTATTGCTATCGACAGTTGGATCTCATGTGTTACATGCAACTAGTATAATTGTATGGGCCCACTACACAAAATGATGTAAGTCTAGAATCACCGGATCTTACACTATAAGTAAACGAGTTGGTTGTGGCCAACGCTAAACTCTTCACTAACATAAAGTATTGAAATTTTGTATGAAAAATATTCAGCATTTTCATGAAATGAGTTAGTTAAATTATTTTTTTATTTATATATTTTATTATGAAAATTTGGTATTTCTTCAATGCCATTTTATGAAAGTGTTGTGCCTTTTTACCAATTAGAAAATAAAAATTTCAAATTTTAAGTTTCCTGAGCTTGGGGTCACTTTGGAATATTTGACAGTTAAAAATATGAGAAGCACTATTCAGATATCCTTCAAAATCTAATGGGGTCTAAGCGAGTATTAGATATACAAATTTGCAAAATTTGAATAGAATCGAATGTGTACTTTAGTCTATAATCGATAAAGGCCCGCTTGCACCAAAGTAGTACACTATTCGTCTTAATACTCGAATAGTTAACTTGGTAACCGTGGGTTTAAAATAACTTCTTGCACCAACAGAATTTAACCGTCGGTTAGCTATTCGGGAGATGTCAGGTAGATGACTACTCATTTGGACATTTATCGTCGCAATTGTTTTTTTTTATATAGCAATACACGATACGTACGCCGTTTCTGCGATGTTTCTGTGGTTAACTGTCATGTCATATTATTGTTTTTATATAGCAATACACGATACGTACGCCATTTCTGCGATGTTTCTGTGGTTAACTGTCATGTCATATTATTGTTTTTATATAGCAATACACGATACGTACGCCGTTTCTGCGATGTTTCTGTGGTTAACTGTCATGTCATATTATTGTTTTTATATAGCAATACACGATACGTACGCCATTTCTGCGATGTTTCTGTGGTTAACTGTCATGTCATATTATTGTTTTTATATAGCAATACACGATACGTACGCCATTTATGCGATGTTTCTGTGGTTAACTGTCATGTCATATTATTGTTTTTATATAGCAATACACGATACGTACGCCATTTCTGCGATGTTTCTGTGGTTAACTGTCATGTCATATTATTGTTTTTATATAGCAATACACGATACGTACGCCATTTCTGCGATGTTTCTGTGGTTAACTGTCATGTCATATTATTGTTTTTATATAGCAATACACGATACGTACGCCGTTTCTGCGATGTTTCTGTGGTTAACTGTCATGTCATATTATTGTTTTTATATAGCAATACACGATACGTACGCCGTTTCTGCGATGTTTCTGTGGTTAACTGTCATGTCATATTATTGTTTTTATATAGCAATACACGATACGTACGCCATTTCTGCGATGTTTCTGTGGTTGACTGTCATGTCATATTATTGTTTTTATATAGCAATACACGATACGTACGCCATTTCTGCGATGTTTCTGTGGTTAACTGTCATGTCATATTATTGTTTTTATATAGCAATACACGATACGTACGCCATTTCTGCGATGTTTCTGTGGTTAACTGTCATGTCATATTATTGTTTTTATATAGCAATACACGATACGTACGCCGTTTCTGCGATGTTTCTGTGGTTAACTGTCATGTCATATTATTGTTTTTATATAGCAATACACGATACGTACGCCATTTCTGCGATGTTTCTGTGGTTAACTGTCATGTCATATTATTGTTTTTATATAGCAATACACGATACGTACGCCATTTATGCGATGTTTCTGTGGTTAACTGTCATGTCATATTATTGTTTTTATATAGCAATACACGATACGTACGCCATTTCTGCGATGTTTCTGTGGTTAACTGTCATGTCATATTATTGTTTTTATATAGCAATACACGATACGTACGCCATTTCTGCGATGTTTCTGTGGTTAACTGTCATGTCATATTATTGTTTTTATATAGCAATACACGATACGTACGCCATTTCTGCGATGTTTCTGTGGTTAACTGTCATGTCATATTATTGTTTTTATATAGCAATACACGATACGTACGCCGTTTCTGCGATGTTTCTGTGGTTAACTGTCATGTCATATTATTGTTTTTATATAGCAATACACGATACGTACGCCATTTCTGCGATGTTTCTGTGGTTGACTGTCATGTCATATTATTGTTTTTATATAGCAATACACGATACGTACGCCATTTCTGCGATGTTTCTGTGGTTAACTGTCATGTCATATTATTGTTTTTATATAGCAATACACGATACGTACGCCATTTCTGCGATGTTTCTGTGGTTAACTGTCATGTCATATTATTGTTTTTATATAGCAATACACGATACGTACGCCATTTCTGCGATGTTTCTGTGGTTAACTGTCATGTCATATTATTGTTTTTATATAGCAATACACGATACGTACGCCATTTCTGCGATGTTTCTGTGGTTGACTGTCATGTCATATTATTGTTTTTATATAGCAATACACGATACGTACGCCATTTCTGCGATGTTTCTGTGGTTAACTGTCATGTCATATTATTGTTTTTATATAGCAATACACGATACGTACGCCATTTCTGCGATGTTTCTGTGGTTAACTGTCATGTCATATTATTGTTTTTATATAGCAATACACGATACGTACGCCATTTCTGCGATGTTTCTGTGGTTAACTGTCATGTCATATTATTGTTTTTATATAGCAATACACGATACGTACGCCATTTCTGCGATGTTTCTGTGGTTAACTGTCATGTCATATTATTGTTTTTATATAGCAATACACGATACGTACGCCATTTCTGCGATGTTTCTGTGGTTAACTGTCATGTCATATTATTGTTTTTATATAGCAATACACGATACGTACGCCATTTCTGCGATGTTTCTGTGGTTAACTGTCATGTCATATTATTGTTTTTATATAGCAATACACGATACGTACGCCATTTCTGCGATGTTTCTGTGGTTAACTGTCATGTCATATTATTGTTTTTATATAGCAATACACGATACGTATGCCGTTTCTGCGATGTTTCTGTGGTTAACTGTCATGTCATATTATTGTTTTTATATAGCAATACACGATACGTACGCCATTTCTGCGATGTTTCTGTGGTTAACTGTCATGTCATATTATTGTTTTTATATAGCAATACACGATACGTACGCCATTTCTGCGATGTTTCTGTGGTTAACTGTCATGTCATATTATTGTTTTTATATAGCAATACACGATACGTACGCCATTTCTGCGATGTTTCTGTGGTTAACTGTCATGTCATATTATTGTTTTTATATAGCAATACACGATACGTACGCCATTTCTGCGATGTTTCTGTGGTTAACTGTCATGTCATATTATTGTTTTTATATAGCAATACACGATACGTACGCCATTTCTGCGATGTTTCTGTGGTTAACTGTCATGTCATATTATTGTTTTTATATAGCAATACACGATACGTACGCCATTTCTGCGATGTTTCTGTGGTTAACTGTCATGTCATATTATTGTTTTTATATAGCAATACACGATACGTACGCCATTTCTGCGATGTTTCTGTGGTTAACTGTCATGTCATATTATTGTTTTTATATAGCAATACACGATACGTACGCCATTTCTGCGATGTTTCTGTGGTTAACTGTCATGTCATATTATTGTTTTTATATAGCAATACACGATACGTACGCCGTTTCTGCGATGTTTCTGTGGTTAACTGTCATGTCATATTATTGTTTTTATATAGCAATACACGATACGTACGCCATTTCTGCGATGTTTCTGTGGTTGACTGTCATGTCATATTATTGTTTTTATATAGCAATACACGATACGTACGCCATTTCTGCGATGTTTCTGTGGTTAACTGTCATGTCATATTATTGTTTTTATATAGCAATACACGATACGTACGCCATTTCTGCGATGTTTCTGTGGTTAACTGTCATGTCATATTATTGTTTTTATATAGCAATACACGATACGTACGCCATTTCTGCGATGTTTCTGTGGTTAACTGTCATGTCATATTATTGTTTTTATATAGCAATACACGATACGTACGCCATTTCTGCGATGTTTCTGTGGTTAACTGTCATGTCATATTATTGTTTTTATATAGCAATACACGATACGTACGCCATTTCTGCGATGTTTCTGTGGTTAACTGTCATGTCATATTATTGTTTTTATATAGCAATACACGATACGTACGCCATTTCTGCGATGTTTCTGTGGTTAACTGTCATGTCATATTATTGTTTTTATATAGCAATACACGATACGTACGCCGTTTCTGCGATGTTTCTGTGGTTAACTGTCATGTCATATTATTGTTTTTATATAGCAATACACGATACGTACGCCATTTCTGCGATGTTTCTGTGGTTGACTGTCATGTCATATTATTGTTTTTATATAGCAATACACGATACGTACGCCATTTCTGCGATGTTTCTGTGGTTAACTGTCATGTCATATTATTGTTTTTATATAGCAATACACGATACGTACGCCATTTCTGCGATGTTTCTGTGGTTAACTGTCATGTCATATTATTGTTTTTATATAGCAATACACGATACGTACGCCATTTCTGCGATGTTTCTGTGGTTAACTGTCATGTCATATTATTGTTTTTATATAGCAATACACGATACGTACGCCATTTCTGCGATGTTTCTGTGGTTAACTGTCATGTCATATTATTGTTTTTATATAGCAATACACGATACGTACGCCGTTTCTGCGATGTTTCTGTGGTTAACTGTCATGTCATATTATTGTTTTTATATAGCAATACACGATACGTACGCCATTTCTGCGATGTTTCTGTGGTTGACTGTCATGTCATATTATTGTTTTTATATAGCAATACACGATACGTACGCCATTTCTGCGATGTTTCTGTGGTTAACTGTCATGTCATATTATTGTTTTTATATAGCAATACACGATACGTACGCCATTTCTGCGATGTTTCTGTGGTTAACTGTCATGTCATATTATTGTTTTTATATAGCAATACACGATACGTACGCCATTTCTGCGATGTTTCTGTGGTTAACTGTCATGTCATATTATTGTTTTTATATAGCAATACACGATACGTACGCCATTTCTGCGATGTTTCTGTGGTTAACTGTCATGTCATATTATTGTTTTTATATAGCAATACACGATACGTACGCCATTTCTGCGATGTTTCTGTGGTTAACTGTCATGTCATATTATTGTTTTTATATAGCAATACACGATACGTACGCCATTTCTGCGATGTTTCTGTGGTTAACTGTCATGTCATATTATTGTTTTTATATAGCAATACACGATACGTACGCCATTTCTGCGATGTTTCTGTGGTTAACTGTCATGTCATATTATTGTTTTTATATAGCAATACACGATACGTATGCCGTTTCTGCGATGTTTCTGTGGTTAACTGTCATGTCATATTATTGTTTTTATATAGCAATACACGATACGTACGCCATTTCTGCGATGTTTCTGTGGTTAACTGTCATGTCATATTATTGTTTTTATATAGCAATACACGATACGTACGCCATTTCTGCGATGTTTCTGTGGTTAACTGTCATGTCATATTATTGTTTTTATATAGCAATACACGATACGTACGCCATTTCTGCGATGTTTCTGTGGTTAACTGTCATGTCATATTATTGTTTTTATATAGCAATACACGATACGTACGCCATTTCTGCGATGTTTCTGTGGTTAACTGTCATGTCATATTATTGTTTTTATATAGCAATACACGATACGTACGCCATTTCTGCGATGTTTCTGTGGTTAACTGTCATGTCATATTATTGTTTTTATATAGCAATACACGATACGTACGCCATTTCTGCGATGTTTCTGTGGTTAACTGTCATGTCATATTATTGTTTTTATATAGCAATACACGATACGTACGCCATTTCTGCGATGTTTCTGTGGTTAACTGTCATGTCATATTATTGTTTTTATATAGCAATACACGATACGTACGCCATTTCTGCGATGTTTCTGTGGTTAACTGTCATGTCATATTATTGTTTTTATATAGCAATACACGATACGTACGCCATTTCTGCGATGTTTCTGTGGTTAACTGTCATGTCATATTATTGTTTTTATATAGCAATACACGATACGTACGCCGTTTCTGCGATGTTTCTGTGGTTAACTGTCATGTCATATTATTGTTTTTATATAGCAATACACGATACGTACGCCATTTCTGCGATGTTTCTGTGGTTGACTGTCATGTCATATTATTGTTTTTATATAGCAATACACGATACGTACGCCATTTCTGCGATGTTTCTGTGGTTAACTGTCATGTCATATTATTGTTTTTATATAGCAATACACGATACGTACGCCATTTCTGCGATGTTTCTGTGGTTAACTGTCATGTCATATTATTGTTTTTATATAGCAATACACGATACGTACGCCATTTCTGCGATGTTTCTGTGGTTAACTGTCATGTCATATTATTGTTTTTATATAGCAATACACGATACGTACGCCATTTCTGCGATGTTTCTGTGGTTAACTGTCATGTCATATTATTGTTTTTATATAGCAATACACGATACGTACGCCGTTTCTGCGATGTTTCTGTGGTTAACTGTCATGTCATATTATTGTTTTTATATAGCAATACACGATACGTACGCCATTTCTGCGATGTTTCTGTGGTTGACTGTCATGTCATATTATTGTTTTTATATAGCAATACACGATACGTACGCCATTTCTGCGATGTTTCTGTGGTTAACTGTCATGTCATATTATTGTTTTTATATAGCAATACACGATACGTACGCCATTTCTGCGATGTTTCTGTGGTTAACTGTCATGTCATATTATTGTTTTTATATAGCAATACACGATACGTACGCCATTTCTGCGATGTTTCTGTGGTTAACTGTCATGTCATATTATTGTTTTTATATAGCAATACACGATACGTACGCCATTTCTGCGATGTTTCTGTGGTTAACTGTCATGTCATATTATTGTTTTTATATAGCAATACACGATACGTACGCCATTTCTGCGATGTTTCTGTGGTTAACTGTCATGTCATATTATTGTTTTTATATAGCAATACACGATACGTACGCCATTTCTGCGATGTTTCTGTGGTTAACTGTCATGTCATATTATTGTTTTTATATAGCAATACACGATACGTACGCCATTTCTGCGATGTTTCTGTGGTTAACTGTCATGTCATATTATTGTTTTTATATAGCAATACACGATACGTATGCCGTTTCTGCGATGTTTCTGTGGTTAACTGTCATGTCATATTATTGTTTTTATATAGCAATACACGATACGTACGCCATTTCTGCGATGTTTCTGTGGTTAACTGTCATGTCATATTATTGTTTTTATATAGCAATACACGATACGTACGCCATTTCTGCGATGTTTCTGTGGTTAACTGTCATGTCATATTATTGTTTTTATATAGCAATACACGATACGTACGCCATTTCTGCGATGTTTCTGTGGTTAACTGTCATGTCATATTATTGTTTTTATATAGCAATACACGATACGTACGCCATTTCTGCGATGTTTCTGTGGTTAACTGTCATGTCATATTATTGTTTTTATATAGCAATACACGATACGTACGCCATTTCTGCGATGTTTCTGTGGTTAACTGTCATGTCATATTATTGTTTTTATATAGCAATACACGATACGTACGCCGTTTCTGCGATGTTTCTGTGGTTAACTGTCATGTCATATTATTGTTTTTATATAGCAATACACGATACGTACGCCATTTCTGCGATGTTTCTGTGGTTGACTGTCATGTCATATTATTGTTTTTATATAGCAATACACGATACGTACGCCATTTCTGCGATGTTTCTGTGGTTAACTGTCATGTCATATTATTGTTTTTATATAGCAATACACGATACGTACGCCATTTCTGCGATGTTTCTGTGGTTAACTGTCATGTCATATTATTGTTTTTATATAGCAATACACGATACGTACGCCATTTCTGCGATGTTTCTGTGGTTAACTGTCATGTCATATTATTGTTTTTATATAGCAATACACGATACGTACGCCATTTCTGCGATGTTTCTGTGGTTAACTGTCATGTCATATTATTGTTTTTATATAGCAATACACGATACGTACGCCATTTCTGCGATGTTTCTGTGGTTAACTGTCATGTCATATTATTGTTTTTATATAGCAATACACGATACGTACGCCATTTCTGCGATGTTTCTGTGGTTAACTGTCATGTCATATTATTGTTTTTATATAGCAATACACGATACGTACGCCATTTCTGCGATGTTTCTGTGGTTAACTGTCATGTCATATTATTGTTTTTATATAGCAATACACGATACGTACGCCATTTCTGCGATGTTTCTGTGGTTAACTGTCATGTCATATTATTGTTTTTATATAGCAATACACGATACGTACGCCGTTTCTGCGATGTTTCTGTGGTTAACTGTCATGTCATATTATTGTTTTTATATAGCAATACACGATACGTACGCCATTTCTGCGATGTTTCTGTGGTTAACTGTCATGTCATATTATTGTTTTTATATAGCAATACACGATACGTACGCCATTTCTGCGATGTTTCTGTGGTTAACTGTCATGTCATATTATTGTTTTTATATAGCAATACACGATACGTACGCCATTTCTGCGATGTTTCTGTGGTTAACTGTCATGTCATATTATTGTTTTTATATAGCAATACACGATACGTACGCCATTTCTGCGATGTTTCTGTGGTTAACTGTCATGTCATATTATTGTTTTTATATAGCAATACACGATACGTACGCCATTTCTGCGATGTTTCTGTGGTTAGACTGTCATGTCATATTATTGTTTTTATATAGCAATACACGATACGTACGCCATTTCTGCGATGTTTCTGTGGTTAACTGTCATGTCATATTATTGTTTTTATATAGCAATACACGATACGTACGCCATTTCTGCGATGTTTCTGTGGTTAACTGTCATGTCATATTATTGTTTTTATATAGCAATACACGATACGTACGCCATTTCTGCGATGTTTCTGTGGTTAACTGTCATGTCATATTATTGTTTTTATATAGCAATACACGATACGTACGCCATTTCTGCGATGTTTCTGTGGTTAACTGTCATGTCATATTATTGTTTTTATATAGCAATACACGATACGTACGCCATTTCTGCGATGTTTCTGTGGTTAACTGTCATGTCATATTATTGTTTTTATATAGCAATACACGATACGTACGCCATTTCTGCGATGTTTCTGTGGTTAACTGTCATGTCATATTATTGTTTTTATATAGCAATACACGATACGTACGCCATTTCTGCGATGTTTCTGTGGTTAACTGTCATGTCATATTATTGTTTTTATATAGCAATACACGATACGTACGCCGTTTCTGCGATGTTTCTGTGGTTGACTGTCATGTCATATTATTGTTTTTATATAGCAATACACGATACGTACGCCATTTCTGCGATGTTTCTGTGGTTAACTGTCATGTCATATTATTGTTTTTATATAGCAATACACGATACGTACGCCATTTCTGCGATGTTTCTGTGGTTAACTGTCATGTCATATTATTGTTTTTATATAGCAATACACGATACGTACGCCATTTCTGCGATGTTTCTGTGGTTAACTGTCATGTCATATTATTGTTTTTATATAGCAATACACGATACGTACGCCATTTCTGCGATGTTTCTGTGGTTAACTGTCATGTCATATTATTGTTTTTATATAGCAATACACGATACGTACGCCATTTCTGCGATGTTTCTGTGGTTAACTGTCATGTCATATTATTGTTTTTATATAGCAATACACGATACGTACGCCATTTCTGCGATGTTTCTGTGGTTAACTGTCATGTCATATTATTGTTTTTATATAGCAATACACGATACGTACGCCATTTCTGCGATGTTTCTGTGGTTAACTGTCATGTCATATTATTGTTTTTATATAGCAATACACGATACGTACGCCATTTCTGCGATGTTTCTGTGGTTAACTGTCATGTCATATTATTGTTTTTATATAGCAATACACGATACGTACGCCATTTCTGCGATGTTTCTGTGGTTAACTGTCATGTCATATTATTGTTTTTATATAGCAATACACGATACGATCGCCGTTTCTGCGATGTTTCTGTGGTTAACTGTCATGTCATATTATTGTTTTTATATAGCAATACACGATACGTACGCCATTTCTGCGATGTTTCTGTGGTTAACTGTCATGTCATATTATTGTTTTTATATAGCAATACACGATACGTACGCCATTTCTGCGATGTTTCTGTGGTTAACTGTCATGTCATATTATTGTTTTTATATAGCAATACACGATACGTACGCCGTTTCTGCGATGTTTCTGTGGTTAACTGTCATGTCATATTATTGTTTTTATATAGCAATACACGATACGTACGCCATTTCTGCGATGTTTCTGTGGTTAACTGTCATGTCATATTATTGTTTTTATATAGCAATACACGATACGTACGCCATTTCTGCGATGTTTCTGTGGTTAACTGTCATGTCATATTATTGTTTTTATATAGCAATACACGATACGTACGCCGTTTCTGCGATGTTTCTGTGGTTAACTGTCATGTCATATTATTGTTTTTATATAGCAATACACGATACGTACGCCATTTCTGCGATGTTTCTGTGGTTAACTGTCATGTCATATTATTGTTTTTATATAGCAATACACGATACATACGCCGTTTCTGCGATGTTTCTGTGGTTAACTGTCATGTCATATTATTGTTTTTATATAGCAATACACGATACGTACGCCATTTCTGCGATGTTTCTGTGGTTAACTGTCATGTCATATTATTGTTTTTATATAGCAATACACGATACGTACGCCATTTCTGCGATGTTTCTGTGGTTAACTGTCATGTCATATTATTGTTTTTATATAGCAATACACGATACGTACGCCATTTCTGCGATGTTTCTGTGGTTAACTGTCATGTCATATTATTGTTTTTATATAGCAATACACGATACGTACGCCATTTCTGCGATGTTTCTGTGGTTAACTGTCATGTCATATTATTGTTTTTATATAGCAATACACGATACGTACGCCATTTCTGCGATGTTTCTGTGGTTAACTGTCATGTCATATTATTGTTTTTATATAGCAATACACGATACGTACGCCATTTCTGCGATGTTTCTGTGGTTAACTGTCATGTCATATTATTGTTTTTATATAGCAATACACGATACGTACGCCATTTCTGCGATGTTTCTGTGGTTAACTGTCATGTCATATTATTGTTTTTATATAGCAATACACGATACGTACGCCATTTCTGCGATGTTTCTGTGGTTAACTGTCATGTCATATTATTGTTTTTATATAGCAATACACGATACGATCGCCGTTTCTGCGATGTTTCTGTGGTTAACTGTCATGTCATATTATTGTTTTTATATAGCAATACACGATACGTACGCCATTTCTGCGATGTTTCTGTGGTTAACTGTCATGTCATATTATTGTTTTTATATAGCAATACACGATACGTACGCCATTTCTGCGATGTTTCTGTGGTTAACTGTCATGTCATATTATTGTTTTTATATAGCAATACACGATACGTACGCCGTTTCTGCGATGTTTCTGTGGTTAACTGTCATGTCATATTATTGTTTTTATATAGCAATACACGATACGTACGCCATTTCTGCGATGTTTCTGTGGTTAACTGTCATGTCATATTATTGTTTTTATATAGCAATACACGATACGTACGCCATTTCTGCGATGTTTCTGTGGTTAACTGTCATGTCATATTATTGTTTTTATATAGCAATACACGATACGTACGCCGTTTCTGCGATGTTTCTGTGGTTAACTGTCATGTCATATTATTGTTTTTATATAGCAATACACGATACGTACGCCATTTCTGCGATGTTTCTGTGGTTAACTGTCATGTCATATTATTGTTTTTATATAGCAATACACGATACATACGCCGTTTCTGCGATGTTTCTGTGGTTAACTGTCATGTCATATTATTGTTTTTATATAGCAATACACGATACGTACGCCATTTCTGCGATGTTTCTGTGGTTAACTGTCATGTCATATTATTGTTTTTATATAGCAATACACGATACGTACGCCATTTCTGCGATGTTTCTGTGGTTAACTGTCATGTCATATTATTGTTTTTATATAGCAATACACGATACGTACGCCATTTCTGCGATGTTTCTGTGGTTAACTGTCATGTCATATTATTGTTTTTATATAGCAATACACGATACGTACGCCATTTCTGCGATGTTTCTGTGGTTAACTGTCATGTCATATTATTGTTTTTATATAGCAATACACGATACGTACGCCATTTCTGCGATGTTTCTGTGGTTAACTGTCATGTCATATTATTGTTTTTATATAGCAATACACGATACGTACGCCATTTCTGCGATGTTTCTGTGGTTAACTGTCATGTCATATTATTGTTTTTATATAGCAATACACGATACGTACGCCATTTCTGCGATGTTTCTGTGGTTAACTGTCATGTCATATTATTGTTTTTATATAGCAATACACGATACGTACGCCATTTCTGCGATGTTTCTGTGGTTAACTGTCATGTCATATTATTGTTTTTATATAGCAATACACGATACGTACGCCGTTTCTGCGATGTTTCTGTGGTTAACTGTCATGTCATATTATTGTTTTTCATCCTCGTCGTCTGTCAACCACTATCCATAGGTTATATTCTCTTTGTCAACAAACCTTTAATTTTACGTAAAGTATTATATTTTCATTTTTAAATTGAATTATAAATATGGATGCTAAATCTGCGATGAAGAGATTCACAGCGTGGGAAGACGAACTATCATGGGATGCGTTACAACAGCGAATTAAATCGTCAAACAACGCGCAGTCAGTAGGAATGGCATATTGTCTTAATACCGTTAAGAAAGTAATTAGTGAGTTGATGACGTATGACAAATACAACAATCAGTCTTTGGCAATCGGCAGTCAATTTTCAAAATATATAACCTATGTAATGATGTAATAACAACGAAATGTCAATTGACAGATAGCTGGTTAACATGAATAGTTAAACTTAATCCGACCCATCCGTCGGGTTAAGTTTATTCGGCTTAATCTTCGAATAAAAGTTTGGCGCAAGACGCAAGCGGGCGAAAGTAAAATCAACACACCGTACATAACACACACACAGATAGATTGTGATGAAACTTTCAGAATACAATCTCAGGATGATACTAGTTGATAATCTGCAATAAAAAATATAGCCTTAAAAATTGCGAAATCATAGCTCCCCATTATATCCACTTGGGTTAGTGAGGAGTAAAAAAACAGTATTTCTGTCTGTAAGTAAATCTGTTTCTTTTTCCAATATACGAAAAATATATACATTTTTTAATGGTGTCATCAGTCTTGATCTGTGAGACGATTAACATCGTAAGTCTCCACAATGTGGCAACTTGTTATTGGTTGCATATTAAATTAATATTTGGCATAGAAACCTGTTATTTGCCCGCAAAGTAATATAGAACAAGATTGTGGTGTTTCATGGAATTTACAAGAAACGTGAATTCGAACATTCCAGAACTATTAAACCATCAATAAGTACCTATATAAGCTCGTTTTTTCATTCGGCCGCCATTGTTCCCTTAGCTGTCAGTTCGTACGCGTCATTCAATAATAATCAGCCGATAATTTCAATTTCATTGTATTTTAATTATATTATATTGTTATAAAGAAAAGTTGGTTTTGTGAATAAAATTGTGAAGTTCAGTAAGTAATCTCTTTCATTCAGTTGACCTAAAACATTTCTTTGCATTTGAGATGAATTAATATATAGAGGGAGTTGTTTGTTAAGATTCATAAATCAATGAACACGCCTAGTAAAACCTTCTGTGGGGATTGAGGAGGCAAGCCCCTCTGGCTTGCATATATATATCCCCACCAACGATGAGCCAACTCAGTTCTCTCGCGGCACCGTCAAATAAACAACTTCAACCAGAACACGCTATTCATTTAATCAATTACATCATGTAGGTTAAATACCTAAACTTCCAATAATCAAGTATCATTTAAAAATTAGTAATAAACAAACCCTCTAAAAGGTAATTGCAAACATGGGACTGTGATTCTGAGACATTTGTGTTTTGATAATTGGCAGAGCAGTAACAATAATATTATCAAACACACCATCAATCTATTAGAAAGAGAAGAACTGTTAATATTTTATTTTATTTATTTTGGATATCCAACAGTACAGTAGAGCATAATGATATTAAAGACAATGAAAAAATAAAAACAAGTAAAGGTAGGCGCCCATGGAAGCTAATTTCATCGGCCGATTAATTATCGGTGAGCTACAACATACGAATTACATGTAAGAGCGCGCATGAAAGCTAACAGAATCGGCCGATTTTAAAATCTGTGACAAGACACAAAAAAAGATCGGCCGATTTTTTGTAACCAATACTGTTGTATGAGAGGGCGCGCATGGCCCATGCTCACCGATAATTTAATCGTTCGAGCGAACAAAATGTCAGAATACATGGATGAAATAAATATTGATTCCGAACAATTAATTATATATGTTGAAGCACGTCCTTCATTGTATGATAAAAAATTAAGCGAGATATTAATAACTGGCTGGGAACAGCTAAATCATAATAAAAGAACTGAATTGGGTAAGTTATTACTTAATTGATTAATAGTTACATAGGTAATTTAATAAATATTCCACTTAATGAATAAAAAAATCCATAATTTCTAATCATATGTAGGTAAGTATATTAAAACTTGTGAATATACATATTGTATTTTAAATATATGAATGTTGACCACCGTGTTATTTCCAATCGTACGATTCTATAAGCTTCCATGCGCGTTAGAACCGATCGGCCGATAAATTAATCGGCCGATAATAATCGGCCGATAATAATCGGCCGATAAATTTTAGCTTCCATGCGCGCCTTACCTTAATGTAGACTACAGTACATAATAATAGGACATCATATCAAATAATTTTAAAAGCTTAACATACAATTTACGAAAAATGAGAAAAAACAAAATTATAGGAACACACCTGAAACATACAGGGAATAGTACAGAGAGGATTATAATATTCTAGAATCATAACGTGGAATTCTAACTTACTTAAGGATCAACAAAGAAGGTGTTGCAACCATTATGGTGACACATACATATACTCATGTATATACTAGAGAGTGGAATTTTGAGTTATGTTATCGGTGCAAAGTTGGCGCTTTATCGCAATTTTGAACGAGTGTAGAGATTGGGTATGAAAAAAGTCAATGTTATTGAGCAGGTTGTTAAAATTGGAGGTGGCCCGGTTAGTAAAGAAATTTTTCCTAAGATTAGTTTTAGAGTGTGAAATAGAAAAAGTAGGTTTTGATCTGACATTGCGGTTTGGAATGTGAAGTGAGATATTTTCTAATAAATTTGGACAATCAATGATGTTATGAAATAGTTTAAACAAAAATAGTGAGTCTGCAGTTATTGGTCTAGATGATAGTGATGGTAAATTAAATTTTGATTCAGCTAAGTACACGTTATTTATATGATTATGCGGGCCCATTAATTCCCGACAGCCAGATTTATAGATGAGGTGTTTGAGGAAGCGTTTTTGTACACTATCCAGTCTATTTATGTACCTACTTAAGATACATCGGGTTCCAAATTTGCGATCCGTACTCCAAATGACTTCTTACCATAGATGTATATAGAATTTTGAGGCATTCAATATTTGAAAAAGGTTTACAGTTCCTGATGATGAAGCCCAACATTTTATTGGCTTTTTTACTTATATTATTCATGTGATCGTCAAATGACAGTTTACTATACATAATAATTCCTAGGTCTTTCACCGATTCTTTTCTAGGTATAGGGGAATTATTAAGTGTATAGGTAAAGAAGATTTTATTCTTGTTTTTTGTAAACGTGATAATTTGACATTTTTGTGGATTTAAGTTAAGAGAATTTATTTTACAGTATGTTTGAAGATGCTCTAGATCCTGTTGAAATTTACGGCAGTCTTGAACACTATTTATTTTTGTATAGAGCTTCATGTCATCTGCATATATTATTTAATCATCTAATATATTATACATACCTTGATGACTTCATTTTTCTTTTTATATTTAATTCTCTTTGAACACAATTTAGTGTGGGACCGCATCTCTTGCAAGCACACAAATTTTTCTTTGCAATATTTACATTTGTAAGCAAATTCCCACTTGACTGCATCCTCTGGAAAATAAACAATACAAATTATATATAAACAAATTTAATCCAATTAAGACGGGCAGTTTTATCCAATTAAGACGGGTAGTTTTATCCAATTAAGACGGGCAGTTTTATCCAATTAAGACGGGAAGTTTTATCACGATGTATGTATGTTTTTTTAATCTCGTTTTAATTTAATATAAAAACAGTTAAAAAAATCTGTATATGAAGATATATCCATAGATTTTTATTATAATATGCATAGATTTTTATTATAATATTTTTTATATATTATTTGTCGGCCTTCATGGCTCAGTGGGTTGTGTAACTGACTCCTGAGCTAAAGGTCCCGGGTTCGATTCCCGGTGGAGACACAGTTTTTAAATTGTGTTATCAGTCTGGATCTGTGAGACAATAAATATCGTAAGTCTCCGGAATGTGGCAACTTGTTATTGGGTGTGTGTTAAATAATTATTTGACATAGTACCTGTTAGTTAACCGAGAAGCAATATTAAATAAATAATATACTAGATGTCGTAGTTACCAAATTTTCTATGAATCAAAGTGAGGCATTTTTCAGGGGATATTTTTGACGTTTTAGTTGGCAGACGACATCGTTTTTCTATAGATAATAACGACTAATGTGAATTGTTCGGATTTATTTGTCGTAAAAACACTTTGTTTATTAAGATTTAGAGAACAGTTATCTAGGATGTGTTGAAATGTAAGGAAAACTGAAATATGTTGCCAACCAAAACGTCAAACGCGCGATATACCATGACTCACTTTTTGCACGGAGTACTACATCTAGTATATTTTAATAAAATAATAAATCTATGGATATATCATAAATAGATCAAAGATCAACAAAACATCACATATACTCAGAGAAATCAAAAACTTCATAATACGTCCAATTCAGCAACTTTTTGAATTAAAATAAGAACGTTCTAAAAAATATAGAACTAAGGTTATTTGAACTTAATTTCGTATTCTGTAACTGACGTTGTTCCTAAAACTAAAATCTACAATATTAATTCACCGTAGATAGTAATTTGTACTCAAATAGTCTATGGCGCAGACTACGCATGCATACATACTGCGCACTGTTCAGCCATGTTTGCTTATGTCATGTCACCGTGATGTCTAACATTTCAATTGATCTGCACTAATATTCATTGGTTTTTATTTTCAACATAACGCAAATATTGATGGACAATGTTACCCGAGATCAGGGGGGCAAGTCTGGTCAATTTATATATATACTATGCTAGGATATTAATGAACTCCGTATGATATTTCTATTCATGATATGGGTAAACATGGAGGGTTTTGATTTCGACAGTTGACCAGACTTGCCCCCTTGAACGTGCTGAATGCTTGTGATGACTGGGAGTCCGCTGTAACTGACAGGAAGGCTTGGAAAGCTATTGTTCAGGAGGCTAAAGCTCTACCAGAGTTGTATGGCCATCGGAAGTAAGTAAGTACATACGACAATACGTGTAAATTATCCATTTTTATTTATTTTCCACACACAACTGATGTTTTCAATTTAACTAAAATATCTCCATCGCTTCAACATTGCTCCCTCTTCCGCATGTCAGTTTTGTTAATGTCCGGACCAAACTTCGGATCACATCCTTTGGGAGTGTTCCCACCCAATTGTGTCCTCTTACAGATCGGAGCTCCTCGTTGCTGTCCGTGGGCCTCTTCAAGGTCCCATTGGACATGCGGACTTAGTGATCTCAAAGAACAATTAAAAAGCCTTCAAACGATTTTGCCATAGATACGGTGCCTTATTATCCGAAAATTCTCACTGACTTTTCTGTTTCCAGAGATCTTGGTCACTTCTCTGATGCCCTATATATATGGATCTGAAGTCGCCGACAGTCCGCAAGTGTGAATCTCAATTTGCACTTGTTGATTGTTCTTTTTGCACCATGGTGCCGAGATTGCTAATCTAGAGGGTTCCATGAGCTACTCTTCGTGCCATGCATTGTTTTTTTTTGTCATTCATTCTAGCGTTCTGCGAAGGGGCCGTTGACAGTCCCCATATGCGGAGCGGGTGGTGGTGGGAGTAGCGAAAAAAAAAAAAAAAATAACTAAAATATCTGGGACTGTTGTGAAAATAACTAGTATGCTTCCATTAAGGTGTTAACAATTTGAAACGTTTTGACAGTTGATTAAACTAAAATTTGGTTATAGAAAAGGGAATCGAACTTATTCATGACTTGCTTGGATTAAGAACATTCCTAAATAGGACTGACGCTCTGTAGGTGCCTTGAGTTCCTGGTTCTTCTATAATATTTCAACTTTGTCTCTATTGGGATATTAAAAATATTGGCATATAATTACTTTTTATTATTAGTTTTAATTTTTCAGCCTATGAAACTAGAATTCTACAAATTCAAAACTAGAATTCTCATGAAAACACGACTCGACATTACAGTTTTGAATAAACACTTGTTAATAATGAATTTAACAGACATGCATCTATGGCGACTCTGCCAGGATGAACACGAAACTCCGCTACACCTGCTCAAGGACTGTGGACCACTGATGCTGACGAGGGTTAGAATATTTGGTCACTGATTAATTTCAGATAAGAGAAACCAGCCCACTGAAGATCTTACAGTTCATTCCAGAGATCGGACAGTGGGAGGACCTCTAGAAGCCACTCATTCGCAATGAGCGACTCGACAAAGCTGACACGAAGAAGCCGCTAGAAGGGAAAGGTAAAAAAAAAAAACTAAAAACTAACATTGTGCTGTACGCACTCACATGACATTTAAAGATGTTTGACAATAGCCTCATAGGATATCCCGTGTAAACCTGATACTGGAAATAATGAATGTACCTTTTGTAGCATCGTGGTCATTTTTGTGTGTCTTTTCGGGCGAATTTTCCATGTCGTTTAGTAAATCTAGGTCAGTCTTGTCCATGTCAAATTGCTCCGTCATCTCCTCCTCCGTAATATTATCCTCATTCACAATCAACACCTGAAAAAGAACAACGCAGTACATTATTTTCAATATTGTCTGCGTGGCCAATCACAATGTGTATCTGATTCCCTTGAAATAATAAAGTAATAAATTTGACCAACCAGTGGCCACGAACGATTCTAGAAGTCCCTTGTGGCGGAACATCCCTATGATTTCCCCACATCACTAACTTCACGTCATTGCTGCCAACGCAAGCAGAAGTTATAAACAGCTGTCTCCATTTTTGCAATTCATTCGGAACATCTCCAGTCGTCGTGGCCTGAAGTATCGCGGATTCTCCTCGACATTCTTAGTATATTAGTATCTCGAAATAAATAATAAATAAGTATCAGAGTGAGTGCTATCTTTTATTATGTGAATTATCAGTTGCCCCAATAAAATTGTCTGTAGTATATCTAATATGGAGATATGAGTTTTAACAATACCTTTTGAATACGCAAATAATCCTTCTTATAAATATTCATTGAAATTAATCAATCATAAAAATATAATAACTAAATAACCATCTCCATATAACCTCTATGATGAAGTAAGTGAGCAAGCAAACTAGCCGGTGGATGCTTGAGAAATGCTGTATAGAGGAACAGGGCCACACTAAAGTGAGGATCTATAAGACTTGCGTAAGACAAACCATGACATACGGCATTGAAACAAGGGATGACACCACCGGAACAAAAACTTCAAGTATAATCAAATAAAAGTTAGCCTGTGGTTCAGGTAGTTAGATATCTGACTGCCGAGTCAAAGGTTCCGGGTTTCGTTTCCCAGTGGAGACACAATCTTTACATGTGTTTTCAGCCAACCAGTCGCTTCTTAAACTCTTTTATTGACACAGCAGCCCGAGAGTGAAACTTTTTAAAATTCAAATGAATATTTATATTTTCTTGAGTAGATTGCAGTCCCCCCTCCCCCCCCCCCCCCCGCAACGCTACATAGTGCACTTCTTCGGAAGAGAGTAAAGGGCTCAAATTCTACGGCAGTGACTCCATGTTTAAAAAAACAGGATCTGTGAGACAACAAACAAAATCAAAGACTTAGGCTCGAATTATAGATTCGTTCTCCAGATTGAGACTGGTTTTGGGAACACATTCTCAACCAAAATGGTATTAAAGAAACAAAAGTCACTCAGCTTGATCTCAAGACCGGTCTCGAAATGTATAGAAGAGTTGAGATTGCTTCGAGACAGCTAATCCCGCTGTTGTTGAGCACGGTCTCAATGAGAGTGGAGACAGCGCTATACACGAAAAAGAGATGTATATATGTACACACGGACGAATTTTGCATTAATTACTATTTCGTTAGCATTTAAATTGTTAGCGGTACTAAAATGGATCGAGAATTAATATTTAGAACCTTCCGGCAGTAATTTAAATACAATCATTCATTAACTAATTACGTGAATTAAATTTTGTAAGATTTCATAAAATTTCCGGTACATCCAGTAAATATCATGTTGTTATTCTATGCATGTTGTATTATATTTTGAAATGACTGCCTTTCCTGGGTCTATTGACTGTAGGTACACACATTCCCATAATATGCTATATGACAGATAAACGAAGAAGAATTTCTTTTCCTCTTTCGAATAAAATGGTCGATATTTTCACTATTTAATCAAGTATCATAATATTATGACGCATAAATTTCTCTGCACTTTCGAAGATTACCAAGACAAGAGATTGTCAAAATATCTATTCCAACTCATTGCTACCAACATAACAATGCAGAAATTATTACCATTAACGAGAAATAGTACTTATTTATAGAGCTGCATCAACATTTTTTTCGAGTACGCTTTCTCGAATGAGACGGCGTACGTAATTTACTTTTAATACGGATTTTCGAGCATGATCTCAAGATGGTCTTGAGATGACACATTTGGAGAACGGTCTTGAGAATTATTCTATAATTTGGGCCATATAATTATAAAAAAAAATTATATATAATTTTACATTCTATTTAATTAAGTTCACAAATGCGACTCCCGGTATCGCTCAATGCCGAGCATCGTCAGATTTGTCCCAATCAAAATTAGAATGTAAAATTATGAATTTATACAATGAAATTAGATGGGTGGTGGCAAAGTGGTTAGCGCGCTGGGTTAATAATCCAGTGGTCGCAAGTTCGAATCCTGCCACGACTGATTTCGTTCACCTATAGTACAAGCATTTGCTTAATTTAGGGAATGTATGAGGATGTATATCTACTTGTTCCAAGGACATATTCTTTTTAGAAAAAAAAATGAGCCAAACATTGAAAAAAAAAATAAACATTAAAGACAACACAACTTAGAGAAGAGAGTAGAGGAAGGGCAATAGATCTTAAGAGGGTGACTGCTGCCAACGTACCTATTTTTTCAATTAGAATTTGCATCATTACTACAAAACCAATCATTTTGAAAAAAAATAACCTAGTTAGTTTGGATATTAATAAAGAAAAATATACCTTCACTTTTTAATTATGTTCTGTATATATTCTTGTAGGAAAATAATAAGCATACCCCGATTTTTAACATTTATCTTGAATTACTAAAAAACTATAAGGTATAGAGCAATATATTTTTTTTATAAATTAAAGAAGATCAAAATATCTGGAAAAATACGATGTAACATTGCATTAATGCATCAGATTAAGTTAATAAACCTAAAAAACTTTTATTTCGCAATGGCGCTGAATGGAAAATAAATGTTTTTTAGGTTTATTTACTAAACCTGAAGCATTAATGCAACGTCACATATTTTTCTAGATATTTTGTCTTCTTTAATTTAAAAAAAAATATGATGAACTACGCCTTATATTTTATTAAAAATATAAGATAAAAGTTGAAAATCGGGGTATGCCATTATTTTTCTACAAGAATTTATACAGATCATTAAAGTAAAGATATATTTTTCTTTATTAATACCCAAACCATGAGTCCATCTAACAGCACTATCACAATTGATAATAAAATAATTGAGGCTGTTGAAGAATACGTATACCTTGGACATAAGATAAAATTAGGAAAGGATAACCAGACAGCAGAAATACCCAGAAGGATCGGACTAGGTTGGGCAGCCTTTGGGAAACTTTAACATGTCCTAAAAAACAGAGATATTCCCACATGTCTGAAAAGAAAAGTGTTTGAAACATGTATCCTGTCTGTGCTTACGTATGGACTAGAAACTATCATGCTAACTGCGAGGACCATACATAAGCTAAAATGCACTCAGAGATCCATGGAAAGGCAAATGATAGGCGTAAGTCTAAGAGATAGAATTAGAAATGAAGAAATCAGACGCCAGACAAAAGTTGTTGATGTCATGGATCGAGTTGCAAAACTTAAATGGCAATGGGCAGGTCATGTTGCCAGACAGGGTACGGACAGATGGGCACCCAGAATACTAAATTGGAGACCATGGAATATGAAAAGGGGAATAGGCCGGCCCCAGAAAAGGTGGGCCGATGATATTGTCCCTGTCGCTGGAAACAGATAGGTTCAAAAAGCCCAAAAAAAAGACGAGTGGAAGTTTTTAGAAGAGGCCTACATCCAGCAGTGGAGAGATGGCTGAAGAAGAAGAAGAAGAAGAAGAAGAATACCCAAACTATCTAAATTATTTTTTTTAAAACGATTTGATAAGAAATAATGATGGTATATCAAATTGAAAAATAGGTACGTTGGCAGCAGTCCCCCCCTTAAAGGTCGCAGTGTGGAAGTACTCCAACTATAATATATATGTAATGACATACCCCGTATGCTTTTTGTTCTTGTCCGAGATCCCCCTGATCCAAATCATATTGGAAATGATAATCGTCCGTTGGCTGGTCGTCATTTTCGTATTTGATGTTGCATTTGACAAACGTGTTGCGTTCCTTTGCGTCTGTTGTGGTTACGACGCAGGATTTGAACGGCGTGGACACAACGTTGACGCAACTGTCCTCCGTTGAACCGGCGACACAAGTGGATACATCAATACAAACTGTACGGGAATGACTCAGCTCTTGAACATTCAATTTTTCACGTTCGCTTTTGATGTATTCCAAATTGTCCTGTAATACATTAAACTATATATTAATATGTGAAGGGAAAACATTGAGCCCATTTTTAAGCAAGACGTGCCCACGGAGGTGTATTAGATTTAGCAAATTTAAAGTTTAGACATAGAATTTATACATACGTGTTGGGTACAAATACAGTTAAATAGAAAAATATTTCGAATATTTATAAGGATACGCATATTTATAAGGACTGCTGCTTTCATTGTTTACAAATAAACTAATTTCTCAATAGATGGCGTTACAAAAAGGTTTCTTCGTTACTTCATAGATGGCAATAGTATAGATCCTTATTTTCAGGTGAATTGTTGCACATTATTCAAATATATAGAACTTTAAAAAATTACATTGATAAGGGAACTCGATAAAAAGGCATAATTGGTGAATGTTGCGCAAGCGCATAAAGTGATCACGTAAACCAGCCGATTACAGGTAGTAAGCCCTGCAGGTGCCTTGAGTTCCTGATTCTTCTATTTTATCCCAACTTCGTCTCTGTTGAGATGTTAAAAAGTTTGTCAATAAAAAAAATACATATATTTCACGTCAAACCATAGATTGTTTACCTTCATACTTCCAATGTCAAACAAAGTTGTTTAGTATAATAGATAAAGATTCAAATAAATAACACGTTTAAGAAAAATACATATTATAGTGAATATGATGAATGCAACATTGTGTATTTTATCATAAATCAGCAGGGCAAGTCCGGTCAAACGGCGGAGTCAAAACCCTTGCAGC
The DNA here is from genome assembly GCA_963576475.1 of Molanna angustata. Classification (NCBI taxonomy): domain Eukaryota; kingdom Metazoa; phylum Arthropoda; class Insecta; order Trichoptera; family Molannidae; genus Molanna; species Molanna angustata. Next base: position 2,121,993 of record OY754983.1, on the reverse strand, counting down.
GGATAGTATTAACTTTGTTATTTTGTATTGTAAAAATAGGTTATTGTGATTTTGTATTATAATAAAAAAACTTTAATTCTTTGATATAAAGTCGACAGCTATGAAATAGTGCAAAACCATTTGAATGGTGTGCCGGCATTACAGGTTCGATTCCCCCCAGAGAATAAATTGATTAAAATTCATTTTCAAGAAGATATTGCTTCTCTGGACTGTAAACATTGGTTAATTGGAAGAAATTGTCATATGGTGCAAGGAGATTTTTATAAAATAAACAGTTTTTAATTAATTTTTTTGATAAAATTTATATATCAATGGAGGAAAAGTAGGAATATAATATATATTTATAAGAAAATCGGAAAAATAGGAGCCTACAGGGCCTACGACCTATCTTCTGCCAGGTGGTAACTTTATTACTTTAAGGTCGAATGGGCACTCAAATAATTATTGTACTGTCTACAGCTTGACAGATCCAGATAAAAATAATTATAGTACTGTCTACAGCTTGATAGTTCCAGATAAAAATAATTATAGTACTGTCTACTGCTTGATAGTTCCAGTTGAAAATAATTATTGTACTGTCTAAAGCTTGATAGTTCCAGATAAAAATAATTATAGTACTGTCTACAGCTTGATAGTTCCAGATGAAAATAATTATAGTACTGTCTACAGCTTGACAGATCCAAATAAAAATAATTATAGTACTGTCTACAGCTTGATAGTTCCAGATAAAAATAATTATAGTACTGTCTACAGCTTGACAGATCCAGATAAAAATAATTATAGTACTGTCTACAGCTTGATAGTTCCAGATAAAAATAATTATAGTACTGTCTACTGCTTGATAGTTCCAGTTGAAAATAATTATTGTACTGTCTAAAGCTTGATAGTTCCAGATAAAAATAATTATAGTACTGTCTACTGCTTGATAGTTCCAGTTGAAAATAATTATTGTACTGTCTAAAGCTTGACAGTTCCAGATAAAAATAATTATAGTACTGTCTACAGCTTGATAGTTCCAGATGAAAATAATTATAGTACTGTCTACAGCTTGACAGATCCAGATAAAAATAATTATAGTACTGTCTACAGCTTGATAGTTCCAGATAAAAATAATTATAGTACTGTCTACTGCTTGATAGTTCCAGTTGAAAATAATTATTGTACTGTCTAAAGCTTGACAGTTCCAGATAAAAATAATTATAGTACTGTCTACAGCTTGATAGTTCCAGATGAAAATAATTATAGTACTGTCTACAGCTTGACAGATCCAGATAAAAATAATTATAGTACTGTCTACAGCTTGATAGTTCCAGATAAAAATAATTATAGTACTGTCTACTGCTTGATAGTTCCAGTTGAAAATAATTATTGTACTGTCTAAAGCTTGACAGTTCCAGATAAAAATAATTATAGTACTGTCTACAGCTTGATAGTTCCAGATGAAAATAATTATAGTACTGTCTACAGCTTGATAGTTTCAGATAAAAATAATTATAGTACTGTCTACTGCTTGATAGTTCCAGTTGAAAATAATTATTGTACTGTCTACAGCTTGACAGTTCCAGATAAAAATAATTATAGTACTGTCTACAGCTTGATAGTTCCAGATGAAAATAATTATAGTAGGTTCTGTCTACAGCTTGACAGTTCCAGATGAAAATAATTATAGTACTGTCTACAGCTTGACAGTTTCAGATGAAAATAATTATAGTACTATCTACAGCTTGACAGTTCCAGATGAAAATAATTATAGTACTGTCTACAGCTTGACAGTTCCAGATGAAAATTATGGTACAGTCTACAGCTTGACAGTTCCAGATGAAAATAACTATAGTACTGTCCACAGCTTGACAGTTCCAGATGAAAATAATTATAGTAGTGTCTACAGCTTGACAGTTTCAGATGAAAATAATTATAGTACTATCTACAGCTTGACAGTTCCAGATGAAAATAATTATAGTACTGTCTACAGCTTGGCAGTTCCAGATGAAAATAATTATAGTACTGTCTACAAATTGACAGTTCCAGATGAAAAATGATTCCCTGATTGAAAGTACAACTGAAATTTGTGGGATTCCCACGCTATCCGTTGGATTTGATAGATGTAAAACTATAATTTAGCAAAAATATTGTTTAGTGTGATGTTGAACACTCATTATTTTAGATTTTTAAATTTGTGTCTTGATCTATAAAAAAAGGTATAATTCATATTGTCGCTTACATCGTTCCTGTTTCGAACTAGTCGAGTCATTCAAATGTATGACAGAACGAACCCCACCACTTCTACTGCAGTACGAGAAGTAGGGTACAGCTTGTTAAAAATTATCAGTGCCTGTGTGGCCTAAAGCACTTGTGCAACAAATTCAGCAGTTATGCATTTTTATTGAGTTCCCTTATTAATACAATTTTTTCACCATGAACGACCATGTGAACGATATTCTGAAAGGTGGAAATGTTAAAAGGGTGAACAATAGACGAATATGTATAAGAGGATGTACAAATGAATGTTGATGAGGCGATGAATGTGTGTCAAGATAGAAAAATGTGGTGTTGGGTTTCTCTGGAAATGTTAAAAGGGTGAACAACAGACGAATATGTGTAAGACGATGTACAAATGAATGTTGATAAGGCAATGAATGTGTGTCAAGATAGAAAAATGTGGTGTTGGATTCTCTCTGCCTGCTCCCTGAGGGACATGGCGTGATGGTGTGTATGTATGCATATTGTATTTGTGAAATATATTAAAAATACACACCATTTTGCCTGAATCATTGGTGCAGTATTCTCTCAATATGACGTCTGCTCTTATACAGAGATCTCGGAACAAGGATAGTCTCTTCATGATGTGGGCGCATCTGTAGCACAGCCAACTTATACCCGGATCATCAGTTAACTGTGGGAATAAAACATAATATATACTCAGATATGTGGACAAATGCACTTAACGATAATGAATTATCTCATACGACCAGTTTTGAAGAAACTGCTAAATCTTCAGAACGGATAACATCATATTATACAGCATTAGAACAATGGATGTAAACAATTTCTGTTAGCAAATTTTGATGCAAATCAAAAAATAGTTGGAGAGAGGGGATGTCAGTATTTTAGACTTCCTTAAACGAGATTTACATGTACACAAAATAGTTTATACCATAAAGGTCTCAAAATGTATAATACTTTACCACCAAACATAAAAGAAACCACAAGTCTTGTCGTAGGCTTCGTAGGCTAGGTGCTGAATAACAGAAAACTATTCCATCGACATAGCTGCGCGCACATACGCCAAACGAAATGTGCCCATCCACAAACCTCCCATGCAGCTCACCTTCATTCGTGTCTGTCGACTCTGCCATTGAAGACGCTAGTAAAACGAATCTCTCCGCATCGCCGTCATTTGAGATATTCCGATAATGAATTAACTGAATCTATATATTTAAAAGTCGTGTTATAAGTATTGTAATGTATACCAGAAAACCAAGAAGAATAAACTGTAAGTAAGAAACTAAACTCATTTGAATTTACTTAAAGACCATCCCCATACATAATTGAAAACTATTAATGTTCTCCATAGTTTTATAGTCATGATGTTTTTTTATAATTTAATGGCATACATATATACTCTTACCATAACTATTTGTATCAAAAAGTTTCTTTTAATATTTCTTGTTCAAACTAGATGTATTTTTTTTTCTTTAAAAAAAAATGAAAATTTCCTTGTTAAACAAGTACATCTACATCTTCCTACGTTCCCTAAAATAAGCATAAATGCTTGTGCTATAGGTGAACGAAATCGGTCGAGGCAGGATTCGAACTCGCGATCACTGGATTATATATATATTATTTTTACATCTACATAAATTTTACTACTTCATAGATGTCTCTAAATAATCTGAATTAATTCAATATTAATGATATTGTTGGTTGAAATATAATGGGCCAGAAGTATCTATTGTTAAACGAAAAACTTTCCAAGGGCAAGTTAACAAAAAGGAAATAACTTATACAAGTGAATATTGAATGATGGATATTCTGATATTGACATTTTTAACATATAGAAACAAATATGTAAATATTGAAACAGCATAAGTAAGAGGATTCATCTCACTCACAGGAGTAGTTAAGTATGTTATACGATGTTAATAAATAAACAGATACAGTGTTTTTCCGTGGTGTATAGTTTGAGGTTAATAGCTTGAAGGACACTTTGTACAAAAAATTCAAATTTGCGCTCTGCTCACGTGATCTTTCAAGTTATTTGACAAAAACAATACAGAACCATCAACTTTAAATTAAGAGACAATTGTCATTTATCAATATACTAAATATTTTCACTCTCTTTCAATGAAATATTACTAGTTGCCATTATATGTATAGTTAATACTATAATAATTTAAGGTTAGTAATTATGTACGGTGGCAGCACCATGAATAATGTTTTAGACAGGCATCTTTTTCTGGCCCAGTCGGCCCAACCAATAGGTCAATAAAATATATCTACCAATACAAAATGTTTTGATTCTAACCGTAGCGATATAATGAGTGCTATTCTGAACTTCTGAACGATTGTATTGAAATGAATCCAATTACAATAGCTGTAATTGTTTGCCAAATCAATTGTCATCCAATAGTACACATTTTGGTTATTCTGAACATCCTACTGTACAGATTATTCTGTTATAACTCAATACCCGTTTTATTAACTGAAATTGATTGTATTTTGCTTTAAACATAAAAATCAATAAAAACATTATATATATGGATATGATAAGGTTTTATGAACAACATAAGTACGCATATTTAAAAGGAAAAATGTACGGGTAGTTACTTAGGCTATAAATATGTATATAGGTATATACCTACATAAATCTTCTCTTGTAAATTTAGGTTAATAATATACATATTTTGTTTCAACACATAAATCCTCAGGGGAATGTTCTATCACCACTGTTATTCTCAATTTTTATTAACATTATACCTAATATTCTAAATTGCTCATCAATTTTATGTCGAAGATCTTCAATTGTTTTTGCATTGTGATTTAAATAACATAAACTCAACTCTTAACTGTTTGAATCACAATTTTAGCCAAATTCTTACATGGACAACAGCTAATGGCATTATCATCAATCCTTTTAAGTCAAAAGCAATCATAATAGGCAGCACCAAACTTGCTAAATTATCAAAAACTGATTGGCAATCCTTAATCCCTTTATCTATCAATAATACCTTTATACCTTTTTGTAAGAAAGTAAAAGACCTGGGGATAATAATAGACCTAAACCTATCTTGGCGGGAACAGGTTGCTGAAGTGAGCAGGAAATTTCATTATAAAAAAAAATAAACACTTCCTTGCACCCTGCGCAAGTGGCGAGTTTAGTGTTTCCAGCCCAGAGAAGCAATATTTGCGTGAGAAATTAATTTAAATCAATTTCTCCTCTGCTGGGAATCGAACCCAGGACGCCCGCACAGAAACCGAACGGCTTACCACTGTGCCACGGCGGTCATTATACCCTTCACTCATTAAAAAGATTGCAAAACTTCTTAACTTTTATCCGTCAAAATGTCTTTATGCCAATCAATATTACTCCTTTTCTTTGATTACGCTGATGTATGTTATTTAGACGCGAATCAGGAACTCTTAGATAAATTGGAGCGATCACAAAAAACATGCGTTCGATAAATTTTTAAATTGAAATAATTTTACCACACATTGGAATACCAAACACTTTTAAGGTGGTTGCCAATAAGGCAGCATAGGAACCTACAAACCCTCACACTTCTATAAATAACCTATAAACACACTTCTATAAACAACCCCAATGCTCCAGTTTACCTACGAAATCAATTTCACTTCCTCTCAGAACACGGGATTCCTCTTGGTTCAAATACTGAAAGAACACTCAGTATCTCAGTACACAATACTTGCTTTTTCACCATATCTTTCTCCGTACAAGCAGCCCGACTTTGGAATCACATCCCATCGCAACTTTGAGTTTCATTAACCCTTCCCCCTTTCAAAAGAAATCTGAGGAATCATTTCCTTACACATAACACTTCAATTTGTCTCCTTATCCTATCATTGTACTTTTTTCTCCACTATCCTCCGTTTTTTTTAATGTTTCATTATATATTTTATTCATAAAAATTGGCACGAGTCATCAAAACAATTTGCTTCACCAGATAAGTGTTGTTGGTTGGAAGATATTGTCATATAGCAATAAATCCATAATTGTGCTCAAAATGTTTTAAATAAATCTTTCTTGTATTTGAATCATCAAATATTGAGTATGAATATCCAATACTAATACGTATAAAAAAATGCAAAATGTCGGCGCCACAAAATGTGATGAATGTACATGCATCCCAAAAACAAAAATTTAGGTATTTTATCTTTAAATCATTGGAAATATTCCGTCAGTTTCCTCTAAATATTCAATTAAAGTCAAAGCTGCATATTCTTGTGCCATTTTCTTTGAAAATCTAAATATTTAATAAAAAAAAATAAACTGTAATATAAACAACAGCCTTGACCACTTGTTATGATTTCAATTACCTTAATAGACCAATCCAATGATGTAGAGAAATGTAACACTGAGCTACGCCGCGCGATTGAGTCAACTCAGTTCACTGCGCCGGGTGTGTTAACACACTTCTTCAAAATGCGTTGGCGCACAGCGCAGTAAGCTCGACCGAGGGAATTTGAAAGGTGTTGAGTTGCTCGCTTTTAAACAGACTTATTCTTGAGTTTTTTTTTTAATTAAAGAAGGAACGAAGAGTAGAATCATAAAAGTAGTGATATTGAGTGATAAGTGAGTACAAGAAATATACAATATACAACAAAAAAACCAACCTTACTTATATACAATACCTACATATTTTAATTATTTTTTCTCCCTTCAGCAATTGCTTAATATTTTACCAAAACAAATTGTACCTACTAAAAAGAGCCTTAAAAAGGTTTATAACATAATTTGTAATTTAATTTATCTTCATTAATATCATTATAAAATGTTATTTCTATTACTTAATAAAAAAAAATATTTTTCTTTTATTATAAGCTCAATGAACCGGCGGGGCGTAGTGAGCTACTAGAGTCACTGAGTTGTTTGGAAATGTGTTGTATGATTGTGTCACTGACTCTCTGAGTGAATTCAGCGAGCCAACGAAGTTCGCGCGCATACCATTTAGTCGCGTCATGGCTCAATTTTGAGTTAACACAGTGAGTCGGCGCAGTGAACTGTGTCTGAGTTACTATTTTGTTGAATTACCCATGTCTACAATGAGGTGTTCAGAATAACCACCATTCCATAATGACGATTGCCGCCATTTTGTATTGTGAATCATGTCATAAGTCAATCGGTATTTGTTTGTTTCAGAATTACCACCATTGAATATAGTTGCAATTGGGATTCAAAAACGTGCAACTCAATTAGTGGCCATGACTAAATATATGCCACAGTAAGAGTTAAATCTCTACTTAACGGGGTGCATTACGATAAACACCATAATACATAGACGCATGGTGCACATTTCAGCCTAATAAATTGTATGGGATCAATTCTATGCATTACACATCTTCGATTCAAGCACATAAACACTCAAATAGATGTTCTTAATATAAATACAATAGTTTAGAAAGTTCTACGTTAATTTATAAAACAAAAACGAAGATTTTAATCGCTTTAGCAAATGCATCTGTCTGCAAAAAGGAGTCAGTGAAGATTAAGAGAAACAATAAATTATCTAGCGTTATATTTTACATTCATGAAATTATCAAAAATCTTACCTTTGAATCTGTCATAAACTCCAGCCAACTATGAAATTGTGGTTTGAGCGACGAAATTAAACCTTCATCGCTCGACAAACAACATCTGCATAATTTTAGAGACATTCTACGTTATATTGCGCAACATGAAAATAAAGTTTTGTCTTATAAAAATATTCTTAATTATTTAGGCATAACAACATCGATCTTACGTCCACCATCTATTATAAACGGCTGCAGCCATAGAAAATGGCGGCATAGCCATAGAACACAAATACATACATAGCTGTCAAATTGAATCATAGATTTTTATTATAATATACCTAGATGTAGTACTCTGTGCAAAAAGTGAGTCATGGAATATCGCGAGTTTGACGTTTTGGTTGGCAACATATTTCAGTTTTCCTTACATTTCAACAGATCCTAGATAAATGATCTCTAAATTATTAATAATGAAAATGTTTTTAGACATGATGAGACCTCTCGTCTACCACGAGGAAACATCAAGCCAAGGTGTGGGGAAGAAAAGGAGACAAATGATGGTGACACTATGAAATTGTAGTAGTACGGCGCATTTATTCATAAAATCATTATAGTTGGTCCATGCCAATAAAAAAATAATAAAAAAAAACAACAGACAACAAATAAAAACACGTGGCATCTACCGAAACGAACTGTCAAACACACGCGAACACATGAAAAGACGCCGACCAGAATATACCGCCCCAGGGTACAGCGACATCCTTCCTCCAGGCATGTCACTGTCTTCCACGTGGTGACTGTAGTTCGGTGGGGCCCAGCCTCTGCGTCAGGCTGGCAGGTCTTTCTCGTGTCCGGCGTGGTTTCTTCTTCTCCTCCTCCAGACCGTCACCCATGGCTGGCTCTGTGCCCCACGGCACGCTATGACGGCGCATCTCGACAGAGGTGGCATACCAGTTGGGGCCTCACCGGAGGCGAACCGACGCTCCAGATGACACGGATTGCCCTTCGTGGTCCAATCTGCGAGCCGCCGCGTTCCCTACGCGGTGGCCCCACACTGCGCTCTGCCTCCAACCTCCTGTCCTGTTGATGCCCTCATCTTGGTTCTGGGGCACCATCAGCGTCCATGCGCGTGACGTGTCCTGTCACGCAGACCTCCTGCTTCGTCGAAAAATATGGCCGCCATCGGGACGCGCGTGTCGACCGATGACGGCGTCACACCAAACCGTCCGTCCTTCACCAGCGTCGAATGCCAAGAGAGCGCGTCACTGACGCGTTGGCTATAAGCTTCCTCGTCGTTCTCTCACGCCGTCAGGGGCGCTAGTAGTCTTCCGCCAAAATGTTGCCTCGGAAAAAATTAAAAATTATTGTTTTTCGACAACACTGTTTTTCGGCTATAACAGACAAATAAATCTGAAAACAATTGACATTAGTCGTTATTTTCTATAGAAAAACGATGTGGTCTGGAACCAAAACATCAAAAATCCCCCCCTGAAAAATGACTCACATTCGATTCATACAAAATTTGCTAACTACGACATCTAGTGAAAAATACGAAAACCTGTGAAGTTAATATAAGTAGATTATGAAATACTTACTATAATCATTTTTATTGATTGAAAATGCACAAATATGTTTTGATTTTTTTTAGGTTTCTATTTAAGATGATGGGCATGGGCTGAAAAGTTTTGGGTGCTAGGCAATGACTTATTATAATACATAGACACTGATATACATAAACATAGGTATTATGATCGAAATATTACCATGGGTTATGGTAGCAAAGAAACCAAACATCTATTATTTTTTTCAACAAAATATCCTAATACTAGGGAAACTTTCTCATGTTTTTTTTAACATGTCCACGTAGGGGACACCAGCTATTGGGATTTGAGTCATTTTACTCTTCCGAAGAAGCGCACTACGTAGCGTTGGGAGGGGTTTGCAATCTAGAAAAGAGTTTATTAATTCGGATTTTAAGAAGACCCGGGTTGTACGAAGGTGGAAACACAGAATTTGAAAGAACGTTCCACAGTCATGTAATGGTTTTATCATATTAACGGGTCTTCGGGCCCTTAATGTGTTTAAGCAATGCTTATATTTTGTAATTTCTAATAATTTTATATTCATTTCAGATTCACACGTGTATTTCATGCATTTGATTATTCTTTTCAGCACTGTTTTTTTCTGTTCCACGTGTATTTCATGTATGTAATATTTTTTTTCAGCGGCCGTCACCACTGGTTTTCTTAATTTTAACTGGTTTTAACTGGTTTTCTTAGTTTTTTTTTCTTATTAATTTTACAGCAATTTTTATTAACCGGTAATAGTTACTAGTACGCCTGTATATCTTTCCATTTAAGCATTGTTCTATTTTATACTCATCCATCTATCTATACCATCTTGTTTTTTTGTAAAAATACAATTAATACAGGTCTCACATTTTAATAATTTCACTAACTTTCGAGAAACCCACCCAGAAATATATCCCACAACCTGGTTTATACATTCAGTTAAGTTTTCTCTATCGAGTGAAGAAGTGAGTATTTTGATGTTTTCCGCAACAATTACCTCGCATTCTTCAGTGTCACTATCTTCGCTTATTGTAGTTGATTCTTCAATATAAATAAGTCTATCTGTAGTTGTATTTATGTTCTCCAAAGCCGACGAACAAGTTAAAATTGGTACATTTTCCAAAGGCAAGCAATTACCTAAAAATGAAGATCTTAAATCCAAATGATTCATTTTTTTTAATCCCTTTAAATTGGACTGCATTTGGGTTATTGTTGTAACCTCCATTTCGTCTTATTGTTCCAAATAAGATTTCTATATGGTCATGTGAGAGTCTGTATGTAGCCACATATTCCCAACGTTAAAAATTGGCTGCACAGCCGTCAAAAGTAATAGCAACTATATCGACTCCAACGCTATAGCACTCCCTAAGACATGTTGTTAACAAACATGCTCGTGTTTCAGCTACTAAAAAATAAGCTACTGAGATTTTCCAGGTCTCGTTTAAACAAATCACGAGAAATACATAAGTCTGGGTAGCTATTTCACTAGATTTCGAGGATCCAGCACCAAAATCAACAATACCGACAGTCTTCTTTCCCGTCCAAATGGTTTGGTGACGTAAGGCCATCTCGTCTGCGACAAGAGCGCACAGTTATCATTAAATTTTCCGGTTGCTTCGTATTTGCTTTTGTTAGATATGGTTAGGTACCTATTGATAACTATACAATTGTATTTAACTCTATGGTTTGTTTATTGTAATCTATGTTAGTTGTACCTTTTTTGTTTTTTCTTTAAAAAATATTACATGATGATTATAAAGTGTTTTTATATATTATCAATTCATCTATAATAATCCCAACAGTGGTTATGGGCCCAGGAATGCTCTCAGATGTATAATAGTGCTATGGAGATAGGTGGGGTGAAGGGTGTTAATTAGTTCGTAAAGGAATGGGTAAATAATTATATTCGTTACCACGATGTGCGCGGCGGGTGCGTGCGACTCTTGACCGGACAAGTCTGACTCTGGCTCAGGCTGACTGGAAGACGGCTGGAACTGGCGATGATGTCATCGTTCCTCCGACTGCCTGAAGGTTCCGTGATGTACTTATGTCGGTCTTGTTACTACCAGAGATGCGGGGAATCCCGTAGAAATCTTTGGTGTCGCCAAAAGATGTGGTGACGCGATATAAGTAACAATATATGTATGTCCCCACATCACTCCCCTCCCAGTGACGAAGTCGCGATGTAAGAAAAATGTCTTTCGCATAAAGTTCACAAAACTGTCTTAAAAAGTTATATTGTTCACAAACACATAAATGTAAGTACACATAGTTCACAAATATTACAATTGTCTGTAATGTTAAAAAAAAAACAAATGTTTGTAATAATTTAGCCTAATACGGCTCTGTATAGTTAAACATCTCAAGTGCGATGATATAATATGGCATATTGTGTTGATGTTTTGCGTTATAGGTATAAGTCACTGGGTCGAACATAAAAAATGAGTTCTAAGGACGTCATGTAAACTTGAAAAGTCATAAAAAATTCACCATGTATTAGGTTTTTAATCATAAATTTACACAATGGGGTATTGTCCTGATGACTTCATATACGTACTACCATTAGGAAACAGATGATTTTTATATGAAATATGAAATCACTCGGCTGGCTTGTGAAAATATGCTGTGTATAATAAACCCAGTTGTTTTCTTTTATGAAAATAAGCACGTATATAGTGAATGCCTATGTGCTTGTTGCTAACTGAATGATTTTATGTTACCAGTGTCACTCGCGGAAACGGTCTGGAAAATGGACTCTTCTTCCGGAACGAGTGGTGAGTTGAGGTTCTGGTGGTGGTAACATGGTTTCTGGGTCTGGAGATATGTTTGGAGCGATTGGCGGCATATTTGTTGACTCGACAGGTGGGACTTCAACTGCTAAGTAGGCTGGTTTTACCCGGTTAATGGATACCGTTATTTCTTTGCCACGGATATCCAGTGTGATGGTCTTTTCTCTACGTTTTACCACCCTGAATGGTCCTTCATAAGGTGGTTGTAGGATGGCTCTGACCATGTCGTTACGAAGGAAAACATGTGTTGCTGTCTTCAAGTCTTTGAAAATGAATGTTTTCCGTTCGCTATGATGCTTGGCGTCTACCGGTCGGAGGTTTTGAAAACTTTCACGGAGTGTTTTCGCGAAGTTGGTCATATAAGCATTCCGTGACTGCGACTGTTCAGTCAGAAATTCTCCGGGTAGACGTAATGGTTCGCCATATACCAGTTCAGCTGAGGTGGTCTTAAGATCTTCACGCCATGCAGCTCTAAGTCCCATGAGGACTGTGGGCAATGATTCCGTCCATCGATCAGTAGGATGGCAACGGATGGCTGCTTTAAGTTGTCGATGCAGGCGTTCGACCATACCATTGGCTTCAGGATGGTATGCTGTTGTTCTGAGATGTTTTGTACCTGTCAAACTATTCAGTTGTTTGAACAGCTGTGACTCAAACTGTCGACCTTGGTCGGTCGTAATTCTCAGAGGTGTCCCGAAACGCGAAATCCATCCTGAGTAGAATGTGCGTGCCACTGTCTCTGCTTCCTGGTCTCGCATAGGGAAAGCTTCTGGCCATCTGGTGAATCGATCGACACAGGTGAGGCAATATTTGTATCCTTCTGAAGATGGCAGGATAACAATATCAATATGTACGTGCTCGAAACGTGCTGTGGGAGGAGCAAAAGTACCACAGGGTGCTGTCACATGGCGAGTGACCTTGTTTCGTTGGCACTGTGTGCATTCTTTTGCCCATTTTCTGCAGTCTGAGTTGATTGATGGCCATACAAATCTTTCAGTCATTAGTTTTGTCGTTGCTTTGATGCCAGGATGAGCTAACCCATGAATCGAATTGAAAATGGAAGTTCTGAACTTTTTTGTAATGAACGGTCTCAGTTTTGCTGATGAAGTATCGCAGAAAATGCTTACATTTGTGCCAGGAATCGGTACTTGACGAAGTTTGAGTGCCGTTCCTTCTTGTAGGTACATTTTGATATCTTCATCTTGTGCTTGGTCTGATGCAAGCGCTTCGAAATCCATGGGGCGTTCTAATGACTCTACGCGAGAGAGAGTATCGGCTACGACATTTTCTTTTCCGGAAATGTGGCGTATATCTGTTGAAAATTGTGAGATATAGTCTAGATGTCGAAACTGTCGAGGTGAGCATTTGTCGGACTTTTGCTTAAAAGCAAATGTGATAGGTTTGTGGTCTGTGAGGATGGTGAACGTTCGTGCTTCTACCATATGTCTGAAATGCTTAATAGCCAAATAGATTGCCAATAACTCTCTATCGTAAGCACCATATTTTGTTTCTGCCGGGCTCAGTTTTTTTGAAAAGAACGCAAGTGGTTCCCATACTTCATCAACCTTTTGTTGTAGAGCAGCACCTACTGCAGTATCGGACGCGTCAGTGACTATGGCAAGATGTGCGTCATTCTTCGGGTGTGCTAGCAAGGTTGCATCGCAGAGGGATTTCTTACATTCTTCGAAGGCTTCGATGGTGTCGGCCGTCCATGGGACCGGTTGTTTTCCTTTTGCATTGTTCTGTAGGAAAGCGTTGAGTGGTGCCTGCTTTGTTGCTGCGTTGGGAATAAATCGACGATAGAAGTTGATTGCTCCTAAGAACCGTCGCAATTCTTTAATTGTGCCGGGTCGCTTGAAGTTTGAAATTGCTTCTACCTTGTCTGGCAATGGACGTGTTCCATTGCTGGAGACGAGATAACCGAGAAATTTCACCTCAGTTGCTCCAAAATTGCATTTGGCCGCGTTGATGATGACGCCATATTGTTGCAAGCGCGTGAAAAGGATCTCAAGATGTTTGAGATGTTCTTCTTCTGTGCTGGATGCAATGAGTATGTCATCAATGTAGGCGTATGCAAAGTCGAGACCCTGGAGTACTTCATGGACGAAACGCTGGAAACTTTGAGCCGCGTTGCACAACCCGAAGGACATGTATGGAAATTCGAACAACCCAAAAGGAGTTGTGATTGCAGTTTTCTCTATGTCTTCAGGAGCCACCGGTATCTGATTGTAGGCACGTACAAGGTCAATTTTGCTGAATATTTTTGAGCCACTCAATGATTGAGCGAAATCCTCAATGTGCTGCACCGGATACCGATCTGGGATTGTCCTGGCATTCAGGCTACGATAATCCCCGCATAACTATTAAATCAACAAACAGAGATAGTGGATTTTGTAGTGTGCTGTGACTTTTGACATTTGAGGTTAAATAAAAGGAAAATAAAACCACATGAAGATTTATCATTAAAATCTTAGTTTTGTTGCTTGCATTTTGAAGCAATTAACTTATGTGACTTTTAATTGAGACAATGAGTTTTAAAAACACAGAAAGTGTAGAAAATAAAGGCAATAACACAGTACAAATTCTCAACAACGCAATGTCAAATTCAAATTCACTACCGACAATACGAAAATTATCTGGACGAGAAAATTATTCCACATGGCAGTTTGGAATGCAGATGTTTTTATTGGCAGACGATCTTTGGGATGCTGTGAATGGTGAAGAAATACCAGACAAACGGATTGACAATAAAGCTAAAGGAAAAATTGTATTAATGGTAGAAGAAAAGTTGTGGCCAAGTATTCAAAAATGCTCAACCGCGAGAGAAGTATGGAAACAACTTGAAAAAGACTATGCTGGTGATGGTTTGATGAGGAGATTAGGCCTCTTACGCAAACTTCTCAGAGTTCATTTAACAAATTTTATATCTATGGAAGGTTATTTGAATGAAATATTGTCATTATCACAAAAACTGGAAGCAATCAAGGGTGGAATAGACGATGAATTGATCGGAGTCATCATGCTTAATGGATTGACTGATGAATATAATCCAATGATTATGGGTATAGAAGGTTCAGGTACTAAAGTAACCAGTGATTCTATAAGAACTTTGTTGATAGAACACTCGTCACAAAAACCAGTACAGAAGAGCACTTCCAATCAAAGTGCGCTAATTTCTCAATGAAAACATTGGAAACCTAAGTGTTTTAAATGTAACAAAATTGGACACAAATCTTTTCAATGCAAATCTAACTTAGATAGTAGACAATCTAACTTCAAAAATAATGAAGACAAAAAACAAGAGAACTTTAATAACAGGGCCAATTCAGCCACAGTGTTATATGCAGCAATGTCAACATCAAAGTCTCAATCTAGAGATTGGATTATCGATTCTGGAGCTAGTGCTCATATGACAATGAATAATGATTGGATAAAACCCGTGTCAACCAAGTTTGAAAGCCAAGAAATTACCGTGGCAAATCAACAAAAGGTTATTAGCCAAGGAATCGGCGATGTAAAAATTGACTTACATGGTGAACAAACTACTATTAAAGATGTTTTATATGTACCCAAATTGGCAGCTAATTTACTATCAGTGAGTAGGATTACTGACAAAGGATTTATCTGCGTTTTCACCAAAAATGATTGCAAGGTTTATCCAGAAAAAGAATGCATTATCGATGGGGAGTCACTCTTACTAGACTCTCGAAATGCTGGAATATACAAGTTGAATGAGAGTTATGATAGCGTTGAAAAAGAATCAACAGTAAACTATGCTAGTACAAAAGGGATGTGCATGACTTCTATAGAAAGTAACTTGCCCAAAAGACTTTGGCATAGGCGTCTCGGGCACCTTTGTAGAAAGTCGATGACACTATTATCACAAGGCATGGCTGATGGCATAAAATTTTCTCCAGGAGAAGATAGTCAATGTGAAGAATGTGTTAAAGGAAAACAAACAAGAGTTATTCCCAAGAAACAAGGAATAAGAGCGACAGAAAAACTTCAGCTTATTCATTCAGATGTATGTGGACCTATGAGTACGGAGAGTTGGGGAGGTGGAAAGTATTTTCTCACATTTATAGATGACTTAACTCGTAAAACTTTTGTGTATATTATTCGTACAAAAGATGAAGTTTTTAAAAAGTTTATTGAATTCAAAGCCTTTGTTGAGGATCAAACGGGATGCAAGATAAAGAATTTAAGAACAGATAATGGGAGAGAATACATCAATGAACAATTTATAAAATTCCTCAAAAAACATGGAATCCGTCACCAAAAGACAGTTCCGAGGCATCCACATCAGAATGGAGTTGCAGAGAGAGCTAATCGGACTATTGTAGAAAAGGCGAGATGTATGCTCGAAGATGCTGAAATGCCTAGAGCTTTTTGGGCTGAAGCAGTAGTGACTGCTGTGTACTTAAAAAATGCATCTCCGCATGGATCTGTTAAAGATAAAACTCCAGAAGAAGCTTGGAATGGAAAGAAGATTAATGTATCTCATTTTCGAGTACTTGGATGCAAGGCTTTTGCAAGAATTCCAGATGAAAAAAGAAAGAAATTTGATTCAAAGAGCAAGCCGTGGGTGTTCGTTGGATATGGAGATGGAGTAAAGGGTTACAAACTGATTGATCCAGAGAATGGAAGAAGTGCTATATATGAGTCGGATGTTGTCTTCTTCGAAAATGTCAAGGGATGGAATACAAAATCAGAAACATCAAAGGATGATGTGCATCATGAGGAAATGCCTATAGAATCATTATTCGATACACCACCAAATATCATCGAAGTGGATAAAGATTCACAGTCGGAAATTCTTCATTTAGATGATCAACTAGAGAATATAGAAGAGGATCATACAACATATATGGAAGAAGACGAAGAGGAAATAATAGAGGAAGACGAAGAACCAGAGAGAAGGACTTCAGCTAGAGGTCATGTTCCAAGGAGGTGGCCATCAGATATGGAGCTATATAGCGCTTTGCACGTTTTTGAAAGTGAAAATATAGAGGATCCAAGAACATTGAATGAAGCCTTGTCACAGCCCAATAATGTTGAGTGGAAAAAGGCCATAAGAGAGGAGCTGATATCACTTCATGAAAGCAACACATGGATATTGGTTGATAGACCTCAGAACCAAAAGGTGATCAAAAATAAGTGGGTTTTTAAGAGAAAGAAAGGCCTAGAGGGTGATAAATTTAAAGCAAGACTAGTTGCAAAAGGTTTCACGCAGCAATATGGTGTAGACTTTGAAGAAACTTATGCACCCGTTGTACGAAAACCAACCTTTAGAATGCTTTTGGCATTAGCAGCCGAGCTAGACCTTGAATTGGAACAGTTGGATGTAAAAACAGCGTTTCTTCATGGAGATTTGACAGAAACAGTTTATATGGAGCAACCTCAAGGATTTATAGAGTCCAAAGATAAAGGAAAAGTATGCTTACTAAAGAAGGCCATTTATGGATTGAAACAAGCATCCAGATGTTGGAATGAAACAATCAACGCAGTTTTATTGGAATTGGGTCTAAAACAATCTCTAAGGGATCCATGTGTGTATATAAAAAGGACACAAAATTGTATAATAATTTTAGCAATTTATGTTGATGACTTAATAATATTTTTTGATGATAAATTAGAGGCAAAGCGAATCAAAGATGGTTTGGAACATAAATTTCAAATGAAGGATCTTGGAGAAGCAAGACACATTCTGGGAATGCGAATAAGACGTGATCGAGCTCAGAAAAAATTATGGATTGATCAAGAAGGGGATATTCTTGAAGTTCTCAAGAGATATAAGATGGAAGACTGTAGGACCATGTCAAATCCTCTGGACCCGAACCAAAGACTTTCGAGACCCACAGAGGGTGAAACATCAGAAGATGTGATGAATAAGTATCCTTATCAGAGTCTTGTGGGTTCACTTATGTACTTCGCTGTGACGTCTAGACCAGACATTGCACATGCATGCAGTGTTCTGAGTCAACCCATACAGCCAATTCCAGTCGACACGTGTCGACACGGTTTGTGTCGAAACATTGTATTCTAGTAACATATTTCAGTCGCCGTGTGCACACTGTGTCATAACGGCGACTAGAAATGGGGAAGAGTAGACACAGTAACATTCGGTCACAATGTTCCGACGCCGTGTGGTAACATTGTTTCTACTTTGCGACTACTTTTCAAATACGTCATCCGCTTCGTTCACGCGTTTAACGTCTTGCCGTTAGTGCTAATTATATGTAAAAAAAAAGATAACGCCGCCATCACAGTTTGTTTATGTAAGTATATACATTTTTAATATTGATTTTCATGACTTATATAATTCGATTATTGATGGGAAAAATAATTTACGGTGCAATTTGTTCAAATATGTTGAAATCCATCAACGCGCCACCATATAATTGTAATTTAAACAATAATATCGAAATTTATACATTATTTAAACAAAATTATCATAAATTCCCAGAGATTAGAAGCTTTTGTTTCAATAGAATATCAAATTAAAATACAGATAATATAGTTATGTGAGCAATAATAACCATAATATTGGTGAATTATGTGAAAATATATTTTTATTTATCATTTAAAACAATTGCAATCTAGTCACAAAATAGTGGTAACAATGTTACTAAATGTTTCGACACATTTAGTAACATTTACCAAAAGTAGTAACAAAGTTTCTAAATCACAAAATGGCTTCACATACTTTATTTCATTACAGTTGTTCTCAAAGTTTTGAAAACCAAAATGCCATTTTCAATTGTGCTAACCATTGAAGGATCTTCCCATCTCATTTCACTTGTGCCCAGCACATGGGTTGTGGACAATAATTTATTTTGGCCAAGGACTAGGAAAAATTCGGATTTGGAGAAATTAAGAAGAGACGAAGTAAGCATGCCAGCTGAAAATTGGAAAAAAATGAATTGCAAAGTAAAAGCAAGTGGAATCAGTAATTTTATGGAAGGGTTGAAGTTAGAAGAATTGTATACATCGTTAGAAGATACGGAAGATGAGGAAAGGTAAGCTTTTTACTTTGTCTTGGCTTGAACAATAATATACATAATTACTTCTAAAGGTACCTTATAATTCTATGGTTACAAACTATGAATTAAAAGAACAAATAAATTTTTCGCCAAACGTCTTTAAAACTCATTTTGAAAATCATTTCTGAAGCCAAATGTAGGTGTTTACTTGCGTGGCTTGATCATGTGATCACCTTGGACCAAGTATCTTATGGGCAGAGCATATCCATTTTGAGCGTATCCATTTTTTGTTAGTGTGCATTTTGAGATGTGTACTAGTGTGCGTGGAAATGTGTTCAAGTGTGGGTGAATAGGGATGTATACATAATGTAAACATTACTAACACAGATGCCAAAAACAATGCATTTAATTTTACAATAATTTATTGGTTTTACACATTTTTTTCTATATAACATAGTAGTATTGACACACAATCATTAAATATGTAGGTAATTACTACAGTTTTTCTGGTAAAAAAAACTAGACACACGTATGAAACGACAATTGCGAGACTATTAAATATAATTTTGTTGTATTTGATGAACACGACATTTTTTCGCATCTCAAATAAATTTTGGCTAAAACACAGAGATAATATTATGTAGGTATTTGAATTTGACAATGCATAATGTAGGTACTTTACCAACGTAAGGCAGCGCCGTTAATGTTACACATAGCTATCTCTTTTACTCGTAGCTAAACTTCGTCGGATGGACAAAGCCAAAAGCCTGAGGCTCACACCGTCCGCCTCCCGGTCGAAAAATTTTAAGATGGCGGCTCGTACCTGGTACCTACCTACACCTGGCCGATCATAATCAACAGTTGCTCTTGAGCTGTGGCCTTGAGTGTACGCAGTGTTGTATGGTCAGTTAGAGCAGCACGCTTTCTAGAGTATAGTGTTCTGTGAGCGCGCTTCGATCTATACACTACAGAGAGAATAATATTATTTATACCTAATATCTAAAACTTTTAATTAGTAAACTTGCTATACGCGTGCATTCGCTTCATAAAAATAGGATTAGTAAATGCACCGATAAATAGAATTAACATTATTTAGGTACAATATTACCTAACCTTATAAGAATTCATTTATATATTATTTTTTTTATTTAACAGTTTGTCAACAGCTATGTAAAAAAATTACAAGTAAACATCTTACATTTGTGTGTGTGTGTGTGTGTGAAAAGAAAGTTTATATATTGTATTAATATTATATAGTTTGTATATTGTATAAATATAAATATTTTGATTCTTTGTGTATACAAATGTTTATTTTACAGGTACCATAACGATCGCGAAAAGAGTAGGCTGAATCCTACCGTAAAGTCAAGTTTACAAAATTCAATCAATATGAATAACGAATTTCAAATTTTAACGGAGGCCATAAATGTCAATGAAGGAGATAATCTGGAAACCGCCGAGTGTTTCTTAAATCCCGAGCCAGTAACAAATAATATTGAACCAAATTTTGTTTCAATAAGTATAAGTGATTTCAACCAGATGATATCTGAATCGAGTAGCTTGGCTACCGAGAACAAGTTACTCAAAGAATCTATTCAGCGATTCCAAAATTGTAAGTAATTATTATTGTATTAATTAGTATTTATCTTGTTGTTTGCTGGTTTTATGTTTTGTACATATTATTATTGGGTGCGTGTTAAATTAATATTTGACATAGTACCTACCTGTTAGTTGCCCGAGAAGCTAAACAAAATAAAATAGCATCGCTATTGTTCTGTAACTCGTTCTGTACACCTACATATTATTACATATTATGCACTATGTTATTTACATATTATGTTATTTTTAGTTGAACAAGAAACTCAACAAAATTTTGCAATAATGCAAGTTCAATTGGACAAGATGATCGATCTTCTCCAAAGGAAAAACAATGTCCCTCAACAAAAAATGGATGATATTATATCACAGAAGGACATGCGATCTCCTATGCAGCCGATCCAAATAGGAAATGATATATCACAGAATGACATGCGATTTCCCATTCAGGCGATTGACGAATTGGATAAACTGGAGAGTGGACTCTCAGACCCATTGTTCGAAAAAAAAATGGTATATATTGATGTAAAAAAAATATGAGATATTAACAAGTTATTGTATCATATTGTATTGCATGCAATAATAATAACAGATATTCAGACCGGTGTGTTGCGTTATTCGACAAACTTTTATATTTAAATTAATATGTACCTAATTGCTTTTTACATTGCATTGCAGATACAAAAATTTTCAGCAATATGCGGAACATCAGGAATGCATAAAACATCTAAGATTGGTTTACTTATATTAAAAGAAATATTGACAGATGAACTCCTTTATTCACTAAGTTGGAAAGGAATAAAAGGATGTTCAAAAGTATCATTTGTTAAATATATAAGAACAAGAACTCTTTTTTATAAAATAATCAAGCTAGCTGATAGTTCTTGCTCAGCTAAAGACTGCGACATTTTCATGCAAAATAGTGCTATAAAGCACAGTGGCCAACGCTTGAAGCGAAATAAGTTAGTAGAAAAAAAAATTTAAACTACTTACAAAATTTTATTACTAACTACATACAAAATTTATTTATATTTTTTGCTTCATTTTTAGTTGTGAAAAGAAGCTGAATAAAAAAAAAAAAAGAAAAACGGGCTGTGAAACACAAGATGAAAATGCGATGAAGGATGGGTTCGATGATTGGAGAAATAAAATTGGTAAGTATTTACAGAACAACTATATTTATTTCATTTTTTCCTCACATTAAATCATTCAATTCTAAGACAATATTATAATGATTTTATTTTAATTAACAGATGATTCGCCAGACACAATTGATATCAATATGAATTCTTCACTACAGAACACGGAACAACAAATAGACAACAACATAATAGATATTTAAATTCAACATAATAGTATTTCAACAATATGTGAAAAAAAACTTTGTTTTTATTTTTAATATGTAGGTAAAAATAAAATTTGTTACACTAAATTGGTTGTATATGTGTATGTTTTGTTATAATGTAATTTATTGTTTGTTATAATGTAATTTATTGTTTGTTATAATGTAATTATTGTTTTGTTATAATGTGATTTGTTTAAAAATATTTTTATAAACTGTTTTTATTTTTAATATGTAGGTAAAAATAAAACTTGTTACACTAAATTGGTTGTATGTGTGTATGTTTTGTTATAATATAATTTATTGTTTGTTATAATGTAATTTATTTTTTGTTATAATGTAATTATTGCTTTGTTATAATGTGATTTGTTTACAAATATTTTTTTATAAACTGTTTTTATTTTTAATATGTAGGTAAAAATAAAACTTTTTACACCAAATTGGTTGTATGTGTGTATGTTTTGTTATAATGTAATTTATTGTTTGTTATAATGTAATTTATTTTTTGTTATAATGTAATTATTGTTTTGTTATAATGTTGATTTGTTTAAAAATATTTTTTATAAACTGTTTTTATTTTTAATATGTAGGTAAAAATAAAACTTGTTACACTAAATTGGTTGTATGTGTGTATGTTTTGTTATAATGTAATTTATTGTTTGTTATAATGTAATTTATTGTTTGTTATAATGTAATTATTGTTTTGTTATAATGTTGATTTGTTTAAAAATATTTTTTTATAAACTGTTTTTATTTTTAATATGTAGGTAAAAATAAATCTTGTTACACTAAATTGGTTGTATGTTTGTTTTGTTATAATGTAAATTATTGTTTTGTTATATCTAATAAAAACATATATCTAATAAAAACTTTTTTCTTTTACAAATAATCATAATATATATTCACAATTACAACAAATAGTAAACACTAAACAATTCAATTAGAAATTTATACAAAAATAAAAAATCAAAATATACACCAATTTATAAACAGAATTAATAGCAATAAATAATTAAATTAAACGACAGTTAAATTACAGAATAAATAGCAATTTACAATTAAATTAAATAAGACAGAATTACAATAAAATAAAACATTTGATTACAAATTTAAAATAATAGTATTGAATAAAAACATTTTACCTAGCAGATAAAAATAATAGAATAAAATATACAACACTATACCAATCACATATACAACATTCTTTTCAAATTTAAAATAATAATAATGGAATAAAAGCAAAATACCAATCAAAATAAAAACATTTTTTTTCAAATTTATATAATAGAATAAAAACATTATAGCAATCAAAATAAAAAAAATCCATTTTTTCTTTAACAATTTAAAATAATAATCATAGAATAAAAACACTATACCAATCAAATATACAACATTTTTTACAAATTTAAAATAAAAATAATGCAATAAAGGCAAAATACCAATCAAAATAAAAACATTTTTTTTCAAATTTATAATAATAATAGAATAAAAACAATGAAAATAAAAAAATTCCATTTTTTCTTTAACAATTTAAAATAATAATCATAGAATAAAAACACTATACCAATCAAATATACAACATTTTTTACAAATTTAAAATAAAAATAATGCAATAAAGGCAAAATACCAATCAAAATAAAAACATTTTTTTTTCAAATTTATAATAATAATAGAATAAAAACAATGAAAATAAAAAAATTCCATTTTTTCTTTAACAATTTAAAATAATAATCATAGAATAAAAACACTATACCAATCAAATATACAACATTTTTTACAAATTTAAAATAAAAATAATGCAATAAAGGCAAAATACCAATCAAAATAAAAACATTTTTTTTCAAATTTATAATAATAATAGAATAAAAACAATGAAAATAAAAAAAAATCCATTTTTTCTTTAACAATTTAAAATAATAATCATATAATAAAAACACTATACCAATCAAATATACAACATTTTTTACAAATTTAAAATAAAAATAATGCAATAAAGGCAAAATACCAATCAAAATAAAATCTTTTTTTTTCAAATTTAAAATTTATTTATTTTATTTCAAATAAAATAAAAACATTATACCAATGAACATAAAAAAAATTCCATTTTTTCTTTAACAATTTAAAATAATAATCATAGAATAAAAACACTATACCAATCAAATATACAACATTTTTTTACAAATTTAAAATAAAAATAATGCAATAAAGGCAAAATACCAATCAAAATAAAAACATTTTTTTTCAAATTTATAATAATAATAGAATAAAAACAATGAAAATAAAAAAATTCCATTTTTTCTTTAACAATTTAAAATAATAATCATAGAATAAAAACACTATACCAATCAAATATACAACATTTTTTACAAATTTAAAATAAAAATAATGCAATAAAGGCAAAATACCAATCAAAATAAAAACATTTTTTTTCAAATTTATAATAATAATAGAATAAAAACTGTTGATATAAATTAAGCAAAATGGTTTTGTGCATACAACATTTATTTTAACAAAAGGATGATAATTGACATCTACTACACAATGTGGACACGCATCGCAAGTGTATATAAAACCATAGAGAAAAAACAATATATATATCTATAATAAGGAACATTGATTATTCTCAACACTCCCCTGCAATGTTCATATTTTATATAATTTAAACTCAATTCTCAATGTCCATCCAAAGATTCTACTTCCATCATTCCAATTAGTCCCTTCATCACTTTCAACTTGTTGGAAGATAGACCTTTTGTAAATATATCAGCAGCTTGAACAGACGTTGAAATATACTCTATATTAATTTTATTTTCACTGACTAATTTACGTACATAATGATATCTAGTTTCAATGTGTTTAGAGCGCTCATGGAAACCAGGGTTATTGATAAACTTAATAGCACTCTGATTGTCTATATATAAAACAGGTATCATGTTTTCTTCTACAGCTCCTATCTCCTCTAATAGTCGTATTAACCACATTAAGGATTTTCCAGCTTCACTTGCAGCGACATACTCAGCTTCCATTGATGATAAGGCAACACATTTTTGTAATTTACTCTTCCACATGACAGGTCCATTGCAGTACTTCATTAACATACCACTTGTAGAACGCCTAGTAGTTTTGTCACCTGCATGATCAGCATCACTGAATGCCTCTATTTTCATATTTGTTGTCTTCATGAACTGAATTCCATTTGTTAAAGTTGATTTTAAGTATCGAAGGATACGTTTAATCAAATTAAAATGAGCTTGCGTTGGTGCATGTTGAGCTCTTGAAGCTACATTGACAGCAAATGCTAAGTCAGGTCTTGTTCCTATCATCAAATACATCAAACTACCAACGATTTCACGATAACCATCAATATCAACAACCAACGGTGATTCCCCAGGTGTCCATCCGGGTTCTATCGGTAGTGACAATGGTTTTGATTCCATCATACCATATTTCTCTAATATCATCTTCGTATACATAGTTTGATCAATTTGAATATAATCATCATATCTTTTAATATGTAATCCGAGGTAATTATTTACATCACTTACTGTGATTTCAAAACGATTAGACAATTTCTCAATAAATTCTTCAATTGTGTCTATTGGGCCCATAATCAACCCATCATCCACATGAAATAACAAAATAATTTTATCATTGAAAAACATGCAAGGATCAGCACTACTTTCTTTCAAATTACATTCTCCAAGAAATTCAACCAAGCAATTGTACCAACATTTTGAAGCTTGCTTTAGTCCATATAGACTTCTAATTAACTTACATACATATTTTGTTCCATCTTCATAACCTTGCGGTTGTTTCATATAGATATCTTCCTCAATAAATCCATGTAAAAAAGCAGTTTTCACATCAAACTGTTTCATAGACCAGTTACGCTGAATAACAACACCAAAAAGAGCTCTCATTGTCTCAAATCGAGCAACAGGACTATATGTATCAGTGTAATCAATTCCTGGACGTTGGCTGAAACCCTTTGCTACTAATCGAGCCTTATAACGGGTTATTTCATTATCATTGTTGGTCTTCACAGCAAAAACCCAACGATTGTCAATAACTTTGGTTTGTGGAGGTAATTCGACTAATTCCCATGTGCCATTTTCTTGCAATGAATTTACCTCATCATCCATCGCTGCTTTCCACAACTCTGCATCATCAGATTGAATTGCTTCACAATAATTATTTGGAATTTTTCTTAACATCATCATCTTTGGTCGATTATTTTGATTTGGGTCATTCTTGTAACGTGATGGTTTTTGTATTGTCTTTCTATTCCTTAGAGTGTATGGTCCTTCTCTGGTATTTTCAGCATCTTCGCTGTTATCAACATGAGACATTTCCCTTTCATCGTCACAATCAGTCACATCAGCATCATTATTAATACTATAATTGCCAATATCAATGTCATCATCACAAACTTGTTCTTCTACATTCTCTGTTTCATCAAGAAGTGTAATGTTTATTGGTTTCATGGGATTCTGTACTAACGATTGAAACTTTTTTTCCTTGAATTTTACATCTCTACAAACAAATACAGATTTCTTCTCAGGAAAGTAGATTCTATATCCGCAATCTGCATAGCCAACCATATAACCTTTTGAAGATTTAGCATCAAACTTTTTACGCTTCTGTGGTGGCACCCATGCAAAACATTCCGTTCCAAAAATCTTTAAATGATCAAAGCGATTCTCCTTCTCAAGGAACAATTCTATTGGGCATTTATCCTTGACTTTTGTTGGGGCAGTTCGGTTTAAGGTATAAGTTGCAGCAAGTACAGCTTCACCCCATAATGCTTTAGGAATATGTGGCGCTGATTGAAGCCAAGAACGTGCCATCTCACAGAGAATTCTATTTTCTCTCTCAGCTACACCATTTTGTTGTGGCGTATATGGGGCAGTTATCGAATGTTTTAATCCCATCTTCTCTGCACAGTCCTTTACGTCTTCATTATTAAATTCTTTTCCTCCATCTGTCCGTAATTCCTTTATTATTACCTGTGCTTGCGTCTTCACCATTTCAATAAAAATTGGTAGTTTTTCTTTCACTTCATCTTTTTTCCGTAGAAGATATGTTACTCTAAAACTGGTGAAATCATCTTTGAAAGTAAGGAAATATCTGAAACCATGTAAATCTTTTTCTTCCATCGGACCACAGACATCGGCAAAAATTAACTCCCCTGGTTTGGTAGATTTCTGAACTCTCTCACCAAACGTCATTCGATGGTGTTTACCTACAGCACATCCTTCACAAAATTCTTCTTCCATTTTTATATTAATTCCTCTAGCATCCAAGAATTTTATCACATGGTGTTTATTCTGGTGACCAAGTCTTTCATGCCATTCCTGAAGAGTACCGACAGTTTTGGAAATAGCATAACTTTTTTCTTGACGAACAACTCTTACTACCATACGGTAAAGTTCATTTTCACCATTTGATATCGCCATAGCAATTGGAGATTCATTCTTGTAAAAAATCCATAATTTTCCTTCACTCTGGATATACTGATCGATCCCTTTTTGACCAGCCTTCTTAGCAGAAAAGAGGTTACAAATTCCATCAGGACAATACCATACATCTTCAAAATAGCGATTTGTCCATTCCTTGCCATTATAAACTGTCACATCAATGCGACCAGTGCCGAGTGCTTTGATCTGTACACCTTCCCTAGCACTATCCATCATCTTTGGAGTTTCGAATGGCTGATAAGAAACATACCAGTCTCGTCGATTTGTCACATGATGAGTAGCACCACTATCGACAAACCATTCGTCACAATTCAATTTGCCAATATTAATTTCTTCCTTTTTAAAATCAGACATTCTGCATGCTACCATTGCATAGTCTTTATTTGTATTATTGTTTCTACAATCCATTGATCGATGACCTCTGTTCTTACATTTGAAACATACTAAACCAGTTCGGCAATCCTTCGCAAAATGACCAGCTTTGCCACAGGAAAAACAACCTTTTTTATTTTGAATCACAGGAATGATTGTTTCACTTTTATTAGGCTGATTTGTCTTCCATTTTTGTTTCTTTTGTGGTAATTTTAATTTAGACATCATTGCAGTGCCAACATTGGTATCATCTCTATCTGCAATGCGAAACTCATAATTAAGGCATCTCTTTTGTAATTTAGCCCATGTCTTTTCTACTTGTGGCAAGTCATGCCAGGTCACATAGATATAATCGAATTCTTTTGGTAAGGTTTGTAAAAGGCGTGCACACAGGTCACCTTCATCAATTGGCTTATTCAAAAGCATCATCTTTGTTTGAACTTCATCAAATTTTGCCAAATGACCTTGTACACCACCCGACCAGTCCCATTCAATATTGTGAAATTTATGCCTCAGCAGATCAATATTTTCCTCACACTGAGTATCGTATATTTGATGTAATTTGTCCCAGACATCTTTCGATGACTCACATCCAGCGACACGAAGTAATGGCTTTGTATCAAGCGATAGAATCAAACGTTTCTTTGCCTTGCCATTCTCTTTACTCCATTTATCATGTAAGATTTTATAATCTGCATCACCTAACTCAGGTTTTAAGAATACGCCGTTAACTACGTCAAACATTTGATCGCATTCCAAAAGTGTCTTCATTATCACCTTCCATGTTGACCAGTTATCTTCTCCAGTCAATTTTTCAATTTGCACTCTGTCTTCAGACATATTTTTTCAGAAAATTTCAACAGAAAACAAATGCACAACAATAAACGCGGGCAGCTCCCGAGTTAACCTCAAAAATGATTTGACACAATTTAATAAACAACAGTTGCACAATATTTTTCTTTCAACTAAAGTTATTTGCACATTAACCACTGCTAACCACGCTCTGCTACCATGTTGATATAAATTAAGCAAAATGGTTTTGTGCATACAACATTTATTTTAACAAAAGGATGATAATTGACATCTACTACACAATGTGGACACGCATCGCAAGTGTATATAAAACCATAGAGAAAAAACAATATATATATCTATAATAAGGAACATTGATTATTCTCAACAAAAACAATGAAAATAAAAAAAAATCCATTTTTTCTTTAACAATTTAAAATAATAATCATATAATAAAAACACTATACCAATCAAATATACAACATTTTTTACAAATTTAAAATAAAAATAATGCAATAAAGGCAAAATACCAATCAAAATAAAATCTTTTTTTTTCAAATTTAAAATTTATTTATTTTATTTCAAATAAAATAAAAACATTATACCAATGAACATAAAAAAAATTCCATTTTTTCTTTAACAATTTAAAATAATAATCATAGAATAAAAACACTATACCAATCAAATATACAACATTTTTTTACAAATTTAAAATAAAAATAATGCAATAAAGGCAAAATACCAATCAAAATAAAAACATTTTTTTTCAAATTTATAATAATAATAGAATAAAAACAATGAAAATAAAAAAATTCCATTTTTTCTTTAACAATTTAAAATAATAATCATAGAATAAAAACACTATACCAATCAAATATACAACATTTTTTACAAATTTAAAATAAAAATAATGCAATAAAGGCAAAATACCAATCAAAATAAAAACATTTTTTTTCAAATTTATAATAATAATAGAATAAAAACAATGAAAATAAAAAAATTCCATTTTTTCTTTAACAATTTAAAATAATAATCATAGAATAAAAACACTATACCAATCAAATATACAACATTTTTTACAAATTTAAAATAAAAATAATGCAATAAAGGCAAAATACCAATCAAAATAAAAACATTTTTTTTCAAATTTATAATAATAATAGAATAAAAACAATGAAAATAAAAAAATTCCATTTTTTCTTTAACAATTTAAAATAATAATCATAGAATAAAAACACTATACCAATCAAATATACAACATTTTTTACAAATTTAAAATAAAAATAATGCAATAAAGGCAAAATACCAATCAAAATAAAAACATTTTTTTTCAAATTTATAATAATAATAGAATAAAAACAATGAAAATAAAAAAATTCCATTTTTTCTTTAACAATTTAAAATAATAATCATAGAATAAAAACACTATACCAATCAAATATACAACATTTTTTACAAATTTAAAATAAAAATAATGCAATAAAGGCAAAATACCAATCAAAATAAAAACATTTTTTTTCAAATTTATAATAATAATAGAATAAAAACAATGAAAATAAAAAAATTCCATTTTTTCTTTAACAATTTAAAATAATAATCATAGAATAAAAACACTATACCAATCAAATATACAACATTTTTTACAAATTTAAAATAAAAATAATGCAATAAAGGCAAAATACCAATCAAAATAAAAACATTTTTTTTCAAATTTATAATAATAATAGAATAAAAACAATGAAAATAAAAAAATTCCATTTTTTCTTTAAGAATTTAAAATAATAATCATAGAATAAAAACACTATACCAATCAAATATACAACATTTTTTACAAATTTAAAATAAAAATAATGCAATAAAGGCAAAATACCAATCAAAATAAAAACATTTTTTTTCAAATTTATAATAATAATAGAATAAAAACAATGAAAATAAAAAAATTCCATTTTTTCTTTAACAATTTAAAATAATAATCATAGAATAAAAACACTATACCAATCAAATATACAACATTTTTTACAAATTTAAAATAAAAATAATGCAATAAAGGCAAAATACCAATCAAAATAAAAACATTTTTTTTCAAATTTATAATAATAATAGAATAAAAACAATGAAAATAAAAAAATTCCATTTTTTCTTTAACAATTTAAAATAATAATCATAGAATAAAAACACTATACCAATCAAATATACAACATTTTTTACAAATTTAAAATAAAAATAATGCAATAAAGGCAAAATACCAATCAAAATAAAAACATTTTTTTTCAAATTTATAATAATAATAGAATAAAAACAATGAAAATAAAAAAATTCCATTTTTTCTTTAACAATTTAAAATAATAATCATAGAATAAAAACACTATACCAATCAAATATACAACATTTTTTACAAATTTAAAATAAAAATAATGCAATAAAGGCAAAATACCAATCAAAATAAAAACATTTTTTTTCAAATTTATAATAATAATAGAATAAAAACAATGAAAATAAAAAAATTCCATTTTTTCTTTAACAATTTAAAATAATAATCATAGAATAAAAACACTATACCAATCAAATATACAACATTTTTTACAAATTTAAAATAAAAATAATGCAATAAAGGCAAAATACCAATCAAAATAAAAACATTTTTTTTCAAATTTATAATAATAATAGAATAAAAACAATGAAAATAAAAAAATTCCATTTTTTCTTTAACAATTTAAAATAATAATCATATAATAAAAACACTATACCAATCAAATATACAACATTTTTTACAAATTTAAAATAAAAATAATGCAATAAAAGAAAAATACCAATCAAAATAAAAACATTTTTTTTTTCAAATTTATAATAATAATAGAATAAAAACATTATCATGAACAATAATAATATCACTGCTGACTTCCGAAATCGTTCGACAGTGCTCGCTTGAATAATACTAAGGAGTCAGCAAAAATGTCAGTTGATTTGTTTAAAAATTATTTTTATAAACTGTTTTTATTTTTAATATGTAGGTAAAAATAAAACTTGTTACACTAAATTGGTTATTATTTGGCTATTTTTATACCCAATGTTGTTAATACTGGAATAAAAACCATTTGCGTATTGCAAACCATACATAAAAGTTTACATTTCACATCTTGTAAATTGTATTCTTTCGATTCTTCTGATTCATAAGCGAGCGATGTAGCATAAATATTGATATAAGAAGAATTGAATGGTCGCTCAAAAAAATTTCTTTTGTTTTTTATATTGCTTCCGGTTATTTTTATTTTTCCCTGAACAGAAGTTGCGAATTTCATCTCTATTATATTATTATCAGTACTTAAAAACCACTTATCTTTTATGTTTTTGGACAACTGGTAATTCTCGGTCATTTTGACAGTACTAAATACTTTTTTACCCGTTTCCAATAAACTTTCGAATTTGGCGACAGGATATGCCTGTTTGCATTTTTTGTCCTTAACATTTAGCATTGATAGTTCCTGTATGCGATTCGCTACTTGCGCTAACGGTTGATCACCTTTTCTCAAAAGGTTTTTAATTCTAAATAGCATACTTTCAAATGAATAAGCACTTAGAGAAGGTAGAGACCCGAATCTTGAAACATCATTTACAATATGGCAAAGGTTATGAATATTACTACTCACAGAGTCTTCACCATAAATTTCTGCAAATTTTTCGATATAATTTACAAAAAGTTTTTCAGCTATGTGTCGGTATGATATATAAGCATCAGAATAACAAATAGTGGTGGCACAGAACAATGTTAAAAAATGTTGATACACTTCAAATGACAAATGTTCTTTTAGCACTACTGGACCAAAGTATAACAAAAAGTTTTTGAATTCAGCAGCTTTCCAAAAGTGAAGGGTATCTAATTGTCTCAGTCTTCCTTGATGTATTTCAGACGGAGTAGTTGATTTGATTTCAATTAGTTTTCTTGAAACATCATTAATTTCTTTTGCCGGCCACTTCGTTTGAAAATTAAAACTTCCGCTAGTCCATCCCAGTAAGCATCTCTTCATAACTCCCAAGTCTAACAAATGAAGAGCATCTGCAATCGTAAAATCGTTAACTAGATCAATGGGTAAATCTTCAATAGCACTTTTTACTTTGTGGTGATCAGGGTCTAATCGGTTTCTGAATGAATAGTCGGTACGCAGAGGCATGTCCGTTCTAGGAAAACTCATGTGTCGGCCTTTTCTATCGTATTCTCCGATAACTGTGCATTTCATACATCCATGGTAACTGTTAAACCCCACAGTACCTGGAATGAAAAAATTTCATATAATATGCGCCGGTAATATTAATTTGACTGAAATTTATTGGATAATACCTTAGTACGTGCAGAAGAAAATCATATCATTAAATGACATTTTAAACTCACCTTTAATAAAGCACCTTGCAGGTGTATCACATATGAAGCAACGAATTTTAATGGGATACATTTTCCCTTGAATTATTAATCCATCTTTAAGTAATTTTAAGAGCTCGTTTATAAATGGTCGCAAATATAATTCTAGAGGCGGTTTTGTGCTCCCGAAAAATATTGCAATAATAAATGGATCAATATCCATGCCGTCTATTTTACCTGAGATTGGCCAAAATTCGTTTTTCGTGCTTTTGGCTATAGGCAAACCGTCTATATTAAATGACAAATATATGCATGTCGGTAATTCTGATATCGTTTGGGATAAAGCATGTTGAAGACAATTCTCTAATCCATTGTACCAATATTCTCCATTTCCCATTGATTCTATGTTATTTATTCTTGGCGTTTTTAAAAGACTTCTACTGTCTATTGGTAAAAAATTCTTAAAATTTGTATTTGAATGATCTCGTAATATTCCAAGTAAATCATTTAAGGCATTGTGACGAATCTGGTACTTCAATGCCCATTGTTGAATTTGATCTCTTATAGAATGTGTTTCGATGTCAGAATCAGACGATTCATCGTCAAGCGTTTCTGCGTCATATTCTTCATCTTCTGCTAAATTGGAAGTATGCGGCACTTCATCAACATCGCATACTGTACTGGGAAAGGTAACAACATTGCTATGGTGCACAGAGGTTGACACTTCAGAACTAATAAGTACTTTGGCATTAAGGTCTTCGGTATCAGGCACTTCAGTTCTCTTATTTTGATTGATTAATGATGAAGATGGTGCATTTTGTAAAAGTTCTGGAAAAATCGAAAAAGTGTAAGTATAATATTTTTCATACAAGGATTTTTTAGTTGGTTTGCTGGTACGTTTGTTAATTAGAAAAATATTTTAAATTATATCTATATCACCGATTTTTTGTCATTTTTACGTCATTTTCGCAAAAAAATAACAAATTGTTGTGATTATTTGCAATAGAGGCGCGAAGCGGCCCAATTAAAAGCCGCGGAGCGGCAAACAGGCTTGGGCCGCGGGAGCGGCTAGAATAATGTACAATTCAGTTGTTTTTACATTGCGAACATATGAACACTCCGAGAGCTACGACTAAATGATTAATAATAATAGATTTATTTTCTTCACAAAAAGACCTAAAGGAAAACAAATATCTCTGATTATAAATAATTAAAAAAAAATACAGATGTAATAATAAAGTATGAAAATATAATGATGTAGGTATTCGTGGTATCATGTTAAGTGTTCCGCTATTTTCTATTTATTAGTCTATTTATTTCAAACTAAGTCAAACTAAGTAGGAATAATTCCTGTTAAGGTAGACAATCAATGCACATTATTATTTATTTATTTATTTCAAGCGATATTTGATTGATTCAAAACAAGAACATGACATATAGATATTTATTTAGGGAAAGTAGGAAGATCTATATGTACTTATTTAACATTGACATATTCATTAGTTTAAAAAAGAAAGCAAATCATGAAACGACACATCAGATAAATACGAATACCTACGACTTTAGATGAACTAATTAAACATAGTTAGAAAGGTATCATATTATAAACTAAGAGCACATTTCGCTCATATATTTGCAAATGAAATATTTAAATAGGTAAAAACATACTTACTTGGAGTTAGGTTTTGTAAATTAACTAACTTTTTCACTTTTCTGTAGAAAGTCGATGAGTGACGGAATGGTTTTGGTTGTTTACTCATAATGAATGCAATTTTGATGACAATGCGTGGCACTCTAACGAAACAGTTTGAGATGTTATGACATTTTCTCTACATTTAGCATTGTAATGATCGCGACCAGAAGTGTGGTAACAGTGTCGTAACGTTACCACACATTGTGTGTAGATTTAAATATTCTGGTAACAATGTGTCCACACTGTTACTACACGTTACTACACTTTTTCCCAAAGTGTACACTAGTCGCAAACTAGTCGCAAAGTGTATAGAATGAAAGTCTACACAATGTGTAGACTTTGTGTCGACACGGTGTCGACACAAAGTACACACTTTGTTACCGAATTTTTTCAGTCACAAAGTGTGGTAACTGTTACTACACTTTCAGACACTGCGACTACTTGTGACTACTTTGAAAATTTTGTGACCGAAAATGGCTATATGGGAATATAACTCGTCTTATAATGAGGTACATTGGCGAGCTGCGAAAAGAGTATTAGCCTATCTAAAAGGGACATCAAAGTTATGTTTATGTTACAGAAAAACAAATAAAAATTTATTTGGATTTACAGATGCCGATTGGGCTAATGATGTAGATGATAGAATATCATACAGTGGATTTTTATTTGTGTTAAGCGGAGCAGCCATTTCCTGGGAATCCAGAAAACAAAGATCTCCTGCATTATCTGCTGCAGAAGCAGAGTATATTGCTTTGACGGAAGGTGCCAGAGAAGCAAAGGATTTAAAAGGACTCTTGCTTTTACTGTGGAGGCCTCAGGGAACTGTAAAGTTGTTTTGCGATAGTCAGAGTGCAGAGAGACTTTCAAGAAATTCTGGTTTTCATAAACGATTTAAACACATAGATCTTAAAAATCGTTATATAAACTATGCTGTGAAAACGAAAATAGTGCAAATTGAATATTTATCAACTGTTGGGATTATTATAGATGAATTGATAATATATAAAAACACTTTATAATCCCAACAGTGGTTATGGGGGAGTGTTAGATATGGTTAGGTACCTATTAATAACTATACAATTGTATTTAACTCTATGGTTTGTTTATTGTAATCTATGTTAGTTGTACCTTTTTTGTTTTTTCTTTAAAAAATATTACATGATGATTATAAAGTGTTTTTATATATTATCAATTCATCTATAATAATCCCAACAGCTTTTTAAAATACCCAGCGCTTTCCTACTAAACCCTGGATCTCCGGAATCATTTTCATACCACTTCCCTATAACACGGGGATGTGGTAATGCATAGTTGAAAATACTTTTGACATATTTATATGCAGCCGGAGAATAATAATGTAGTGTTACTGCGAAACTTCTCAAAGCGGGTGAATATTTTTTTCTGAACTTCATTCCCTTACTTTTATTTAACATTCGGTTATTTAATTCTATCACATCAGCTTTCAAACTCAATTCGTTGAATTGATCTTCAGTAAGGATTATATTTTTTTTTAATTGCTGTACAATATTTTTCAAATTGGAATTGTTTTTTAAAAGGTTTTAATTTTTACACATCAATTTACGATTCCTTATTTGAAGTTGGCATTTGATACCCTTAAGTTCAAGATTTTCCTTCTGAAGGAACGTTTTTCGTGGATTGTTAAATATCGAATCATTGTCTGATATAATATATACATAGTCTAGATTTGATGGGGATGAAATGCGTTTTTCTTTTTTTCTTTTAATTTTGTCAATGCTGACGGTGTTGAATATGTAGAATTCCATAATGGGTATTTTAAATCAAACAAATGATTTGGTCTACATATATATTTTTTCCTGAGTCCAGGACGACCGTTTCAGCTTATTAGGCCCTTATCAACTGGTAAACATAAAAACTCTGCTTTTTCTTATATACTAAAATTCGGTACATTTTTGCAGTTATGGATTGTTCAAAACAGTTGTAATATGGTTTATGTTGGGAATTACGTTTTTCTTCTTTTTTCTGGAGAATCGGAATAGCTGTTTTTTTCCATCGGCGATGATTTTTTTGCGTGACGTACAAATCATCTGGGCGAAAATGATAACAACACACTCTGGAGTAGGACGTTGGCAACCAGTCATGTTCTCCTCTTTGAATCCTGATAACTATTATCCACTTTTCTTTTACCAAACCATCTCTGGGAATCCTAGTAAATAAATAAATGTATTATTATATTGTAAGATTGTATAAAAAATATTCGGCTGGAAAAGCTGGTTTCTCTTCACTTTAAATCCTATCCCAATTTAAAAATTTCGCTAAGAACATGAACATTGTTATCTTCGAAAGCCACCACTACCCAAGGTTCATAATATCCATTCGTTGATACCTGCTGTGGTATACGTAAAAAAAACAGTCTTTATACAATGATGAAAGTTTTCTGGTTCTTGGTCTAAAATGAACTT
The DNA here is from genome assembly GCA_963576475.1 of Molanna angustata. Lineage (NCBI taxonomy): Eukaryota > Metazoa > Arthropoda > Insecta > Trichoptera > Molannidae > Molanna > Molanna angustata. The sequence goes on along the minus strand of OY754983.1, from coordinate 2,084,834 downwards.
ATATTACGATTAAAACATACCTACCAACCACCTAATTCTCCATCACAAAGGTTGGTTTCAAGCGAAAAATTCGAAATTGGAATCGAATTGAAAAATTCAGCGGGCCTGTGACGTCACCGGCGTGGTCATGGTGACTTGACATATCTTTCTCTCTCGTTTACTCTTACAAAATGTGTATAGGATGTCTCACTCACATTCATACAAACAACATAATTTTTAAAATAAAATAACTGTCAACAATCCATCTACATATAATATTAATTAATTATAGATTATCGAATAAATATGCACTATACTTACACGCGAAATGAAACTTCTGGTCGGACTTTCACAGTTTTAGTGTAATTTTTACATACTTTCATGACATAAGTTGACATTTTGGCTAAACGATACAACTGAACATTACAAGATGTTGCGTGCAACAAAGAGGATATAACCTTACGGCAACTAAAATGCGGCAAGAATGAAGTGAGCTATTTGCCATACTCTCGGGTCAGTCGCATCCATAAACACCATGTAAACGAACTCAGTAGTTTTCATAACATCCCACCATAGATACCCGACTCATACATCAATAGTACTTTATTCAGTGCTGCTCGAAATATATGAACAAATCATTTTCGAAGATTCTTTAGCCGCGATGTATAATGCTTTCTTCCAGGGTAAATTTTTACCAACAAACAAATTTTTGCCTTGAACTATCAATAGAGTTTTTTAATCAATCTTTATATTTTCCAGGCAATGGACACCCCAGTGAACCAAAAAACGAAAATAATTATAAAAGATGAATATACACCATCAATTGACAAATATATTGTTGAAGAACTACCTGATTTACCAATTGAAGAATATAAAGTAGACATAAAAAAAGAAATCGAAAAGCAAAAAGTCATTAAAAATGAAGACAAAATAAGTACTCATATACATCAAGAATGTAGCGTCAGTAGGAAGACATTTTCTCAAAAAGGATATTTAAACAAACATAAACTAACTCATTCGGACAAAAACCCACATGAATGCAACATCTGTGGGATGACATTTTCTCAAAAGGGAAATTTAAAACTGCATCATCTCACTCATTCGCTCGAAAAATTACATGAATGCAATGTATGTGGGAAGACGTTCCGTCAAAGGGGAAATTTAAACAAGCACAAATCAACACATTTGGGAGAAAAACCACATGAATGCAATATCTGTGGGATGACATTTTCTCAAAAGGGAAATTTAAAACTGCACCATCTCACTCATTCGCTCGAAAAATTACATGAATGCAATATATGTGGTAAGACGTTCCGTCTAAGGGGAAATTTAAACAAGCACAAATCAACACATTTGGGAGAAAAACCACATGAATGCAATATCTGTGGGAAGACATTTTCTCAGACAAGATATTTAAAGGAACATATACGAAATCATTCGGATGTAAAACTACGTGAATGCAGTTTCTGTGGGAAGACATTTTCTCGGACAGGAGATTTTAACCGACATATACGAAATCATTCGGGAGAAAGACCACATGATTGCAATATCTGTGGGAAGACATTTTCTCTCAAAAGAAGTTTAAAAGTACATCATCTTACTCATTCGGGAGAAAGACCACATAAATGCAATAACTGTGGGAAGACATTTTCTCACAAAGGAAGTTTAAAACTACATCATCTTACTCATTCGTGAGAAAGACCACATGAATGCAATATCTGTGGAAAGAAATTTTCTCTCAAAAGAAATTTAAAATTACATGTTCTTACTCATTCGGGAGAAAAATCGCATGAATGCAATGTCTGTGGGAAGACATTTTCTCAGGCAGGATATTTAACGAGACATATTATACAATATCATTCGTGCGAAAAACCACATCAATGAGAAGCCATTTTTTAAAGACATTTAAACAGAGAAACAAACACATTTGAGCGAAAATCCACTGACGGGAAGTTTAAAAATACCTTATGTATATTACTCATTCGGACGAAAAACCTCACAAATGCAATGTTTGTGGGAAGATATTTTCTCAGGCAGGATATTTGACGAGGCACATTATACGAAATCATTCGGGTGAAAAATCACATGAATGCAATGACTGTGGGAAGACATTAAATCTGTGATTCGGCCGACAAGCGTTGCCCTGCTCCACTTCTGCTTTGCAATCTTTGAACGTCAATTTTTATTTTGGTTTTCTCTTTTTTCCACAAGTTATTTTTTTTTTCATCTCTGAACGAAATACCCAGCATTCTTCTTACACTGATTCTTTTTTGTGTTACTGCTAAATTATGTAGCATTTTTTTGTAAACATGAGAGTTTCACAGTTATTTATTTATTTATTTTATTAACGGCGTTTGCCATTTACATGAAGAATTCAAAAGATACAAAATATAGTACATAATGTGTGAAAATACAATTAAAAAAAAAACATATCCAATTAATAAACAATGAAAATAAAGCAAGAAGAAATACAAAGAAAAACTTAAAAAAAATACATACAAAGAAAATTCAACCAAAATAATAAACAGAATAACAAATGAATGTAGGTATAAATGAACAAATAAACATAATAGGTAAAGTAGGTATTAAGTGAATAACAAAAAATAAAACTAAACATGATCAGTGTAATTTAACACGTAGGGTATTCCTGTGGTTATTTATACTGCCCATAAACAGACTTCTTACAAGTGATGTATAAAGTAATTTTAATGTGTACAAATTTTTGATCTTTGGAAATTCTTAAAATGAACCCCAAAGTTTGGAGTCCCATAGTGCAAATATTATTTATATGTTTAACAAATGAGAGATTTTCGTCAAACGTTACGCCCAAATCAAGAATTTCTGCCTGGTATTTTAACTTTATATTATTTATGGTGTATGTGTATATAATGGGATTTTTAATTTTGAAGAAACGTATATATTGACACTTCATAATGTTTAAGTAAAGTTTATTTTTTTGGCACCAATTGTACACATTATTCAAGGCAGTTTGCAAGATTGAGCAATCGCTTATACTATTGATGATTCGATATATTTTCATGTCGTCCGCAAAGAGAAGTACTTCAACATTTTCGAGAATATCAACTATATCGTTAATGAATAGAATGAAAAGGACAGGTCCCAAATGAGAACCTTGCGGGACACCGGACGATGCATGAAATATATATGATGTGACATTTCATGCATCTTTATTTTTACTGCTAGCTTTCTACCTGACAAGTAACTTATGATCCAATTTAATAAATTACTGCATATTCCCTGGTTTAGTAATTTATTTATTAGAATTTTATGACATACTTTGTCGAACGCTTTGCTGAAATCTGTGTATACGGAATCTATTTGTTGTTTATTTGCAATAGCGTTGGAGATAAATTTTTCATAAATTATCAAATTGGTAAGGGTACTTCTTTTAGATGCAAAGCCATCTTGTCTGGTAGAAATAATTTGTTTGACATTGTTTTCTATTTTATTAGTATTAATTTCTCTAGTAATTTTGGAATATTCGATTGAATGCAAATCGGTGTTAAAAAACTAAATTTCCAAACGTCTGGAAAGCAACCATTGGTTATGGATCTATTGAATAATAAATATAATGGATATGAGAGCGGATAAACGCATTATTTTAAGAAAAAAGGTGGAATATTGTCAGGTCCGGTGTTAGTTTTTGGGTCAAGCAGTCGAATTTGGGCAACAATGTCTTTGATTTCAATGTGTACAGAGGAGATCTGTAGGTTGATTTCACTGTGAAAATGAGGAACTGATCCATGTGGAATATCATCATCAAAAACACTTAATAATCGGCAAAAAGGTTAGTAGTATTCCTCCCAGTTTTTGAATTGTAATGTATAGCACTGGGTAGATTGATGTCAGTTTTTTTCTTTGATTTGATGTAGTTAAAGAAATGTCTCATGTTGTTGTTTATGTCATTTTCAATCATATTAATATAATCACTATAATATTTTCTAGACAATACACAGCATTCCTTGCGCAAATTATCAAAGTTTATGTAATCTGACAGCTGTTTAGATTCTTTGTCTATTTTATGGGCATTTTTTTTGTGATACGTCAACTTTATTAGTTCCTTTGAAAACCAAGTAGGAAAATGAGAAATTTTATGAGAAGTTACGGGAATGAAATTCTCAACAGATTCATTGAGAGTAGAATAAAATCAGCCACTAGTATCATTCAAATTACCTTTTTCTAAGAATGACCAGTTAATATCATACAAGTATTTACAGATGTTCTTATAGTCAGCTTTATAATAATTACGATGGGTTACAACAGTTTCAATACATGTTTCGATATTGCTTTTTATAATAATATTCAAAGGAGGATGGTGATTATCAGGTACAAGTATGAAGTCAACAGCTTTAGTAACATTCGTAACGGTATCATTGCAGAATACTAGATCTAGTATGCGATTATTACAATTTTTTATTAGGTTTAATTGGATAAAGTTTAAAAAGCTACACATATCGAGGATTTCTCTTTCTTGAACGGTAAACGTTATTTATTTCTATAAATTGTGTGCTTATTTCTATAATTGTGTCATTTGCATCTGCACTTAAACCGAGCAGGTATCTTCATTCCCGACCGACCACTCAATTGAATTAACTACATTCAGTTTGCATAGATCTCAATGCCTACATTGGTATTTAAAAATATTGTTACAAGTATGCACTAATATCTTGTATGACAAACCCAATATAAGTGGAGTATATAAGCAATTTATTGACTAACAGTATGAGAGGTCTTACTTATTTTAAGAATATTTAAAAAATCCATCAATATAATATTTTTATGTATGCAATATTAAAATGTTATTTCATTTTGTACGGTGTTAGGAAATTTTTAAAGCAGAATATTAAATATTTCAATGTCATTGAATATATCATGATTTGTCAGTGAAGTTGTTTTTTCTTAGATTAGTCTTACATCTAATGCTTTCAAACATATTAGTTCTGGTGTTTCGAAGGGGAACATGAATATTAACATTTTCTAGTAGATAAGAACATTCTATCATATTAACTAAGTTTAGTTTGTCGATCCACAATTCTTGATAGAACTCCATTGTATGTAGATATATTATAAATATACATAAAATACTTGGAAATAGTTCTATTGTATTTATTCAATTATCGACGCATTTCATGAAAGGCATCTAATAAATTGATAATCTAATAAATGCAATAGAACTATTACCAAGAATTTTTTTATATTTATAACATATATTCTATCATATTGTTTAAAATTATATATAAACGAGTGGATTGTGGCCAACGCTAAACTCACTAACAAAACACTCCACAAAGTATTGAAATTTTGTATGGAAAATTTTCAGCATTTTTATGAAATAAGTTTGTTCAATTTTTTTTTCTTCTTCTTCTTCTTCGTTTAGTAGACCTAGTTGGTTTGTTCTTCAGAAACTATGCCTCCTGGGATGACGAAGTCCAGCTATCCTTCCATCTCTTGGGTGGTCTACCGGGCAGGCGGCGGCCGGAAGGAATTTTTTTTTATTCAAATATTTTAATACAAAAACTTGATGATTCTTCAGTACCATTTTATGAAAGTGATGTGTCTTTTTACCAATTTGAAAATAAAAATATTAAATTTTAAGTTTCCTGAGCTTGGGGTCACTTTAAAATATTTGATATTTAAAAAAATTAAGAAGCTATTCACAAATCCTTCAAAATCTAATGGGGTCTAAGCGAGTATTCTTCTTCTGGGTCACAATCCTAGGATTGGTCTGCACCAAACACTCGATCTTTCCACTTAACTCTATCGTCCGCCAGTCTCTTCATCTCTTTGTAATTGCTACAGCGCACGTCACCGATTATCTGGTCTATATAGTTGTTTCTGGGGCGACCTCTACAGTTACAAGCGAGTATTAGATATACATATTTGCAAAATTTGAAAGGAATCGAATGAGTACTTTAGTCTATAATCGATAAAGTAAAATAAACACGCCGTACACAGCACATAGCACACAGATACATTGTGATGAAACTTTCAGAATACAATCTCAGCATGATACTAGTTAATAGTCTAAAATAAAAAAAAATAACCTTAAAAATTACGAAATCATAACTCCCCACTATATCCCCTTGGGTTAGTGAGGAGTAAAAAATGTTTGTTCTTCTCATTTCCAATGGTGAAATTTTATATTTGTACATCAGAAATAGTAATTTGTAATCAGAAATAAAGCTTTCGATAGTATATCACATGAACTTCTCATTAAAAAACTTTGTGAAATTGGTATTGCAGATAAAGTTAATTCATGGATTTCAAGTTATTTACATCAAAGGCCTCAGTATGTTACAATTAGTGTCCACAACACAAACTTAGTGAAACTTAGTCTTAGTGAATCACAAACATCAACATTTGGAATTCCACAAGGCACTGTGTTAGGCCCCATTTTATTTATTGTGTATGTTAATGAAATTTTTCAATTGAATTTAAAAGGTGATTGCGAGATAATATCGTACGCTGATGATACAGCCATTATTTGTAAAGCAAAAAGCTATAACAACAATTGAACATAAACGCAAATACCAATATCAATATTATTAAAGAATGGTTTGACTACAACTTACTTTCGCTGAATTTACAAAAAACACATTACTATTCATAGCAACAATTGTAAGTCAGCAAATATCTGTGATGACAAATGCGTGAATTTGCTGAATATATCAAATACTTGGGAATAACAATAGACTCTGGTATATTATGTATTGGGTATAAAAAATAACTCCTTTAGTTTTTTCATAAATTGATATAATTTTCAGATTTACATTATTTCATATTTTAGTTGTCAGGCGGTCGAAAAAATATTATTACAAAAACATCTGAATACAATAAAAACATTGCTGAATTTTTGAATTGTGGAACATAATTAATATTAACATTAAAAAGAACATAATTACTTTGGTACTTAAATATTTGAATAACCAGACTCTAATATTAAATGGAAACAACATATAAATATTACGACTAAAAGAATTCGCAAACTAATTTACATTTTTCTAAAATTAAGGAATATACTGACATTGAATTTTCTAAAAACTTTGTATTATGCATTTACCCAGTCAATAATAGAATATGGAATTTTAGCATGGGGTGCAGCATTTAAAACCAACATTAAACCTGTTAAAACTGCTCAAAATTTAATCATAAAAGTTATTAAAAAAAACCAAGAGACTACCCAACACAGCAACTATATAAAGAATTTGGAGTTTTAAAATTGGATAGCATATTTAAAAGAAGTGCAGTATTTCAAACTTACAAAAATATTATTGATAACAACGATAATATTGATATAATTAGCTCCCGCCCGCGCTCAGAGGGACAAATTAAAGTTACAAAATATAATACATCAACCATGCAGCATCACTATTCTTACCTAGGAATAAATTGTTATAATAAACTTTCTTTAGATATAAGAAAAATCAAACCTTTTGCAAAATTTAAAAAAGTATACAATAATTTTATATTCTCAAATCAATGTTAAACAATTATGTATCTAATATAATATCTTTAATGTACCTATTATGGACTTGAAATAATTGCTACGCTCTTCCTCCGCTGAACACGAGATTTACTCTTTCAGTGGAGTAATATGTACCTATAATATAATTGTATTAATTATAAGAAATTTTATTTAACTATGTACCAACATATTATTTTCAATAAATAAATAAAAATAAATACCTAACTTACTTCAGTTACTCCTACCAAACAATAGTCTTCTTCTTACCAGCCTGTTCATCTCCACGTAGCTACTACAGCACATGTCGTCGATCACCTGGTCCATGTAGCTCTTTCTTGATCGGCATCTATAGTTGCTGCCCTCTACCATTCCCTCCACGATGGTTATGAGCAGACCCGGGAGCCTCATGTTATGGCCAATCCAGTTGGATCGTCGTTGAGCGATTCTTTTGAGGAGTTGCCTTGTTTCTCTGGCTCTGCTCAGCACCTCACAATTTGGGATGTGGTCCGACCAGTGGATCTTCAACATGCGTCTGTAGCACCACATCTCGAATGCAGACAGGCGTTCTTTTTCCCTCTGGCCTACGGTCCATGTCTCACAGCCATATAGTAAGACACTCCAGATAAAGGTCTTAATGAGGTTTTTCCTTATTCTTATGTCGATATTGGTGGATTCGATAATTTGGGATTTTTTTATTATATGCTATCTTAACCTGTAGAATCCTGCTGACAATTTCTGCATTTGAACGCCCGTCTTGCGATATACGGCTGCCCAGGTTGACGAATTCGTTTATTTGTTTTAAGGTTGTATTGTTGAGAGTTATATTTATAAGCGTTTGCTCTCTTCCTACAGCCATACATTTTGTCTTCTCTTTGTTAATTGACATATTGTAATGAGATGATAGGATGTCTTGCATGTTTTGTAGGGCCTCATTTAGTTCGTCTTCTGTATCAGCGAGTAGTGCAATGTCGTCCGCATATCGAATCATATCTATCTTTCTTCCCTGTATCTTCACGCCTGGCCAGTCCTCCGTGGTCTCTCTCAGTTCATCTATTGCTTGTTGTATATAACAATTAAAAAGTGCTGGTGACAATGTGCAGCCCTGTCTTACTCCTTGACCAATCCTTGCTTCGGCACTGCTTTCTCCTCTTCTTATAACAGCAACTTCGCTTTTATAAAGGAACCATATTGCTCTTCTATCCTTGAATGGTAATCCTGCTTTATCAAGTACCTCAAAGAGACGTCTCCAATCCACTCTATCAAAAGCCTTTTCCAAGTCAATGAATGCTATGTATGAGTTCATATTCTTTCTTATCCTCTTTTCTAATACGAGTCGCAGACTCAGAATAGCATCTCTAGTGCCTGTGCCTCTTCTAAAGCCGAACTGATCTTCCGACAGAGTACTTTCAATGTATCTTTCGGCTCTCTTTAGTAGGATATTTGTCAATATTTTTGAGGCATGCGGTATCACACTCAGAGTTCTGTATTGTTCGCATTTTGTTGTTCCAGGTTTTTTCGGGAGAGTTTGTATTTATATCATTTAGTGAAGTCCGTTGGCAATTGTCCTGTGTCATACATTTTACAGACTAACCTGTAAAGCATGTTGAGTGTTCCGTTTCCTGCGCATTTGATCAGTTCAGATGGTATTGAATCTATGCCTGAGGATTTTCCATCCTTAAATCTACGGACCGTGTCATCAAATTCGCTTCACATGATGTCTTGCCCCTCATTCTCCATATTCGAAACAGTCCCCAGGATGTCATTGTCTGTCACTATATTTCTGCTATTATTCAGCTGTTCAAGATACTCCTTCCATCGTTCTACTATATTTTCATCTTCAAATATTAATCTCCCATTTCTATCTTGGATAGTACCTCCAACCTTAGTTCTTTCTTTGAAAAAGTTTTTCACTTTGTAGTATGCCGAATCCAGGTTTCTTCGGTAGAAATTCGTATTGATGTTTTGACATTTTTCCTGTAAATAGCTCTCTTTCCTTTTTCTGGACTCTCTGTTGATCTTATTTCGTAGTGCTCTGTATTCTCTAATTCCTTCCTCACTTTGTGAATTTTTCACCCTTCTCCTCTCTTCAATCATATCCAGAATATCGTATGTAATCCATTCCTTTCTAGCCCTAGGTCTTGATCTCTCTATCACCCTGTCAGCAGCCACTCTGATTCCATCTTTTAATTTTCCCCATATACTGTCTACGTCCTCATCAATATTGCAGTCGCATGTGAGTGTTTCTTCTTTGAATCTTTGCCTCATATCCGTCTCTTTCAGCAGTTTAATGTTCCAATTGCTGGGATATTTCTTGATAAGTTTCTTATATTTAAGTTCACATTTTGCTAAAACCATGTTATGGTCACTATCTATATCTGGACTCGCATAGCTTCTGCAGTCTTTTATTTGGTTTCTGTAGCGTTCTCGGGTCATTATATAATCAATATGTAGTCTACGTCTATCTCCTGGGGCCTTCCATGTATAGCGACGCCTATAGTGGTGGGAGAACCACGTATTGGCGATAACTAACTTATTCTTTGTGCAGAATTCGATAAGTCGACTACCTCTGTTATTTCTCACAACAAGGCCAAATGGTCCAACCGTTTGTCCCTCTCTCTCCAATAAACAATAGTAATATTAACAAATTAGTAATAAAATGGCAGTAACAATGGACAGGGGTAGATAAGAGTGTGAGAGGGATCTTACTCATGTTTTGAAATGACGGATCTCACTCATGTCCTAATATCAACCAACACATGTACATACAATACGCATGGACTAAATTTTTGACTGACTAAATACTTGCACAGCTACTCATTCTGAATAGGTATTGCCTTGGAACAGGCTTTTGCCTAGTGAGGCAATATATCCTAATATTAAGTACCTTAATATGTATTGTATTTTGTATTATTATTGTTATGTAATTATGGCTTAGGTATGCAATTCTTTTTCATTTGGAAAAAAAAAAAGGGTTTTTTTGAATGTTGCCAATGAGTGCATTATTGAATTTCCGTAATATATTATAATTTATTATATATTGAAACCTCTGAATAAATTTAATCATAGTATATTGGTGGAACGACTCACTCCTTAACAGCCCAGTCGGAGCCATCTCGAAAAACAAGAGTTATGGGACTAAGTCCAGTCAAATGGTGAAATCAAAACCTTCATGATTACTTATATCATGGATATAATTATCATGTGGAATCCTATAATATCTTTAGATAGACTGCAGACCTTTTCAATAACTCCGTGTTGTCCCATTCTGTGTGTTGTGCCATCAAGCATACACACAGAAAAGAACCCACAGGAGATAAATAAAGAAGTTATTCATTTTTTTACCACCCATTATCCAATGTTTTTTTTTATTCTGTTTTCATTATAATATGAAAGTATGTATAAAAAACAAATAATAAAACACATTTATTAAGAAATTTTGAGCGAGGTCAGTTATAGTACCTAGTAAATTTATGACGAATGAAATTTTTAAGCGAATATTTTTATTATTGCATATTATTGCATTTCCCGGTTCTCCTACAATAAATATTCCAACTTCGTCTCTATTGAGATAATTAAAAATCTGTTAAGAAATTTTTAAGGAAATCAAGTAAAACATCGCATGTTTCAGTTTATACATACATTTTAATAAAATATCTTATTAAATGATATGTGGCAATTGTCAATATACACATTTTACTATATAACTAATTTTTAAGGATAAATTAGCTATATTTACAAACGGTAGGGTACAAAGCATTTATCATGAAGGGGTATTTGGCATGTTTGATATGCTGTAACTGCTTTATTTTTACAATGAGCACAACTTCTTCGATTTTAATAGTCAATACAAAGCAATGTCCTTCATTTTTAACCATGTATTGCAAATGTTTGTTTATTGGACTCTCTGGCTTACTGCCATATTTTTTAGATAACGTATAGTCCGAGAGATAGCAACGTTTTGGATGAATCACTTTTTAATATTTTCTCTCTTATTGAATATAGGTACGAAAAATTCTCTCTTATTGAATATAGGTACGAAAAAGGTAAGTCTGGCAACTGGGAGTGGATGCATTTACCAATGCGCATCCCCTTTCTATATGTGAAAATTGCAGATTTAGACAAGAAAAAAAAAAAATAATAATAAATACAATAAGTCAATAAAAAATATGTCAATAAAAAAAATATGTCACAATATGTCTTACAAACTCGAGCTTATCTAATTTACTCTAAGTATCCAACTTTTACTTAGTATCCATGTGCTATTTACTGCCAATTTAACTATCCAAAATATACCATTTTTATCCCGTAAACTTTTTTGATGGTTGGATATAAAATTATCCTTCAGGTCAATCCCATACATAAAAAATTATTGTATTTATTTATGACATACAGCTGAGGGATATCGAGACGTTTATTATCATTTGCAAAGTATCCTGAAACGCTCTTGAGAAGTTTCGTACCAACTGATTCGATAATGATGTAACTTAAATAACAATGGCCAATTTTTCAACAAAACTTTCATGTTTTCCTTTATTTATTTATTTATTGATTAATAGAGAGTTACACAATCTACACAATTTATAAAACAGACAATGTACATTGGTTTTTTAGTGGACCAGTGAAAACTCCATGCATTATTCAATAGGATAATTAATATTGATTACAAAAAATTACAAACAATGTATAATTAATTTACTAGTACATAAAAAGATACTAAAATAAGACAGCTGATTGAATGAAAGTACTAGGAAAGATAGGAGGAGACAGCTGTCCTAAACGCACTGAGAGAGCTCGCAGAGATGTCGAGTGTATTAAAGAAATCATTTTACACCACATAGTGCAAGCACGGTACACAAAAGCATTCTGAGTGTAGTTGTTATTACAATTAAGAATTGTGCTAGGGTATCTGGTTGTTCTGCTCGGACAGTGAAAGCAAATTTTTTCTACAAGTCTGGATTAAAACGGATTACTTTAAATTCCATTTCTCAGGTTGTTTCAATGCCTAATCAGTTTTTATTAAATCTGTTTTGATTATTAGCAAAAGGCTCTAGAACTGCACAGTTTCTATTAAAAATTCTGCATTCTCTGTTGATATATGAGTTTTGATGATAGTTTGTTCTCGATAACTCAGATTAGAATAAGCGTGGACCATGTTGTTCTCTGATCAGACAATGGAATGGCAGAGCACTCAATATGTCAGCATGATTAACATTATTATTTAAAATTGTTGTCTTCCTATTGAACTGTATTCTTGTCCTCCTTTTAAACTGGACTGTTGTTCTTTTCTTGATCTCTAATCTTCTACTACTCTTGAATTGGGGTATTGTACTCTCCTCGAAATGTATTGTTGTCCTATTCTCGAATTTTATATTTTTCCTATTCTTGAAGTGTATTCTTGTACTTCTTTTGAATTGTATTTTTGTCCTCCTCTTCTGTCTATAGTCTCGCAATATTATGTCCTCTCATTCCACAACCACAGCAGGTTACATTATGTTTTCCTTTCGTTGTATTTATCATGAAAGCGTTTGATTTTGATAAATTATCTTTTAACTCCCAACATTTTCAATATATACACACACATTCCACTTTCTGGTCTTATTCATCCACTAAATCTCCAATAAGATACATTGTTTCAGGTAATTTTCTTAACATATAATTTAACTTATCTTTCTCTGTAACATCACAACCAGCATTTTTTTATTCATCGACACATTTTTCAAATTTCTCAGAAAAAGAAATATGCTACGCATACTCACAATATTGATATCTCAATTTATCAAGTTTGACCCTCAGAACAATTTGCAATGCCGATGGTCTATTCAAGTAAGGCTTATAATTTATTCTTGTAATATTGTACGCAATCTCTATTACACATAATACACATTAAAGCTGTTTATTGGATATGGCGCTATATTTTATAAAATTCATAGCTTTTATGTTCAACTCCTGCCAAGTTATGTCATCTATTTACTGAGTCTCTGTGTATTGTGTATTTTTTCAGACATTGTGTATTTTTTCAATAATAATTATAATATATTTTTCCTGCTTACATATTCTTCTGTATTAAACATTGGTATATTTAATACGGTGCCACTATTTTTACAACCGGAATTGGCGGGAAAAACATTTTCCCGCCAAAAAGTGTCTATTTACACGACAAATTTTCTGACGTCGTCTATGTTTTTAGGTCATTTATAACCATAGAAAGCGCAGATAAATCAAAATACAAAAATATTTACCTTTGTCATTTTTTCAATGGTCATAAAAATGCATCATGGAAACCAACTTGAAGAAAAAATAAATAATATTGGCATCTTATTACATTTACTTAATTTTATAAATCATTTTTTATCGAGATCTACAATTATAACAAAGTATAAACAAAGGTAAATATTTTTATAACTTGATTTATCTGCGTTTTCTGTGGTTGTTTTTGGTTTTCGTCTATGGTTGAGTCGTGTAAATAGTCGTAGCCTATTTAATATAAACCTTAAACATATAAACCGTATCAAAAAATCCAAAAGAAATTTGTCAAATCCCTTAACTTCCGTTTTGAAATAAACACTTATGTCCAATCCTTAAGGGAACACAAATTACTTCCATTAGAAAAACGAAGAAAAATTACAGACATTCTCTTTCTTTACAAAATATTAAATAATTTGGTCGATAGTCCTTATCTTGTTGAAAGAATGCCTTTTTACTGCCCATCTAGAATATCATTCTACAATAGTCTGTTTTACACACCTCTGTCAAGAACAAATTACAATCAAAACAGTTTTATTAAACACTGCTGTAACAACTACAATAATCTTAAACCTCAACCCGATCTATTTAATCTGTCTCTACTAACGAATATACTTAATGCGACTACAAGCATCGGTTAGTGAAATTATGCTATTTCTTCCTTCCAGTTCTTTTTTCAGTTTCCTTACCATATCCTAAACCTGATCAATGATCTCTTCGTGAAAAATGTTTATATAATTTAGTGATGCATTATAATTGGCTTATTACTTTGTTAATCATGTAGTATTATGATGTATTTTGTAAAAAAAATGTTGTTTCCGAATAAAATAAAATAAATATTTATATTACACCTCGTGGCCTCTATTTCATTATAATATTAAATTAATTTGTATATTATAGATTATTTTCAGTCAAACATGATACTACTTAAATGAAATAATACACAACTTTTCATTTCAACATTTAATATATTTTATTTTTCCTCTTTATTTAAACCATGGACAAAGACAGATTTCAAAACATAGATTAACATTATATATAATAATTTTAAATGTACTAAAAAGTACCTATTTAAATTTAACACCTCCTTGCATTTATTTGTTTAATCTCTAATATTTATGACACCTTTGCAATGATTTTTTACTTATCCTTCCGAGGATCTGATTTTGACGTGGGTTATCCCCAAAGAAAATAACACTAGCATTTTTTCAAATACCTGTAAAGAACTTTACACTAGCATAAAATAAGTATAATCTCTTTAAAATTGTATCAGAAATGTTCTGGTTTGTCTATATATTGTATTATCACCATTATTATTTATCAATGTACTATTTTGACTATGTGTTAATTTGCCACCGTTCTGTTTTATGATAAATTACGAATACGAATAGCAAATGATCCACTTTATAAATAGTTGTGATCAAATGAATTATTTTATGATTGTTACAGTTTCTTCTTAGAATGCATGTCTTTCCACAGACATTGCATAAATGTAATTTTTCGCCCGAATGAGTTACCATATGAGTGTTCAATTGTCCTCTTTGGGGGAATGTCTGCTCACAGAATGACATTCATGTTGATTTTCGCCAGAATGAGTTGGATGATGCTGTTTCAAACTTTCTGTTTGGATGAATGCCTTTACACATACATTATATTCATTCAGTCTTTAAGTTTCCTTTGTAATATAATGTCTTCCCACATACATTTCTTTCATGTGGTTTTTCATCCTGATGAGTAAGTTTGTGTCTATTTAAATTTCCTGTTTGAGAGAATGTCTTCCCACATACATCGCATTTATGTGGTTTTTCACCTGAATGAGTTAGTTGATGTTGTTTTAAACCTCCTTTTTGGGAAAATGTCTTCCCACAGACATTGCATTCATGCAGTTTTTCGCCCGAATGAATAATTTTTTGAGTTTTCAAATTTCTTTTGTTATAGATTGACTTCCCACACACATTGCTTTCATGTGGTTTTTCATCCTTATGAGTAAGTTTGTGTCTATTTAAATTTCCTGATTGAGAGAATGTCTTTCCACATACATTGCAATAATGTGGTTTTTCGCCCGAATGAGTTAGTAGATGTTGTTTTAAAGTTCCCAGTAGATAGAATTTCTTCCTACAGACATTGCATTCATGTAGTTTTTCGCCCGAATGAGTAAGTTTGTGATTGTTTAAATGTCCTCTGTGATAGAATGTTTTCCTACAGATATCGCATTCAAGTTGATTCTCATCCGAATGAGTTAGTTTATGAGTGTATAAGTGTCCTCTGTGATAGAATGTCTTCCCACAGACATTGCAAACATGTGGTTTTTCACCCGAATGAGCTATTTTATGAGTGTTCAAGTTTCCTCTTTGAGAGAATGTTTTTCCACATATATTGCATTTGTGTGGTTTTTCGCCCGAATGAGACAGTTGATGCAGTTTTAAACTTCCAGTTGTATAGAACGTCTTGCCACAGACATTGCATTTATGTGGTTTTTCACCCGAATGAGTAAGTCTGTGATCGTTTAAATGTCCTCTGTGATAGAATGTCTTCCTACAGATATTGCATTCATGTGATTTCTCGCCCGAATGAATGAATTTATGAGAATTTAAATTTCCTTTTTGAGAGAATGTTTTCCCACATACATTGCATTTATGTGGTTTTTCGCCTGAATGAGTTAGTTTATGTAGATTTAAACTTCCCCTGTGAGAGAATGTCTTCCTACAGACATTGCATTCATGTGGTTTTTCGCCTGAATGAGTAAGTTTGTGATCATTTAAATTTCCTTTATGACGGAATGTCTTCTTACAAACGTTGCATTCATGTGATTTTTCGCCTAAATGAGTGAATTTATGAGAGTTAAGGCTTCCTCTGTGAGAGAATGTCTTCCCAAATACATTGCATTCATGTTGTTTTTCACCCGAATGAGTTAATTGATGTTGTTTTAAGTTTTCCATTTGATAAAATATCTTCCCACAGACATTGCATTCATGTGGTTTTTCACCCGAATGAGATAGTTGATGTTGTTTTAAGTTTTCCATTTGATAAAATATCTTCCCACAGACATTGCATTCGTGTGGTTTTTCACCTGAATGAGTTAGTTGATGTTGTTTTAAGTTTTCCATTTGATAAAATATCTTCCCACAGACATTGCATTCATGTGGTTTTTCACACGAATGAGTTAGTTGATGTTGTTTTAAGTTTTCCATTTGATAAAATATCTTCCCACAGACATTGCATTCGTGTGGTTTTTCACCCGAATGAGTTAGTTGATGTTGATTTAAGTTTTCCATTTGATAAAATATCTTCCCACAGACATTGCATTCATTTTTAATATGTTGGGATACAATTTTGTTTTCATTTCCAATCACTGAGTACTCTTCGATTTCATTTTTTACATTGACTTCACATTTTTTAATTGGTAAATCCGGTTTTTCTTCAAGAACACCAATATATTTGTGCATAGTAGGGGTATATTCATCTTTTATTTTTGTCTCTAGATTCACTGTGGCGTCCATTGTCTAAAAACAGATTTATGTACCTTCAAAAACACTTGGAGCAGTCTTGAATACTACAAATTGTCCACGAAGTATTAAATATTTTTATTGATTAATATAAAATGTTTGCGTATATGCAATTAAAAAATATATTCGAAAAATATATAAAGCTAGTGGCCTCAAATCAGATAATATTCCAACTCATGTGGAATATGATTTGAATGTAGTGTTTGCAGGAATTTTTGAAGGAATAGAATCGGAACCTTGGAGGAGTAAATATGAACTGTGTATGGCATTGATTTATAAAACAATTTGTTCATCGTTGAGACACAGATAAATCATAGATTTTCATGATAAAAATCTATGAGATAAAATCATTGACTTAATAGTATATGGACTACACGTAAAGGCATTTTGCTTGGCAGGTTTTCGGCAAACATGACATGGAAAAGCCACGTGACTGCAGTATACTAATGGCGGCAAGGCATATTTTCATACAAAAACACTAATTTTATAATTGAAATTACCGGTTATTTTATGCTCGAACTGAATAAATTTTAATTTATTTTGAATGTTTCAATTTAATATTATATTTTTTTTTGGCATAACCTATATTATTCATATTCTACTTATTGTTTATAAATCCATCTATTTGAGATTCGCATTCTTTTTTCTTATATAGAATAATCTACTATAAATAAAAAAATTGCTCAATATACATATTTTAATTTCAGTAAATGACTTGCAAAGTCAAATATTGTCGGAATATATAGATACTTTGGACAATTTATTTCCCCCAAACTGATTTTCGTAGGAAGAAGCTTATACCTAAATATCATTTTTTATTAGGCTTTATTTTGATAGGCTCGTTAAAAATGAATTGTTTGTTTTTATTTTGATCGCAATGAAGTATTTAGCTTTACTTTCAGGGCCCTTCGGAAATCTCAAATTAAATTAATTTTTAATACTTATAATTTTAATTTACGTTTATAAAACGCAAAGAAAATCAAATGTAAGAATCTATTCATGGTTAAGTCACTATATAATATGCACGAACAAAAATTTTATGCAATGAGGCACCGGCTTAGAATAGTGCTTCCATACTTTTCTAACTATTGTTTTTGTGTGTCTCGTGAGAGACGGGTAATTGATAAAACAAGAGGCAAAATAACATCTCACATAGTTCAGCAATGAGGTTTACCACCCATTATGAATGTTGCCTTTAAGATAATGCATACCCGCACACCTGTCGAAACATCGAAAATTGAAAGATCGAGTAATAAAAAAAATCAAATTAAACATTCATTTTGACAAGTAGTATGCAATCATTGCATTAAATCAGTGTTTCTCAAATCGAAATCGACTGCTACTCTATAAATATATTTATTTTGCTCGTGAATTTACAAAAAATATTTAAATTGAACAATAAAGAGTATAATTTACAAATGGAAAGATAATTCACACTCTTCTGAATAACGGGAATTACATTTATATGCGGCACAAGTATGCATCATTTTATTGATTGAAAAAACAAATTAAACTATAATTCATGATATTGTAGAAGTATGGTGGGTACCTATAGTGGGATGATATTATAACTGCTGATTGGTTACATTGTGTTTATTGACTGGCTCCAAAGAATGTTAAATGAGAACTGTCTTGGCTCGTCGTTGGTGGGGATTTATATAGGCAAGCCAGAGGGGCTTGCCTCCTCAATCCCCACAATGCTCCCCTCTAAGTGATAAATTTGTAAAAATAATTGAATACATTGTATGATATAACACTGTGAACATAAAAGATTATCAAACATGTAAAATAAATATTCAAAGTTTGAGAAACATTGGAATCGTGCGATGTGTGCATTGAATGGTAAAATATTATTAATTAAGATATGAAGAAATGTTTCAAATTGCATAATGTTATGTGTTGCTTGTTTGACAATATTATAAATAGATAACATTCGGATTGCTGTAAAGCATTCGGCGCTGCGTATCATATTACAAAGAAAAATAAATTAAAATGGTACTAAGAAACGAGATTATTTATGTTTAATTTTTTAGTCAGCAAATTGATCAGATTTGCTGAGATTGAAGTTCAGTTATTAATCAAGGTCTGCAGTTCCTTGGAAAAATACCTGAACTTAACCGTGTGAAAATGATTGGTTTGCATAATGAAAATTAACAAAATATATAAAAAATTTTGCTTGTGTGATATTGTAGATACTAGATATATTTGATAGGAGTATTTTGACACTATAATAATATGTTGTAGATAACACGAATAATATAAACGAGATTGCGTAAATTCACGACTGAAGTTTTTTTTTGTTACGATAGAATAGTTTATTTTTTATTTTGAAAACACTTAGAGGACACTAAAAGGTAGAAAAATTTTATGAAAATGTTGATTTGGTTGCTGATGGTTCTTGTTGAACGAAAGTATGTTGACTTGACCGGAAGTTGAATTCCAGAGATCGAGTAGCTGTAGGTACTGGCATACGTAATCCTGGGCTTCCGGTGTTTGTGTAGGCCGGACAGAGAAATTGTTGTTTGGTCGTGCTCTTCTTTGCTTTTGGCTTGATCATACGTTGGATCTTGGACTTCTCGAGTGGGTTGTATTGCAGCATTTCGAGTAGTTTTTCGACAACTTTAGAATTGTGTTCCATTATAGTTTGGTGAGTTTGCTTGTTGCTTACGGCGTGTCAAGTGAGTGACAGCTTTGGAATGGTTTTCCAGTATAGCCTGATGAGGTTGCTTGTTGCTTACGGCGTGTCAAGTGAGTGACAGCTTTGGAATGGTCTTCCAGTATAGCCTGCTGAGGATGCTTGTTAGTGAATTAACTTCCTATTGTAGTAGCTATAAAGTGCGCACTAGGTCATCCATCATGGTTGTGAATCGGTAAGATTTCTTGCGTGTGTCAGCAAAGATGTGAGTCCATGTCTGGCAGGAGCACGAAGGTTGAGAGAAATTTCCTTCCAGCAGCTTGTCCTGTCGATGAGGCGAGGTGAACGGTTTCGGCTTGTCGTGTCGATGAGAAAATGATGAACGGTATAGGCTTGTCATGTCGACGAGACACGGATGAGCGGCTTGTGCTTGTCATGATGGCGATGACACGAGAACGAGCGGCTTGGGTTTGTCGTAGTGGCGATGAGATGAGAGCGAGCAGCTTGGGCTTGTCGTGGAGGCGATGAGACGAGAGCTTCGCAAAAAATTTCGCATGATCCAAAGCGGGGTCTTACGATCCCCCAGCTCATGTATATAGAAATATAAAAATAATACCTACGGAACTCTCGACATCTAACTAGGACCACAATCATTTGCTAAATGAATGACTACCACATTCTAGTTTCTGCCACAAAAACTCAGCCAGAATAAACTCTTAACAACAAAGAAAAAAAAGGATTGGGAAAGGACAAGGAGAGAAATCGGGATCAGGTGTTTAGGGATAAAATACTGAATAATTATTTATCAAATGCATGCTCATGGATAAGTCTTTCCAATTAATGTAAGGGTAATTGTTTACATGTACTGTCCCTCGCCGATCGCAATATTTTTTATATAAATAATTAGATAAATGCGTATATATTACGGGAAAATAAATTTTATTTGGCGGTCGTGCTTTAAAAATTATAAGAAATGAAATAAAATTGCGAGAAATGTATGAAAGAACCCATAATAAAAATGGTTGGTTTCCTGACTACTCAAGTTTCCGAAATTCACCACCAGACTTGAACACTAGCGCAAGACAATTATATTACAACATAATATTTAACACATTGAGATGGTTTGGTCACATGGGAAGAATAAATGAGGAGCGCCTGACGAAGAAAATATACAGAGCGGAAAGGAATGGAATGAGAGGTCGGGGACGCCCAAGAAAGGGATGGCACGACCATGTGAACGAAATTTTGAAAGACGGAAATGTTAGAAGTGTGAGCAATAGACGAACATGTATGAGACGATGCATGAATGTGGACGAGGCGAGGGATGCGTGCCAGGATAGTAAGATGTGGCGTTCGGTTCTCTCTGCCTACCCCGCAAGGGACATGGCGTGATGGTATGTATGTAATATTCTAACTGTCGATTCGTTCATGAGAATTCAATTCTCTTAATGAATCGACATTATTAAGCCAAGATGCGTGTACGAAGGAAAATTTTGTATGGCGTAGTGGACTTTTTGCATGCTAATAACACCAACTAGAGGCCTCGCAGCATATATGTTCCCATACATGGATTTACTCAGAATTCGGAGTAGAACATTTTATGTGAGTTTTGTGTGTCTGTGTGTCCGTCCCCCCCTTATAACTTTTGATCCGCTCAATTTACAGAGCCCAAATTTTCAGAATATATAAACAGTTATAGGCCTACAAAACTTTTATACTCAGAATTGTGAATTTTTGTTTCAGCCAGGGGTTATCAACTTTTGAATTTTTACTTTATTCCATATATCTCAGAAACCATAAAAGCTAGAACGCTGAAAATTGGTATAAACATAGACAAATACAAAATCTCAAATTAGCTTTTTCAAAAAAATTCCAGGGTTTCTCAAACATTTGTTATTAAGAAAAATATTTTTTTTTGATAAATTTATGAGTTTAACTGCCTATATTTCCAAATTTTTTAAAAATATCGAAATAAGCCGAAACACCCCAACTAGACATTGCTTCATACAATTTGTATGGCAGTCGCTTATACACAATATGTAAGAAGACTTAATAGTTTGATAGGTACTTAATATCCAAACATACATACAGAACCATCATGCTGTTTTCATATTCCGGGTAGGAAAAGAGGACTGACCTCCATACTGTCCTATCTTGACATACATACCAACATGTGTTAAAATTTTCAGTAATTTGGATTTATGGGTTTATAGTTTGGATCTCATGTGTTACATGCAACTAGTTAAATAATACTCACATTTTCATTTCTTGAAAAATTTATAACTCATTTTGATAATTAATGCAACTCGCTCACACGAGTCGCAATGATAACTACATACGAACCTAACCAACCTATTCTTACCAAAAGTTTGGTTTCAATTGGTTGGTTAGGTTAGTATGTAGAAATTATTATGTGAGCGAGTTGCATCATATACTGTATTATAATATTTATACCACGGGTGTGAATGTGTTAAATTGCAATTGTATTGTTGTTTATAATTTGCTTTCAAAACGCCAGTAGTTTGGAGGCAGAATCGCCACCTAGCGGTGAGTTTCAGAAATTCAAATAGTGTTAGAAAACTAATAAATTGTAATGGATTCCTCCATACATTTTTCGTATTTTATTATTTTTTTTATAATTTTTTGAAGCCTTACCGCCAAAAGTTTTTATTTTTCCCGTAATATATACGCGTTTATCTATCTATTGATATAAAAATTATTGCGATCAGCCAGGGACAGTACTTGTAAAAAATTACCAAAGTAGGTTATAAAGATTTTCAATAATAGTCTTTAATTATAATTGAAAAGATGAGATTAAAATATGTTTCTACATAAATAAAACAAAAGGATTTCTTTTTTCATTTAATTATTACAAGTAAACACTATAAATAATTTATTAATGTCTATTGTAGGACATGTACAATTATTATTCTACAACCTAACGTCAACGCCAATGATACATACAATATAGATTAGATGACACGGGTTAGAGCATTACGTACAGTAAATATTCAGTCATTCAAAATCCAATTTCATTATTAAAAAATGTATATTTCGCATCCTAACACTTTTTTGTGTCCACATTATTTAGTGTTTTGACTGAGTAAAACAAAGCACTGTACTAAAAATTTAATATGTATAAACCAAATTTAAAAATTTTATTTATAAGAATTAATCCAGTAACCAGTTAAATATAATAGCCTAATAAATGCTTGATAAATTTTGGCCTCAGACTAGTGAAACTGTTTAGGCTATATAATTTATTACTTAGTTTGTTGATTAAAACTGTGTTTTATTTTTATTATAAATAAGATTTAACGAAACGCCGTGTTAACGAAAAATAAAATTTTCTTCGTCGTTTTCACTAACCAGCTTCAATGTAGTTTCGGTGAAGATCACAGCCATTAACATTTTAAAAATAGAATCAATTTGATATTATGATACAAAAATGACACGGAAGATTTGACAACTTCTCTGACTTTGGACATGTCAGTTTGTATAGTATGAAGTGTTATATTATAAAGATAGATTATTGTGTATAAATTGTTTGAGAGAATCTTAGCAGATAGAATAGCCCCGCCCGTGGAATCTCATTTCCCAGTGGAACAGGCCGGTTTACGTGAGGGTCGAAGCACCTGCGAAAAAGTGCTGGCACTGACAACCCACATTGAAAATGGTTTCCAGAAAGAAGAAAAAACTGACTTAGTTTTGCTGGATTTGACAGTGGCCTGACACGGTATGGAAAGAAGGCCTTCTGCAAAAGACATTGGGTATGATTGAGAGCAGAGTATTTATAACCCTCTTAAACAATATGCTGTCGAACAGGAGCATCAGAGTTTTCTTGAGGGGAGAGGTCAGTAGAAAGAGAACACTCCAAAATGGAATGCCTCAGGGGACAGTTTTGTCTCCAATTCTCTTCAACATGTATTCAGCAGATATCCCAGAAACCAACTCAAGAAAGTTTATCTATGTAAATGATATAGCGATCGTAGTGTAGGCAAAAACCTTTGATGAATTGGAACCCGTTCTTAATACTGACCTACAGATTATGCAAAAATACTTCGAGAAATGGCACCTGAAGCCGAACCCTAGACAGTTGCGACAAATCTACACCTTAACAACCAAAAAGCAGACAAGGAAAAAATCCCAAACGACCGCAATCCTAGGTATCTCGGAGTAAAACTTGATAGGTCACTAACTTACAGTCGTCACTTGCAAGCGCTGAAAAACAAAGTGAAGGCTAGGAACAACATAATTATGAAGCTCACCGGAACATGGGGCAGCACTGCTGAAGTGCTGCGTACAGTGTGGGAGAGAAGCGTCCATTGCAAAACCCTTGATGTCGAATTAAATAAAACAATGAGGACAATCACTGGATGCGTAATGTCAACTGCACTCCCATGGCTTCCTGTGCTTTCGAGCATTGCTCCTCCTGATTAGCGCAGGAACCAGGCTACAGGTAGAGAACTCACCAAGATTGAAAGAAATCCCGAGATTCTCACATTTCAAGATATATATTCCAACCACCAAGACAACGACAAAAGTCCAGAAAGCCTGTTTGGTCGAAGCGACTCGGCAAATTCAACATGCCTAGAGCATGGAATGAAAGGCGGAATGATGCAGACCTGTTATAAAATAAACACATTATCCAAGACCCCAACCAAAGGGCCCCAGGTTATAACCTTCCCCGAAAAAGACTGGGTGGACATCCATAGGGCGACTTCAGAGGCTGTGAAGAGGCTGACCGAACGGGAACCAAGAATGTAGAAGAACAAAACTCGATGATGCAGCCAAAGGCGCAGGAAAATCCGAAGCTGCACAAAAAGTAAAGTAAGTAATGTAGATTAATTTATATTTACTACAGAAGACCATTAGAAATCATGTCTTCCATTTACAAACACATTGGATGGTGGAAACCCTCCGACAGACACCTTTATACTATGGCTTATGTATAAGTATAAACTTGTATGGGCTCACTATAGGAAATGACATAAGTCTAAAATCGTGGGATCTAATAGTTGTCGCCAAATATCTTGAGCGATTTCGCCGAGAAGGGGGGGAATTTGCATGTATACCAACAAAGCAAAAGACACAAATTTATGCTCTGCGCACCCGGTAGCATAGTTCAAGATATTTGATGATATTTATACACTATAATAATGTATACAAATGATTCATTATAGACCATAAATATTACAATACTTAAGTGTCTCATGTTTATTGTGTAATTTTATATATGTTTTTGATTTTTTATGTTCTGTTAATATATTGTAAATAAATTGGAAAAAAAATTATACAACAGGAAAGTTAAGTACAACATTCAAGTATATGGAAACAATTCAAATGATTACAGTAGAAAAGTAATTGATATGATTCCATTTTAATGCTCTTCACGTTTCATGTATTGCACATTGCTAAAATAAATATCTTAATTATTTAAAATTAAGCTAATTATTATCAAATATTGCCAATGGAAAAGTAAAAATTTAGTTGATGTTTAACTAATGACTACAAGTAGACGGTTTACAATAATTAATTTCCGTTCAGAAGAACGCAGTCTTGTTGTGTGTCAACTTGTGGTTTCTGAGATGTTTGGCTGTGGAAGATCTGTAGCTGCACAAGTCACAAGAGAAAGGCTTCTCCCCGGTATGAATCATTCGATGCGCTTTGAGAGCTGCAAGACTGATGCACCGGTAGCTGCAGGCGTCACATGCGTAATTTTTTTCCCCGGTGTGTATTCGATTGTGGATTTTGAGATAACTGGCACCGGTGAAAGATTTCCCGCATACCGTACAGTGATACGGTTTTTCTCCAGTATGAACACGCTTGTGCGAAAGGAACGTACCGTTACTAGCGAAGGACTTTCCGCATACATCACAAGTGTATGGTTTTTCGCCTGTGTGCACTCTGGTGTGAGCAATCAATTCTCCCTGACGCCTGAAGGCTTTACCACACTCCCTGCAGAGGAACGGTTTCTCTCCGGTGTGTATGCGCCGATGTATTTTGAGGGTTACGCCGCGCCGAAACGCTTTTCCGCATACGTCACAACCAAATGGCCTTTCGCCTGTGTGGATTAATAAGTGCTCTTTAAGTTGTCCAGCGCTTTTAATGGACTTGCCGCAGACCTAAAAAAATGATTGAAACAAAGTAAGAATAATAATTTTATATAAAAACATTTTTTTTGTTTACATAAATTACATTTTAATTCATTAATCTGAACATAGCACCGTTAGGGTTTGTTACCATTCTGCAAAAGTTTATTTAATTAGAAAAAAAAAACAAACATTGTTGCAAATTGCATGCACATGCATCAGATGGAAAATACCTCGCATTTGAAGAGCTTTAGTCCACTGTGTCTAGTCTTGTGTGCATTCAGATTGCTAACTGTTTTAAATGCCTTCCCGCATTGGTCACAGGAGTGTGGCTTCTCACCTGTATGTCCCATCTTATGAAGCTTTAAGTATGATTCGTATCTGTCAATGACAAAACTACATATTAACATATTATGAAGAAAAAAACATCAGTGATATACAATAATAAAAATAAAATCTATTATTGTAAGAAGTACATTCAGTACAAGACTATAGCGTAAGTTCAGATATTAGGTCAAACAACTTAATTAATATACTAAAGAAGAAATATTATCACACTGGCAGAGCAAGTCCCGTTCCACGGTAACACATATTGTGGTGGTAACCAACGTTATAAACCTATATAGCAAGAGTATTGTATATAGAAAATTAAAAAAAATCGAATATCTAAATCAAAGGCTCTCATTCCACCGGACTTGCCCCCTGATCTATATTTTTTATTATCTTGATCGGTTTCAGAACCAACCATTCCTTTGTCAGGCTAAGTTTCAACTGATATTAATTTAAGAGAAAGAGCAAAACAAAAAAAATTTCTCCCTAATTTCCAGGTTGGGCAAGTGTCTCAAATATAATGTAAGGGAATGAAAAAAAAAACTCTGCAACTTACTGGAAAGACAGTCCGCATTCGTCACAAACATATGGTTTTCTGTCGGTGTGTATCCACTTATGCGCTTTGAGCTCCGTCTCCCGCTTGAATGCCTTCCCACACTGGTCGCAGGAGAAGGACTTGACATGAGAGTGGACTAACCCATGGCGTTTCAAATAGCTTGGATGTTGAAACATCTTACCGCAGACCTTAAAAACAGATTGGAACATTTACCTATTGGTGTACACACTTCTGTATTTACACATTAATTCATCGCCTCATTCACATTATATATATCACAGTATGTATATCGTTTGATATTTATGTGGATATTTGACTATCTTCTGAACTAGAAATATAGCAGACTTAGCAAATAACTACAATTGGGATTATTTTTACGAAATGGAAATATTATTGGAAGTTAAAGGTGGGTAGGGGCAGAGCGGTTAGCGTGCTGGGTTTGTAATCCAGTGGTCGCAAGTTTGAATTCTGCCACAATCAATTTTGTTCACCTATAGTACAAGCATTTGTACTTAATTTAGGGAAAGTATGAGGATGTACATGTAATTATTGCTACAAGGATATATCCATTCATTCATTCATTCATACCATCACGGCATATCCCACAATGTGGGGTCACCAGCGATAGGTGTGCGGGTGTGCATTGCCTAATAAAAGGGAGAACAACACATCTATGTATACCCACACACCAGTATCGACTCACCAAAAAAGGCACTACATTCAGAATGGGTGGTGAACCTCATTACTGAACTATGTGAGATGTTATTGTTGCCTGTTGTATTTTCTATTATCCGGCTCTTATGGGACACTCGAAAACAATGATTTAAAAGAATGGAAACACTATTCTAAGCCGGTGCCTCGCAGCTACATTCTTAAAAAAAGGGGGAGATTCCCTTGTTCTCCCACAGTTTCATAGGAATCTCAAAAAATATTCCATTTTGTATTGCGTATTTTATAAAATGAATAAACATTAAATAATCAAGTTCATATTTTATTATTTTACCTGACCATTTCGACAGTTAAAAATAAGTGATATATATATTTAATAGGTGGGTCGATGGTAGAGCAGTTAGCGCGCTGGGATAGTAATCCAGTGGTCGTGAGTTAGAATCC
Source organism: Molanna angustata (assembly GCA_963576475.1). Lineage (NCBI taxonomy): Eukaryota > Metazoa > Arthropoda > Insecta > Trichoptera > Molannidae > Molanna > Molanna angustata. Next base: position 2,056,894 of record OY754983.1, on the reverse strand, counting down.
TGCCTCGACCGATTTCGTTCATCTATAGCACAAGCACTTAAGCTTAATTTAGGGAATGTAGGAAGATGTATAAGTACTTGTTTAACAAGGACATATTCATTTTTATTTAAAACAAAAAAAATTTCAAAATACGGATATATACTATAAATATCCTATTTTCACAAACCAGCTTTGCATACATCATCATCATCAGTCATTATTTGTTTAGTGTTGAACATAGGCCTCCCCTTTCGAGCTCCATGCTTCCTTATGTTTATATGGTCTTGCTAATTTTTTCTTGGTCGGCCTCAAATCCCTTATATTTTAGCTCTATAAATTTTCTTTGTCAATCATTCTCCATTCACTCTTTCCATATGACCAAACCACACAAGTGTATTTACTTTTTTCAAGTGTATTTACATTCTGTTAAAATTATCCTTCTTCAAGTTACACTCAGTTCTTATATTATACTCGGTTCTTAAGTTTTTAAGAACTGAAAAATATATTTATATATATATTTTTTAAATGAATATGTCCTTGTTAAACAAGTACATATACATCTTCCTACATTCCCTAAATTAAGCATAAATGCTTGTGCCATAGGTGAACGAAATATGTCCAGGCAGGATTTGATCTCGTGACCACTGAATTATTAGCCCAGTGCGTGTATGTGTATGTAGTTACATTATGCCTGCGATGGTCCGTCTATTTTCTAATATTGTTATATCATGATGACGAGAGGAAAGGATTCTATTATCAAAGGCAAGACAGCGTCTGTAATCGAGGTGAATCTATCTCCAAAAGTCATTTATCTTTTCTTATTCTGTCATACACGTCTTGTTATCTATTCTTCTAAGGATCTTATTTGTGTGTAATTTATTCTACTTTCGTGCTTTTTTGTCATGTCCATGACTCCATTTCACTATCACAGATTATTTTATTTGAATAACAGAATGATTTGTGACAAACGATTGATTGATTGATTACCTGACATGTGTAGGGACCCTCACTTGTGTGACATCTGGCATGTTCCTTCAGTTGATTTCCACTCTGAAATCTAATACAAGTAAAATATCACAATATTTCATTTATTTTACGACAAATTTTTAATATCTCAACGGAGACAAAACGGGAATACAGTGGAACCTCTCATAACGAGCATAATTCGTTCCAGAATCTTGCTCTTTATTTGAAACACTTGTTAAGCCAAACTAATTTTCCCATATAAATCAATGTAAAACACGATAATGCGTTCCATGCGAAGTATTTTTTTAACGTTTATTCAGATAAAATGACATGCTTTTAAATTGTTAAAGATCATAACAACCTGGACAAAAATATTTTTAAAAATCAAAACTAAAACTAATGGCAACTTTTCAACATCATCAAGAATACGTAAATGTTTTGAAGACATTCTTGACACTCTCTTTGAAGCATTTATTCTTGAGGATAGTGCAAATCGTTGATGTAGATCGATTGTATGGGCGCGCTAGATCAGCTACGCTTACACCACCTTCTCGCTTTTCAATGATTTTACGTTTCGTTTCTACAGTTACATTTATTCTCTTGTGGCTTTTTCTTCAGGTACATTTTTGCAAGGATTATTAAACTTTGCACAAAAAAAATACACGTAATGTCTGAACATAAGTTTAGAAAAATGTGTGATCACATGCGACACTAACGAGCTAACGGTATGAGTGCTAAACACAGACTGACACAATGACGCACAAGTCCTGGCTCACAAGTGCGTCATACGTTATGTGACTTTCCCTTTCTGCGTCACTCGTTATGCGAAATGTCACTCGTTAACCTTTTGCGTGCTACGCGTATGCTAAACAATGTAACACCTCAGTGCGGCGCAATTTTCGGACAAAATTAAAATCGTCATATCTCAATAACTACTCACCTGAGATACTTGAAATCTTCGACAAGAATATTCGTTTTTAGCTGTTCTAAATGTTGAATACAATTTTTTGTTTATTTTGTGTTTCTGCATACTATTTGACTGATTTTTTCAACATTCCAGCTTACAAAAACATAACTAATTAGCAAAAAAATATCACATAGGTAAAAAAAGACATAGGAAAGAATATAGTGAATAAAAATCATCTTAAAATTCATGAATTTTTAAGTATTTCTTCGAAAACAAACACAGTTTTCAACAATTGCTTAGTGCCTTATACGTTTGTATGAAGTTTATCTGTAAGCGCTTTGACCTATGCGCCGCTGCACCGTAATTTATCAACTTATAGTATAAAATAGTCATAAAATAATTGGTTGTTATAAATAATACTGTAATAAATCTGGAGAACTTTTTCGAAACATTTATAAAAGCAAAATTCATTCATAATAGCAAAAAATATTCAATGTATTTTGTCTATCACTTAAGGTAGGCGCGCATGGAAGCTAATTTCATCGGCCGATTAATTATCGGTGAGTTACAACATACGAATTACATGTAAGAGCGCGCATGAAAGCTAACAGAATCGGCCGATTTTAAAATCTGTGACGTGACACAAAAAAATCGGCCGATCGAGATCGGCCGATTTTTTGTAACCAATCTTGTTGTATGAGAGGGTGCGCATGGTAAGATTTTAAAAGTTGGTGACACAAAAAATCGAAGTTCCTCTCAAAAACACATGAACTTTAAAAAATAGTAATTTTGAAATATGAATCAACGTTAAAGACACAAATAAAATATAATTAAATAATAAGATTAATTACTCATTGTTTTACGTTCATATTAGTTAATAATGCTCTTATTGTCAAAATAAATAAATAAATTTACAGCAAAATACTTTGTTTTTATATAGGTACTAAATAAAAACCGAACATAAATATTTTATTAAACCGGCGCACAATCTATACGACCTCGGATATGGGTTATACGCAACATTAATATCCATACAAAGCGGTATCTCAGTGCGGGTCTCGATTATGTCTCGAGATGAAATAGACAAAAAGTAAACACTCTACCGCCATCTACCAAATTTTTTTTAAATTTTTTTAAAATCATATTTACTTAGATAAATGGTTCAGCTACACGATGTAATTATTATATTTTGGATATGTCGATAAATAAGATTTCTACAGCGAGTTTAAGTGGAGCATTGTCCATCACGATAACCTATCGTGATCCGCACTGGTGTAGCACATGATTCATCACGATAACGTATCGAGATTAGCACTAAAACGGTTAAGGGGGGAATTTTTTCAAATTTGTTTTTGCTCGTTATGCGAATTACTCATTTATGAGAGATGCTCGTTAAGAGAGGTTCCATTGTATATACTTTTATAGGATAACCGGGAAATTGGGAACATACAGGGCTACGACCTGCCATCGGTTGGTTTACGTGATCCCGTTCACCAATTATACCTTTTTATTGATGTCCCTTATAAATTATTCACTATATTCATTATTATATTTTTCTTGATGAGGTAATGCAAAAATTTTAGTACAGTAAATATTTTAAATTTTTTTATTTTATGTAGCTTCTCAGGCAACTAACAGATACTATGTCAAATAATTATTTAACACGCACCCAATAACAAGTTGCCACATTCTGGAGACTTACGATATTTATCGTCTCACAGATTCAGACTGAAAACATAATTAAAAATTGTGTCTCCACCGGGAATCGAACCCGGGACCCTTGGATCAGCAGTCAGATATCCAACCAACTGAGCCACGAAGGCCGACAATGTATCTTGTAAATTTATATTTATTGTAATATTGTTAAAGAAAAAATGTTAAAACAAAATGAATTTCAACCTGGTTCCGCAGATGGTGCACGTCGGTTTGAGATCCCCGTGTATCCTGGCGTGCGAGTTGAGGTTGCTGACCGTCCTGAAGGCGGCGCCGCACTCGTTGCACGAGTGGGGCCTCTCGCCCGTGTGGGCGCGCTGGTGTATACGCAGGTACGAGGGGTGGGGGAACGTGCGCCCGCATATCGAGCACGCATGGGGGCGACGCTCGCAGTGGACCCACGAGTGCGAGCGGAGCTGCGACGACAACTTGAATCGCCTGTTAATTATAATGTACACAAGTTACCATACACATTTATATTATATTGCATTGTTATTAGTTTGCCAGTGATACTTGGACGTGGCAAAAGCAGGGGCGGATCTAATTAAGGGCTTTTTGGGCTGCGACCCAGGTCCCCAGCATCCATTGAAAACAATAGACGATATTGTGAAGAAAAATCAAAGTATTTGAAATTAAAAATCTGAAATTATATAATATCTAATATATAGTCATTTTTATTTTATTTATTTTTTTATTTTTAAATCCCATCTAGAGACTTTCCCACGTCGACTTAATAGTAGTCCATTGTGATAATTTGCCTCCTAGATGTCATTCCATAGTCCTATCTCCTGGAAGAACTGTAAAATCCTTTGTGGATCGGTGTCTCTGATTTGCTTTTGATTTAGATGCATCGGTGTTTCATGTTCATCCATGCAGAACCTGCATAGGTACATTTCCGATAAATTCATTGTGCATAGATGTTTATTGAGTCTACAGTGACCAGTTAAGATTCTAGTAAGAATCCTAAGGTTGTTCCTGCTCATTATTAGAATCCACTTAGAGTGTGTTGAAGAGAATCCTGAAATGAGTGCTTTTGAATGTCTTTGTCCTGGGGTAGATAACCAGAGTTCAGTGGCATTGTTAAGCATTCTTTGGTAAAGTGTTGATTTAACAATACTATTAGCTAGGAGACAGTGAGGCTCCGGCCCATAGGTAGCTGTGTCCGCTCCCCTATTTGCCAGAGCATCAGCCTCCTCGTTACCTTTATAATTGGAGTGTCCAGGTACCCATCTTAATATGATTTTGTTACCATAGTTTACTGATAAAGTATTCAGCGCTTCAATGCAGTCTAATACTGTTGATGAAGTTACTGTGTAGGAATTAAGAGCTTTAAGAGCAGCTTGACTATCAGAGTAAATGTATATTCTGTGGGCACGGTACCCATATACGATTACATGAAAATTCTTCAAAACACAATTGTTCGAATGCGCAATTGTACGAATAACAATTTTTCGAAATAACATTTGTTAGAAAACCAAATTGACCGAATTTAATATATTTTAATGTCATTATGTTGCCTCTCTTTTAGAAATATTTGTTGCCAGTAAAATATATTCCATGTTGTAGATTATTACTTGTATTATTGTAGGGTACTCTCATAGATTTTTATTAAAATATACTAGATGTAGTACTCCGTGCAAAAAGTGAGTCATGGAATATCGCGCGTTTGACGTTTTGGTTGGCAACATATTTCAGTTTTCCTTGCATTTCAACACATCCTAGATAAAGGTTCTCTAAATCTTAATAATTAAAACGTTTTTTAGACAAATAAATCCGAAAACAATTCGCATTAGTCTCTATGGAAAAACGATGTGGTCTACCACCTAAAACGTCAAAAATCCAATGGAAAAATGCCTCACTTAGATTCATACAAAATTTTCTAACTACATCTAGTATATTATAATGAAAATCTATGGTTTATTCCTCTCAAAATGCTACCAACATGACGTCATAAAAATTCGAACAATTGTTATTTCTGATAATTGTGTGTTCGTAAAATTGTTTATCGAAAAAATGTGATTCGAATAATTGCCATTCGTAAAATTGATTTTCATAAAATTGAACATTCGAATTATTGTTTTTATATCCCCCATTCGAATAATTGTTTTTATATCCCCCATTCGAATAATTGTTTTTACACCCCCATATACATCCCCCACCCGACCTGCTCATACTCGCCAATGGAAGATGACAATACTAAATATCAAATCAGTCTCATTTTTGGTTTAACTTAAGATGGTCTAGTACAGTCTGAAAACGTTTTTTTTTCAAATGTTTGAATGTTAACTTTGTGGTTCATATTTAACAAATTAAATTTAAAGATATAACTTTGTATTAACCACGTTTTTTGGTTGAAACGATGCGACCGGTTTCGGAACTAACCGTTCCCTCATCAGGCTAACTTTCAACTGAAACAGAATGTGACGACGTGCTTACAAGAAATCTATGGGGGCGGAGGTAGAGGTAGGGTGGGGGTACTTAGGGTTGGGTCTTGTGCAGGGTGGGTCCGATTGGCTGAAGGATTAGAAGTAAAAGGAAACATATTTAATAATGGACTGAAAGATAAATTTAACTGATTGTTTATTATGTTCTGTTTTGAATTAATACACTTTTTAATTTCTAGCGACTCTAAATTATCAAGACGGAGACCTACTTTGTTGACGTGTAAAATTTTTGTTCGCGATTGCATATTAAATTGATGATCATTAAGTACTAAGTGTTCTGCGAATTCTGAAAAATTATCATTGTTTATACATCTAATATGTTCTTTTACTCTAGTCTCAAATTTCCGTCCTGTTTTTCCTATGTAGACTGCAGAGCAGTCTCCACATGTCAGTTGGTATACGCCGGAGTTTTCCATTTTATTATCTTTATCTTTGGAATTCATTAAACTTTTTCCAATATTATTGTCAGTGTAAAATGCCGGTCTTATGTCTTTTGGTAAGAAATTTGAGACTAATTGGGATAAATTATTAACAAACAATATGCGTCTCCATCTATATTCATCTTTTTTGATATTTGTATTATAACTATGTAGGTATCTATTGACGTTAATATTTTTTATTTTTTTATTTAAAATAGAGTCTATCAATTTACTGTTATAACCATTATTGTATGCAATCTGTTTTATTGTATTTAGTTCTTTATTAAAATTATTTGATGATAGTGGTATATTTAGTAATCTATGGACCATGGAATGATAAGCGGAATGTTTATGGGATGCTGGATGGTTGGATGTATTGTGGATAGTTGTATCTGTATAGGTCGGTTTACGATATATATCAAATTCAATTTTATTATTTACTATTGTCAATTTTAAATCTAAAAAATTAAGTGTTTTTTCCTTTTCTATTTCCAATGTGTACTGAATCTTAGGGTGAAACGAGTTTATAAAATTTAAGAGCAGCTTTAATTGTCGATCAGTACCGGTAAAAATGCAAAATATATCGTCCACGTATCTCTTCCATAAAAATATATATTTCAATAAAACCGAATTTGATCCAAATATTTTATTTTCTAAGAAATCTACAAAAATGTCGGCTATAAGTGGACTTGTACGGGCTCCCATTGGTAATCCTTCTTTTTGTTGGTAAACAACATTATCATACTGGAAATAGTTTTGACTCAAGCAAACCTCTAATAATCGTTTCAAATCATTTGTTATATCTAAGGGGAGATCCGAGTTGTTAAGTAAACTGTCTATTATGTTTTTGCTTTCTTTTATTGGTATATTAGTAAAGAGACTTATTATATCAAAAGATATTAGTTTGGCATTACTTGGAATCACTAAGTCTTTAATTGTATTTACTAGTTCAATGGAATTTTTAACTGTAAATTTAGGTTTGAATATGTTTGCTTGATTTATTATGTTAACAATATGGGCTGATAGTTTAAATGATGGGGAATTACAACACGATACTACCGGGCGAATGGGTTTTTCCTGTTTGTGTATTTTTAAAAGGCCGTATAACTTGGGTGTTTTTGGATTCATATCTACTAACTGATTTGGGCGTATCTTTTTTATTATATCACTCTTGCAAAGTTTTAAAGCGCTCTTTACGGCATCTTGATACTTATTCGTCGGATCTTTTTCTAGCTTTATGAAGTCGTCGTTGTTTAAAAAAATTTGCATTTTATTTCTATAGTCAACGCCGTTCATTATAACAATTGAATTACCTTTATCCGCTTTCGATATTACAATTTGGTTTTCTTTGACAGTTTTTTGAATATTTTTTAACACAATATGATCATTATTTTTATGTGGTGTGGAAAATTTTACTGAATTAACTTTTTTAATTTCCGAACATTTATAATGGTAAGTTTTGGGGCAATTGTATAACGCTGTCTCTAAGTCTACTGCTAAATTTTCTATTGCTGTGATATTGTTATTTTTATGAATATTATGTTTAAGACCCTTTGATAATAAATCTAACTCTGGTTGACTAAACGATTGTGAGGATAAATTGATTACACGATCATAGAATTCATGGACTTGATTAACTTGTTTATCTGTTCTAACTGTTTTGTTATTAATAAGAGTACTTAGCTTTTTGTCGAGTTTCACTTTCTTCTTGAAGGCGTCTATACTCGCGAAGTCACGAACTTTATCGTCCAAGATGTCCCATTCAATCGGATGTAAGATTGACACCAACTCTGTGTGAAGCACTTTTATTTGAAGTTTTATATTATTTCGTAGTTTAAATTCAGTCTTTAAGTCTTCTTTTAACCAAGCTATTTTTGATTTGAATAAAGCTTTTTGATTTTTATCACTATTATCAGTTTTGAATTTAGCATTAATATAATTCGGAAACACTTTATATTTTAAGCACGTTTGATAAAATAATATATTTAAGCACATTATTCTGTATTTAATTGAAAATTTCTTATACATTTTTATTTTACTCGCCGTACTCGCGATAAAAATATTTTCAAATGTTTGAATGTTAACTTTGTGGTTCATATTTAACAAATTAAATTTAAAGATATAACTTTGTATTAACCACGTTTTTTGGTTGAAACGATGCGACCGGTTTCGGAACTAACCGTTCCCTCATCAGGCTAACTTTCAACTGAAACAGAATGTGACGACGTGCTTACAAGAAATCTGATACAACCGAAATCCGACTGAAATCTGAAATCCGACCTATACAGATACAACTATCCACAATACATCCAACCATCCAGCATCCCATAAACATTCCGCTTATCATTCCATGGTCCATAGATTACTAAATATACCACTATCATCAAATAATTTTAATAAAGAACTAAATACAATAAAACAGATTGCATACAATAATGGTTATAACAGTAAATTGATAGACTCTATTTTAAATAAAAAAATAAAAAATATTAACGTCAATAGATACCTACATAGTTATAATACAAATATCAAAAAAGATGAATATAGATGGAGACGCATATTGTTTGTTAATAATTTATCCCAATTAGTCTCAAATTTCTTACCAAAAGACATAAGACCGGCATTTTACACTGACAATAATATTGGAAAAAGTTTAATGAATTCCAAAGATAAAGATAATAAAATGGAAAACTCCGGCGTATACCAACTGACATGTGGAGACTGCTCTGCAGTCTACATAGGAAAAACAGGACGGAAATTTGAGACTAGAGTAAAAGAACATATTAGATGTATAAACAATGATAATTTTTCAGAATTCGCAGAACACTTAGTACTTAATGATCATCAATTTAATATGCAATCGCGAACAAAAATTTTACACGTCAACAAAGTAGGTCTCCGTCTTGATAATTTAGAGTCGCTAGAAATTAAAAAGTGTATTAATTCAAAACAGAACATAATAAACAATCAGTTAAATTTATCTTTCAGTCCATTATTAAATATGTTTCCTTTTACTTCTAATCCTTCAGCCAATCGGACCCACCCTGCACAAGACCCAACCCTAAGTACCCCCACCCTACCTCTACCTCCGCCCCCATAGATTTCTTGTAAGCACGTCGTCACATTCTGTTTCAGTTGAAAGTTAGCCTGATGAGGGAACGGTTAGTTCCGAAACCGGTCGCATCGTTTCAACCAAAAAACGTGGTTAATACAAAGTTATATCTTTAAATTTAATTTGAAAACGTTTTAACCATTATAATTTATGTGAGTACACAAAGTTTATTTTGTACCAGAATTTTTCTTTATTAATTGATTATGAATTTTGGCAATGCTTTGAAGAGTAATTTTCATTTAAAAAAAAAATACCTGTCACATTTGTCGCACGCGTGAGGTTTGTCGTTTGTGTGCATGACGGCGTGGCGAGCCAACTCGCTCGGTATCTTGAAGACTTTGCCGCAGTGACGACATTCCAAGCGAGACCCTCGCCCCTTTCGTTTGGCTTTCCTGGCGTCCAATGCCGCCTTCACCTTGTCTAGCGTTTTGCCCCGACGTCTCTTCAACTGTCTTCTTAAATTGCAAGTCTAAAATCGAAACATTCATTGTTTTATAATAACTAGTGATCGCTCAATGGTCAAAATTCGACTAACAATAGTATTGTAAATTTTAGCTGACTGATAACAATATATAGTATTATTAATATTAGCTGTTTAAAAATGCTATAATAATATTATTGTAAATATTAGCTGACTGTTTGATAGATAACATTATAATAATATTATTGTAAATATTAGCTAACTTTTCGATAATAATATTATTGTAAATATTAGCTAACTGTTTGATAACAATATAATAAAAATAATTACCTTTGAATGTTGTGAAAGTAACGCAGGATCTGGAAAATCATTGTTGCAATATTTACACTTGAGCCAACACTCGTCTTGTTCTTCTGCAACAGAATCAAAAACAAAATCAACGTAAATATTTTGTTAGTGTAAAAAAATTGTTTACAAATAAAAAAATCATTAATTCATTCGACCAATCATGGCACATCCCACTATGAGGAGAAACCAGCGACAGGTGTACGGGTATGCATTGCATTTATACTTGATGATGTGAGGTATCGGAATTTTGCTTTCACTCTTTCCTATTGTCATTGTTTTCGTGAGTCCCGTAAGAGCTGGGTAACCGAAAATACTACAGGTAAGAATAACATCTCACATAGTTCAGCACCTTGAGGTTCACCACATTGGGAATGTAGTGTGAGGAGATGTTGCAAGGAAGAGATTCAAACCACTCTCTTCACCTTGGTCATTACAGAGTAAAAAATAATCATCCTACTATTTATTAATAAAATTTTTGTGAACTATGAAATCTTACAAATACAAAAAGAGTAATTATAGTGAAGACGATATTGTGCTAAAAGGTCATAATTTTAAGTTGTTTGTAAAATACATTTATGGTGAAATACCAGGAAGAAAATATCATTACCCTTAAAACTATCGGCCTTCCTCTCGTTGCCAACTTTATCGATACCCCCCTCCAACTTGACGTCGACCGGTGACATCTCCCTCTCGACCTTTGGCTCCACAAGGTCCATATCCTTGACAATCAGAATTTCAAAGGCCCCATCGCTGGCCCGACCTTCCGAATCGTAGCAGTCAAACTCCATATCTCCTTCGTACTTCCCCTCCACGTCGGATGCTTCCGTCTTGATGCGGTCGGTCATGTCCTCTGAGTAGTTACAATGGAGAACTCTAGAAATTAACAGTTTTTTTTATTACAATATTCACAAATTTTACAAGGGTAAATACATATTTATAAATGACAACATCAACAAGTAAATCGAAAAATAATTTGAGAACTCAATTCAGAAAAATACTTCTGGTTTTATACATTAAGGCCCGAGATATCAGTTGGCCCCCTTAAATCGTTGGATTTAGTAATCTAAGTTAAAAGTTTAGGGAATATTAAATTTCATTCGCGTATTTCAGTGCAAAATGAAACGTCAGTTACTTAAACTTCAACTATAGATATATTTTGCGTTTTCTATGGTTATTGTCTATAGCGCATCTATCAAATTGTCAATAAACTTAAATGATACGTGACCCGAAGATGTGACTAAATATTATTTTATTATTATAACAACACATTATTTTATTTGTTTCATTACACAGCATGTTACTTTTTCAATTTTTTATACCGATCAATGTTTTTTTTAAATTAAAATCAATCATTGTAGTGACAAAATGTCAATGAATTAATGTACTACGTACATAGTACATATAATTCAATGAAAAATGTATGTATATTTTACAGATGGATATGGAACTAAGTGATAATGGTAAAATAATGTCTTATGTAGAAAATTTAAGAATACACATTATATATTATTTTATTATTTATTACTTCTCGGGCAACTAACAGGTACAAATGTCAAATATTAATTTAATACGCACCCAATAACAAGTTGCCACATTCTGGAGACTTACGATATTAATCGTCTCACAGATCCAGACTGAAAACGCAATTAAAAACTGTGTCTCCACCGGGAATCGAACCCGGGACCTTTAGATCAGCAGTCAGATACCCAACCAACTGATCCATGAAGGCCGACATATATATAGAAACAGGATGGAAAATTTAAAAAGTGGGATGAAAAAACATCGCAAAAATAAAGTTTTAAAATGCGTGCCTGACGTTTCATTATGCCTGACAGTTTAATTTGTTTGTTGTCAGGCAATACATTGTAATTATGTAAAAAAAGAAAATACATATATTATACATGAACCACTTCTATAACAAGTCTTTTATTTTAACAACAAAAATAAATCATGATTATGATTATTTGTAGTATAAATGAAATAAAACATTAAAGCGTGCGGCGATTAGTACGCCACCTGGCGAAAAAAGACTTGAAACAGTACTTAACTCAAGATTAAGACACGCGATCCGCCAGAAACGTTGAGTTAAATATTTGTCGTTTAGTGACGTATTTAAGGGAAGATTAGGTACTGAAATACGCAATATTTTTGTTAAAATTGAGTTGAACTCCTAAGGGCCGACTGAAATACCGGCCCTAAGTTTACTTAGTTATTTTTTTACTCCTCACTAACTCAAGGGAATATAGGTCCGAATGCAGAGTCCTACCTAAATACTAACCATGTTTTCATTGCACAGTCGCTCACGCTAAGTTAGGAGATCACGTGGCTTCCTAACTGGAGGATGCTACCAAGTTCACGTATGAGACACATTGCATTGCAGAGACATATCTAAATACTAACCATGTTTTCATTGCACAGTCGCTCACTTAAGTTAGGAGATCACGTGGCTTCCTAACTGGAGGACGCTACCAAGTTCACGTATGAGACACATTGCATTGCAGAGACATATCTAAATACTAACCATGTTTTCATTGCACAGTCGCTCACTTAAGTTAGGAGATCACGTGGCTTCCTAACTGGAGGATGCTACCAAGTTCACGTATGAGACACATTGCATTGCAGAGACATATCTAAATACTAACCATGTTTTCATTGCACAGTCGCTCACTTAAGTTAGGAGATCACGTGGCTTCCTAACTGGAGGATGCTACCAAGTTCACGTATGAGACACATTGCATTGCAGAGACATATCTAAATACTAACCATGTTTTCATTGCACAGTCACTCACTTAAGTTAGGAGATCACGTGGCTTCCTAACTGGAGGATGCTACCAAGTTCACGTATGAGACACATTGCATTGCAGAGATATATCTAAATATTTAGCGCATGCGCATCGGCGTAAACTAACATTTGCAAACTGTCAAAAAGTAAGGTTGATAGTGAGGAACCTTACGAGTGGTTTAATAGGTACTAAAATACGAAATGGATTGTGATTTTTATGTATTTGGTAATTTTGTCAAATCAAATACCAAACAGAGTATTCAGTGATCTATACGAGATGTCAAAAATTCGCTGGAATTTCAGAAAAATCATGATATCGAGCTGTCAGTGTGAAGTTGGTTACATATGTTTGTGTTGTTATGATAAATAACATTTTAAACGTCGGTACCTATAAACTCATAGAAAGCTATCTATCTCTTTTATTCATACACAATAATGTGAAATTCTACGTCATCAATCTTAAGTTTGCTGTAGTATTTAGTTAGTGATGTCTCTGCAACGCAATTGCTAACTTAATAATACTAAATACTTCAGTGATGTTAGTAGTTAGTATTTAGCAACTGAGCATTCGGACCATAGTGGGAAGTTATGATTTCGCAATTTTTGAAGGCTATTTTTTTAATAATCTACAAACTTTTTATTTTGTAGAATTCCATTAAAATGATGACGAACTTAACTCGTAAATGCCCTAACAAAACGAAATAGGCCTATCGCATAAATTAAATTCATGTAGAATCAAAAAAAGTGTTTTACTTTTAATTATAGACATTGGCTATTTTTTTATTGCAGATTATCAACAAGCATCATGCTGAGATTGTATCATGAAAGTTTCATCACAATGTATCTGTGTGTGTGTGTGCTATGTACGGCATGTTTATTTTACATGATTAAAGGCTAAAGTACTCAATCGATTCTATTCAAATTTTACAAATTTTTATACGATACTCACTTAGACCCCATTAGGTTTTGAAGGCTATCTGAATAGTGCTTCTCAATTTTTTTGACTGTCAAATATTTCAATGCGACCCCAAGTTCAGGAAATTTAAAATTTGCTTTATTTATTAATTATCTAAGTTACATAGGCCCGGTATTACAGTCGGCCCTCAACTCATTGAGTTTGTTATACTCAAGATTAATGTTAAGGGGAGATTAAATCCATTTCCGTATTACAGTGCAATATGACATGACAGTTACTAAATCTTCAACAATTATAGACATATTTTACTTTTTCTGTGGTTATTATCTGTCAAATTTTAAATAACCTCAAATAATAACAACTACAAAACAGGACGCTACCACTTGGAATACTATTTTTTTACTATCCAACATGGTATATTTAATTTTTTTCATCAAAATAATGCTTTAAATGCCCATGTTCGTTTCAATATGGCTGTCAGTTTGTTTTGTTGTGTGGCGCCACCGTCGATACAACTAACCCCTCTAGTGATAGAACACTGAAACTACACGCGTTGCCTAGCAACAAGTCGAGAAATGACAGTTGACTCACCGTTAAGTACTTAATCCGCCAGAAATGTTGAGTTAAATATTTGTCGTTTTAGTGACGTATTTGAGGGAAGATTAGGCCTAAAACGGACACTGTAATATGCTATATTTTTGTAAAACTTGAGTTTAGTTCTTAAACTGAGACTGTAATACCGGCCCATAATCATACATAAAGTTTTTTGCTTTAAGTACAATACCTTAATAAAAAACATTGTTTAATAATATTTACACATAATATATATTTTTACTAGAACCAATTGGTGTTTGCACAATTTCGTCACACTACTCGTTTTTAACATGCAACTACGATATTTCTTATTGATGTAAAATGCTTAGAACACATGTATGATAAAAAGAGAATTATAGTTACTTGGAATGAGTTCGTCCATAAGTATACGACACAACGCTTACTCGACTATCTGCCTCTAAAGAACTGTCCATCGTAGAGACATCTATGCATAGAGTGTTGGAAAAGGACGGTTCGTCGATAGGAAGCATGACCTTTCGTTCCCTCTGTATATATTCCAAGTCTATCTGAAAATCAAAGGAGAAATTACACAGATCGATAGCCACCGTGCCCCAAAGCAGGGACCATTTTTGATGTAACTCAACCACAGAGTAAAGAATATACGGAGCTGTCATAAGATACGATTTTAAGCCCTAAAAGAATGGGGGTATTCAAAACACATTCAATGTTTAAATATAAATTGGATATAACCAGTAACGGCTCTTCCTAAAGGGCTCTCGGGCTCAGCCCTCTCAAACACATTGTTCAAAAGATTCCAAAAAAATGTACCTATGTCATTTAATCATGAGAACACACTATTTTTCTAATTAATATTTGCCGTCTTTCGCCTGTAGTATATTTAGCGAAAGTATTTAAACCTATTTGCTTTGTAAAGCAAGCAATATTCTATGAATTATTTCATTCCTCGGGCACAGTCTACTTGTGCCCGGAGAACCCATACAATTCACGCGACCGTCCGCTGCCGCCGCAGCTCGCCGTACACGCTGAATGTATGACGATTTCAAGCAAAACGGGGCAGTGCCCGCGAAGGGTTATAGCATAATTTCATTTATATTTTGTTGTACATTGCGATGGTCGAACGTTAGGTAAGCAGTTGCAATTCCTTGAGGCTAACATTGATTGATATTACATAGTTTAAACTAAAATCATCCGAAATATATTAGAATTATTATTTAATTAATTGATGCAATATAGACATAAAATGTGTAAAATCAGGAAGCAGTCTTGCGGCTCTTGCTAGAAGATTTTCTTTTCAATTTTGTATGATAAAATTCATAAGCTGTCACAAATTATTTTATAATTTATCCATGCATTTTATTACAAACGTTATATAAAACCCAACCAAATACAGCATAAATGATCAGGTTCATGTTTTAATTTCCGATAAACAAAATAACTATGGAAAACATTAATAATTTTTATATACGAAATTAATATTGTGTCACATGTTTGCTTTCTGATTCTCGTAGTAAGTTAATTTCTCTTCTAGGTATAATTATAATTTTGAGCCCTTCTAAGATTTAAGGTCACCAGCCGCCACTGGATATAACTAAACTCCTAAATAAAATCAACTCCGCTGGTGAACGCTTCGGTTTGAATATGAATGTCAACAAGACCAAAATAATGATTTTTAGTCGGGAGAGCCACTCAAATGTACGCCTCAATTTGGGCGGTGTTGACATTGAAAGGGTGAAACAATTAAAATACCAGGGCAGTATTATTACCGAAAACCTAGACCCTGATATTGAAATAAAATGCAGGATAGAAGCGGCTCGTAATTCTTTTAATAAAATGAGAAATCTCCTCTGTAACGACGACATCAATCTGAAACTACGACAAAGGATGATCAAATGCTATGTATGGTCGGTGCTTCTCTACGGTGTTGAGGCATGGACCCTCAAGGTTGGTACCATAAACCGCCTGGAAGCGTTCCAAATGTGGATTCATCGTAGAATGCTAAGGATATCCTGGACCAACATGGTGAGCAACGTTGAAGTCTTGAGTAGAGTTAATACTGACAGACAGTTGTTTTGTTCACGACAGTCAAGCTCCGTAAGACTTCATATTTTGGTCACATAATGAGAGGCGAAAAATACTCGATCGTACAGTTGATCATAAAAGGAAAGATTGAGGGCTGTAGAGTGGTTGGCAGGAAGCAGCTATCCTGGCTCCGTAACATTCGGGAATGGATTGGTATGAGGCGTGTGTAGGACTTGTTCCGCACCGCACAGGACAGGGAAAGTTTCTCCCGAGTGATCGTCAACGTCTGGGGGACCCGACAGGACACATAGAGAAGAGAAGAATGATACATTTATATAGCAGTAAAAGTATGTACTTATCGAAATTTAAATCCCTTTGTTAACAACATGTACTTTTTGATATTATTAGTGTCGAGTACTGTTTCAATTTTCATTCCGAAAATATTCAAATAATATTTTTATTTGAATATTTTATATTATTAACATTTTTTTAACATCTCAATAGAGAAGAAGTTGGGATATTGTAGAAGAACCAGGAACTCGAGGCACCTACGGGGCTTACGACCTGTTATCGGCTGGTTTACGTGATCACTTTTATGCGCTTGCGCTACGTTCACCAATTATGCCTTCTTATTGAGCTCCATTATCAATGTGATTTTTGAAAGTTCTATATATTTTAATAGTGTGTAAATTTCACTTGAAAATAAGGAACTATACTATTGCCATCTATGCAGTAACGGAAAAGCCTTTTTGTAACACCATCTATTAAGAAATTAGTTTATTTTTAAATAATGAAAGCAACAGTCCTTATAAATGAGATGACCGTGTCACGCACAAATGTCACCCCTGAACTGCGCCAGAAATATAATTTCATTTTTGGCTTGTTTACCTACTTGTACCAATGTGTATGTAAATCGAATATTTTTTTGATTGCATATTATTATTATTATCGAGATGTCAAGCAGGCAGCAAAAAGCTGATATGCTTGAATGAGTCCATCCAGTCCGTTCTTAAATGAGTTAACACTCTCAGTAACAACCAGATCCTGAGGCAGCTTGTTACAAGCATCCACCACTCTATTGCTCAAGAAGTGTTTGTACGGATTCTGACCAAACGCACTTCTATTTAACTTCAGGCTATAGCCACGCAAGTGCTCGTTTTGATTCTGAGTGTATATACATATGCGGGAGTTCTTGCAAACATAGTTACTATAGTTCCTTATTTTCAGGTGAATTGTTATTTGAAAGTTACATTTGAATAGTGTGTACACACTATTCAAATGTATAGAACTTTCAAAAATTACATTGATAAGGGAATTCAATAATTGGTGAACGTTTCGCAAGCGCATAAAAGTGATCACCAGACGATGACAGGTAGTAAGCCCTGTAGGTGCCTCGAGTTCCTGGTTCTTCTACAATATCCCAACTTCGTCTCTATCGAGATGGTAAAAAAATGTTTGCCAATAAAAATATCATTTGACTCCCGAAAGGGAAAAAAATCCAATGTTTGCGTAAGTATATGCAATTAAAAAAATATTCGATTTATATTCAAATACTTCATATTAAATGCAACCACATTTTTGGTTGCTGTGTCTACCAAGAAAATTTGTTTAAGTCAAGTCTATAGATTATTGGTCGGTGAACTCTACCATTTTTTAATTGAGGACCTTTTTTTTTTTTATTTTCAACCTGAGGGTAAATTTTAATTCTTTATTCATTTTCATGTACAGCAAGTGCACGAAGGCAAGTTTATTGCTATATGGCAATACCTTCCAATCAAGAAGTATTGCGTCTCACCAGATGTCAACTTACTTTTTGTAAGGGATTTGTCGTGTAGAACATTCTGAGGACATTATCGGTTCTGGTGCAGAGATCCCGGAAGGAAGACAGCTTCTTCATGGTGTGAGCACATCGGCAGCACAACCAACTCATATCCGGACCATCGGACAACTGAAACATAAAAATAAACATTCTCTTCAATATTATAAATAAAATTTTAATTTTGCACAAAGGAGTTTGAGATTTGACTTAGTTCATGTTTATATGGAGAAGGAGTACAGAAAGCTAAAATTTATACATAATTTGTGTTTTAAACACATTAAATTATTTTCATTATATTCTCAAATCTGTTGACAGTCTCAAATCTGTTTCAAGTTGGTTAAACCACACCACCCCATTGTATGTGTAGTAGTGCTGTGCAAAACTTGTATGCGTTAACGAGGTACACAACTGACCCATTATATTTTGTCTATTACTCTCCACACGTACAAATGCATGGTTTGACCTTCCAATGCCTTTGTGTATTTGAAATAGCACATTTTTTATATATATAGTGAAAGATGGCACTTGAAAATCATGAAATAGTTGCAAATTTGGGTAGTCAGATGGTTTTTTATTTATAATTTTTATTATCAACCTTTGTGTAATTTCTAGAGACAAAATGGATGTTTTATACGCCCCTCCCCCATGCAACGATGCCATATTGCATTATTGAATGGGCAAAATCGTAATTTTAAGTTAAGAATGTTTCAAAGGTTGGAAATATGTAAATAAGCCTCTTAATCTGTTTACAGTGTAATATGTCGGCCTTCGTGGATCAGTTGGTTAGATATCTGACTGCTGAGCCAAAGATCCCGAATTCGATTCCCGGTGGAGACACAATTTTTAATTGTGATTGAGTCTGGATAATAGTTTGCACACATGTTGAAGGCCAGAAAGTATATATGAAAAAAAACAATTACAAACATATACGCATGTATAAGATTAAACAGCAAACACAAACAGACCGTGATTAACACCACGCATCTTTGTCATTCATGTACTGATCAAGTCTATAATATACCTTTCTGATAAGTATTTCCTTAATATGAGATTTAAATTTTGTCATTTAAGAACTGAAGTGAAGTGTTGCTGTATATTATGAATGACTATTATTTTACAATGTTAAACTAAGAATTATTGCCATGAGCCAATTGAAAACAAGGCTATATTAAGAATTGAAGTGAAGTGTTGCTGTATATTATGAATGACTATTATTTTACAATGTTAAACTAAGAATTATTGCCATGAGCCAATTGAAAACAAGGCTATATTAAGAACTGAAGTGAAGTGTTGCTGTATATTATGAATGATTATTATTTTACAATGTTAAACTAAGAATTATTGCCATGAGCCAATTGAAAACAAGGCTATATTAAGAACTGAAGTGAAGTGTTGCTGTATATTATGAATGACTATTATTTTACAATTTTTAAACTAAGAATTATTGTCATGAGCCAATTGAAAACAAGGCTATATTAAGAATTGAAGTGAAGTGTTGCTGTATATTATGAATGACTATTATTTTACAATTTTTAAACTAAGAATTATTGTCGTGAGCCAATTGAAAACAAGGCTATATTAAGAACTGAAGGGA
This sequence comes from Molanna angustata, assembly GCA_963576475.1. Lineage (NCBI taxonomy): Eukaryota > Metazoa > Arthropoda > Insecta > Trichoptera > Molannidae > Molanna > Molanna angustata. The sequence continues at coordinate 2,036,879 of OY754983.1, read as the reverse complement.
AGTGTTGCTGTATATTATGAATGACTATTATTTTACAATGTTAAACTAATAATTATTGCCATGAGCCAATTGAAAACAAGGCTATATTAAGAATTGAAGTGAAGTGTTGCTGTATATTATGAATGACTATTATTTTACAATGTTAAACTAAGAATTATTGCCATGAGCCAATTGAAAACAAGGCTATATTAAGAATTGAAGTGAAGTGTTGCTGTATATTATGAATGATTATTATTTTACAATGTTAAACTAAGAATTATTGCCATGAGCCAATTGAAAACAAGGCTATATTAAGAACTGAAGTGAAGTGTTGCTGTATATTATGAATGACTATTATTTTACAATTTTTAAACTAAGAATTATTGTCATGAGCCAATTGAAAACAAGGCTATATTAAGAATTGAAGTGAAGTGTTGCTGTATATTATGAATGACTATTATTTTACAATTTTTAAACTAAGAATTATTGTCGTGAGCCAATTGAAAACAAGGCTATATTAAGAACTGAAGGGAAGTGTTGCTGTATATTATGAATGACTATTATTTTACAATGTTAAACTAATAATTATTGCCATGAGCCACTTGAAAACAAGGCTTTATTAAGAACTGAAGTGAAGTGTTGCTGTATATTATGAATGACTATTATTTTACAATTTTTAAACTAAGAATTATTGTCATGAGCCAATTGAAAATAAGGCTATATTAAGAATTGAAGTGAAGTGTTGCTGTATATTATGAATGACTATTATTTTACAATTTTTAAACTAAGAATTATTGTCGTGAGCCAATTGAAAACAAGGCTATATTAAGAACTGAAGGGAAGTGTTGCTGTATATTATGAATGACTATTATTTTACAATGTTAAACTAATAATTATTGCCATGAGCCAATTGAAAACAAGGCTATATTAAGAATTGAAGTGAAGTGTTGCTGTATATTATGAATGACTATTATTTTACAATGTTAAACTAAGAATTATTGCCATGAGCCAATTGAAAACAAGGCTATATTAAGAATTGAAGTGAAGTGTTGCTGTATATTATGAATGATTATTATTTTACAATGTTAAACTAAGAATTATTGCCATGAGCCAATTGAAAACAAGGCTATATTAAGAACTGAAGTGAAGTGTTGCTGTATATTATGAATGACTATTATTTTACAATTTTTAAACTAAGAATTATTGTCATGAGCCAATTGAAAACAAGGCTATATTAAGAATTGAAGTGAAGTGTTGCTGTATATTATGAATGACTATTATTTTACAATTTTTAAACTAAGAATTATTGTCGTGAGCCAATTGAAAACAAGGCTATATTAAGAACTGAAGGGAAGTGTTGCTGTATATTATGAATGACTATTATTTTACAATGTTAAACTAATAATTATTGCCATGAGCCACTTGAAAACAAGGCTATATTAAGAATTGAAGTGAAGTGTTGCTGTATATTATGAATGACTATTATTTTACAATGTTAAACTAAGAATTATTGCCATGAGCCAATTGAAAACAAGGCTATATTAAGAATTGAAGTGAAGTGTTGCTGTATATTATGAATGATTATTATTTTACAATGTTAAACTAAGAATTATTGCCATGAGCCAATTGAAAACAAGGCTATATTAAGAACTGAAGAGAAGTGTTGCTGTATATTATGAATGACTATTATTTTACAATTTTTAAACTAAGAATTATTGTCATGAGCCAATTGAAAACAAGGCTATATTAAGAACTGAAGTGAAGTGTTGCTGTATATTATGAATGACTATTATTTTACAATTTTTAAACTAAGAATTATTGTCATGAGCCAATTGAAAACAAGGCTATATTAAGAATTGAAGTGAAGTGTTGCTGTATATTATGAATGACTATTATTTTACAATTTTTAAACTAAGAATTATTGTCATGAGCCAATTGAAAACAAGGCTATATTAAGAACTGAAGTGAAGTGTTGCTGTATATTATGAATGACTATTATTTTACAATTTTTAAACTAAGAATTATTGTCATGAGCCAATTGAAAACAAGGCTATATTAAGAATTGAAGTGAAGTGTTGCTGTATATTATGAATGACTATTATTTTACAATTTTTAAACTAAGAATTATTGTCATGAGCCAATTGAAATCAAGGCTATATTAAGAATTGAAGTGAAGTGTTGCTGTATATTATGAATGACTATTATTTTACAATTTTTAAACTAAGAATTATTGTCATGAGCCAATTGAAAACAAGGCTATATTAAGAATTGAAGTGAAGTGTTGCTGTATATTATGAATGACTATTATTTTACAATTTTTAAACTAAGAATTATTGTCATGAGCCAATTGAAAACAAGGCTATATTAAGAATTGAAGTGAAGTGTTGCTGTATATTATGAATGACTATTATTTTACAATTTTTAAACTAAGAATTATTGTCATGAGCCAATTGAAATCAAGGCTATATTAAGAATTGAAGTGAAGTGTTGCTGTATATTATGAATGACTATTATTTTAGAATTTTTAAACTAAGAATTATTGTCATTGGCTTTTATCATAATTAATGTAAATCGTGTCATATCTTCCCGACATTGGCTATCACTTGTACAAAAGCCTCTGCATTACGTGCAGTATGAAATGGCTCTCCATTAGTAGTGAATACCTGTACAGAATTGAATATTTCGGAGCCACGTGTTTATTCCGCCCATATCAGGATGTTTGTTAATACAACAAATACTCTTACGTGTCTTGAAGACACAGGTTCATGTAAAATGCGCTGTCGAATTGATTCCGCGAGAAGCATACATTTATTGCATTATCGACAGAAATAATTGAAAATGTACTAAAGTCAAGGGCAACCCATTCTATAATAAGTCAAGTTTATATACGAATATTGTTCAAAATGTACTAGTAAATTATTTACACATTAATTGTAATTTTTGTAATCAATATTAATTATCCTATTGAATAATGCATGGAGTTTTCACTGGTCCACCAATAAAGCAATGTACATTGTCTGTTTTATAAATTGTGTAGACTGTATAACTCTATATAAACCAATAAAACAAATAACTATTATAGTGAAAAGACAGTTTATAATTTAGGTTATGAAGATCTGTCAAATAATTGATAACATTTGTCACCTTGGATGACACAAGAAGTTCCAACAGTGAATTATAATTTTCTGTACGATATACCCAGGTTGTGTTGTTACCGCTCGACAAGCAAACACGACAGAATCTAGATTCGGACATATTATCACATAATTCGAGAGAGAATCGATCGGAAATATCATCTTTTACTATAACATCGACAGAGACGCCTTCCGCCATTTTACACAATTGTTCTATTTTCTAATTTCTATGCAAATGCAATTTTCACAGAAATTTGCAGCATAGATATATAATACATAGATTTCCATATAATATACTAGATGTAGTACTCCGTGCAAAAAGTGAGTCATGGAATATCACGCGTTTGACGTTTTGGTTGGCAACATATTTCAGTTTCTATAGTAACATGCACTTGTTCTCTATAGTAACATGCACTTGGGTATAATTTTACTTGTCAATGAGAAATATTTAATTATATTATTTTATACGTAATCGAATGATAAATACTCTACAAATAAAATATATTACAATTTCATATCCGGCTCGTATGGGCCAAAACTATGGTGTTGAGAGAGTGCGGCGCTGGTTCAATTTATAAGTATCTGATTCGTAAAGATAGAATTTGCGAGGTATAATAGTTATGCACTGCAATTGAACAAATTTAAACACCTCCAGTGACACCAAAACAAGACAATGCACCTACCTTTGGACCAGGGTTGCTTGAAGGGCCTTCTTCTGCAGTGTGGGTAGCTCGAAATGTCTCAAGTATGAAGACGGTAGCTCGACGTCTCAGTGACAGTCGAACTTGTATCGATTATATCGGCGGCGGCGAGATAAGATTAGCGAAACTTATTTTAAATATAGATAGCAAAAATATATAATATATGCGGCAGCGAAAGTAACAGTGAAAAAAAGGTCTTTTTTCACAGCGCAGCGGCGAGAAGCGAAGCGAACACTTGTTATAGTTGTCGTCTATAGGGACACCTGGCGACGGTCGCGATAAACATACGGCATTCCTATTGGCCGAATCGGTGCATTGCTTACTCGAATGACACATAGAGGCACCCAAATAAGTCAAATGCAGTGATATTTTTATATTTAAAATTTGTAGCGCGAATAATATATTTAAAATTATAAAAGTACACTTCTTATTAAAACAATTAATCTAGAATTAAATATTACGGTGTATATAACAGAACGGTTTTTCACGGAATGCCGACTCACGCCATTCGAACGAATCTTTTGTTTTTTCGGACACCACCGACAATTGCCGACGATCTCCGAGGATATCACAAAATGTGAATATGGTATGAAAATACTATATACCACATTATCCCCTCTCACTCTCCTTGGCGAAGTAAAACAAAAGATTTCTACTGAACTCTGGAACTTGAAGGCACTGACGTTGGTCGAGGACGCAGTCTTCCTTCCCATGATGACGACCCCTGGCTCGCTCCAGATTCTCCCCGGTCCACAGCTTCGTCATCCTGAAAAACACGAGACCCATTACTCTCTCTAATATAATTAGAGAGTTCAAGGTCTGATGTTTCCTCATCAGAGTCTTGACTACTCTCAGGGTTATAGAAACTTACTCTCAAAGGTTTTCTGATCAATGTGTCTTTTCCACATTTTCCCATTAACATTTTGATACCGGCCCGCCTCGGCCCCATGTCCGCGAGAGAGATCCACCGTCCTATTCGAGTAGGTTGTGGCTCACTTTTCCGCGGAACCTACCCCGACCGTCAGCGGGATTTTGGGGAAATTTATTTTGATTTTTTTTTATGTGACAACTTTTTTTTGATAATGAAAGGACTTTTTTTCAAAAAAGTTGACAGCTACGAACAGCTCGTCAGCTGACTTTTACTCGAGGACGGCCGGATCTTATCCGGCACAAATTAACGGTTTTATAACTAAAAGAACCCTTGGGATTCCGTCAGAGAATCCCAACAGATCGAGCTCTATCGATCCTGCCACAAAAGAGGCGCAACTGCCGCGAAATCGGCCCCCAAATTGCTGCAGAACTAGGTACCTCCGCCACGCGGTAAATTACTTTTTTTGTAAATCTTTTGGCTCAATTTTATGTAAAAGTAGAGGCCTCTTTCAGACTGAAGCCGAAAGATAGAAGTAGCTTCTCAGGTCGTCGTGCGTCTCGTAACCTGTCATTTTTATTTTAACATTTGACTATATTTTACTACTGACTCGAGGCGCCGACGGCCTGGGAAGCGTTTGCCCTAGCGCAAGCCAGGGCCCCCTTTGTAACCGTGTGGAGAGAAGGATCACCACAGCCTGTCGCGCCCTTGACCCAGAAATTTCTCTTCTGCTTCTTCTCTCTGTTTTTTTTTATGTTCTGGATCGAGGACCTATACCTGAGGACGTCACCCACCTGTAGCTTCCTGCTGGTCTACGACTGGGTGATCTGCTGAGCGTCTCCCTTAGCAGACGGTCGAAGAGGAAAGGACCGTGTCCTTGGGGTGAGTGCCTTCAAGTTCTCTTTCGATCCAAGACCGAAGCTGGTCACATTATTTAACTAGAACGCCTTGCGTCCATAGGACTGACAGCCCTCTCTGCAACCTCAGAGAGAGAGCTGGTGTCAATTTACTTTATAAATTTTCTTTCCAATTCTTTCTACAATTTTACCAATCGACCATTTTTCATTTCCCTTGATTCTATAATCCTTAACCAAGACTTTTCTACCATTTTCTAAACCATTATCTTTTGTTCCTTTATAACAATATTTCTGTTTTTGCTGAGTTCTACTCATTTTATTTTTCATTTTTACATCTATTTTTCTCTCCCCCCTCTGCTGTCTACTAATATTAGACACAGAGTCTAACACCGTTCTAATTCTTCTTCCCAACATTGCAACAGCCGGTTCGACACCCGTTGCGATATTTTGCGAATTTCTGTAATCTGTTAAACAAATATTAATTTTTTTCATAAAATCTCTTCCCACAGTTAATGAAATACCATTTCTAATTATTATAAATTGAAAGTTTTTCTGCTTCATATTTTTGAATTTTACCTATTACACACAATTTCTGCAACGCGTATCCACAAACTTCTACACCACACTTCTGTAAAGGTACATTAAAATATTTCTATCTTTATACATTTTCTGGCATAACTGAAATACCTGCTCCCGTATCAAAAATTGATCTTTCTTTATTTTTATTCAAAAACAAACTTACCATAATTGGTTGAATTAAATTTATATTTTCTAGCGTTAAAAATTCAATACTTATTACTCTCCACACTATGGAATAGGGGAGAGTCATGATTTCGCAAAATTTAAGCGTATTTTTTTTACATCAATTTCTCAATGGGTATCATGTAGAGAATGCACACTATGAGTTTCGTCGTGATGTGTTTGTGTGTATGGCGTATACGCTGTACGCCGTACGCCGTAGCATTTATCTTTTTTGTGTCCTCTCTACAGCCCAAACTATAAGTCTGATCGACTTCATATTACCATCATATGTGTAAAGTGCAAAGACCTAGAGCTGATTAGTTTTCCATAGACAACTTTTGATTTCTTCTCTATGAATTCATCATTTACGTTGTTTTTTTTTGTGTCCTCTCTGCAGCCCAAACTATAAGTCCGATTGACTTCATATTGATATCACATGTGTTAAGTCCATAAACTTTGAGCTGATTAGTTTTCCATAGACAACGGTTCATTTTTTCCCAATGTTTCTTTATGATTTCATCTATTAAAACTGAAAAAATGCTCTCACGACCTGGAAATTAGAGATATTTTAATTTGGTTTCAACTATTTATACAACACCAAGAATCTTCATAAAATTGTATTCAAAGTTGGTCAATGTTAAAAGAAAAATATTCAACGGTTTCAAAAATTATATTTTATTTAATGGATATTTGTATGAAACTTATATGTAACAAGAGAATTTTTTTATATTTGGCAATGTTCAGATCATTGATTTCATATTGATATAAGAATATTAATAGCTTGAACTTAGAACTGATTAGCTTTTCATAGATATCATAAAATTTCTTCATATGATATCACGTGTCAACATTGTCAAAATGCTCTAACGCTCTTTGAAACAAAATTTATCTGCTTTTTTTAAAATATTTCATACAACATAAGCATTCTTCCCTATACTGCATTAATAGTTTGTTTATCTTAACATAAAAATATACTATTGGAAGAAAATTTATATTCCTGATAGTAACATTTAGTATGAATAAAAATGTAATTAGATAAATTTCTATGTATGGAAAAGTTCAGTAATTTGATTTCATGTTATAATGTAAAGAGCTTGAACATAGAACTGATTAGCTTTCCATAAATAACAAAAAAAAACTTCATATGATATCACCTGTCAAAATTTGGAAAATGCTCTCGCGTTCTTTAGAACAAAATTCATCTGCTTGTTTTAAAATATTTCATACAACATAAGCATTCTTCCCTATACTGCATTAATAGTTTGTCTATCTTAACATAAAAATATACTATCGGAAGAAAATTTATATTCCTGATAGTAACATTTAGTATGAATAAAAATGTAATTAGATAAATTTCTATGTATGGAAACGTTCAGTAATTTGATTTCATGTTATAATGTAAAGAGCTTGAACATAGAACTGATTAGCTTTCCATAAATAACAAAAAAATTCTTCATATGATATCACGTGTCAAAATTTTGAAAATGCTCTCGCGTTCTTTAAAACAAAATTTATCTGCTTTTTTTATAATATTTCATACAACATAAGCATTCTTCACTATACGGCATTAATAGTTTGTCTATCTTAACATGAAAATATACTATCGTTAGAAAATTTATATTCCTGGTAGTAAAATTTAGAATGAATAAAATATTTCATTGTCAATATTTGTGGTGTGGAGAGTTTAGTGTTGGCCACAACCCACTCGTTTTTTTATTATGTTTATACCTACATATTTTGCTAATATGCCCCATTTTATTGCAATTGAAACATTTCGAATTTTTAAATTTACAATATTCTTTCTTGTGATTATTACTACCACAAGAAAAGCATTTGTTCCTACCCGGTGATACTGAAAAATTTCTTTTAAAATCATATTTCGAATTATTTCGACTGTTTCCTTTGTTTTCTCTATTTTTATTTTGTGAAACGTCAAATCTAGATTTATGTGAATTTTTCGAACTATTCTCTGTATTTGAATAAAATACATGTTCTTTCATTTTAGTTAAAATAGAATTTTCTACACATACCGCGATTGACAATAGTTTTTCAAAATAAATACTAATATCTTCCGTTTTTAATCTATCCTGAATTTTAATATCTTTCAGTTTACAAATGAAAATATCTTTCAACATTTCTTCAAGTCTGGATTCAAATTTACATTTTGAACTTAATTTTTTTACCTTAACGCAAATTCTTTAATATTTTCACTTTCTTGCTGTTTTGTATTGTAAAATTTTATCCTTTCATTGTACACAACTGTAACATTTTCACAAAAAGATTCTAATTTATCTATTAAAACTTCATAGTGAAAATCTCCCACCTTCTTTGTTGAACAAAGATCAGCTAAAAGAGAAAAAAGTCTCATTCCCCATTTAACATGACTGCGCGAATTTTATCAGCGTTTATTCATCATTTAGAATGACGATAAGACATTTAGAATGACGAGAGTATAACAAAGTAGCCTTCATGTGTTTTGTGGATTTATCCAAAAAGTTTGACAGGGCGTTGCTAAAAGATATTGTAAGAACACTACAGGAAAGGGGAATATCTAACACATTAGTTAAGACTGTTCAAGATCTATATACTAATTGAAAAACACAAATTAAGGTAAATAATGAATTGTCTAGTGAAATCCAAGCAAGCAATGGTATAAGGCAGGGAGACAGTCTAAGCCCGTTTCTGTTCAATATCATAATGGCCGAAATCGTAGAAGAGGTGGCTGGCTTGGGATTAGGGTATAAAATGGGTGGCAAAATTGTTAATAATAATAATAAATTTGGATAATTTATATAGCGCCGTTTTTGTGAATATCTCACCTCAAGGGCGCTGAAAAAATGATTACGTTGTATCATTTTGGCTCCCAGGGAATCGTGCCCGGTGCGTACGGCTAAGGGAAGAAAAAGACCACCATGGTGAACAGAAGAGATTATAACCTTGAGAAGGGAATGTCGCAAATTATTCAACCTAGCCAAGAAAACCAATGATTGGGAAAGCTATAAGGCAAGTCAAAGAGTTTTCAAAAGTAAGGTAAAAACGACAAAGAAAATCTCTTATTTAATAAAGAAATGATTGCTTGGGCAATATACGAATTTGAGCCTTACAAGTCACCGGGTCCGGATGGTATAATCCCAGCTGAACTGCAGGCGGCCTCGAAGATTGTCATACCCTGGTTGGATTCAATCTTCGAAGCTTGTATAGAGCTCTGCTATACCCCCAAGATATGGAGGGAAGTAAAAGTGGTGTTCATACCCAAAGGAGGAAGAACATCCAATAACACAGCCAAGGATTTCAGACCAATCAGTCTATCCTCATTTGTACTAAAAACGCTAGAGAGACTCATAGAGACCAGGATTAGAAGTAAAATAAATCCATTAAAATGGTCAGAGTCTCAACACGCATACAGCAAGGGGAAATCTGTAGAAACAGCATTGCATACCCTGATACACAGAATCGAGAAATCGATGAAATACAAAGAACACACACTGGTCTCCTTTCTGGACATAGAAGGAGCATTTAGTAACATCAAATACGAAGCGATGACTCAATCCCTGAGGAAATTGGGGATCGAAACATCGCTCACAGAATTTATCAACAATATGTTAAGAAACAGAGTCATAAACTCAGAATTAGGAGGCTCAAGGATCAAAAGATATCCGGTGAAGGGCACACCCCAAGGGGTGTTCCTTTCACATGGCTATATCTGTCAGTAAAACAAAAAGTATTACTATATCCAAACAACCTTCAAGATGTAAGCTAACTGTTGATGATAAGCCCGTGGAACAAGTAATAAGTTTCAAATATTTAGGAGTATAGATCTGCAGCCATAACGACCTATATGCTGAAGTCCGCGAACAAGTAAATAAAGTTAATTATCGATGAAGTTTTTATTTGGTAGAATTCCATTATAAGTTATATCTATAATTAAAAGTAAAGACTTTTTGATTCTACATTAATTTAATTGAGCGCGATAGGCCTATTTCGCCTTGTTAATGCCCTAACAAGGCGAAATAGGCCTATCGCGCTCAATTAAATTAATGTAGAATCAAAAAGTCTTTACTTTTAATTATAGATATAAAGTAAATAAAGCATCTGTCGTATCTGGATGTTTGAAAAATATGATCTGGGAAAATAAACACATGCGTATTGACAGTAAGGTCAGAATATATAAAACATGTGTGCGACCGATCATGACGTATGCTGTGGAAACGCGAGCAGATACCGTACGAACCAAGGGGCTCCTAAGGACAACGGAGATGAAGGTCCTAAGGTCAATCACTGGTAAAACTCTTCGAGATCGTGTTCGCAATGTTCAAATAAGGAAAACATGTGGAATACAGGACATCGTTCGATGGAGTAGATCCAGAAGAAGGTATTGGAGGGACCACGTTGCCAGGATGGACAGTGATAGGCTCGCAAATATAGCAGCAAATGAAATTCCTTCTGGCCGCCGCTTACCCGGTAGACCACCCAAGAGATGGAAGGATAGCTGGACTTCGTCATCCCAGGAGGCATAGTTTCTGAAGAACAGACCAACTAGGTCTACTAAACGAAGAAGAAGAAGAAGAATGACGAACTGACTGAATCTCTCACGGAATATGACCCATGAGTCGTTAACGTGGTCAAAGAACGGTATCTTACCGACCAGCGTCATTTCACATCAGTTCACAACAAAAAAAATTACAATAACAAAACATATATCAAAATCAAACATAAAACAACCATAAACTTAACTTATTATTTATTTGCTGCTCTTTCGTCGTTGTGCCCTTCTTTCCCTAGACAACCTCGACTTCTTTTTGAACCGTGACCCCTTAGCCTCCAGTCCCTGGTCTACCCAAGACTCCGACTTTTCGTGCTGATGTCCTCAAGTGCTCCCAAGACTCGTCACTGGTCACCTACAGCGACTCCGACTTCGTCTTGATTGTCTTCGCCCCTGGCCCAACTCTCGACTCCCGGCAAAGTCCTTGATCCCGTGAACTGATCTCAACCCTGGTTCCAAATTTTCAATTTTGAAACTCCTGTATCTTGATCTTCTGCCCTAGGTCCTATGTCCTGACTGTCTACCTACAGCCAGATGCTGACCAGAATCTACACCGTCTTTAACGCGATAATTATACGCGATTTTCACATCGAAAAATTGTTTTCCTCGTCGCCAAATTAAGGTGTCTTTTAATAAAGAATAAATTGTTGTGAATTTTGATACCACTTTATTACACAATTATCAAATACAAATCATATATTTTAAATTATAAAAGTACACTTCTTATTAAATCAATTAATCTAGAATTAAATATTACGGTGTATATAACAGAACGGTTTTTCACGGAATGCCGACCCACGCCATTCGAACGAATCTTTTGTTTTTCCGGACACCGCCGACAATTGCCGACGATCTCCGAGGATATCATAAAAAGTGAATATGGTATGAAAGGTTCTGTGACAAATCGTTTAAGTCAAATCAGAACACGACAATTCGTTACACGTCAAAACAGAAAACGACATAACAGAATAGCGACAATTCAACACACAGTCAAAACAACACATTGACAAATCAGTACACTGACAAATAAGAACGGTGATAATACAACAAATAGACAAAACAGAACATTTCTAATACGATTTCAAATAGATTATGAAATCAGACAACGTCAATAACAATATATAAACTTGAAAATAAATTTTATTACACCGGCATTTTAATAAGCGAAATATCGATGTTTATTAACGTGATATCAACCATATACCTATTATGTATCTAATACGATTTCAAAGAGATGAAATTAGATAACGTCCCATAAGATGTATTTATAATGACTTTTATTTCTTTTGGTCATAATAATATTATATAATATTATAGAATATATTATATTCTTTAAAATCTTCATATACCTAATCATGTTCTTGCTTTTTGAAATGAATAAACCAAAATCGAACTTGGAGAATTAATAAGAATGGTCGAAAGAGAGAGTGAGCTTGTTAGGTTGAAAATCAACCAATTAAAAACAAAGGTAGCTAGCTACGTCCACCTCCACCCGCTCCGCATATGGGGACTGAAAACGGCCCTTTCACAGAACGCTAGTAAGAATGACAAAGAATGCATGGCACAAAGAGTAGCTTTAGAAGCTCCTCTAGACTCGTGGTCTCGGCTCTCGGTACAATAGTGCAAAAAAATGACAATCAACGTCGATGAAAATAATATTTACAGACATGGATTGTCGCAAGATTATTTCAAGCCAAAGGTAATAATAAGTCCGCCACATTATGTGAATTATTTTGCATAATAAAAGAGTTTTATTTGATCATGTTTCCACTTACCGAAATCTTCAACGTCGTAATAATAATTAACTTTTGTCAAGACTTTTGTACTGTATACTTTAATTAACAACACAAATTCACCACACTATCTCAATAATAAGGTTATTTTCTTGTCAAATCACGGTCTGCCTCTTCGATCTGCTGAGCGTACCACACTAGCGTATAATGAGGAGATTCCATATGGCTAATGCTGCCATGACCAAGCTAACTAGAAGTTCGCGTATCAATCATAACCTAATAATATTTTTAAAGTGTAATATGTATGTATGTGGATATGTATTTTTGTTTTGTTGGACTATCACTCATATACAAAAAATTAAAACGTAAAAAAAAAAGAACAAATTAATTTTTTTTCAAATAACCAGTGTTTCCAGCCCAGAGAAGCAATAACTGCGTGGTAAATAATTTTAAATATTTTTTTTCCTGAGAATTCAATCCTGAATGTCACCACAGAAGTCAAAAGACGTATATACCACTATACTACAGCAGTCAGCACTTTTCATTCTTTACCTATGTGTGTATGTGGATACATACCTACAAAGGTAAAAAATGTCGGCCTTCATGGCTCAGTTGGTTGGGTATCTGGCTGCTGATCCAAACGTCCCGGCTTCGATTCCCGGTGGAGACACCGTTTTTAATTGTGTTTTCAGTCTGGATCTGTGAGACGATAAATATCGTAAGTCTCCAGAATGTGGCAACTTGTTATTGGGTGCGTGTTAAATTAATATTTGACATAGTACCTGTTAGTTGCCCGAGAAGTAATAAAAAGATAAAAGATAAAGATATGTATTTTCGCTTTGTAAATAATCATAACCTAATCATATTTTTAACGTGTAATATATATGTATGTAGATATGTATTTTTGCTTTGCAAGTAATCGTAACCTAATCATTTTTTAACGTGTAATATGTATGTACATATTATTTTGATATGTATTTTTGCTTTGTAAATTTTTAACGTGTAATATGTATGTTTGTGAATATGTATTTTTGCTTTGTAAATAATCGTAACCTAATCATTTTTTTAACGTGTAATACCTATGTATGTATGTGGATATGTATTTTTGCTTTGTAAGTAATCATAACTTATCATATTTTTAGCGTGTAATATGTATGTATGTGGATATATATATTTGCTTTGTATCACTCATAACATACAAAATAATTAAAACGTTAAACCGAGGCGAGTATACTACCAAATGGCAATTTCTTTCAAATAACCAGTGTTTCCAGTCCAGAGAGGCAATGACTACTTGAGAAATAATTTCAAATAAATTTCTTCATGAGAATTCAATCCAGAATGTCACCACAGAAATCAAACGACGTACCACTATAGTACAGCAGTCGACACTTTTCATTATTTACCTATATGTGTGACCAATATAAACAAAAATGCCACCCGCATAAGTACTAAAATATATAAAAAAAATAGTTAACAGGAAAATATGCATCAAGTTTAATAAATATAAGAAATTAATACATAAATTCTACCGTACTTACAAAATCAAAGTGATATTAGGATATATATTTATTTATACATCTTCTTGTACATAATATAAACAACTTGTACATAATATATACAACTTTAGTCAAAAACTTTCAAGATATCATAAATCAACAAAAATATCCTTCAGGATATCATACTCAATGACCATCATGATATCATGAAATGCCATAACGAATCATAACTTAACAACTTATTGTGTTTTTGTAAAAATATAAAATAGAGCCAGGATTTGAAAAACTATTATATATTTAAAAAAAATCACTATTTCCAAATAATTATTTACACAAAATAAATGATTTCATAATCATTGCCGAGCTTCTATGTAGTATTTTAACGATAGGTACCTTTTTTTTACAAAAATGAATATGTCCTTGTTGACCAAACAAAAACATAGTAAGTACATTAAACTGCGTATTATATTTTTGTTAATGTTATCATTAAAATACTAGAAACTAATGTAATTATAAATATTGTTGAATTGGCTAAAATAATCGGTTAATTTAGCCAGAAATTCGACATAACAATCAATACCTTAACAATCAGCCCAAATTTTGTACAATTCATTTTACATTTGTAAAAAATCACAATCTCCAAAGGTTTGCTTTTGTCATGGGTCATAAATATATTTTTTTCAATGTTATTTTAAAAACATATTTAGATTCGAATTCTAGCGCTGACGGAATGCAAACACGTGCGAGGCACGTTGGACAATTTATAAAAGAGGGTTAAACAAGACTTCGATGTAAAAAATATAAAAATCTGAAGGAAAGTTTTTTTTAAATGTACCTACATTATTTCCGATGAAAAAGTTCTACCTACTTTTTTAAGGTTGTGAGTCAACGAGAAAAGGTCATTGGTTATTATTTATATTTTTGTACTTCAAATAAACAATGTACTCATTGTGTATGAAATTAAAACAATTGGTAAAGAAATTAAGTTTTTATTTTATAATTTTCGAAATAAATGGAATTTAATTTACACTTAAAGTAATACACAGTAGAAATAGCTATCAAAAAATATAATGAAACATATAAAAAAATGTCCATAACACAATTGGAGAAAAATAAAAATGTTACAGTTCCATAAAATAAAATAAAAATATCCATACAATAACACAATGAAGAAATATATAAATTCTGGTTGGTTAGAATAAATTGCCTAATGGCAATAAGCCCGTCAGTGTGCATTATATTTGTTTATATTATGTACAAAAAGTTGAATAAATAAATAAATGAAAATGTTACAGTTCCATAAAATAGAATAAAAATATCCATACAATAACACAATGAAGAAATATAAAAATGTCACAGTTCCATAAAATATCACAAAAAGTATGTCTAGTTCTTTCTCATCTCATCACATCACATGAATGGAATTTTGAAAGATGGAGACGTTAGAAGTAAGAATAGCATGAGAGGGTGTATGAGACGATGCATGCACGTGAATAAAGCGAGAAATTTATGTCAGGAAAATGGAGTCTGGCGTTCGGTTCTCTTTGCCTACCCCAAATAGGGAAAAGACGTGATCGTATGGCATGGTAAAAATATCACATATCACAGTTCCATAAAACAAAATACAATTGAAACAAAATTCACAGTTCCATAAAATTAACTATAAGTACAATAACCACAGAATAGGGAATCTAGATTTTCTCTTCTGTGACAATAACACAAAAATATCTAAATAAAAAATATCATATTTAACAGTTCCATAAAACAAAATACAATTGAAACAAATAAAAATGTCCCAGTTCCATAAAATAAAATTAACCATACAATAACTTAATTGAACCTAAATAAAAATATTACATTTAACAGTTCCAAAAAACAAAATACAATTGAAACAAATAAAAATTTAATAAAATATTTCCATAAAATAAAATCAAAATGTCCATACAATCACATAATTGCCTCTAAATTGGTGTTTTTTGACATTAAAGTTGGAAAAGTCGTGAAAAATGTAGACCGTGCATGCAATTCTCGCGTATCCTGGCTTGAAACATTGTCGATATGTTAAGAGAACAAATTTCTCCTGAACAAATCGACAGTTGGACAACACATGTAGGTATGTATGTCAATATAGGACAGTATGGAGGTCAGTCCTTTTTTCTACCCAGAATGATGGTATGTATGTATGTTTGTAGATTAAAGTATCAAACTATTAAGTCTTCTTACATATTGTGTATAGGCGACTGCCATACAAATTGTATGAAGCAATGTCGTCACTAAATTCAATTTTTATAAAAAATGTTAAAAAAAATTTGTGATGTGCTTATATTATAAAGTTAATATTTTTTATAGAAAATTAAATTATCTAGTTGGGGTGTTTCGGCTTTTTTCGATATTTTAAAAAAATTTGGAAATATAGGCAGTTAAAGAAACAAATTAATAAAAACAGTTTGAGAAACCTTGGAAATGATTTTCGAAATCAATTTTGAGATACTATATTTTACTATATTTGTACAAAATTTCAACGTTCTGGCTTTTATAGTTTTTGAGATATGTGGACAAATGCTATAAAAATTAAAATGTTGATAACCCCTGACTGGAACAAAAATTCTAAATACTGAGTATAAAAGTTTTGTGTACCTAAATTTGTCTATATATTCTGAAATTTTAGGCTCTGTTAATCCAGCGGATCAAAAGTTATAAGGGGGGGGGGCAGACACACAAAACTCACATAAAATATTCTACTCCGAATTCTGACTAAATCCATGTATGGGAACATATATGCTGCGAAGCCTCTAAGTTGGTGTTTTTAGCATGCAAAAAGTCCACTACGCTTTAAAAAATGTTCCTTCGTACACGCATCCTGGCTTAATACTGTCGATTCATTCTGAGAATTGAATTCTCATGAACGAATCGACAGTTGGACAACCGAAACATGTGGCATTCGCATGTTGAGTTGTGCAACTTTCTAAACGATATCCTTTCATAACATATAGGTAGGTACCTAAAATTGACATCCTAGAAACATAATATCCACGAACAATGTAAAACCATTTTAAGCAACGAAACTGAATATTATACAAGTCACTAGATCAATTTATATGAAACCAATTATGTGTAGGTACTCGCTTTTCAAGCTACTACCTACGTAGATTTACTTCATTAAAATATTGTTTTAATTTTTTTTCCATATTTAGTTCTTACCTGCTTTTTCTTGAACATCAAATTTGATGAAAAAAGCGGCATAATGGATAAAAAATGGAATGATAAATAGTGGAAGTAATTTAAAACAAGTGTTTTTATTTATTAAAAATGTAAATTAAGGTAAAAAATCGATCGGCATATAAAGGTAAGTATAGGATAAAATTTCAACAAAAAACCATTGGTGGATTTTTCAACAGTGATTAACAGTGGAAAAGTCAGCGGGAATCTGAAGGTGGTTATTTCCACAGTAAATCGTCGTTGGCCCAATGTTTGAAAATGGTGGGTCGGATAGTGATCGGCAACAATGCCAAAATTTATCATTCCCCAACAGTAGTAATTATATTTTTACTGACAAACCTCTTGACATCTCAATAGAGACGAAGTTGGGATATTATAGAAGAAACAGGAACTCAAGGCATAAATCACTTTATGATCACGTAAACCAGCCGATGACAGGTCGTAAGCCCTGTGGGTGCCTTGAGTTCCTGGTTCTTCTATAATATCCCAACTTCGTCTCTATTGAGATGTTAAGAGGTATGTCAATAAAAATTTCATTTGACTCCCGACAGGAAAAAAATCCAAAGTTTGCGTATTTGCAATTAAAAAATATTCGAAGAGTAATTAAAATTAGCACACCGAGGGTGATTTCCCAGAGATTCATAGTGGAATAATCATCGCCCAGCATATAGTGGTAATTTCCACTGTGATTCGCAGTGGAATTATCGAATCATAAATGTTTTATTCCGAATTCTGAATTCATCTCTATATGGAACATAGTATATAATATGGTGAGAAGCCTTTAAATTGCTGTTTTTAGCATGCAAAAAGTCCACTACGCCATACGAAATGTTCCTTCTTTCATAGTACCCACGCTTCTTGTCTTAAAACTGTCGATCTGTGTAAAGAAATTAATTCTCTTGAATAAATCGACAGTAGGATAAATTTACGTAGGTACCTCTATAATATACATAGATATTTATAGACTACGTATTCATAGTTCTTATTTTTTATGCGGAAAAACTATTTCATATAGCTCCACTACTAAACTAATTACACTGGTTGAAGTGTCCAGGGAGAGTTGACTACAAAACTTGTTTGATGGTGTTTAATGCTTTGAACTACCTGGCACCACAATACATTCAAGAAATGTGTCAGATAAAAAAGCTTCCTGGGAGGCACCTGTCGCTGGTAACCCTCACATTGCGGGTTATATGCCGTGAAAAAAACATTTTTTAGGTATCTGGAGAATTCAAAGATACATAATATGTTGGTATATGGCTGATATTACGTTAATAAACATCAATATTTCGCTTATCAAAGTCAGTGGAATAAAATTTATTTTTCAGTTTATATAATATGATAGATTTTTATTTATGTTATTGACGTTGTCTAATTTCATAATCTCTTTGAAATCGTATTAGAAATGTTCTGATTTGTCTATGTGTTGTATTATCACCGTTCTTATATGTCAGTGTACTGATTTGTCAATGTGTTGTTTTGACTGTGTGTTGATTTGTCGCTGTTCTGTTATGTCGTTTTCTGTTTTGACGTGTAACGAATTGTCGTGTTCTGATTTGACTTTAACGATTTGTCCGGTCACCGGTATGAAAATACTATATACCACACTTTTGATAAATATTATGGACCTATTTTCATATGAAAATATAACTTCCAGTGAATGTTATATACCTATACCTACAAATATGAAATAATCTATGAAATGACTATGAAATAAACTATGAAGCAATATCCGGTCGTGGGACCAACTGGTTCGGCGCTGGTTCAGTGAATTGGTAATTCTGCTCTGGCCGGCACGATGAATGATAACGCGCGTTATTGAAGGTTTCTGTACCGCGCGATATATATTATGCAATTATATATAAAAATTATCTCTATTCATTTTCAAAGGGACAAAGTCAATCACATTACAGTACAACACAATTACGAAACGACACATAGACATTTACTCTTGACTCCAAAGACAAACACGACATTCGGACAAAGACATTATTATTACTTAGCTGCAAATTTTTTTAATCTTATAAATAAAGAAATTAAAGACATTCAGTTGATGAAAAAACTGAAACTAAAACAAACAATAGAATCATGGATAAGAAGGAAAGGCATTATTTACTGCGGAAACTTGCTTAAGCCTCAATAATTTGTAACTTTATATCTAGTGTATAAAATAGTAAAATAATGAACGTAATATAATCTGTAGTATATAATGCGACTTTATTTTTCGCCACCTCGAAACAGGCTCTGCCTAGTGAAGTGGTTTATACCAAAATAATAATAATAAAGTATATATGTATCAACGTATATATATTTTTGCTATCTATATGTGTATATTATTATCTTAATTGTAAAATGTATTTTTGTATCTATGTATTTTTGGTTTCTTTAATAAAAAAAAAAAAAAACTGAATAATATGGCTTCACCGGGCGGCGCGGCGAGCCGACGACTAGCGGTCGACTCAGCATGGTGACAATACTTTAAAAGGATGGGATATAGGTAGGTAGGAACCTAAACGCCCGAACATGTAGTATTGAATGACAGCTGTCAAACTCAAACAAATATTTGGTCAGCCCCATACGGCGGCCAAAGGTATTGATTGGTATTGCTTTAAATTTCCTTTTCGAGAAAACGTCTTCCCACAGACATTGCATTCACGTGGTTTTTCACCCAAATGAGTAAGTCCATGTTTGTTTAAATCTCCTTTATGTGAAAACGTCTACCCACAGACATTGCATTCATGTGGTTTTTCACACGAATGAGTTAGTCCATGCCCCCAAGTCAAATTGAAAACGCTGTTCGTTTTCGCCAAGCGCTAATTTTTTTTTGTATGGGATTTGACGTTTGTTGTTTGTTATTGTAGAAAAAATTTCTACAACAAACGTCAAATCACATACAAAAAAAATTAGCGCTTGGCGAAAACGAACAGCGTTTTCAATTTGACTTGGGGGCCTTGTCTGTTTAAATCTCCTTTATCATAAAATGTCTTCCCACAGACATTGCATTCATGTGGTTTTTCACCCGAATGAGTGAGGCAATGTCGTTTTAAATGTTCTTTTTGAGAAAATGTCTTCCCACAGACATTGCATTCATGTGGTTTTTCACCCGAATGAGTAAAATAATGTCGTTTTAATTGTTCTTTTCGAGAAAGTCTTTCCACAGGCATTGCATTCATGTGCTTTTTCAACCGAATGAGTTAGTCTATGTTTGTTTAAATCTCCTTTATGAGAAAGTCTTCCCACAGACATTGCATTCATGTGGTTTTTCACCCGAACGAGTTAGTCCATGTCTGTTTAAATCTCCTTTATCATAAAATGTCTTCCCACAGACATTGCATTCATGTGGTTTTTCACCCGAATGAGTAAGGCAATGTCGTTTTAAATTTCCCCTCAGAGAAAATGTCTTCCCACAGACATTGCATTCATGTGGTTTTTCACCCGAATGAGTAAGACAATGTTGTTTTAAATGTTCTTTTCGAGAAAATGTCTTCCCACAGACATTGCATTCATGTGGTTTTTCACCCGAATGAGTAAGACAATGTCGTTTTAAATGTTCTTTTCGAGAAAATGTATTCCCACAGACATTGCATTCATGTGCTTTTTCATCCCAATGAGTAAAATAATGTCGTTTTAATTGTTCTTTTCGAGAAAAAGTCTTCCCACAGACATTGCATTCATGTGCTTTTTCATCCGATTGAGTGAGGTAATGTAGCTTTAAACTTCTCTGAGAAAATGTCTTCCCACAGACATTGCATTCATGTGCTTTTTCATCCGAATGAGTGACGTAATGTAGTTTTAAATTTCTCTTCAGAGAAAATTTCTTTCCACAGACATTGCATTCATGTGCTTTTTCACCCGAATGAGTGAGATGATGTAGTTTTAAATGTCCCCTCTGAGAAAATGTCTTTCCACAGACATTGCATTCATGTGCTTTTTCACGCGAATGAGTGAGATGATGTAGTTTTAAAATTTCCCTCTTAGAAAATGTCTTTCCACAGACATTGCATTCATGTGCTTTTTCACCCGAATGAGTTACTCCATGTTTGTTTAAATCTCGTTTATCATAAAATGTCTTACCACAGATATTGCATTCATGTGGTTTTTCACCCGAATGAGTTAGTCTATGATTGTTTAATTTTCCTTTATGAGAAAATGTTTTCTCGCTGTTACACTCATTGCACTCATATGAAGTATGTATAGGTGTATTTATTATGTATTCATTTTTAATGACTGAGTGCTCTTTGATTTCTTTTTTTAAATCAACTTCACATTCTTCAATTGAGAAATAAGGAAATTCTTCACCAATGTTATTGTCTATTGAAAGAGTATGTTCGTCTTTTATTGTAAGTTTTGTCTTCTGGTTTACTGGATGGTTCATTTTCTGAAAAATATTTATACAAAAGATTAATTGAAAACAAACCCTCATTGACTGTTTATTGTCGCTGAATAAATTACGAATGAACATTTCATATAAATAATTAACACATCTTACGTAAACCACTCTTGTATTAAACAGGACACTGTCAACATTCACTAGCGCATCATCGTTTATACATGATAAGTAAGTTTTGAAAGATGTGCATTTTATTCTGTTAAATAATAAAATAAAATTATAAAATCCAGCATTGTCTAGTATAATTTATCAGCCTTCGTGTGAGGAGTGGATCAAGGATCAAGACAGCCTTTTGCACTTTAGCCACAGATAAAATAGAAGCAAACTTGATGTAGCTGTCATTTGAGAGTTCTCATGACAAATATTTATTTATTTATTTATTTATTATTTATACGCCCTTAATAGGGCATTTACAAAAAAATACATGATAAATAGAACAATGTAGGCATAACAAAATAACAATAAGTGTAAATACATCGATTATATAGGTACATAATAAAAAAACGTAAGTAGTTAAAGGAAGAACAATATAAAACAACATAATATAACATAATAAAAGAAAATAGAGATAAATGATAAAAAAAACTAGACATAAAAGAAGAAAAAAAAAATAAACAGTATTACATATTCAATTTAAACAACAAAAATAAACAAAGCAAAGTAAAATCAAAAATTATAATATGCGTTAAGCATCCTTTTGAAACCATCTATAGTGTGTACATTAAATATATCAACAGCACTATATTGGTTTCCAAGGCGGTGCAATCTATGTATTGGTGAGTTAATGATAAAGTTATTTCGAAGATTCTCTATATGAAAAGGTGCATTTTGACGTGAAGCAAACCTTGTAGGTACTAATATGTAGGTAAATGTAATGTGAAAGATGAAATATTTCTCGATGAAATTATTTTGCAAATTTAACGGATTCAGAGTATATTGGTTTTATTTAAATGTCTTTATATTTAAACTCATTGTAATTTTTAATAGGCATGCATTTTGTTGATATAGATCATTTCGGCGACGTCCTGCGTATTCGAGGTTAAAAAATATTTATAATAAATAATAATAAATTTGGATAATTTATATAGCGCCGTTTTTGTGAATATCTCACCTCAAGGGCGCTGAAATTTATGTTTTGGTTTTGTAAAATCAATGGGTGTTTGGAAACATTTCTTGTCGTTCGCTTTTATATGATTCACTTAATATAATTAAGTTATAACGTATGAAGGAAATTCAATATCGCACTCATTGGCTCAATATAAACAAACTTGTATATTCATAGTATCAACTGAATACGCATAATTTCAAGTATTCGTTTTCTGTTCTTAACTTACAAAAATTTTCTTTATGCTTTCCTTTTTAGTATACTTTATAGTAACTAAAACACTAATCGAAATTTTGTTTTCTTTCAGCTGGAGAGATAGGGATTTTCAGTGACTGTGCTCTAGCTACGTTCTGCCCAAAACAGATAAGCATGGAAGTGGGCCACACAAAGAGTGATTGACTACAGCCACCATCCTTGGTGATGAAGGATTAGGACGAAAGAGAGGCGTTCCTGTCTGCTATGATAAAAATCATCTCAAATCAGATTACATTGTCCTTGGTGCACACTGGACAATCTATTTAATATGAACATTTTGATATTACTCTCTAAATAATTCATAAAAAATAAATATGATTTGATATTATGTAGGTAATTGCTTCAAAAGAAAAATGATTGATTAATGCAATTGGATTAATTTCTGTGTCAGCGCCATGTGTTTCAACATGTGGCCATTATATTAATATCAAAAGAAGTGGTAATTTATCTAATAAATTGAACAGATTCTACTGTGGCGCGATTACTAATTGCGCTACGGAGCTGCGCTATGCTCGCAGGCGCCATCTTGCCCTGCGCCGT
The DNA here is from genome assembly GCA_963576475.1 of Molanna angustata. Classification (NCBI taxonomy): domain Eukaryota; kingdom Metazoa; phylum Arthropoda; class Insecta; order Trichoptera; family Molannidae; genus Molanna; species Molanna angustata. The sequence goes on along the minus strand of OY754983.1, from coordinate 2,013,315 downwards.
ATGTACAGCTCAGTACCTATATAAGGAGGACCACAGAGCTCCCAGTCATTCCGCTTATCATCCAGACCTCGGGGCTCGTCTTCATGCTGCCCGATCGCTCGCCGTCGTTCAACAGTCCTTGTCGCTAGTAAAAAAAATCGTATTGTTACCCTCCTCCCAAGAGGCTTCGAGGTAGAGCTCACTTTTCTTTCAACGTCTGTTATGGAATTAGATATTCCACACATTACCTCGCTGGACGAGATGCATAAAAAAAGTAAACGATAATTGAAGCCGTGGTCTGACAATACACAAATGTCAAGTGTCAGCGCACAAACGTCAGACGGCACGGTCATGTCACAAGATAAAATGATAAAATTTGAAATAAAATAAATAATTAAAATTGGTAATAAATTAGGACGTCACAAATCAAAATTAAATAGAGTCAATATTGGACGTCACACGTTAAAATGGATTCAATAAAATAAATAACTTAAAATCACACAGCCGAAATATTGTCACATAAAATAAAAGAATGTCACAAGTATTGTTTTGGGGCACACATAATTTTCTCTTCTCGGCCATGGGCGTGCTGATGCACCACCAATGCCGGAATGGATCGTCGTCGATGGGCGAAGGGGCAAGGCTATCGGCGACAGCAACCTCGGGTCCCAGACACCGGCAGATGCCGGTTGGGTGACTGGCGGGAGCGACAGCGGCGGCGCGAGTCTCAAGGAGACGCAGGCCGTCGCTCCAGGGTCCAGCGCGACCCAACAGCGTTTGGAACACTTTCCAAACTCAGCACCCGCTTCGGTCCAGGAAAGCGGCTCTCTCGCCGAATGGTGGTGCGCCGATCCATCTCGACACTCCAGGTGTCACATCCATGGCTGCCGGTGTGGAGCGAGCCTAACCGACACCCTCTGGTGCGGTTTGCAGCTGCTCTGGCCACAGTGAGCGCGGTCCGTGCAGACACGACGCGTGTCTAATTTCGACTGTCAAAAATCTTTCACCTGTCACTTGTATTGTCACATTTCAGGTTATGTCTTATTGTCAAATATTTTTTCTTACACTTTATTTTTTCACAAATGTTTGTTTGTGGTCTGATTTGGCGCCGATTTCAAAATAGAAAATAACGCGAACAGGAGAGGTCGCGTCAATCCTCCCTGCTTTCTCGACGTGAAATCAGCCAGACAAACAACAAGGACATGGGCCTCCAACTAGGCTGCATTGAACCTGGGGTGAAACCTGGTGAATCGTTGAGCGCCACCGAATTTCCTCCCGAATTCGGAAACGGAGTAATTTCTTTTCTTAAATATCAGGGTCGCGGATAAGTTGTGCCTCTCTTGACACAAAACCAGACACTTAGAGCTTCTGATTCTGCCTCACGTTACTGGGTGCCAATTGTTACCCTCCTCCCAAGAGGCTTCGAGGTAGAGCTCACTTTTCTTTCAACGTCTGTTATGGAATTAGATATTCCACACATTACCTCGCTGGACGAGATGCATAAAAAAAGTAAACGATAATTGAAGCCGTGGTCTGACAATACACAAATGTCAAGTGTCAGCGCACAAACGTCAGACGGCACGGTCATGTCACAAGATAAAATGATAAAATTTGAAATAAAATAAATAATTAAAATTGGTAATAAATTAGGACGTCACAAATCAAAATTAAATAGAGTCAATATTGGACGTCACACGTTAAAATGGATTCAATAAAATAAATAACTTAAAATCACACAGCCGAAATATTGTCACATAAAATAAAAGAATGTCACAAGTATTGTTTTGGGGCACACATAATTTTCTCTTCTCGGCCATGGGCGTGCTGATGCACCACCAATGCCGGAATGGATCGTCGTCGATGGGCGAAGGGGCAAGGCTATCGGCGACAGCAACCTCGGGTCCCAGACACCGGCAGATGCCGGTTGGGTGACTGGCGGGAGCGACAGCGGCGGCGCGAGTCTCAAGGAGACGCAGGCCGTCGCTCCAGGGTCCAGCGCGACCCAACAGCGTTTGGAATACTTTCCAAACTCAGCACCCGCTTCGGTCCAGGAAAGCGGCTCTCTCGCCGAATGGTGGTGCGCCGATCCATCTCGACACTCCAGGTGTCACATCCATGGCTGCCGGTGTGGAGCGAGCCTAACCGACACCCTCTGGTGCGGTTTGCAGCTGCTCTGGCCACAGTGAGCGCGGTCCGTGCAGACACGACGCGTGTCTAATTTCGACTGTCAAAAATCTTTCACCTGTCACTTGTATTGTCACATTTCAGGTTATGTCTTATTGTCAAATATTTTTTCTTACACTTTATTTTTTCACAAATGTGTGTTTGTGGTCTGATTTGGCGCCGATTTCAAAATAGAAAATAACGCGAACAGGAGAGGTCGCGTCAGTATATAACTTTATTTATTAAACTTTAAAATTTTCAAAGTTTGCTTTCACACAAAAAAGAAACTTCACACATTTTACATAAAGTGATATAATTTATAAATTAACACAAAAAAACAAAAAAATTATGAAAACAATAAATAACATCCTTTATTTGATAAATATGTCCAGTTTTACTAAATAAAAATCACCAATTCGAAATATTATCGAAAAAAACGGAAAAGTTATGGAAAAATGTAGGTATGAAAACCTACAATTTGTTACCAACCAAGAAATCAAGCGCGCGAAAATTTTAAACTCACTTTAATTATCAGGTACGCCGTCTAGGTATATATTTTATGTCTATGATATAAAATCTCGCTAGGTACATAGATTTTTATTATAATATACCTAGATGTAGTACTCTGTGCAAATAGTGAGTCATGGAATATCGCGAGTATGACGTTTTGGTTGGCAACATATTTGAGTTTTCCTTACATTTCAACACATCCTTGTTATGCCCGAAAAAAATAATGCCGAAAAACAATGATTTTTATTTTGTTCTACGGCAACATTTCGGAAAACAGCTAGCGCTCGTTGCGGGCGAGCAACGAAACTTGCAGCTAGCACGCGCTATGGCACGCGCTCTCTTGGCATTCGACGCTGGTGGAGGACGGACGGTTGGGTGTGACGCCGTCATCGGTCGACACGCGCGTCCCGATGGCGGCCATATTTTCAAGAGCACGAGGAGGTCTGTGTGACAGGACCCGTCACGCGCATGGACGCTGATGGTGCCCCAGAACCAAAATGAGGGCATCAACAGGACAGGAGGTTGGAGGCAGAGCGCAGTGTGGGGCCACCGCGTAGGGAACGCGGCGGCTCGCAGATTGGACCACGAGGGGCAATCCGTGTCGTCTGGGGCGTCGGTTCGCCTCCGGTGAGGCCCCAGCTGGTATGCCACCTCTGTCGAGATGCGCCTTCATAACGTGCCGTGGGGCACAGAGCCAGCCATGGGTGACGGTCTGGAGGAGAAGAAGAAACCACGCCGGACACGAGGAAGACCTGCTAGCCTGACGCAGAGGCTGGGCCCCACCGAACTACAGTCACCACGTGGAAGACAGTGACATGCCTGGAGGAAGGATGTCGCTGTACCCTGGGGCGGTATATTCTGGTCGGCGTCTTTTCGTGTGTTCGCGTGTGTTTGACAGTTCGTTTCGGTAGATGCCACGTGTTTCTGTTTTATTTGTTGTCTGTTGTTTTTAGTTAATTATTTTTTTGCCATGGACCATTTGTGAATGTTATAAATAAAAAAGCGCCGTACTAAAACAATTTTTAAGTGTCGCCATCATTTGTCTCTCTTTTTCTTCCCAACACCTTGGCTTGATGTTTCCTCGTGATAGACGAGAGGTCTCATCATCCTAGATAAATGTTCTCTAAATTATTAATAATTAAAATGTTTTTCATACAAATAAATCCGAAAATAATTCACATTAGTCGTTATTTTCTATAGAAAAACGATGTGGTCTGGAACCAAAACGTCAAAAATACCCCCTGAAAAATGACTCACATTCGATTCATACAAAATTTGTTAACTACATCTAACAGTATACCTATTATATGAAAACCTATGGCTAGGTGAGAAAGTGACAACAGTGTCCGAATCACAGATATAATCCGAGTCTCAATCGGCATATGATGGAAGATTCATCTCTTCTTATAATATTATCAGCGCCCCTTTGGATTTTCGTTCGTCTAGGTGAAAACGAACGAGTGCCTTTATAATATTATTTACTTTGACAGCTAAGCCGCCATTTTGTCGTAGACTGCATGTGTGTGTTGCAGTTGACTATTAAATATTGACGTAAATCAATAATTTTTCAGACAATGGACACCACTGTGAAAATAGAAATAAATAGTTCAGTAAACGACGAATGTATTTCTCATAATGATAATCTTGAAGAATTTCCTGATTTCTCAGTTGACAAATTTGAAGTTGATTTGAAAAAAGAAACTGGAGAGCACTCAGTGCAAAATAAAACAAATTCGCCACAACGTATCACAACTTGTAATGTGACATTATCACGGAGAAGTCAAGTGAATAAGCTCGAAAGTTTTCATAATAAACCCGATAAATTTAATGTCTGTGACAAGACATTCTTTCGGAAAGGACTAAATCATTTGGGCGAAAAATCACATGAAAGTAATGTTTGTGGAAAGTCATTCTCGGAAAAAATATATTTAAATAGACATAATCTAATTCATTCGGGTAAAAAATCACATCAATGTGTTGTCTGTGGAAAGACATTCTCTCAGAGAGGAAACTTAAATGTACATATACAAGCTCATTTGGGCATTAAACCACATGAATGCAATGTTTGTGGAAAAAAATTCTCTCAAAAAGGAAACTTGGATATACACATACTAACTCATTCGGCCGAAAAACCACATGTATGCAATGCCTGTGGAAAGACATTCTCTCTAAAACGATGCTTAAACGCACATATACTAACTCATTCGTCCGAGAAACCACATGAGTGCAATATTTGTGGAAAGAAATTCTCTCATAAAAATTACTTATACAAACATATGGAAACTCATTCGGGTGAAAAACCATTTGAATGCAATACATGTGGAAAAACATTCTTTTTTAAAAATTCTTTAAAACATCATATACGAACTCATTTGGACAAATTACCATATGAATGCAATGTCTGTGGTAAGACATGCTCTCAAAGAGGAAACTTAAACAAGCATATACTAACTCATTCGGTCGAAAAACCACACGAATACAATGGTTGTGAAATTACATTCTCTAAAAGAGGGAGCTTAAACGCAGATATAATAACCCATGAGGCAAAAATACCACATGAATTCAAAGTATGTGATAAGACAATTTCTGAAAGAGGAAATTTAAACGAGCCTTTCCAAGTTCATTCGGGTGAAAAACCATTTGAATGTAATGTGTGTGGGAAGCCATTTTCTATCAAAAATACTTTGAATCTACATCAACTAACTGATTCTGGCGAAAAACCGCATGAATGCAATGTCTGTGATAAAACGTTCTCTATTAGGGGAAAATTAAACAAAGATAGAACAAATCATTTGTCAAAAAAAACACATAAATGCAATGTGTGTGGAAAGACATTCATTCAAAAAGGAAACTTAAACACACATTTACTAACTCATTCGGGCGAAAAACCTCATGAATGCAATGTATGTGGGAAGATGTTCACCCAAAGAGGAGCGTTAAACAGACATAAACAAATTCATTCGGGTGAAAAACCATATGAATGCAATATCTGTAAGAAGACATTCTTTACCAAAAATTCTTTAAAACAACATACACTTACTCATTTGGACAAGTTACCATATGAATGCAATGTCTGTTGTAAGACATTCTCTCAAAGAGGAAACTTAAATAAGCATATACTAACTCATTCGGCCGAAAAATCACATGAATGCAATGTCTGTGGAATGACATTCTCTGAAAGAGGAAGCTTAAACGCACATACAATCACTCATGCGACAAAAAAACCACATGAATGCAATGTTTGTGGTAAGACGTTCTCTCAAAGGAGAAATTTAAACAAGCATACACAAGTTCATTCGGGTGAAAAACCATTTAAATGCAATATCTGTGTGAAGACATTCCCCAACAAAAAAACTTTAAAACTACATCAACTAACTCATTCGGGTGAAAAACCGCATGAATGCAATGTATGTGGAAAGACGTTCTCTTTTAAGCGAAAATTAAACATACATCGAATGACTCATTCGACACAAAAACCACATGAATGCAAAGTGTGTGGAAAGACGTTCATTCAAAGAGGAACCTTAAACACACATTTACTAACTCATTCAGGTGAAAAACCACATGAATGCAATGTATGTGGAAAGACGTTCACCCAAAGAGGAGTTTTAAACAGGCATAAACAAATTCATTCGGGTGAAAAACTACATGAATGCAATATCTGTGAGAAGACATTTTCTCTAAAAAAATATTTAAAACTACATACAGTAACTCATTTGGAGAAAAAACCACATGAATGCAATGTCTGTGGAAAAACATTTTCCCAAAGGGGAAACTTATACACACACATACTAACTCATTCGGTCGAAAAACCACATGTATGCAATGTCTGTGGAAAGACATTTTCTCATAAACGAAGCTTAAATGCACATATACTTACTCATTCGGCCAAAAAACCACATGAGTGCAATGTCTGTGGAAAAACATTTTTTCAAAGAGGAAACTTAAACACTCATAAACTAAATCATTCTGACACTAAACCACATGAATGTAATGTATGTGGGAAGTCATTCTCTCAAATAGGAGTTTTAAAAAGTCATAAACTAACTCATTCGGGTGAAAAACCACATGAATGCAATATCTGTGGAAAGACATTCTCTCTCAAAAATACTTTAAATCTACATACAATAACTCATTTGGGCAAATAACCTCATGAATACAATGCAACGTGGAAATACTTTCTCTCAAAGAAGGTATAACACTCATAAACTAACTCATTCGGGCAAAAAAACCACTTGAATAAAATATATGTGAGATATTCATTTAAAGAATTTTAAACATAAATCAACTCATTCATCCGAAAAACCACATGAATGCAATGTTTGTGGAAAGATATTCTCTCAAAAGGGAAATTTAAACAAACAAACAAACTAAAACCATTTCGGCTGAAAACCACATGAATGTAAAAAAATCTCAGGAAAGATAGAATTGAAAATACATCCCAACTCATTCTGATACAAAAAAAAATAACAAATTCAATGTAAAGAATTATGTAGTGCATACAGTACTAGACAGGAGAGGTAGAGGTTGACTCAGAGCTACATGGTGGAGTGGTATAGAGAGGGAGTTGAGAAAGGGAAAACCAGACAAAATTATGGTGCAATATTTAAATTAGGAGAACAGATACATATGATATAGAAACCCACTAGATATATATGATATAGAAACCTACATATATTGTATGATAAAGAAACCCACTGATAACCATATATGGTTAGTGGGATCTTTTATAAATGAAATTATGTTGAAAAATAAATAAAAAAAAAAAAAAAAAGACGAGAAAAAAGACGAGACAAAAATAAATATGGGAGAAAGACGAGAAAAAGAAGAATACTTATCCGGGCGACATATGTATGTGGACAAATTTGTTTATAGCTTCCAAAGGCATGTAAAGTCTGATTAAAATTTGGAAATGTATACTCTGGTAGAATAACCTGTGCGGCAGTGAGTGGATTGATTGCCGAAACCGACTTAATATTAATACCACGAAGGTTGAGATACAAATAAAATGTAATTCTACGTTAACACGAAAATATTTTTTATATGTTATTTGCTTCACAAAATGATTTTATTCAGTAGATATAAATAAAAAAATGCTATTTTTATCATCTCCCAAAAAATTAATCTACTTTATTTTTAATTATCGTAATCAAGATGCGTCTTCATCTTCCAGGAGTGAGGTTGAAGTTGGCCTGACATCTTCGGAATCGTTATCCGGTGTAGTTTATTGATTTTGCAGCCTCCCAAGTATGTCTGATAACTTTGGGAATGTCATCCAGTGTAGCTAGTATAATTGTTCGCGTATGGTGTTCTCGAACTAGTTGTGATCGAGTTGTTTAAGCTGCTTGATTTTGTTTTGTTTGCCATTTTTTTTTTTTTTTTTTTTTTTATTTTATTTGAAAAAATGGGCAACGTACAATAATATTTTTTTTAACAAATATAACATAAGTAATTGTAAGCAACATAAGTAATTGTAACTTAATCAGCCCACCTTTGATTTCATGGTGCATTGTACTCACTACTGGTAATAAAAAAAAAAAAAAATTATTATTCCTGTCTAACGTGGCTCCTGAAAAGAGTCCTGGACATACAGAATATGTCCACGGACCTGATCTTTTCCAAATTATTATACGTGGTAAGGCATCGGTACAATGGCGAATTTTGAGCGGCATTAGTGTTTTTTTTGTCTAAAAAGAACGTTGAGGTGTGTCTTGTTCGTCTGTTTGGTATGTTGAAGTTAATAATTTTCAGAAGGTCTGTACAGTCAATATTGAAGTTTATTATGTCATAAAGGTACATTAAGTCTGAGGTCCTTCGTCTTGTCTGTAAAGTCTGCAATTCATGTTTGTAGTTATTACCAAATTTGTACTTCATATGTTTCAAAAATATTTGTTGTATTCGTTCTATATTGTTAATATAAATATTATATTGTGGATTCCAGATGACTGATGCATGTTCCAATTGACTTCTAACAATTGTGTTATATAGTAAGATAAATGTTTTCACTTGTGCGAATGGTTTGCATACTCTCATCAGGAATCCCAACATTTTATAAGCTTTCAGTGTAATTGTGTCAATGTGTTTGTCAAATAAAAGTTTACTGTCCAGTTGTATACCTAAGTCTCTACAGTCTGATTTCTTATCAATCGCCTCCCTATTGATTGTGTATGTGTATTGTATTGTACTCTTTTTCCTAGAGAATGTAATGGAGTGACATTTTTTTACATTTAGTAACAGCTTATTCAAGACACAATAAGAAGTTAGTCTATCAAGGTCAAGTTGCAAGTCCTCACAGTCAGTAATGTCTATAACAGTTTTGTAGATTTTCATATCGTCAGCGTATAATATGTAATTACTGTTCCTGAAGCATAATCCAATGTCATGTATGTAAATATTAAATAAGAGAGGCCCCAAATGGGAACCTTGAGGTACACCCGATGGCACCTGTGTTGCAGACGATAGATGACCACCGTACTCTACTATTTGGCTTCTATTAATAAGGTATGATTTTAGCCACCTAAGAAGATCACCGTGAATACCCAAAAGTTTTAGTTTCTTAGTCAGAATTAGATGGTCCACTTTATCAAAGGCTTTTGAGTAGTCTGTATATATTGCGTCAGTTTGTCTTTTGTTATCAAGGTTGTCATGAATTTCGTTTAGAAAGACATTTAAATTTGTATTAGTAGAACGTCCCCTAACAAAACCATGTTGTTTAGGATCTAAATGGAGTTTGACCGCAAAGTACATTTGATCGTACACGATCTTTTCCAAGAGTTTACTCAAAATGGGCAATTTGGAAACTGGTCGGTAATTTGAAACATCTTTCAGGTTCCCACTCTTAGGTATAGGAGTAACTAATGCCTGTTTCCATTTATCAGGAAATGTACCGTTGGATAGTGACTTTTTAAAAATATGATAAATTGGGATGGTTAAGGAGCTGGCACAGTACTTCAAGAATATGCCTGGTAAATCATCACTGCCCTGACTCTTTCTTATGTCGATTGAACTTAGGTGTTTAGATACTGTTGTTATGTCTAAGTGTATATTTGCTATAGTTTGACACCCTGCAACCTCCTCACTACAATATGGTGTAGAAGAATCGACTGTTTTGAAAACAGAGGCAAAGTAATCTGACAAGAAATATGCAGATTCCTGTATACTTTGAGCAGTACGATCACCATTAATTAAACACTGAAATGAGTTAGCATTACGTTTCTTTGATTTAACATAAAACCAGAATTTTTTGACGTTTGATTGAATGGAGTTTTCAGTACTATTGAAATACTTTTCCCTAGCATTAATTGACATTCCTTTTTGTCTTTTACGGAGAAGAGCGAAAGTTTGATAATCTAGAGGATTGTGAGATTGCTTCCACCTCTTATCATATTTTAATTTCTCCTTTTCTAATTTTATTAGTGACGAATGGAACCATATTGGATATTTGTGTTAGTGTATAATTTTTGTTGGAATCATATTGTCAATCACTTTATGTACATTTGAGTAAAAGTTATCAGTGGCTAAATTCACATCATCACAGTCGATTACAGCTGACCAGTCAATGTTTTTAAGCTTGCTATTAATCAACTTATAGTCAGCCTGTTTAAAGAGTTTTATACATATGGAGGACCCTCCATTCATTTTTAAGTTAGACAATTGAAAATTTAACTGCAGAGGTTTATGAAAGGGATCATCACGTACAAGGAAGGTGTCTGACCCATTAACTTCTATAGGAATATTTGACAGTACCAAGTCTAATACATTATCACAGTGATTTTTTATTTTGTTATATTGATTAAGACCTGAGAATGTTACAGTTTAACAATTCCTTAGAGCACATGTCATAAGTACTGTTACCTAGAGTATCCCATTGAATATTTGGCATATTGTAATCGCCAATAATAATAAATACATCATCAGGATATTGTGTTGTTCTGTCTCTGATGATTTCTGTTTGGGAAGTAATAAGAGCTAATCTTTGTGAAGTTGTGAGTTTAGCACTGACACCTGGAAGATATGAGCAGCAGATATGAATTGATTTATTTTTAAGTATATTATCTAATGTTATCCATGTATCCTCTACCCAAGAGGACCAGTTAACATTATTATAAGCCTTTAATTCTTTCTTCACTCCTATAAGTACACCACCTCCTATTGATTTACCAGATGAAACACTATCTCTATCCATTCTAAATACTGCATACCGATCATCGAACAGTTCCCCATCGTATATACCGTCAGTTAACCATGTTTCTGTTATTAGAATTATGTCAAAATTATTTAGTGTTACGTTATGGTAAAATTCATTAGTTTTAGTCCGTAGACCTCGCACGTTCTGATAGAACATCGTAATCCGCTCAGCGCCCGCGCCAATAACCAAATAAAACCAGTTTAATAGACCACATAATTAAATGATAAGGTAAAGCCATCAATGAATATGGATCTTAGAGTGGCAGGGGCATGTTACAGTGAAATCTGGATATTTTATATGATTGTTGCCTTTCTAATAAGTTGAATTTGATTATTAACAAATCTGAAATTATTTCATTTTATAAAATTAAATCACCAATTTATAATAATTAAAGATCTTGGGGTGACATTTTATACAAAACTCTCCTTTATAAATCACATTAACAACATTCATGATAGAGATCTACATATGCTTGGATTTGTATTGAGAGTATCAAATGCTTTCACAAATGTATTTGCTTTGACTTTACTATGTAAGAAGCCATCTTGAATACAATTCTACTGTTTGGTCCCCTTGCTATTCTATACATATCAATACTTTGGAAAAAGTTCAGAGAAAATTTCTGTAGTTTCTTTATTTTAAACTTGGAATACCGATTGAAGATATGAATTATAATAGTCTATTCAAGCTAACTAATTTATTTCCATTAGCATAGAGAAGGATTTTAGCAGTTCTGCTATTTTTATATAAAATATTAAACTCACATACTGACACCCCTTACTTGCTCAGTGCTATAAATGTGCGAGTGCCGTCCCTAGTCACACGCAGTACCGCGCCATTTTATAGCCCCACTAACACTAGCATATACCGGGCTATTTCAACTTTGCAAAGACTGCATAGTTTGGGGAATCAGTATGCTCAATACGCAGATCTTCAATGATTCGATTGGTATTTATAAAAGACACCTATACAATGCACTTGTCAACGAGACCAAGCATTAAATTGTTTTCTTTGCTTTTTAAATACCTGTCACATTTTTTTCTCAAATTATTTTTTACATGTATATTATTGTTATTTCAATTTTGTTATATTATTTTTTTTTTATATAATTCGGTTTTTTTTAATATAATCTGATTTTGTATGTATAATCATGTTAAAATTCTGCTTTATTTGTATGTGTAAAAGGCTATTAAGCCGTAAATTGTAATAAAATAAAAATATTAAAGGATTGATTTATGTTATATATTATTTTATACAGAAATGTTGCTTCACTGAGCACTCGACGATCTTTCGAAGTCACGATTTTATAAAATAAATGTCGCAGAGTAATAATTGGGAAATCTATTCCTCATATGGTAGTGGATACACTTTAAAAACTTATTTTGAATTCGTTCTATTCGGAGTACGTGTATATTATATAGTGAATTCCATATAATATATACGAATTCTAAAATAACCTTGTGCATAAGTTCGACATCATAGTGTAAGGATGTTATGATGACATAATTTATATAATAGTTTTTTTCTTCTTTTTTCTTTTCTCACAAAAACCCTGATGGTTTTATAAATTTTGTGCTTTCTTGATTTGACCTGAGACTCGACTGAATAAAGATATGACTGTAGGATCACATCTATGCTTTGTCAGTTCAGTATTCCCAAGAGATACATTATTTATGCAATCTTCTTCTTCTTCTTTAGCCTTCCTCCCTCCACTGCTGGATGTAGGCCTCTTCCATTCGTTTCTCCCCTTTCGCATCCAGGTCCTTCCATCTTGCTGGACTATGTCATTGGACCACCTTTTGGGGGGTCTTCCGACACTTCTATTTTTGGTCCAGGGCCTCTACTGTAGGATTCTGGGTGCCCACCTAGTATCCCCCTGTCGAGCCATATGCCCAGCCCATTGCCACTTCAACTTTGCATTTTTTTTATTTTTTTTAAATAAAAAATGAATATGTCCTTGATAAACAAGTACATATACATCTTCCTACGTTCCCTAAAATAAGCAAATAAATGCTTGTGCTATAGGTGAACGAAATCGGTTGAGGCAGGATTCGAACTCGCGAACACTGGATTACTAGCCCAGCGTGCTAACCGCTCTGCCATCGACCTATCTAAATTTGATCCATAATATCTATGACTCTTTTTCGGTGTCTTATTTCTTCGTTTCTTAATTTATCTCGAAGGCTCACGCCGAGCATCTGTCTCTCTATGGCCCGCTACGTGCATTTAAGTTTCTGTATGCTTTTTGTTGTTAGTGTGGTCGTCTCCATGCCATATGTTAACATTGGTAGAATATATGTGTCGAACATCTTTCTTTTCAGGCATATTGGGATTTCTTTATTTTCAAATAAGTGTTTCAGTTTTCCAAATGCGGCCCAGCCCAGACCTATTCTTCTTGGTATTTCTGTCGTTTTCCTTTCCAAGCCTTATTTTATGACCGAGATACACGTATTCTTCTACTGTTTCTATTTTCCAATTGTCTATTTTGTGCAATTAACAAATAAAAATGACAAGATACCTACATACACAATAAGTATATGCATATCATCATGACTCCAATTCCATTTTTTAATCTGTGTACAATAGTTAAGTTTATATTGTTTAGATACTTTTTAAAAATGCAAATAGGTACAACCTATATATGTCTCCCGTGAAATATTATAATAATATGTACACTGCTTGCTCTAGAACAGGTATACCTAGGTGGGCAGCAGTAATCTAATTTTTAATGAAGATTACCTAATGGTGTGATATAAAAATAAATAAATAAAACAAGAGACATATAAAACTTTTAGAACGTCTCTAAATGGTTTTAATACGTGAATTATGAAGCCAAACATTTTATTTGCTTTTGCAGCGATATTATTTATATGACTAACAAAATTTAACTTGCTGTCAAGAATAACTCCCAAATCTCTACTTTCATTAACATCAATGATTGATGTACTGATAACTCAATATAAATATGTGCGTGAGTTTTGTTTAATTTACGGGTGAATAAAATATGAGAGCATGTGAATGAAATAATATTTATGAAAGCTCAAATAATAAAATCAATTAAATATTTGAGATTTACATTAATACTTGCTTTAACCTTTTTAAGACGAGCGTCATGTATAGATGCCCACCGGCAGCGTGCCTCAACGCCGAGTGTCATCTATACATGCCCTCATGGCTATACACAATTGTGAACCTTCATATCTCAGTAAATTCATACTTGATTGAGACGAAAATTGGATGAATATTACTCCCATATATTTGACTTCAAGACATCTGTCGGTGAATCAACAAAACAATTGTTAAATTATTTAAAAAAATTAAAAACTCTAAACACTGAAATTCATCGATCATCGCCGGCGAAATTCACACTCTCCCGCGCTTTGTAAGGATCTAATACGCATGCGCGTAGGAGAGAGGGATACTGCGTCAGTTCATATTGTTGTTTCGCGCTCAACATTCTGCTTTGAATTCGATCCTTAACAATACAAAATGGGCGCATATTCCTTATCTACATCGAATGCCGGATGGATCACGTGACATATCAATGACGCCATGTACTTTTTTGTATGGAGATAACCACGATGGAGATTAAACTTCATTTATCTTATGTTTATATTATGAAGTGTTCAATTTCATTGAGTTTATGTGATCTTTTGTTTATCTTTGATCTTTTTATCATATATCTACATCGTTAGATTTTTTTTTACCGTTATTATAAGTATTCAATTAAAACGAGATTGAAAAAAAAACTGTGTATGACGCGAAATACTGTCCGTCCGTACGGAATGCAAGTACTTGTACCTACCCGTCTTGATTGGGTTAAAACATATTTTTCTATAATAAAGTATGAATGGCAAGTATCTGTGTGCATAATTCTAGATATATAACTACATCCCCAACTACTCCACCCCACATATACATTGTGTATTGTTGTTAACCGTCCGTAGACCCTAGCTCGGGTACTTGGACTCATCAATTTTATATTACAATTTGTTGACAATATACAATGTATATAAAGATAGATCAAGATAGATCTATAAGGGATATAAAGATAGATCTATAAGGGATATAAAGATAGATCTATAAGGGATATAAAGATAGATTGATTCATTTAAGTTCCAGAACAACAAAAGCAATTACATAGATAAATTACAAAATAGGAAAATAAATTAAGTAGATTCTGCACTCACTCATAGTTCTATGAAAATATAATAATCATCATCAGCCTGTGTTTGCCCACTGCAGGACATAGGCCTCTCCTCTCCTCCCTTTCCTGTGCGACTCCCATCCACTGTGGTCCAACAAATCTTTATATGTCGTCCATCCGTCTGTTGGGTGGTTGCCCTTGTGGTCTCTTGTCGCCTCTCGGTCTCCACTCCACCAGTCTTTTAGTCCATCTATTATCGGTCATTCTTTATAGGTGTCTTGCCCATCTCCACTTCTGCATGTCTATTCTCTCAACCATATCGGACAGTTTGGTCTGACTGCGTATCCAGTCATTCCTCTTCCTGTCTTCTAGTTTTATTGCCAACATTATTCTTTCCATTATTTCTTGCTCAAATTACAAACGAAAAGATGATTATTACATATTCGTCCCTCTCCTGACTAACAGTCGTATCTGCAAAATGCAAACCAGCGACAGGTGTGCATAATAATAATAACAGGGGATTTAATGTAGCGCCATTTAATGATTCAAGATCATTCCAAGGGTGCTGATAGTTTAGTTATGTTTAAAAAGGAAAGACGACACAAGCGTGCATCCCAATACACCAGTATCGTCTCTCCTAAAAAGACAACATTCAGAATGGGTAGCGACACTTATTGCTGAACTTTGTGAGATGTTATTTTGCATCTTGTATTTTCGCTTATCCGCCTCTTGCCAGTCAAGTGTTGTAAAATATGTTAATATATTAATTATATATAAAAATTAAAAACAATGAAATCTATAGCAGTGACGTCTGTGGAGCAGTGGCGACTGGTAGATCGTATTTTTGATAATTTTTGGTAGTGCAATTTTTTCCTGAATTAATAATAAATTAATTGGTATTTAATCGATATGCATTTACGTATATCTACATAGATATATATACGTCTACGTTGGTATATTATGGATAAAAATGAAATAATATACATATTCAAAATATTTTACCTATTTGTAAAGAAGTTCAATCCTGGGCTGTTTCTATTTGGCAAAAACTTCAATCACTCGTTTGTTATTGATCGATATCCACAATCTAATTGTGTTCTAATTTCAACAGTATCTAAGTTAGATAAATTTATTGTATTGCGTAAATGAATTTGTGAAGAAATAATTTATTTATTTATTAAATAAATGAGATAAACGAGCCAAATCATTAACACCTTTTATAATCCAAGTAGATATAGTCGCCATTGAATAGTTAACATGGAAAACAAAATAAACTATTTAATTTGTCACAACCACATAATCATGATGCCGTATCATAAAACTGCATTTTAAAAACACGAACAATATTCTTGGTTCTAATTTTGTATTGTTGTTTAATATTTAACATTGG
Source organism: Molanna angustata (assembly GCA_963576475.1). NCBI lineage: Eukaryota > Metazoa > Arthropoda > Insecta > Trichoptera > Molannidae > Molanna > Molanna angustata. The sequence continues at coordinate 1,996,938 of OY754983.1, read as the reverse complement.
TCTTGGAAGACCTCCACGATTTATTTTTAATTTATTTTCAAAAGAAGACTTATTACTTTTAATGTAAAACACATATATTAATTCACTCGTTTTTAAATCTATAAGATATCTGAACTATACACAAATATTTATTGATTTAGATTATCTTGTAAAAAGCGATAATATACGATATAAACAAAGTTTTGTTTCAACTGACTAAAACCTGACAAATTACTCTAATTGCGCATGCTCAATGCTCATGTATAGTGTTTACATTACGAAGAAAAAAGATAACACGCCAATATTCATGTTTCAATACTAATTGCGAACATATTAGAGAGAGCGAGATAGAGATATACATTCTAAGTACTTCTAAGATATGATAATTTGGTGCAATGCACGAAATTTGTGAAATGAATGCATTGCTAGTAAGTACAAGTATCTCTTTCTCATCTAATACGGGACTATCTCTGTCTGTTCATACATACGCTATACAATAGACAATTATAACTCGGTGCGTAATGAATATCGCACGCAGTACTAAATTAATAATATTATTTGTATTGCGGTAGTTACATAATATTATATCGATCGCGAAGATATAAAGTATATGGACAGTGTTTACTAATTATTGTTTTTTGTAAAAAAATAATAGCAATAAAGTAAAGCGTAATATTATTTTTAAAACATATTTAAATATTATTTTTTACAATATATCATTTAAAAATTGGTAGTGCAATTGATCCCATGCACTTTATATAGAGTCGCCACTGCTGTGGAGGTTGGGTTATGGCTTTATAGCTAGGTTCAGAACCGTCCCATGGGTTCTTTCTTAAAGTGTAAAAACTTAAGAAAGTGATATATAGATGTCAGTAGATCATTGCTGTTGCTATGATAATAATTAGGTAAAATAATTGTTATTTAGTGAAAACTTATTTATTGTATGGGAACAACAAAAAGTTTAGGTTATTGATGAAAGTTTAACATAGAAGCATTCTAGGAACATACCTCTTCTAGATAGTATCAATTCTGAGTATCAACTTGTATAATTATATTTAAAGTGTAAATATATCGTAATTTAAGATAAATTACACGAGCAAGTCTTTTGAATTGAAAACTCCCAGATTCCACGATATAAGGAAAAAGAAATCTCTCTTAGAACTATAGGGAGATTCCACAAGTGTGATTAAAGAAAATAGTGCAACCTGATGCCCCCCTGTGATTCATTATTTATTTATATATAAAATTATTTATTTGATTTAATAAATTTTACAAAAATATTTGGATACGGAATATAAAAAAAAAATAATAATAAGACAAAATAAATATATATTTGTGACAACCATTATTATTAGATAGCGTCGTAGAGTTAAGTTTCAACGGCGTGTAGAGTTAATTAAAATGATTTTAATTTTAATTAGAAACTCTATTTACACCGAAGGTGACTAAACACAGGTTTAAACTCGCGGACGTGCAGTAAGACAACGACGACGATTTGTCGTCAGCTTTTCCTTTTATCAACCATCTCATCTGATGTCTGACGTGGTATCTAACTATGCACTTTATTCCTGATCTCATATCATAACTCCTCCATTCCCAGATGGGAAATCAGAAAATATGATATTCTGGCTTTCACGAAGCCTTTTCTTTAAATTTGAATTAACCCTTTAATTTGATTCCTCTCCCTCGTGTATTGACTATTAACATTATATTATTATTTATATCATATTTGGTCACCCTTTATTACAAATCTTTAAGTCCAACTTATATTACCTTAATTATTTCATTTTACATTATTCAAGTCCAACTTATATTACCTTAATTATTTCATTTTACATAATTCAGGTGCAACATTTATTACCATAATTATTTCATTTTACATTATTCAAGTCCAACTTATATTACCTTAATTATTTCATTTTACATTAGTCAAGTGCAACTTGTAACATTATAAATAAATAAATTATTGATTCATATTTTCAACTAAGATATTCTGGTGCAATTTATATGATGATTGCTTAATTATTTCAGCAGACAAAAAGATTATTTCACATTTTAAAATATTGGAGTCTGTCTTGTGTTTGTTTTCACTTCGTCCTTAATGAGGAGCCTTTTTACAAATTTTATTTAACAAATAAATAAATTATTATCGTTCAAAATCACATAGATTATTATCATTCACACACTGACTTTCCAACTTCGATAGTACTCTACACTTCTTCCCTTTTAATTTTCTCCAAGATTTCTCCTCTGACAGCATCTAATGAATCAAGGTTCACATTCTCGAATTGCCATAGTCGCATGCCCTCTTCTTGTCTTCCTGGAGCTTTGGTATCCCTTTATTATGTCTTCTCCAATCCTTGCTTGACATCTAATGCTCTCCACGGTGACGATTAAGCTTCCCTGTGCCAATCATTCTTTCCTGATTAGGTCTGCATTCTTTTACAGCTATTACTTTTTCTAGGGATTATAACAATCCATATATTGCTGGCTATCTTTTGAATCTTTTGACTGCTTAACTCTATATCTTGCTTCCTGCACGCTTTGTAGTTGTTAGTGAATTGTATTAATTGTACTTCATGTGGTGCGTCCTTATTTATCAGGTTGGTTGATTCTGCCTTGCACAGGTAGTCCTCTGGTAATATCTCCTTGCTTTCTACCTCCATGTAAGCATATCATCGCTCGGACAGGATAAGGAGTTTGTTTTGTGGGTTGAGTGTTTTGAACAGGTTAGGTTGTCGGTTTTCATAGGAAGGGAATATAAATGGTAATATGTAAATATCATGTCTTTCACAATTGGCATCTCTAGGATAAATATAATTTGTTTGGCATGTAACCTTTAATTGTTATTGCACTTTTCAATGTATTTTTTCATGTGTAGTCACAAGCTGTCCCTGATGACATACTCTTTTACCTTTCGGGGGTGTATAAGTGATTTAGTTGAGCCTGTGTCAATCATAAATGTTGCACCAATCTCCTTCACTTCGATGTATGGCAATTTTCTGCCTTCATGAAAATGCATTTTAATTATTTATTCTTCTTCATTGTAATGCTCTTTGTGATTATAATAATCTTCGTCTGCTGTCTCGAATTCATTATCTCTTTCTTCTCTCTGCTCTGTTTCTTCCTGAGACCATTCTTCGTTGATGTTGATGACACAACAGTTCCTCCATTACATATTTTGGCTCTGGCTTGACGGTCCACATTGTCTGCGCTGTTAGGTTTCTTAAAATTTTGACGGTTTGGTGGGGGTCCCATCGGTTTCATTTGTTTGTTGTTGTTTCTAAAAGTGCCCGAGTTGAATCTTCCAGGCGGTCTGTAATACACGTTACCGCAGACATCTAGGCTGTTCAACTCTAACACATTCCTTTATAGATTTTCCTGTTGGTAGTTATTTATGAATTTGTTTCACAGTTTTTTGTGGTTCCTCATTCCTGGTCTATTCACGTCTAGTGGGCCTCTGTTTGGTGTTACCCCTGTCATTCCTGTGGAAGGTAAATTGTAGGTAAATTAATTTTGTAAAAAAAGTTGTAGGTAAATTAATCATAATAAAAAAATTCTTATACTGCATATATGTAATAATAATACAAATAGCATTATGAAATACTACTATTGATTAATTAAAATTAGATCACGTATATAGAAAAATTATGCCTTATAATTTTAGTATCCAGGCGCTGCGACCACAGGATTCTATCTGCGGTTTAGAGTTATAAGAGTTAATAGAGAAAAAAATAAAATTGAGTAGGTGCCTATTAAAAAAATATTTCCCATATATATATTGAACCAAGTGCCTACCTACCTTGTACCAAGTAAATAACATTGTGTGCTTAGATTATATATGATACAGATACCTAGTCAGCGCAATGAATGTATGCCAACTAAAACTACGCTGAAACAGACAAATTTCTAGTATACGTACACTTACCGATACGCACACCTATATAATACGTAGACCAACCAATCTACCGCCTCACACACACTTGATGTCTGTGTATGAACTCCATCACTCTTCTGGCTATACAAGAAGTTTTTTTCTTCCATCACATTGCTCATGGCTACTTCCAAATTTGGTGGGTCTCTGAGTCTGATCACCAATCCCAATTGGCCAGGTAATCCCTTTAAAAGGGTTTGCAAAGCCATACCATCGTATATTTGGTCCTTTGTTAGTCTGGAGACGCAGTAAGGGTCTGTCATTAGGACTTTTGAACTCAGCAAGCTTCTGGCTGCTTGTACTCGTGCGCTTTTTTCCCTCTTCATCCTGATGTTCAAGAGTTCCTGAATAAGGCAGTTTTCGTCTCTAAGATATCCAAAGAACTGCTGCAACAAAATACTGTGGTATGTAATAACGAAATAAAAATTGTAGTAATATAATTTTATATTACCAACATTATACATTTTACTATAACAATATGCGCTTTTACTCTTGATAATATGTTTGTTTGTCCTTTTTTGGTAGAACTTTTAAAACTTTTATATTGAAAACCATCCTACATATTTTAAAAATAAAAAAAATAATCGCTAAAAATATCGAAAACAAAGATTACACCTACGTAATTCAGAACTATATAAACTTTCAAGTCTACAGTGGAGTAAAAAATATACTTGACATTTATATAAATCGATATAATTTGTAAATCACAACAAAAAATCAAATGGATGAAAACAACAAAAAGGTTCCCGAGTCAGGTAATTATTTACCAAACCACTACCACTTGTAAATAATTACCGAAAACTTTAATATAAAACCAACTAAAAAATCAGACACGCGACGCGACATAACACGATTCACTCATTTCAACTAGAGCTTAGTTAGTGTGTTCTATGCTAGAGCTTTATAAATTGAATGGTAATTGGTTGCAGGAATAATTTTATCAACACCTTTGCTATTTGAGGTTAGGAAAAGGTTTATTATGTATTCACATTTTTAAAATTATGTATTCATTTAAGTAATTGTATTATACTTAATATTTTTAATACTACTAATTATTTGTGTTGAAAATTTTCGCAATTTCGAATTTCAACTTTGACAATTCATCCGACCATAGAAAAGAGATTTTATTCATCCGACATTGGTAAAATGACGTGTGCGTTTTCTATGCTCTAGTTTAAAGTGACGTTCGGAAAGTCGCTCGACGATGTGACGCTACGTCCTACGTAGGCGATTCAAAGCGAACGCGATTGCGAAGCGATGCGGTGCGGATACAAGCGATTTCAATGCGATGCGGTGCGACGCGGTGGCTCTGTCCTCCGTGTGCGCGAATCGTTCCCTCTGCCGCCAGCTACTGTCATGGATGTACGTATATAAAATACTCAAGAAGTATGTACAGCAGAGAAGTGAAACTAATATTGCGTAGTTAGAGAGGCATATTTATGGGGGATATCACAATTTGTATGAAGAATTACGTGATCTTGAATTAATAAATTAGACTGAATTTACATCTTTCCGGGAAACATATCAAAATTAGACATTCGTGCAAGCGAGAGAAAACTTTGTGTGTTTTGAACAACATCCTAGTGTAAAATAGCAATAATAAATAAATGTGTTTACTTGTAGTCCCATTTATTTTTGCCAAATCCTTAAATTCGCGGTAATAATTATTTTGTCCCATAATATGGGACGTTCATGGACAGAAATTAAAATTTCTGTTTCTGACATGTCAAAAAACAATGGCACCGCTATCAATTCGCGCGAAAATATCAAACCAACTAATCGCGTTCGTTTCGCATCGCGCCGCGCCGCATCGAAAATAACTCGCGGTCGGTAACGTAGGACACTTCCATAGTTACCGACTGTTTGTTATTTTCGCGCCGCACCGCAGCGCTTCGCATTCGCTTTGAATCGCCTACGTAGGACGTCGCGTTAGAGCGTCGTTCTAGCGTTCGGAATTCATCGAGCGATTCGCTCTGCCCGTTCGGAATCACGGTTGACTCGCACCAATGTCGCCCAAGTCGCTCTATGAAATAATAGGGTGAATGTCGCTCCCATCATTTTTTTTGCGGAAATTATAAATTTCCGCATAGTCAAAGTGATATTTTGTTTGGTGGCAATATTTATACTTTTTCACATAGTCGTCAGCACTTTTAGTTCGATGTGGTTTTGGTCGGGTTTATTTTTATTTATAATTCAATGGATATGAATTCATAAAAATGTATCATGGATAATAATGGTCAACCACAAAGAAATGTGGAAGGCCATTATTTAATGGTAAACTTCAACAGTAAATGTATTTTGTTTTATGAAAATAAAGCATTTTTTAATGAGTGTTTGGCATTTTTAAGAGAAATAAACAATTTTTGAATGCCCAAAACACAAAATACTCGTGAAAACCATTGATATTTCCATAGGTATTGTGATCGATATATTTCCATGCATTATGATATCAAAGAAACCCAAAAACCATTATTTTACTTTGGCCTAATGTATTTCTTCTATTAATTCTAGGAACGGATTATAGCGGCCTCCCAGGCCTTGTTTACATATTTAAGCATTGTCTTTTCTATTGAAAATAAATTTGAAATGTAAAATGCATTTGGCAGATTCCTGGAATCTTGGTTGGCACCCGGCGGTACGGATTGATTCTTCAGTTAACCACCCCCCCCCCCCCTCCCCTACTCCATGTTTCACGGGCGCTGGGTCGCCCGGCTGTAGTCGATCAGTTGTCATTCGGTAGGAGTCGGTGGTAGTCGATCAGTTGTCATTCGGTAGTTGTGAGTGTGAGTTGTCATTCGGTAGGAGTCAGTGGTTGGTCGGTAGTTGTAGAGACCCGCGTGCGAGAGTGCGAGTTTGCTAGGGTATCGGACGGCCTTAGCATTTTTTTTCTAATTGTATAAAGTAGTGAATAAGTGTGTTTCAGGTCCATATAACCAACGAGGGGTGAATTTAAGATAGTTTAAGTTACTATTAAAAATAACTTTTAAGAATAAAAATAACTTAAATAATCGCATAATAGTGAATAAGTGTGTTTCAGGTCCATATAACCAACGAGGGGTGAATTTAAGATAGTTTTAAGTTATTTTTTTTAATTAATAAAAAGTGATATGTAGTGTAAGTGTTTCCTCTATAGCCTCGTTACGAGAACAGCAGTTTGGTAAGATCTTTCCAGTTATGTATATATTATTTTACCATGCCTGTATTTGTATGTATTTGTCTTTTCAGGCACATATGTTTTATTAGATTTTTATTTTCAGGGGCAGAGTTTAATGTTTATTTTTATTTTTTTTTTCAGCCTCTTTAGTTATCAATTTCGTGTCCCAACATGGGACTAATATATTTCTTCCCAGCCTCCTAATATCAATCTCGCGTCCCAGCGTGGAACGAGTATTTTTCTTCGCCTTCCCTAGATATCAATTTCGCGTCCCAACGTGGGACGAGTATATTCTCCTCTTTCTCTAGATATCAATTGGCGCCCAACGTGGGGCATTTTAAAAACAGTAGTTTTTAACGAACCGCCCTGAGATTTAAGTTTTGTTTGTAGATAGCTTTTTTTTTTTGAAGCGTGTAATTTTTAAGAATGATTTTTAGGTATACTTATTTTACTGATATTGAAATATTTATTTGTCGGGATACTTGAGCGTGTTTTAATAACTGTTGTTTTCACAGACCACGTGGAGATTTTCAGTTGTAGAAATTTATTACTGTTTTGATAGTTATGTTTTTTTGAGGTGGATTTTCTTTATATATTTTCGGTCGTTATATATGTATGCAATTATTGGATAGGAGAACGTGATGACGAAATTTGTGGTATACTTATAAAAATATGAGACTAGGTTTGTAGCGAATAATATAAATGATAATATGAGCCGCGGTTATATAGAATTGCTGTTATTTGTTAGCCCAGGAGTTAGATATTTATTTTATTTTTAAATATGTTAAATTAATAAAATATTTAGTACTATTTTTACGACGTCGGATAGCAGAGGATATGATAGCGTTTTTTTATCGAATGAGATTTTTTATTGCAAATGGTCTAACGAGTATCTGAATAAATTGAACCTGTGTTCCACCAGGTCTATACACGTGGAACTGGCGCCCTAATAATAATAATATAACGATTGTTTGAAGATATCGTGACCTCACAGGAGGCTGTAATTATTATTGAATTTGTAGGTGAAGTTTTAGAAAAATAACTCTATATGAATATTGATGAATAATAACTCTGTAGGTGACGAATTTATTATAACTCTGACGAAGTATCGTGGATTATAATTCTGTAGGCAAAGCATAATTCTGTAGGTGAAGAATTTAAAATAAATCTGACGATGGAGGTGGAGATTAAATCTGTAGCTGATGAAGTTGTTGTGGTTTATAACTCTGACGATAAAGGTGAATTATAAATCTGTAGATCATGATGTTATGGTTGTTTAAAACTCTGACGATGGAGGGTGATAATAAATCTGTAGTTGATGAAGTATGGTGGTTTATAGCTCTGACGATGGAGGATGATAATAAATCTGTGTTGATGAAGCATGGTGGTTTATAACTCTGACGATGAAGGTGGATAATAAATCTGTAGATGATGAAGTTATGGTGGTTTATAAGTCTGACGATGAAGGTGCTTAGTAAATCTGTAGATGGTTTTGATGAGTAATAAAATTCTGTGAATGAAGAATGAAGTTGTTTGGAGGATAATGATGATCCCAATTCTGTAGATTTTGCTGTAGTGGTTGTGGAGGCTGTATGTGTATAGAGAGGATGATGACGATGTAAAGACCGTGGAGGCTAATAGCGAGAAGATACGCATCATAAGAAGTAGTTCAGAATTCGCGTCGGAAGTAGAACTGGTAGTCGCGCCAGATACGTCGAGCAGTAGGAAGCTGATAGTTGATTAGATACGTAGGATGAAAGGAAGCAAGCAGATACGTCGATAGGTAGCAAGATGATGATGAAGATACGTCGGATGAAAGGAAGCAAGTAGAAACGTCGAGAGGTAGCAAAATGATGATGATGATACGTCGGATGATGAGAAGATCCTGAGAAATTCAAAGAGAGAAGACCGGTAGTCGCGCCGGATCATGAGTTAGGTACGCCGGTAATTGCGCTGAGTAGTAATGAGATGAATAGGTACGAAGAGGAGTAGAATGACGGAATTACGAATAAGAATACAATATAGACGATCTATGTGTTATTGGTAGGATTAGCCTCCCCGCAGATAAACTAGACGATTGATGATTCTCTCTATGTAGCATTGATAGACTCTACAGCCACTCGCAGTTTAATTCGCGCAGATTTGGATGGACATTTGACCCAAAGAGATAACGATTTGTAACGAAAGCAGAATTAGACTACTCGAAATCGAACGTTTAGATGAATGGAATAAGTTTTAGTAGTAGCCGGTTAACGAAATGTAATAAGATGAAATAATGACGCAATGAGATGAGATCTTGACGAAGTAAGATAAGCTAACTATATAATAAGACGAGATAATGACGCAATATGATGAGATAATGACGTAAAAGGATGAGATAATGACGTAATCGGATGAGATAATGATTTAAAAAGATGAGACAAAGACGTGATAATTGATAGGTAAATAGCAGAATACGGCGTGATGGATTTTTAGTGTGTTATATGCCTTTGGGAAAAAGTGCGGTATTTTTATTATTTAATTGAGAGGACAACGTTAAGTAAATCACAGAGGAAAATGAGATAACGGATGGACCCGAATGAATCAGCCGACGAAGTAGAGGTATTAGATAAAGGCACTTGCGGAAGATGTTGTATTACGATTGAAGATAGATACGAGCGTAAAACTATGTAAATGCGTTATGACGTTGAGTTATGGGAAATCGAATTGTATTATGGATAGTTGTTATACGGTTTTGTTTGTTCGATGGTTGGAAGCGATTGCGGTATGGTATTGGCCCCATTATAATTAAGGTGAAGCTTCTTCGCGATGCGGTTTTCTGGAAGCGATATTAAGCGTTACATATACGTTTATCGAAAAAGAAAATGTTATTATGTAGAACATTGCGGTGGAAAGAAGAATCGTTTTTAGTCGTATACGTTCTTGCTCTGGTAATGCGTTTACTTTTGTCTGATTATACGATATTTGGTTTCTTTTGTCTTTGCATGGATTATCTCGATCATAAAAGGAGAGGCGATTGATATTTCCATAGGTATTGTGATCGATATATTTCCATGCATTATGATATCAAAGAAACCCAAAAACCATTATTTTACTTTGGCCTAATGTATTTCTTCTATTAATTCTAGGAACGGATTATAGCGGCCTCCCAGGCCTTGTTTACATATTTAAGCATTGTCTTTTCTATTGAAAATAAATTTGAAATGTAAAATGCATTTGGCAGATTCCTGGAATCTTGGTTGGCACCCGGCGGTACGGATTGATTCTTCAGTTAACCACCCCCCCCCCCCCCTCCCCTACTCCATGTTTCACGGGCGCTGGGTCGCCCGGCTGTAGTCGATCAGTTGTCATTCGGTAGGAGTCGGTGGTAGTCGATCAGTTGTCATTCGGTAGTTGTGAGTGTGAGTTGTCATTCGGTAGGAGTCAGTGGTTGGTCGGTAGTTGTAGAGACCCGCGTGCGAGAGTGCGAGTTTGCTAGGGTATCGGACGGCCTTAGCATTTTTTTTCTAATTGTATAAAGTAGTGAATAAGTGTGTTTCAGGTCCATATAACCAACGAGGGGTGAATTTAAGATAGTTTAAGTTACTATTAAAAATAACTTTTAAGAATAAAAATAACTTAAATAATCGCATAATAGTGAATAAGTGTGTTTCAGGTCCATATAACCAACGAGGGGTGAATTTAAGATAGTTTTAAGTTATTTTTTTTAATTAATAAAAAGTGATATGTAGTGTAAGTGTTTCCTCTATAGCCTCGTTACGAGAACAGCAGTTTGGTAAGATCTTTCCAGTTATGTATATATTATTTTACCATGCCTGTATTTGTATGTATTTGTCTTTTCAGGCACATATGTTTTATTAGATTTTTATTTTCAGGGGCAGAGTTTAATGTTTATTTTTATTTTTTTTTTCAGCCTCTTTAGTTATCAATTTCGTGTCCCAACATGGGACTAATATATTTCTTCCCAGCCTCCTAATATCAATCTCGCGTCCCAGCGTGGAACGAGTATTTTTCTTCGCCTTCCCTAGATATCAATTTCGCGTCCCAACGTGGGACGAGTATATTCTCCTCTTTCTCTAGATATCACCATGCACACATGATAAAAAATCGTAAATATTTTGACCAAAACTGACACAACTAAAGTAAACTCGTAATTTTGAATTTCCCGCACTCGCGTAATTTTAAGTCACCCCTACATCGCTCAGTGCCGTTCGGAATACACATCGCCCAAATGTCGCTCTCGTTGCAACTTCAGGTCGTACCAACAGAGCGATTGCGATTAACTCTGATTCGGAACGCACCCCAGTAGTTTGTGGTTTGTCAATTATGTGAATTATGTCAATGTGTTAAATTTTCCTAGTGTTTATTTTTTTATTCTTTCTGATGCCATATATTTATAATAATTAATACAATATTTTCCCATTGACACTCGCGATAAAAATGTAAGTCATTCAATTTGCCTAATTTTTCGTCTATAAATGTTAATCTAAACTTCACAATTAGAATAAAACTCTTGCTTATCTGTCATGATATTAATCGATTACAGAATGTCTGTCTACGGTTCATTTACTATCTCTAATGCATGATTATGTTTTGAATTATAGAAAAATACTTCGTTGGCCATAGGTAAGTCGTAACATTGATGCGGTCATTGTTTTATAAGATTATTTATAACTCCCATTCACCAAAACATCTAAAAAAATAACTTCATTTGTCAACTCACGGTATTTACTTCTTCAATCCCCTGAACGTACCACATTTGCCCTCCCTATTCACTCTGTAGAAGTTTTAAGATCTTTTCAAGTACAAGAAGCTAGACTATAGAATTGACTAAGTGATAAAGTTACGTTGTTTCGAATCATTTAGATTCATAAAAACATGAGACGATGCATAAATTTTGATGGATACGTGCCAAGGATGAAGAATGTGGTGTTCGGTTCACTCTGCATACCCCGTGAGGGACATGGCATTTATTTTAATTGTATTTATTTCTATCGAAAACATAGAGTAGGTAGATATAAGTTACAAAATAATTGTAGGTAATATAAGCATATACATACATAGTAGACATATAAATTATTTAATTTCTAACAAATATCATTTTATTATTTCACTTGTGCTTACATAGTTTTTTGTTTGTATCTTTTGTTACTAGCCCCCTCACTAGGTATAGCTTGTGCTAAGGTGAGCATGATGGTATGTTATGTATGAATTAATTAATTTTGGAATATTTTAAGTTGTATCCAACATTATAAAAGCATTTAGTTCAAAGTTTTTTTTTTAAACCTTAATTTTTTTTTTCAGACAATGGATGGCAATGCTGTTATCAAAGTGAGCACCAGCAAAGAAGCAAATGAAACAAACGAAAATTTATTTGAAACGTTTGAACATTTACAAATTGAAGTCATAGCAGATTCTGATATCCCCAAGGTCAATATAGAGAACCAAATGCTAGATAATCTCCACAATGATTCACACAATGAGTATTGTTACGATTCACAAGAGCACACGATGCAACTAGATGCCTCGAATAATAACATCATATATTGCTCAACTTGTGGTGAAGTCATACATATCGTAAAAGTCACAAATGAAATGAAACAAGAAGAACATGAACAATTTCAATGTAACGAATGCGGGAAATTTTTCATGTCTGAGATTAGTTTGAATCAACACATTCACTATCACAAACTGAAAAAAATATTCCAGTGCGGTGAGTGTGAAAAATTTTTCACATCCTCTAGGGTTCTCGATAAACACATTATTTTTGATCACTCAGAGGCACAAATACAATTTGCTTGTAACGTGTGTGGAATGACGTTCGAGTCCCTTCCTCAACTCAAGATTCACAAATCAGTTCATATGGACAAACAGTACATGTGTTTAGTTTGCGAAAAGACGTTTTCCGTTTCGACTTCGTTGAAACAGCACATTCTCATTCACACGGGTGAAAGGAAATATCAATGTAGCCTCTGTAATAAGAAATTTATAAGTAAATGTAATCTGAATCTTCATTTATTGATACATACTAACTACAAGGCCTTTCAATGCTTCAAATGCGGTATGACCTTCAAACACAAGGGACAGCTCAAGAGACACATCATGACGCATACGGGAGAAAAGACATTCTTTTGTGATCAGTGTGGGAAGGCCTTTGCTGACTACCGGAATATGATCAGGCATCAGACAACCCACTTGAAGGAAAAACCATTTGAATGTTCCATATGTAACAACAGATTTACATATAGTAAAAATCTGAAACGACATATACAAATGCTACATCAGAAGACTGGTGTTGTACTGAGTGCAACAAAATGAATTTACTGTTCAGTGACAAAGTTTCAAGTAAAATTGTTTTTATTCTATATCTTTGGATTGATTAATTTACAACGTGAAATATGAATTTAACTTTGCCACGATATTAACTAGATCAGTTGGAAGAGCTAGTGAAATAAGTAGGTAATAAAACTAACTTTATTTGGTCACATCTTATTCCATTTTCCTAATCAATTTTCTTGCCTAGGATCCCAGCAGTTTGGAGTTTACATCTGTTATAAATAATAATTATATTTTAATAATTTGCATATATAGGAATTAGTTTTTTTATAGATAAATATTTTTTTTAAAATAGTATTATTTTATAAATAATATTTAGATTTTAAATATTGATTTAAGAATTAATAAGTTGAAATATTTTCATAATTAGCATCTGTAAAAATTAGATTTCATTAATAGCGCCGTTTAATGATTCCGTATCATTCTAAGCGCACTGATAGTTCAGTCTTGTGTTGGTCTACGAGACAATGTTGTTTCTAAAACAATTCAGATTATTCACATATATTAGTGGGACCCGTTGTAGACCATTCCTAATATTATGGCAAATGAAACACGTAAATATATGCATATAACAATTAAAAGCGTGGAAAAATACCGGCTAAAAAATAAAATTAATAAATATGGCCAGAAGAAAGATGTGTGCCACGAGGAAGAAATAGAACAACATTAAAATGGTATATAGACGTACCAAATAAATAATTGCTGAAATGGACAATTAAACATATAAGTTCATGCTGAAAAGTGAAATACACAGTTATTCATCAAACGCTGCCGCCGAAAAGAATAATTTTATAAAAATATAACCGGTTGCCATGTCTCTGAAAAGGTAAATAGATATTTTTAAATACAGGCATGGCAAACATAATATATAATTAGAAAGATCTTACCAACTTCTGCTTTCGTAGCGGGAATGTAGAGAAAACACTTAGCCACCTTCTTTATTTTAAGATCTTAAAGAAAACTTATATTCACTCTCGTAGGTCTGTGAAAGAAATAATTATAATATTAAAATTAAAAAAAAAAATTATAATCACCCCCGTAGAATTAGAGGATCTGAAAAATAAATTAACTAGGTATCACTACACCGGTATTCTTATTTAATAGCATGCTGAGTCGCCGAGAGACTCCAGCTGCTGACTTTTAAATTATAAACAAACAATAAAACCACCTTGGCACAGGTGGTAAGCCTTTTGGATTGTGTACAGGCGTCCAGGGATTGATCCACAGCAGAAAAGAAATTTATTTAAATTAATTTCTCACATAAATATTGCTTCTCTGGACTAGAAACACTGTTTAGTTGGGACAAATTGTCATATGGTAATAAATTTGCCACTTGCGCAGGGTGCAAGGAAGTGTTAAAAAAATTCGACTCGCGTTAGACTCGAAACTTCCAAGGAAACTGACTAGATTCTGTCAGAAAACATCAGCGGGGCGAACCTGCGCTAGCAGAACAGAATGGGGGGTGGGTAAAATAGAAAAACTGATATTCCAGGAATCTGTTAAATACATTTTAATTTTTTTTCAATACGAAGTATATTGTTTAAATGTATAAACAAGGCCTGGGGAGCAACTTTGAGCCATTTATAGTATTAACAAATGAATTAAATACTTAGGTATTTGGGATTATTTGCAATTATAATTTATAGCACCGGCTGTAATAATTTATAGCAGTAGCTGTGAGGCACCGGCTTAGAATAGTGCTTCCACTCTTTTCTATTATTGTTTTCGAGTGTCCCGTAAGGCCGGGTAGTCGAAAATACAACAGGCAACAATAACATCTCACAGCAATGAGGTTCACCACCCATTCTGAATATAGTGCCTTTTTAGGTGAGACGAGACTGGTGTGTGGGTATACACAGATATGTTGTGCTCCCTTTTATAAGGCAATGCACACCCGCACACCTTTCGCTGGTTACCCCACATTGTGGGATATGCCGTGATGGTATGAATGAATGAATAATTTATAGCAATATTTCAATCACAATACTTATATGAATATAATGGTTTAGTCAAGATAATACGAATAATAATAATTGCTGATAAGTCAAATGAAATATAACAACAGAAAAACAATAGGTACACGTAAACAACCAAATCTCTGAAATAGAAAACACATTCAAGACGAAGTAATACTTACTTGAAAGATTTAACCAACCGCTGCTCTCGTAATGGGTATGCAAAGTAAACACTTAGAACAATCACTTAATTTTAAATCTCCAATGAAACTTATATTCACCCCCGTAGATTTGAGGATCTGAAAAAGAGCTTAATTACTACAATTCATTCATTCATACCATCACGGCATATCCCACAATGTGGGGTAACCAGCGAAAGGTGTGCGGGTGTGCATTGCCTTATAAAAGGGAGCACAACATATCTGTGTATACCCACACACCAGTCTCGTCTCACCTAAAAAGGCACTATATTCAGAATGGGTGGTGAACCTCATTGCTGTGAGATGTTATTGTTGCCTGTTGTATTTTCGACTACCCGGCTCTTACGGGACACTCGAAAACAATAATAGAAAAGAGTGGAAGCATTATTCTAAGCCGGTGCCTCACAGCTGATTACTCTTATGTACATAATATACTGAGCCCCCAAGAGCCGAGAGAGATAATTAAATTTTTAACTAGTACAACCCTGTTCGCGGAAAATGTAATACGTTCGGTTCGACTTGCGTTAAAATACGTATACCCAGGCTAAAGTCCCGAATTCGACTTATTGACCGAAAAAAATCCAAAGGCACAATTTCACGTTAAAGGAACAGAGAGAAGGGGGTTGAGGGGGTAACTTAATGAATCAATCTGCGTCGTCGCCTGCGCTGGAGATCTACCCGCAGCTCAAAAGGGGTGGAAAATAACATTCTTAGATTCTTTTAAATGGCTTAGTTTGAAAATAATGGATATTATTCAAATATATTTACAAAGTCAGGGGACCCGTTATAAACCGTTCCTAGTATTTATAAAAGAAATATATTTTTCCAAAGAAAGGCAATTGAATTTGGATATCTTTGCTATCATAATTTATGACAATATTACAATACCTAAGTGAATACCAAATACATTGATTTATTGCAAAATAATAGAATTTGTATTATTTTATCATAATCCATGCCAATATTTCGATCACAATACCATGTAAATATCACAGGGAGAACAATGAAAACTTTTTGGTTCTCCCCTTACATCTGTTTAATGTGGCTTCCCTGCAGAAGAGAAAATTACGTATGGAAAATGTGCTTTTTGATGCATTTTGTCATTGTTTTTGCATACTGGTAACATAAGTTTTCATATATTATAATAAAAATCTATGACTGGTAATAATTTTTGTCTATGATCAAAAGTTTTAGAAAATGGCCGACGTTGCCGTCTGTCATTGTGACGTTTGTTGAAATGTCAGGATCGCCTCGTTGATATGTTATAACTCTTGAAAAAAACACAAAACAGTACACTATCAATGTTATACGTCTTAAGGTATGGAACTTTTGTTGTTTTTTGATAAATATTTGCATGAATTTTTATTGAATTCCTAGGAAAGTTTGCATGCAGACACTCAAAAGAAATTATTTTCGTTTGCCTATATAAATAATATAATGTTTTATAGAGTTGCAATTGGGTATTAAAAACGTGCTACTCAATTAGTGGCCATGACTAAACATGCGCCGCGCTAAGATTTTAATCTCTGACAGTCCGACAATGACTCGTCCGCGACGGTTGTACCGGGCGGTAATAAAGTGTTCTTAAAAAGGTGAAAAAGTGTCATTATTTTATTAAAATACATCGGAATATTTGATGAACCCTACTTACCGGGGTGCATTAAAACCCCATAATCCGTAGATGCACGGTGCATATTTCTAACAAGTCATTTTTATGGGATTGCAACTCTATACATTATATGTTATCTCTATGCATATAGAGGTAAGGTTCAACGCGGCCTTAGCATATGTTATCTCTATGGATATAGAGGTAAGGTTCAACGCGGCCTTAGCGAAATAAAATTCGTCACTACGCGGTATTTTTTAGATAAAGTTCTTTTACTCTCAACACTCGTTTGGCTTTGACATATACCAGGAATCGTCATTATGAATACTTGCAATTGTGACTTTTTTTCTCGATCACATTATATTTATTTAATATTGCTTCTCGGGCAACTAACAGGTACTATGTCAAATATTTATTTAACACGCACCCAATAACAAGTTGCAACATTCTGGAGACTTACAATATTAATCGTCTCACAGATCCAGACTGAAAACACAATTAAAAACTGTGTCTCCACCGGGAATCGAACCCGGGACATTTGGCTCAGCAGTCAGATATTTAACCAACTGGGCCACGAAGGCCGACAACGTAATAATACATAAATTCACGAACGTGAGTGACAAAAATTGTACTGCAAATCCCCTCCAAAGCTGCAACAGGGCCCGAAAGTGTGGAGCCTTTTCGCATATTCTTCGTGCTTTGTTTCCCGTTTTTTATCCTGCATCAAAAGGACTACGGAACCTGAATGTGGTGTTCTTTTTTGTTTATTATTTGTTGAGTGGCCATAACGATACATTTTTTCTACGGGCACAGGTGTACAGTACGTTTTTCATCTCGTAATCTGTTCTCATACGAAAATTCAGCGTCAAAATAATCGCAAAGGTTCTTTCTTTACACTATCAGTGCACGCAGTTCTTCTTCTCTTCTTCTTCTGCTTGTTTTAGTACTGGGTACTGTTTATTCTCGGATTCACTCCTGGGACGCGGATGTCCAGCTGTCCTTCCATCTCTTTGGCGGTCGTCCAGGGGGCTGCTGATTGACGGTATCTCGTCTGCCGCTATTTTCACTACTCTCACTGAATTCGCTCTTTCGACGTGATCTCTCCAGTAACGTCTTCTGTTTCAACCCCATCGCACGACATCGCATCGTACCCCATCCTCGGCATCGCAGATCCTGCGAATTTCGGAGTTTCATACTCTGTCTCGGATGGTTAAACCTGCGATGGGGCGGAGAGTTTTCATCTCGATGGTTCGCAAGAGACTCTTTGTTCTCGTGGTGTCGGCTCTGGTTTCGATGCCGTATGTCATTATTGGCCTTACGCAGGTCTTATATATCTTCATTTTGCTTTTTTTCAACATGTGTTGGTTTCTCCATACAATAGCTCGCAAGCACCCCGCTACAACGCAGTTGTTAAATGAAAATGACGAAGATTATGATAGAATGAGTCCTGTGAAGCGTGATTGTTGCATATTGTTTGAAATTAAAAACAAATTTTACATTATAAAGTAATTTTAAATTCATTTTTGTAACGTGGAATAATGAATTAAAGTGTGTATGACATATAAGTTAATGTGTATTTTATAAATAAGGTATTTTTTATATTTTTTTTCTTGAATCCCCTGTTTTTCGCGGAATTTTGGTTATTGTGGCTTTGTCCAAAACATATCCTCCGCGATGAATGTTTCTTGTACCTACTTCAAAATAAGCGTAATTATATTTTTTTGCCTTATATTGGAACAGTTTTAATAAAAATGCCATATTAAATACATGCCGTGATGTGTCTATGTATAACTGCAATATTTATTAATGTTGCTGATATATCTATGGATGATTGAATATTTTATTCATATTTAATCTCTATATCAAAATACACCTCCATCTTGTACAACTTATTCATTTATTCATTCATACCATCATAGCATATCTCACGGTGTGTATTACCTTATAAAAGGGAGTACAACACATATGTGTATGCCCACACACCAGTTTCGTCTCACCTAAAAAGACTATGATGGCCTCAATATTGAAATGATACGTATGCTTTTGTCTCCAATTCTGCCCCTTATTACACACATTATTCACTACTCACTGACTGTTGATATCCTTCCGTCTGCATGGATAATCGCATGTGTCATACCCTTCCCTATGATTTCAACACCTAATCAACTAAAAGACTACCGTCCAATTTCGATTTTATCAATATTATCTAAATTTACTGAATGGATAGTATTAAATCAATTAAATACATGGCTGTGTTCTAATTCTCTCCTTGATCCACTGTAATCTCGTTTCAAAGCAGGTCATAGTACCACAACTGTACTGGTTAAGATTACGAATGACATTAGACGTGCTATGTACAATGAACAACTTACAATTCTCGCACTAATCAATTTCAGTAGCGCGTTTCATTCCATTGATTTTGACATTCTTCTTGCTAAGTTGTCCTCGCTAAACATAGCTCAGTCAGTATTGGAGTCTTTCACCAGTTTTGTTGGCAATCGTAAACAATGCATAAAGATAGCTAACTCTACCTCTGATTATACCACCTTGCTGTATGGAGTGCAGCAAGGTGGAGTATTATCTCCTCTGTTATTCTTCATGTTTATAAATACACTAACCTCACTACTAACTATCAATCTCACTACTAATATATCACTACTAACCTCAGATTTAAATATCATTTTTTTGCAGACGATCTTTAGTTATATTTCAATTATTTTAATATCTCTGATATTAACAATGCATTCCTTCTCATGAATGAAGATCTTGGTCATCGGATCATGGTCTTCTTGTTATTCCGACAAAGTCCCAGGCAATTATAATCGGTAGTCCTCGTCTGCTGTCATCTATAAGGAATTTGCAACTCCCACTGCTGTATTTCAATAACCAATGCATTTCTTATACCAGGGTTGTAAAAGATCTTGGAATCTTCATCGATGATGACCTTTCGTGGCATGAAAAGGTATCGCATGTCAGCAAATCTGTTTTCTTTGCCCTACATTCGCTTAATAAACTTAAAAACATCCTTCCACTCCGTTGTAAAATAACTCTAGCACAATCACTTCGTCTTCCATTGCTTGATTATACCGATGTATGCTATTTGGATGCAAATGAAGTGCATCTCAATAAACTTGAACGTCTTCAAAATATATGTATCAGATGAATCTTTGAGTTAAAAAATTTGATCATATATCGTCTTACCGCAATATTCTTTGTCGGCCCAAGATACACCAGCGGCGCAATATACACATTCTGTCACTATTGTACAATATTCTCTCTAATCCAAACCTGTAACAGTACCTTCAAAACAAATTCACTTAATTATCCAATCATGGACTTCCACTCCGATCTGCTGAACTTACGACACTATCCATCCCTGTGCATAACAAAGAATTTTTCAGCGCGTCGTTCGAGGTACAATCATCAAGACTATAGAATAGTGTTAACTTTCATTCTATCAATTACATCTTTCATCTCATAGTTTCTGTCAAAATTCTCAAGAGCCTTTTTGCCGATTTGTGCATATACCAACCAAACACGAATTTGCATTCTACGTACCCATAAGACTGGCTCAAGTTGTCTTCCGATAATTATAAATTCTTTCCTTCTGTCCTCATTTCTTACCCTGTCATACATCATTCTATTACAATCTCACTTCAACTGCATTTATTCTGATTTTGTGCGTTTTATTCCATTGAATTTCACTTGTAATTTAATTTTTACTGATTTTCAAAAATACCAGTGTACCAGTATCCAAAAAATTATATGCGCCACACAAGCTTAAACGTCAATTTTGAAACGTTCATTATTTTCACTCGTGTTTATGTAGCACATTCATATCTAGCATGTAACAAAATAATATTATTATTAAAGGCTTTATCAGACAGACAGCTATGGTGATGATATGTGTGACCAGTCTGTCAAGTTTATATTTAAACATATTAACACTTTGTACAGCAACAAGTTCCATATCTGTAATATATTGTATACATATTATTTTCAATTTGACAAGTAAGGAGACATCTGTGTAAATTGTTAATAAATAAGTAGCAGGGTTTAGAACCATACTAGGGGATATGTATTAGGAATAGTTCTTATGTTGAAGGACAGATGTCTATTATTAATATTGATTTATTGTAATATATTATTGAGTTGCTATCCAAGATATGATTCATAATTAATGATTTGAATTTTTTGAAAGGGAACAATAAAGAGATTTCTTTATTAAGTGAAGATAAAGAAATATCATTCTGGTGACAGACCTCACTTTGTAGACAGTTAAATATATCATCTTGTAAATATTATACATTGTACTTGTATTACTCTTGAAGTATTGTGTTAAACAAAACATTTTAATACAAGAGTTATTAATTTTAAAAACTTCTGTAACATCAAAATTTATTCTCTCTTCTGGAGAAAATACTCGGAGGAAGGAGAAATGGAGGAATATTCTACAATATCCCATGCATAGATAACTGTTGGTCAAGAAATGACTCCAGGGATTCCACTTGAAATATCAACCATCAAAAATTGGAAGAGATATCAACGTCTAACTTCAGACATAAAAAGTAAGAATGATAGAAGAATATGTATGAGACGGATGCATGAACCATATTTCCACAGTATATTATGCCCTTGTTTTTGATCCATGTTTCTATTGTTTCATAAACTGTTTGTCTTTTATTTCTATAATGTCCATTTCATTTATTTATATATATATATTTTTTTTACCGGTGAATGGGAATACTGGACAGGTGAATACTGGTGAATACCGTTGAATGAGTCGCGTTTGCGAAAAATTTAAGTAGAACGTAAAATTAAATATATTTTTTTTTCATAATTTTAGTTGATATTTTCTGATAATTTAAATCACATATAAATCCTTTTTAAAGCAAGCCACCCTTACTAACACATATGTAACTTCATAGTGCATTAAGCGGTTTTAATATATCATGTTTTCAGTCACTAAATTTAATATATTTTGTCTCTTAATAATCCTTATTATATGTTTAGGTGATGGAGTGTACGGTGAGCATAAAACAGGAACCAGAGGACAGTACAGAGGAGGATGTCACGTCTTGTCTACCATCTGTCCATATCAAGCAAGAACCAGGGACAGTGACTATTGATATAAGTCCAAAAGACGAGGTATTTTACCATTTTTTAGCAATGGTTTTTTCGATAAAATTTATCAAACAAAAAAAATGGTATTTGTTTACAAGTACTGTCCCTCGCCGATCGCAATAATTTTTATATCAATAGATAGATAAACGCACGTGTATATATTACAGGAAAAATAATAAATTTTGGCAGTAAGGCTTTAAAAAATTATAAAAAAATAAATAAACTTTCGAAAAATGTATGAAGGAATCCATTACAATTTGTTAGTTTTCTGACACTATTTGAATTTCTGAAACTCACCACTAGGTGGCAATTCTGCCTCCAAACTACTAGTGTTTTGAAAGCAAATTATAAACAACAATACAATTGCAATTTGCCACATTCACACCCGTGGTATAAATATTATAATACAGTATATGATGAAAATCGCTCACGCGGGTCACAATAATATCTACATACCAACCTATTCAAAGCAAATTTTTGCTAAGAATAGGTTGGTTAGGTTTGTATGTAGTTATTATTACGACTCGCGTGAGCGAATTGCATTACTTATCAAAATGGAGTTATAAATTTTTCAAGAAATGAAAATGTGAGCATTATTTAAATATTATTTTGTAATATAATTGTATTGCGCTAGTGTTCAAGTCTGGTGGTGAATTTCGGAAACACGAGTAAACCAGGAAGTCAGGAATCGAACCATTTTTATTATGGATTCCTCCATACATTTTTCGCGATTTTATTTTATTTTTTATAATTTTTTAAAGCCCTACCGCCAAAAGTTTTTATTTTTCCCGTAATATATACATGTGCGTTTATCTATCTATTGATATAAAAATTATAGCGATCGGCCAGGGACAGTACTAGTAAACAATTACCAAAAAAATTACATTTGAATACTACTTGAATTACATTTGAATACTACTTGAATTACATTTGAATACTACTTGAATTACATTTGAATACTACTTCAATTACATTTGAATACTACTCCACTATTCAATGCCTTTCCTTGTTAATTTTGTGGACGGATAATTTGTGGTGAAACTCCATTATACTAGGTATAAATGAAAACACTAATTTGTTTAAGTTTCACTATTTAATTTAAAACTGGCACTGACCGGAATCAATCTGTTGAAGATCATCGTCATTTTCGTGAACTCTGACAGTGCCAGTTTTAAATTAAATAGGGAAACTTAAACAAATTAGTGTTTTCATTTATACCTAGAAATATCTTTCCATTGTTGACAGCACCTGTTTCTAACAATTTAAACTCCGCCCAACTTTAACTCAACTTTTTAATCAATAGTTTTGTGCACACATTTCATACGTACATAGTAAGTGTTTAGTATAAGTCTGTCCGGACGAAGGAGCGGTTACGTCTCCGAAACTAGTTAACAAAAAATACTCACAAATAATAACACTAAGATTTTTAATTATATTAGTTAAAATGTGCCACAAGGGAATAGCTGCAACGTATAAGGATATTAAAAAATATTCAATTTACATTAAATATGCACACAATCACAGTATTCTGCACACACAACCACCACCTCAACAAATATCACAGGAGTTGTAGCTCACATACACACACACAGATCAACCAGGTGCTGATGTCCGTCATAATAACTGTCACCGATCCAATCTCCAACGCCATTTGTCATTTCAAAACCATAGAAAAGAGACTAGTTAACTAAATTACACACTAGTTAACTCTGGTAAAGGGCAATATGTTATTTTTCTAATGTATATCTTATTTTGTAACTTATGATTGTAAAAATGTCAAATATTTATTTATTTATAAAGATATTTCAGTACAGAACATTTCATAATGATATACATAGTAAAAATATTGAAATTTTACTATCTCACTAGGCTGAAAGCCTGTTCTGGGGTAGTACTCTAGCATTTAGACAAAGGTTAAATATTGAGGGTATATATTTTTAGTTTCTTTAAATAAAAATGAATATGTCTTTGTTAAACAAGTACATATACATCTTCCTAAGTTCCCTGAAATAAGCATAAATGCTTGTGCTATAGGTGAACGAAATCGGTCGAGGCAGGATTCGAACTCGCGACCACTGGATTACTAACCCAGCGCGCTAACCGCTCTGCCATCGACCCATCTATTATTAAGATTACATAGTTAAGAAAATTTATTTATACTGGATTTGTAAGATAATTTAGATGTTCAATATATAATAATAATAATAATAATAATGAACACTTCCTTGCACCCTGTGCAAGTGGCAAGTTTATTGCCGTATGACAATAAACTTCCAACTAACCAGTGTTTCCAGCCCAGAGAAGCAGTATTCACGTGAGAAATGAATTTAAATAAATTTCTCCTCTGCTGGGAATCGAACCCAGGATGCCCGCACAGAAATTGGCTTACCAACTGTCCCACGGGATCAGCACATAATATGTGTGCAAATTTAACTTAAAATGTGTGTTAGTACTGTATCCAATCCCTGTCTGCCATTATTCATGACCAAGGTATGTGTCCAAGGTGGTAGAAAGTTATGTCCATGTCTTGTGTTGTGTATATAAGTTTTGCCCTGCAGTATTACTTGTACTTGTATCTTTTTTGAAATGTGAAACTATTGTTAGTATATATAATGATCTGATTGACATAGCGTCTGCCGATATAGGAGACATTATGACATTTATTGGCCAATCAGGCTGGTTCAGGGCGGACGAGTGAGGGGGAGGACAGCCCAAATCTTTTACTTGTGGTATCACAAAGGGCCAACCGGCCTAAGTGTGTTCTCCTGAGAACTGCCACCCGCAAAAAAAAAAAAAAATATATAGTTGTCTGACATCAAGTACATTGAATTGTTTAAATAATTCTTTAATATGTATTGTTTTATATAAATAAAATTAATTGAATTGAATATTATTATTTCCCACCAGCCAATCGACGATTATTACGATGGCGACTCATCCCTACCGATAGAGTTTGAAGAGCGAGCGGAAATAGACAAGATATTACGCGGCGACCACGACTACGCTCTGTCACCTTACGCCGGTTCGCAGATTGACTCCGTCTTCTCCAACCACCGGGAGCAGCGTACAAAGTCGCCGGAATGTGACGATCTTGACGACTCCAACAGTCTCGTGATTTATTCCTTCCGAAATGGCAAACTTTACAAGAGCCGTCTGGAACACTCTTTCATCTCTTCGTACACAGGGCAGGAGAACGATGACGAAGACATTGCCGAGGAAGATGTGGACTTGCTGGGCAACGAGCCGTGCGAGGTGTACGACATTGATCCCGTTGTGCAAGACACTCGCGTCGAATCCAAGGTCTCCTCTCTCACGTTGCCCAAGGCGACCAATAGTCACATTAAATGTAAAACGTGCGGGAGAGTCTGCAGGAGTATAAACGCTCTCAATCATCATATGTTGGTTCACAGTGAAGTACGACCTTACAGCTGCAAGATATGCTTCAAATGTAAGTACGCAATCTTGAATTTTTATACTTTGTAACGAGTTTAGTGTTGGCCATAACCTCCAATTTTTAATTTATTATCATCAGAAGCAAGTTTGTTTAGAAAATTTTAGCAATATTGTATGACAGGAAATGTTTTAAGCAGTGATAGCCCAGCGGTAAGGTCGTCGCCTCACATGCGTGAGGTCGACGGTTCGAATCCGGGCGGGGCACGCACCTCTGGATTTTCAAAATATCTATGTGCGGATTTATATCACTAGCTATGTGTAGCCATGATCTAATTTGTCTGGTTCCCCTTTCTCTAAGGGTTATGAATGTCAGATGGCAGTCGCTTCAATGTAATAACCAGACTCGCCAATTACAGGATCATGGTCAAAAGCATACCCCGATAGAAACGGGACAATAGCGCTCAGGGAAAGAAAGTATGACAGGAAATGTTTTAAAATTAAGGACTCTAGTATTGGTCACAACCCATTCGTTTTTATAAATTGTCATCAGAAGCAAATGTGTATAGAAAATTTTAACACTATTGGATGATGTAAAATGGTTTATAATTTTTTATTTTATTTATTTTATTATTTGAATGAACATTACAGCCTTTAGGTGTGAAAAGCTAGAAAATGTTCACAGCATTAAGTATCTGGGTATTAACCCCTTCAGTAATCATTAAAAAATAAAAAAATTGCAAAAAAAACACATTTTTTTTTATGAATGAATTTTATTTAATGAACGTAAATATCTATCACAAAAGCCATTTCAGGCTCAGAATGGGTCGGAAATTTGATATTATGGTGCATAGTGTGGGTCAAGAAATAAAAGAAATTCAGAAAAAAATATTAATTTTTACTTATCATAATTAATTAAAAATACAAAAAAGTCTGAATCATCAAGGAAAAAAGTCTATAAAAACATAAAATATTATCGATACAATCAATCGAAATTGAATCACGTAATTCAAATATAAAACACACGACCTAACTGCGCAAAACACTGGACGGTACTAAAAGTAATAACAGTACATCGCATTATGACAAGATGTACTTTGGGTATGCGGTAATTGGGAGATAGGGGGGTGGTACATCGTTTGAATCGTCGCAGCTGTCTTTTGTCTCGCTTCCACATACCATAAATCGTATTTATTTACGCCCGAGTATATTCGGGAGTGGTCTTTTCTGCCGATAAACTTTGCCCGAGTTATCTCGGGTGTGGGAATTTTTGCAAATAATAGCCGCCCGAGTATACTCGGGCGTAGTCCTTAAGCGGTTAATATTGATCGATGCCTGAGGTGGGATGTGCACATATGTGATTTAGCCAGTAGGATTCGCAAATTTATATACATATTTAGAGAATTAAGGAATATTTTGGATATTAATACGCTTAGGGATGTGTATCATGCTCTAGTACAGTCAAGCTTATCGTATGGTATTTTGTGCTGGGGAGCATGCTCTAAGTCTGTACTGGAAATATTAAATGTGTCACAGAGAATACTACTGAAGGTTATGTTCAAAAAGAATTATAGATTTTCTACTGAGCAGCTTTTCACCCAGACAAGAATGTTGACTGTTGACCAATTATTTAAAAAAACAGCTCTTTACAAATTCCATATAAATAAACTGGATGCATTGCCAACTCAACAACAATCAAGGGTCACTCCACTCGCACATCCACCTCCCAAAATTTACAGCCACCACACACCAACACCATTTTTGCTAGGAAGACATATAATTATTTGGCACCTATATTGTACAGTGGAATGCCAGAGAAGACGAAATCAGTAAAAAACCTGCAAAATTTAAGCAACAGTGGCTGTACTTTTTATGTGGTCACCCTACATAGCAATAGGTCTGTTGCTTGTGTGTTGGGTTAATGGGTTGTTTGCCACCAGCCTGTGTGTGATGATTTGTGTTATATATATATATATATATGTATGTTTTGTTGTATGTTTTTGTTTTGTGATTTAATGTTTGTGTAATTTAAATATGTAAGTTTGCTTCTCCCGACACAGGACATTCCTAGTGGGAGAGGCCAACGTTAATATGAAATGTTTTTTGTTTTTTTATAATGATGTTATTATTGCTTTTTTTTCTGTTATGTTCAAATAAATAAATAAAAAAAATAAAAATAGTATAAAAATTACAATTATTCATAGCGCCAATTACAATGTTCTTATTTAGTATTATGAATAAAATGTTTGAGTAAATTAAAAACAAAAAAAACTATTGAACCTACATATAGCATTGCAAGAGGGTTTAGAATATAGGGAAGGATCAGCGAGGGGAAAAGGAGGAGGAGAGAAGAGGGATTTGCCCCTATTTGGAGAAACAAATTGTCGGGTCAATCGAAAGACCAGTCCCAGTGCAGGCATAACTAAAACACAATTAAAATTGAACCATCTCCATCAAACAATGTTTTTCTGTATGTATTGAGACTAGACGTAAAAATATCAAGCCTAGAGACACTCATACAGTTTTTATTGTAACAATAATATGCTCTATTGACAAATGAATTTTACTGAACAAAAGCGTTGTAAAGAGTTATTTAATATATGGTACTTTTAAATAACATATATTGTTAAACTAATTGCATGTAACACATGAGATCCAACTGTCGATAGCGATAGTATGTATAGTTGAAGAATAAGTACCAAACTATAAAACCATAAATACAAATTATTTAATATTTTAAGATATTTGGTTTTCTATACAACACATGTACCTAGGTATGTATGTCAAGATAGGATAGTATGGAGGTCAGTCCTTTGATCCTACCCAGAATATGAAAACAGCATGATCGTATGTATGTATGTTTGGAGATAAGTATCAAATTATTAAGTCTTCTTAGATATTGTGAGTAGGCTACTTCCATACAAATTGTATGAAACACATTTGTCACTAAATTCAATTTTTATAAAAATTGTTGAAAAAAATTTGCAATGTGCTAATACAATTTTAATATTTTTTATAGAAAATTAAATTTTCTAGTTGGGGTGTTTCGGCTTTTTTCGATATTTAAAAAAAAAATTGGAAATATAGCAGTTAAACTCATAAATTTATCATAAAAAAAAAAATTTTCTTAATAAAAAATGTTGGAATTTTGGAATTTTTTGGAATTTTGTTGGAATTTTAAATAAAAAACTAATTTGATATTTTTTTGGATTTGTCTATGTTTATACCAATTTTCAGCATTCTAGCTTTTACGGTTTCTGAGATATATGGAAAAATAAATCAAAATTTCAAAAGTTGATAACCCCTGACTGAAACAAAAATTCACAATTCTGAGTATAAAAGTTTTGTAGGCTTGTAATTTTTTATATATTTTAAAATTTTGGGCTCTGTAAATTAAGCGGATCAAAAGTTATAAGGGGGGGACAGACAGACACACACAGACACACAAAACTCACATAAAATGTTCTACTCCAAATTCTGAGAAAATCCATGTATGGGAACATATATGCTGCGAGGCCTCCAGTTGGTGCTATTAGCATGCATAAAGTCCACTACACCATACAAAATTTTCCTTCGTACAAAATTTACTTCGGCCTTACCCCAGACACTACTTTATATCAATCTCCCTACTCCAGAAGAATGCCGATCTCGTGTTTGTGCAAACTCGTAAAATGCTAAAAAGATTGCCTGTTATAAGGCGCAACATCAATATATTACAAGTTCAGTGTTGGTGGAAACCTGCGATCTGTTAAGAGAAATAAATTATCTTGAACAAATCGATATTTGGTAAAGATAAATTAAAAAAAAATATATTTTTGTTTCAGCGTTTAAAGAGCATCCCACGCTGAGGCGCCATCTGTTCACTCACATGGAGAAAAAGTACCAGTGCGACATCTGTCTGCATTTCTTTGTAGAAAAAAGTTCACTCCGACGTCACATTGCAACCATCCACGCCGGGTCGAACCACACCAAGAGTTCGTTGACAATCCTAGACAACAAACACTTGTGCATGATCTGCGGTAAAAAGTTTACCTCCCTCGAGAGGCTGCATCTGCATAACGAGGACCACGGAAATCCAGAAAAGGAGTGCTCCATCTGCCGGAAGGTCTTCGCGGGTCGCTCCCATCTGAAGATACACCAGCGGATACACACCGGCGAAAAACCGTTTTCATGTACGCTGTGCGTGAAGAAATTCGCATTCAAGCACGTTCTCAAGATGCATCTCGAGAGAATACACGGCGTTCCCAACTATTTCAAGTGCAATATTTGCTCGGAAGTTTTCCTCTCTAAGGTTGATTACCAGAAACATGGCGTTGCTCATATATCTATGGATAAGGAGAAACTGAAAGTCAAAACGTACCACGTGAAACGTGACAACTTCGGTTTGAATATGACAATCAAAGAGGAAAATCCAGAATCTTCAAATCTTGGTTATGAAGTCGTCAACAGTTTACCAGACATTCAAATCAAAGCGGAGGATGGAGCTGTAACTACAACACATTAATATTTATACTTAACTATAACTTTTTTATTAAAAGTCGATTAGCTCATGACAATAATTTATATTTAACATTGTAATATGGTAGTCGTTCATGTACAACAACACTTTACTTCAATTCTTGATACAAAGTCTAGTTTTCAATTTATAGTTAACATTGTAATATGGTAGTCGTTCATGTACAACAACACTTTACTTCAATTCTTGATACAAAGTCTAGTTTTCAATTTATAGTTAACATTGTAATATGGTAGTCGTTCATGTACAACAACACTTTACTTCAATTCTTGATACAAAGTCTAGTTTTCAATTTATAGTTAACATTGTAATATGGTAGTCGTTCATGTACAACAACACTTTACTTCAATTCTTGATACAAAGTCTAGTTTTCAATTTATAGTTAACATTGTAATATGGTAGTCGTTCATGTACAACAACACTTTACTTCAATTCTTGATACAAAGTCTAGTTTTCAATTTATAGTTAACATTGTAATATGGTAGTCGTTCATGTACAACAACACTTTACTTCAATTCTTGATACAAAGTCTAGTTTTCAATTTATAGTTAACATTGTAATATGGTAGTCGTTCATGTACAACAACACTTTACTTCAATTCTTGATACAAAGTCTAGTTTTCAATTTATAGTTAACATTGTAATATGGTAGTCGTTCATGTACAACAACACTTTACTTCAATTCTTGATACAAAGTCTAGTTTTCAATTTATAGTTAACATTGTAATATGGTATTCGTTTATGTACAACAATTGGATGAGATTTGAATTAATATTTTACATAGTTCATGTTAGTTGTCTACCTGCTTCGAAAAGTGCTTCCACTTTTGTCTATTTTAATCGTTTTTGGGTGTCCCGTGGGAGCCAGGTAATCGAAAATGTAACAGGCAACAATAACATCTCTCTTTTTTTTGGGTGGCAGTTCTTGAGGAGAACACACTTAGGCTAATTGGCCCTTTGTGATACCACATTGGGGTTGTCCTCCCACTCACTCATCCCCCTTGAACCAGCCTGAGTGGCTAATGAATGTCATAATGTCTCTGATATCGGCTGACGCTATGTCAATTAGATCATCATAGAATAAACTTCCCAAGGAGCTTCTCCTAATTCTAGAGAGAGCAGGACAGTGACAGAGGAAGTGGACCACCGTCTCCTCCTTCTCCTCATCTTGGCATGCTCTGCAGTAATGGTATGCCTCCAGCCCTAGCCTTCTGGCATGCTTTCCTATAACCCAGTGTCCCGTTAATACTGATATGTCTCTGGCGAGTGAGTCTCTTCTGAACGAGGTTTTTCTGAGATCACATTTTGGCCATGTTTGTCTGGCAATGGAGCATGTGCTCTCCTCAGACCACCTTTGGTCAGCACAAGCAATAATTTTCTCACTGACCCGGAGTTTACATGTTGCCATGGGGACTCCAGGTCTGTGTTTGATATTGTCTAGAGATAACAGGGTACCTGCTCTGGCAAGTTGGTCTGCCCTACAATTTCCCGCTATATTACTGTGACCCGGCACCCACATGATATGTAGATTGAACCGCTCCGCTGCCCCATTTAAGATGCTGCAGCAGTTCGACATCTCGCATAATTCAGAACTTTGATGTTCAGCGCATTTTTAGGTGAGGGTAGATGCACGCATGTGTTGTGCTTCCTTTTTTGAGGTAATGCCCAATGACGTAATGGTAGACCTCGACAAGCCAGAGTTTGCGTGTGACAGTTTTACATTGCGCAGATTGCCAAAGTTTATGATTCGGCTAATTCCGTAAACATGAATATTCTATGTATGTTTTGCAGGTGGAAGTGGGGGACGATTACAATGAGGATGGTTCTGAAGTACCTTCCCGGTTCGCACTGGAGATGATCATGTTGGGACGTTACAAGGGAACGTTCACCAATGCGACGGGCCAATTCAACAAGGCCATGTTGAAGAGAGCCTCCTCTTCGTACTTCCAGTCCCTGTCTCATCTGCAAAGGACATCCAAGGCAAGTCAAAATAGTTACTTTTTTTTTATTTATTAGTACCTACTAGTGTTCGTGCAGAGGTTAAAATTCGACCGTAATTCATTAAATTTTTAATTATGACAAATCATTAGACCTGATGTATGATATACGAGCGGGTTGTGGCCAACGTTATACTCCTCATTACCAACTCGCTCCACAAATTTTCAAATCTTGTTTCGAAATTTTTTGGCATTTTCACGAAATGAGTTTGTTAAGTTATTTTTTATTTAAATATTTTACTATGAAAACTCGAAAATTCTTAAATGGGGAAAGTCTGGTCCAACTGACTGGCGAAATCAAAACCCTCACGATTACCCGTATCATGGATGTAATTATTATATGGAGTTCTATAATGTCTTTAGATGTGATAGAACTCCATATGATAATTATATCCATGATATGTGGGTAATCACTAGGGTTTTGATTTCACCGGTCGAACCAGACTTGCCCCCCAGATATCTTTCAAAATGTAATGGGGTCTAAGCAAGTAATAGATATGTATACAAATATTCAAAATTTGAAAAGAATCGAATGAGTCTATAAAGCAGAATAAACACGCCGTACATAGCACACAGCACACACACACACACACACAGATATATTTTGATGAAACTTTCAGAATACAATCCCATCATGATACTAATCGATAATCTACAATTAAAAAAAAATAGCCTTAAAAATTGCGAATTTGTAACTCCCCTCGGGGTATTGAGGATTTTTGGGAAAAACATCAAAATAAATAAGTTATAGGTATTATTGTTTCAGCACAATTTATATTGTTTCCCGGTAACTATTCAGATATGTATTTTTCTTTAACATGTTCTGTAATTTGAATTTAAACAACTGCTTCGTAGGCACCACAATGACATTTTAAACGTAAACGATCATGAAAGATAGTAGATATGATTACTGCAGTGTGACTATCATTTTGGCCACAGTAGCTTTATACTATACGGATGTATTAAAGTCTCTCTTTCCCTTCCCCTCCCTTTCACGTTCAAGGAAAAAACACAATCAATGGTTTGGTGTGAAATATTTTTTTATTTAATTAATTGCATTTATAACGCATATTGTCGGCCTTTGTGGCTCAGTTGGTTAGGTATCTGACTGCCGATCCAAAGGTCCCGGGTCCGATTCCCGATGGAGACACAGTTTTTAATTGTGTTTTCACTCCGGATCTGTGAGACGATTAATATCCTAAGTCTCCAGAATGTGGCAACATGTTATTGGGTGCATGTTTAATTAATAGTAAGTAGAGCCAAAAATAAGCCAACAAAAGTAAAAGTAGAGCCAACAAATAAGCCACAGCGCCCTTGGAGTGATCTTGTATCACTAAACGGCGCTTTATAAATTCTAATTATTAGTATTATTATTATAGAAAAAAAATATGTTAAGCAATTAAAATTTCGTAATAGATTACATTTCTCTAACTATCTTCAAGATCTAAAACACCACAACACAAAACTACACAGATCAATCCAAGATATTTGTTTTCTATACAAAATTATTAATGGTCTGATGGACAGTACATCCCTTCTAAGCTCACTCTGTTTTCACTGTCCACTTAGAAGAAATAGAAACCAGTCTCTTTTTTACATAGAATCTTCTAAAACTAACTGTATGCTAAATTCTTATATTAATAGAGCTTGTACTGGGTACAATAGAAATTGTTTGAGCGATCCGGAATTGGATATGTTTGCTTCGAGTTTTTATATATTTAAAAAAAAAATGTGTATTTGTCGGATATTTAATCCGTGCTCTGTTTTGTTGTGCACATCTTTAACTTAAATTTAATTTATTATTATTCATACATTGAGACACGTCAGGTATAAATCATAATATGAGTTTCTAGTGGTCGATGCTTCCCCCCACTCCCCCCCCCCACCTCTCTCCTTACCCATCCTGTTTTCATGATTGTTAAAAAAAGTCTATGTAATATATTTTAGAATATATAAGTGAGATGAATTAGAGCGGTGATAGCCCAGCGGTAAGGTCGTCGCCCCACATGCGTGAGGTCGACGGTTCGAATACGGGCGGGGCACGCACCTCTGGATTTTTAAAAAATCTATGTGCGGATTTATATCACTAGCTATGTGTAGCCATGATCCAATTTGTCTGGTTCCCCTTTCTAAGGGTTACGAAGGTCAGATGGCAGTCGCTTCAATGTAATAACCAGACTCGCCAATTCCAGGATCAAAAACGCTAAAGGGGAAGAATATATTTTAGAGTACTATAATTGGCAACATTTGTATAAATCTTTGTTGTATTGTTGTTGTATTCTATAAAATAAATAAATAAAAAATAGTACCTGTCTCTTTCTGCGTACCTCAATTGTTTGTTTTCTTTTATAGAGTTGTAAGTATTGCAAAAAGATATTTACACGCGAGGCAGACATCACCCGCCACATCATCGGACACATTGTGGAGTCTATGAAGCCGTCCAAGGATGAAGGCAGCTCCTTGATGTATTCTTGCAAGCTCTGCGCCCACTTCTCCACGATGGACCGTTGCCAGTTCAAGTCCCACCTGATGGACCACACTAACCTGCCGAGGTACTACTGCATACTGTGCAACAAAGACTTCTGCGACAGCAGCAACTACTCCAAGCACAAGAAGGTGCACGGCCACACGTACATGCAGTGCGACATCTGCAACCGCAAGTTCACCTGCAAGAGGCGGCTGATAGTGCACATGGAGTACCACAAGTCCCACCCCCCCATGTCCTGCTCCATATGCAAGAAGAAATTCCACTTCACGTCCACGTTCCGCAAGCACTTCATAGCCGTGCACTTCAGGACGTTGCAGCACCGGTGCAAGCACTGCGAGCTGCGGTTCGACAGGCAAAAGATCATGTTGGACCATCAGTGGGAGGTGCACGGTTTGAGGAAGACGATTGCCGATTGTTTGCTGTGCGGAGCTAAGTTCAGGAAGGGTTCGCTGTTGAGAGAGCACATGGCGACTAAACACTGAATCATAATTATGTACATACATAAGGGTAGAGCTTCTATATTATTTTGTTATTAGTTGGGGTGGTGTCGTGCACTGCGACCATTAAGATCTATTGGGCTTCCTCTTCTTGCATGCAGGGCTTTCCGTTACAGTACACCCTCAAATCCCAAACCTCAATAGTCTAAACACCATAAATTTATAGCCTGATCAAAGCGTTCAGAATATAGAATACATTTTTTTACAAACTTTGAGAGTCGAAATTTGATTTACGACCTGTCATTGGCTTATTTTCGAGCGTTTGAATTGTCACAATAGTCTGATGCTCGGGTCTCACTGCCTACCCCACAGTGATGTATCATATACAATCGTCACAATAGTCTGATGCTCGGGTCTCACTGCCTACCCCACAGTGATGTATCATATACAATCGTCACAATAGTCTGATGCTCGGGTCTCACTGCCTACCCCACAGTGATGTATCATATACAATCGTCACAATAGTCTGATGCTCGGGTCTCACTGCCTACCCCACAGTGATGTATCATATACAATCGTCACAATAGTCTGATGCTCGGGTCTCACTGCCTACCCCACAGTGATGTATCATATACAATCGTCACAATAGTCTGATGCTCGGGTCTCACTGCCTACCCCACAGTGATGTATCATATACAATCGTCACAATAGTCTGATGCTCGGGTCTCACTGCCTACCCCACAGTGATGTATCATATACAATCGTCACAATAGTCTGATGCTCGGGTCTCACTGCCTACCCCACAGTGATGTATCATATACAATCGTCACAATAGTCTGATGCTCGGGTCTCACTGCCTACCCCACAGAGTGATATACAATCATCACAATAGTCTGATTTATACAATAATCACAGGTGACAGGTCGTAAGCCCTGTAGGTGCCTCGAGTTCCTGGTTCTTCTATAATATCCCAACTTCGTCTCTATCGAGATGTTAAAAAGTTTGTCAGTAAAAATATCATTTGACTCCTGACAGGGAAAAAAATCCAATGTTTGCGTATTTTGCAATTAAAAAAAAATATTTGATTTACTTTATTATCTTTTAATGATACTCTTACCGAACCTAAGCATTTGCATTTCCGTGGTCTCAAGATGCCTTGCGTACGAAAGAAGGAAACGTTACAAGTGTAAATAACAGAAAAGCATGTATTAATGTGAGTGAGATAATGGATTTATGTTAAGATAGAAGTGTATGGTGTTCGGTTCTCTCTGCCCACTCGAATAATAAGGACATTGTGTGATGGCATGTGTGTAATTTAGCGAATAAAGCGTAAAATAATTGTAATATTGAGGATCTTGTACATTTCCGACTCTAGCCCATTTCAATAATAGACCAAGAACCAGCAAATGCCAGATTTACGTCATATTATAAAAGTTTTTTTTCTGTTACTCAGCAGGTAACAACGATTGGATAATATGAACCCCGAGTAGTGGTGGCTTTCAGAGACGACACGCTTCAAAGTTTTGAAAATTGCTTTTTTAACGCGTCTGTATAGTATGAAGCGTATTTTTTTTATATCTACTACGATAAAGATTAATTTTTATGTATTGTTGTGGGTTTCCCACCAACCAAAGCGTCTTCCATAGTAAATATAAACAAGTGGGCTGTGGCCGACGTTAAACTCCTCACTAACAAGTCATTCTATAAAGTATTCAAATTTTGTATAGAAAATATTCAGCATTATCATGAAATGAGTTAAATTATTTTTTTATTTAAATATTTTATTATGAAAACTTGTTAATTCTTCGATGCCATTTTATGAAAGTGATGTGCCTTTTTACCAATTTGAAAATAAAAATTTCAAATTGTAAGTTTCCCGAGCTTTGGGTCACTTTGAAATATTTGACAGTTAAAAAAATTGAGAAGCACTATTCATATATCCTTCAAAATCTAATGGGGTCTAAGCGAGTATTAGATATACAAATTTGCATAATTTGAAAATAATTGAGCGATTACTTTAATCTATAATTGATAAATTAAAATAAACACGCCATACACAGCACATAGCACACACACACACACAAGATACATTGTGATGAAACTTTCAGAATACAATCTCAGCATGATACAGTTGATAATCTGCAAAAAAAAAAATACCCTTAAAAATTACGAAATCATAACTCCCCACTATATCCCCTTGGGTTAGTGAGGAGTAAAAATCAGCCTTTATTCTATGACGCGAGTCTAGCAGTTGCTGAGTCATGCTCTATAATCGGGGATTATAATAATTCGGTTTATTTCATAAAATAATTAATAATTATAATATGTATATAAAGAATATCTGTGAAAAAAAATTAAATATTTCCTTCCCAAAATAAGAAAAAAATATAAATTTAATATCGCAACAGAAATGAAGAAGAAATATATATTTATAGGAGATTGCAGGGCTTACGACCAGTTGTCGGCTGGTTTACGTGATCAATTTATGTACACTAATTATCCCTTTACGACCAGTTGTCGGCTGGTTTACGTGATCAATTTATGTACACTAATTATCCCTTTTTTCGATTTCCCACACCAAAATACGAATTTGAAAATTCTATATATTATGTTACAAGGTGACAGCACATTCATTCATTAATAATAATGAACATTTCCTTGCACCTTGCGCAAGTGCGAGGTTATTGCCGTATGGCAATTGTTCCAATTAACCAGTGTTTCCAGCCCAGAGAAGCAATATTTGCGAGAAAAAATGAATTTAAATCGAACACAGGACACTCGCACAGAAACCGAACGGCTTACCAACTTATTAATTCATCCATACCATCTCGACATATCCCTCAATGTGGGGTGACCGGCGACAGGTTTGCATCACCTCATAAAAGGGAGCACAACACATGCGCGTATCACTGCACACACCAGTCTCGTCTCACCTAAAAAGGTACCACATTCAGAATGTGTGGTGAACCATGTGTAACGTCATCGTTGCCTGTTGTATTTTCGTTTACCCAGCGGCTCTTACGGGACATTAGAAAACAATAATAGTGAAAGGACTATTCAAAGCCGGTGGCTAACAGCCAGTTTCATAAAAAGCAGCAAAAGGATCCTTTAGTTAAATGTTCTTTATAATTTTAAAGTCTCCTTTAAGTCTTAGCATTTCATAAGTAATAATGCCGCATACTTTAGCAAAAGGCAGAAATGTCACCAAAGTACCTGAAGGTTGGCAATAATGCTACCAAAATGTATGGAGACATAGCTCATAGCATAGGTAAATCTTTGTGTCTAATACCATATTATATATGATTTGCATCATTGAATTGATCCTTGATGTATAGGACATGTTTATGGAATCAAAACCTATCAAAAAATTCTCCTTAATTCTACTTTTCTGTGTTAATCTCCGTGTTACAGTATCACAGTACGCATCTTCTAATTAGCTCATTTTTGAAAACATCATTTTGTTTAATTATTTATAAAAAATGTTTAAATAATAATAAAACTATTGAATATTAGTAAGTAATATGTACATGATCGTCAACATTCAATTGACATCAACAAGAACTGACTTGAATATTTTGGCCCGGTATTAGTCGGCCCTCAACTCATTGAGTTTGTTAAACTCAAGATTAACGTTAAGGGGAGATTGAATCCATTTCCGTATTACAGTGCAATATGACATGTCAGTTACTAAATCTTCAATTATAGACATATTTTACTTTTTCTGTGGTTATTATCTGTCAAATTTTAAATAACCTCAAATAATACCAACTACAAAACGAGACGCTACCACTTGAAATACTATTGTTTTATTATCCAACATGGTAAATTTAATTTTTTTCACCAAAATAATGCTTTTAAATGCCCATGTTCGTTTCAATATGGCTGTCAGTTTGTTTTGTTATGTGGCGCCACCGTCAATACAACTAACGCCTCTAGTGATAGAACACTGAAACTATATGCGTTGCCTAGCAAATGACAGTTGACTCACCGTTAAGTACTTAATCCGCCAGAAACGTTGAGTTAAATATTTGTCGTTTTAGTGACGTATTTGAGGGAAGATTAGGCCTAAACGGACACTGTAATACGCTATATTTTTGTAAAACTTGAGTTTAGCTCTTAAACTGAGACTGTAATACCGGCCCTATGTCATATTGCAGCACAGTCTGATGGTAAAAAAATGAACTCCTCTAAAAGAAAGTGACTAAAGTAGGAAGACAATGAACTTGAGAATAAAGTGAACTTTAAGTGACATCTTTTTGTTATGAAACGCATTCTTTTTATAGTCGACATTTAAGTCTCCTTTAATTTTTATGAAACTGGCTGCAAGACAACACATTTTTTTTTTTTTTTTTGCGGGTGGCAGTTCTTGAGGAGAACACACTTAGGCCAATTGGCCCTTTGTGATACCACATTGGGGCTGTCCTCCCACTCACTCATCCCCCTTGAACCAGCCTGAGCGGCAAATGAATGTCATAATGTCTGCAATGTCGGCCGACGCTATGTCAATTAAATCATCATAGAAGAAACTTCCCAAGGAGCTTCTCCTAATTCTAGAGAGAGCAGGACAGTGACAGAGGAAGTGGACCACCGTCTCCTCCTCCTCCTCGTCTTGGCATGCTCTGCAGTAATCGTATGCCTCCAGCCCTAGCCTTCTGGCATGCTTTCCTATAACCCAGTGTCCCGTTAATACTGATATGACTCTGGCGAGTGAGTCTCTTCTGAACGAGAGTATTTCTCTGGTTCTTCTGAGATCATATTTTGGCCATGTTTGTCTGGCAATGGAGCATGTGCTCTCCTCAGACCACCTTTGGTCAGCACAAGCAATAATTTTTTCACTGACCCGGAGTTTACATGTTGCCATGGGGACATGGATTATTGAATACACAAGACAACACATGGTTGGAAAACTAGTTTGGGAACATTATCGCCATTATTCTATTGAATGCAATCAAACTAACGTTCTCTATTGAGAAACGTTTATTTTTTTACATTATAATATGTAGACAAGTCGTAAGCCCTGCAGGTGCACGATTGCTATAAATATATATTCTCATTTCGTTTATTCAGATACTAAAATTCATCATTATATATAATCTGAGATTTATTTTTTCTTCCCATATAAAACTATGAATTTTCGTTTTGTTTTGTGTTAATGTTTCTCTTGTTATTTTAAGATAATATTATTATTACTGAACCGACTGTTGTTCAATTATGATGTAAGATAATTTTATAATTAATGAATAGAACATAATAATATCACATGTATCATTTAATAATTATAGATATCAACAATATGCATTTACATATATATTATCATTATGTAAAAATTAATACTAAAATAAAAAGATTTTTATTAAAAAAAAATACCTTATTATTTTTCATTGTTATTTTACTCAAATACTGTAAAATCCAACTAATGAAGGCAACACAATAGTACCAGATTAGTGGAAAATTAAGATTACTTGAATATGTTGGTTTTTGACATATGGATGTGAAGCATGGACACTTACAGCCAAATCTGCTGAAATGCTGGACACGTTTGAGAGAAGAGTGCTTCGTAGAATCCTAGGACCTGTGCCTGATGGTGAAGCCTGGAAGATTAGATATAATAATGAGCTGTATGTTATCTACAAGACACCCAGGCTCTTTGTGCATGTCAGATTGAAATGGGCCGGACATGTACAGAGAATGCCACCACAGCGAATACCAAAGAAAGTCCTGTGTGGACATCCAGGTGGAAGAAGAAAGGTTGGAAGACCGCGGCTGCGATGGGAGGACGAATGTGGAAGGAATGCTTCCCAACTATTGCAAGTGCCGGGCAGTTGGAGAGTTGCTGCAGACGATAAAAGAAGCTGGAGGCGAAGACTGGCGGAGGCCAAGGCTCGATATGGGCAGTAGCGCCATTGAAGAAGAAGAATATGTTGGTATAATCAATTCATTCTGTCATTTTACCTACAAATTTGGACAAAGACATTTTAAATTCCTTTTTTTTGTTTAAATTAAAATATAATAAATAAAATTAAAATATAGATACGAAAAAAGGAAGGCTAGGAGTAGTTATAATCGCCCCGTAGATATGAAAAAAAACTTATATTTACTACAAAGATTATGACTAACAAAAGATTAAGATATTTAAAGATTAAGATTTAAGATGGTGGATCTGAAAGAAAATTTATTATGAAATTCATTTCTGTTCCCATTTAGGACGATATTTTTGCTTCATAATAATTATAAGCCATCAAAACACAAAATTTCAACAAACCTTGTTCGATGTGGACAGTACAATATGTAACTTTACAGAAGTAAATTAATTCCCAATACTTTTTATTATCTTTTAGAATAATGTGATTTCCGAAATTCATCAACTTTTGCTAATTAAAAAGTCATCAATCAAAAAATATAATACTTTGTTTATTAAGATTTAGAGAACAGTTATCTAGAATGTGTTGAAATGTAAGGAAAACTGAAATATGTTGCCAACCAAAACATCAAACACGCGATATTCCGTGACTCACTTTTTGCACGGAGTATTCCATCTTGTATATTATAATAAAAATCTATGGAAATAAATAGTGCACGCAACAGTGCATTCTATGAAGTATTTCTTGTAGCTCTCTGTTTAGACGGCCATGTAAGCAGCCGTAAGATTCAAAAGAGCAAGGCAATCGTGATTTCACTGGATTCATGAATCCAGGCCTGTAAGCACAGGCGACCAGAGTACCAGTCAGAACAGGCGAGCCACATGGGCTTGCAACCATGCGCAACCAAATCCAATAGGATGCGGATAATGCTGTTTTTACCACCTTATCTAAAAGTTATTTTATTTTACCTCTAGAGAGACCTAGGTTCTTAAAGTAGGAATATAAAGATAAAAAAATATATACATATAGTATGTCCATGTGCAATACAGCTAAAACTGTCCATTAAAAATGAATATTACAAGCAAATGTACCAGTATTGTGAACATTCATGTTGAGTTTTCTCAAAACTATTAATAATGGACATACAATATAGTATGTACATGTGCAATACAGCTAAAAATAAAGTCAATTTAAAAATGAATATTACAAGCAAATGTACCAGTATTGTGAACATTCATGTTGAGTTTTCTCAAAACTATTAATAATGGACATACAATATAGTATGTACATGTGCAATACAGCTAAAGATAAAGTCAATTTAAAAATGAATATTACAAGCAAATGTACCAGTATTGTGAACATTCATGTTGAGTTTTCTCAAAACTATTAATAATGGACATACAATATAGTATGTACATGTGCAATACAGCTAAAGATAAAGTCAATTTAAAAATGAATATTACAAGCAAATGTACCAGTATTGTGAACATTCATGTTGAGTTTTCTCAAAACTATTAATAATGGACATACAATATAGTATGTACAGCTAAAGATAAAGTCAATTTAAAAATGAATATTACAAGCAAATGTACCAGTATTGTGAACATTCATGTTGAGTTTTCTCAAAACTATTAATAATGGACATACAATATAGTATGTACAGCTAAAGATAAAGTCAATTTAAAAATGAATATTACAAGCAAATGTACCAGTATTGTGAACATTCATGTTGAGTTTTCTCAAAACTATTAATAATGGACATACAATATAGTATGTACATGTGCAATACAGCTAAAGATAAAGTCAATTTAAAAATGAATATTACAAGCAAATGTACCAGTATTGTGAACATTCATGTTGAGTTTTCTCAAAACTATTAATAATGGACATACAATATAGTATGTACATGTGCAATACAGCTAAAACTGTCCATTAAAAATGAATATTACAAGCAAATGTACCAGTATTGTGAACATTCATGTTGAGTTTTCTCAAAACTATTAATAATGGACATACAATATAGTATGTACATGTGCAATACAGCTAAAGATAAAGTCAATTTAAAAATGAATATTACAAGCAAATGTACCAGTATTGTGAACATTCATGTTGAGTTTTCTCAAAACTATTAATAATGGACATACAATATAGTATGTACAGCTAAAGATAAAGTCAATTTAAAAATGAATATTACAAGCAAATGTACCAGTATTGTGAACATTCATGTTGAGTTTTCTCAAAACTATTAATAATGGACATACAATATAGTATGTACAGCTAAAGATAAAGTCAATTTAAAAATGAATATTACAAGCAAATGTACCAGTATTGTGAACATTCATGTTGAGTTTTCTCAAAACTATTAATAATGGACATACAATATAGTATGTACATGTGCAATACAGCTAAAGATAAAGTCAATTTAAAAATGAATATTACAAGCAAATGTACCAGTATTGTGAACATTCATGTTGAGTTTTCTCAAAACTATTAATAATGGACATACAATATAGTATGTACATGTGCAATACAGCTAAAACTGTCCATTAAAAATGAATATTACAAGCAAATGTACCAGTATTGTGAACATTCATGTTGAGTTTTCTCAAAACTATTAATAATGGACATACAATATAGTATGTACATGTGCAATACAGCTAAAAATAAAGTCAATTTAAAAATGAATATTACAAGCAAATGTACCAGTATTGTGAACATTCATGTTGAGTTTTCTCAAAACTATTAATAATGGACATACAATATAGTATGTACATGTGCAATACAGCTAAAGATAAAGTCAATTTAAAAATGAATATTACAAGCAAATGTACCAGTATTGTGAACATTCATGTTGAGTTTTCTCAAAACTATTAATAATGGACATACAATATAGTATGTACATGTGCAATACAGCTAAAGATAAAGTCAATTTAAAAATGAATATTACAAGCAAATGTACCAGTATTGTGAACATTCATGTTGAGTTTTCTCAAAACTATTAATAATGGACATACAATATAGTATGTACATGTGCAATACAGCTAAAGATAAAGTCAATTTAAAAATGAATATTACAAGCAAATGTACCAGTATTGTGAACATTCATGTTGAGTTTTCTCAAAACTATTAATAATGGACATACAATATAGTATGTACATGTGCAATACAGCTAAAGATAAAGTCAATTTAAAAATGAATATTACAAGCAAATGTACCAGTATTGTGAACATTCATGTTGAGTTTTCTCAAAACTATTAATAATGGACATACAATATAGTATGTACAGCTAAAGATAAAGTCAATTTAAAAATGAATATTACAAGCAAATGTACCAGTATTGTGAACATTCATGTTGAGTTTTCTCAAAACTATTAATAATGGACATACAATATAGTATGTACATGTGCAATACAGCTAAAGATAAAGTCAATTTAAAAATGAATATTACAAGCAAATGTACCAGTATTGTGAACATTCCTGTTGAGTTTTCTCAAAACTATTAATAATGAATCGTGACTATTAATAATGAGTTTTTGAATGGTGTGTCCTCCCTGTGATGACGTATGGTCTAGAAACGATGACATTGACTGCCAACACCACATACAAACTTAAATGCGCACAGCGATCCATGGAGAGGCAAATGTTAGGCATAAGTCTGAGAAATAAAATAAGAAATGAAGAGATCAGACGCCAGACCAAGGTTGTAGACATTATGGACCATGTAGCAAGATTAAAGTGGCAATGGGCAGGTCACGTTGCGAGACAGGGAACAGAGAGATGGGCACCCAGAGTTATGAGGTGGAGACCATGGGGAAATAAACGGGGAATAGGTCGACCGATGAAAAGATGGGCGGACGATATTGTC
Organism: Molanna angustata; assembly: GCA_963576475.1. Taxonomy (NCBI): domain Eukaryota; kingdom Metazoa; phylum Arthropoda; class Insecta; order Trichoptera; family Molannidae; genus Molanna; species Molanna angustata. Next base: position 1,952,098 of record OY754983.1, on the reverse strand, counting down.
CCTGTTGCGGGTAGAAACTGGCCGAGACGAGCCATGGACCGAAATAAGTGGAAGGATTTTGAAGAGGCCTACATCCAGCAGTGGAGAGACGGCTAAAGAAGAAGAAGATTAATAATGAACATACAAATTAGTATGTACATGTGCAATACAGCTAAAGATAAAGTCAATTTAAAAATGAATATTACAATCAAATGTACCAGTATTGTGAACATTCCTGTTGAGTTTTCTCAAAACTATTAATAATGAACATACAAATTAGTATGTACATGTGCAATACAGCTAAAGATAAAGTCAATTTAAAAATGAATATTACAATCAAATGTACCAGTATTGTGAACATTCATGTTGAGTTTTCTCAAAAATATTAATAATGGACATACAATATAGTATGTACATGTGCAATACAGCTAAAGATAAAGTCAATTTAAAAATGAATATTACAAGCAAATGTACCAGTATTGTGAACATTCATGTTGAGTTTTCTCAAAACTATTAATAATGGACATACAATTTAGTATGTACATGTGCAATACAGCTAAAGATAATTTTAATAATACATATTGCAAGGTATGGTATTACTACATTTTTTTACTTTTTTTTTTTATATAATGACATTTACAATTCAAAGATACAGTCAACCATCGAAACCCTCAGGGTTTATCTGAGGTTGACGAATTCAGTTTGGTAATTTTAATATACATAATTCATAAAACAAAAATAAAATAAAGAAACAAATAAGTGAGCAAATAAATAAATACATAAATCAAAAAAACAATAAGAAAAAAAAAATCCTATATACCTATAAAGATAAAAAGAATACGATGCAGGTTTCGACCTATGACAGCCGGTCAACTCAAGGAGTATACTTCTAGAGCACATAGCTGTCGTCATCGGACCTCATCATATACCTTTTTAAGTGGGTAAAATATTTAGGGCATAATATGCAAGAGCTCATCATCCATATCATTTAATATTTTTGTCAGGAGATATTCCCATGTTCTCATGCCATATACATTTTTGTACACAGGTAAAATATATTTCTTTAGGTAGTTTAACTTTCGGAGGTTATTTCTATGTGAGTTTACTTCTAATTAATTAATGTTATCATGTTCGTCTTTTAAGATGGCAATTTTTACTTTATGATATATAGCTAATACATTACAGTGTTTGAATAAATCCTTTTCATTATTCTGATACGTACTTTTTATTTTATTACTTATTATGATTTTTAAAAGTTTTAGTTGTAGGTTATAGATATTTGCTAAATATGTTTTGTATGTCCTGCCATAGCTACTCAGTCCTTAGTTGATGATACTATCTGCTAATGATAAATATAGCATTCTTATGATTGCATACGATAATTTATGTTTGAGAATGGAGAATTTGCATGCTATGGTGCGAAGCTTCCCACATACATACTCTACATGTGGACCCCAGTTTATACTATTATCAATTATTAGTCCAACATACATATGTTGAGTTACAAAATCAATGTTTTCACAAGTACATATAGCAATATTTTTATGTAAACAGACATGTGCATGGGCAATGAGGATTGGTTTGTGAATCGACTTATTATGAGAAGAATGAATATGCATTGCTTTATTTTTCTGTGCATTCATTACAAGACCAACATCATGCGCCCATTTACATAGAAGGTTAAAATTTTCTTGTAAAATTTGTTCAGCCGTTTGCAAACTTTCATGCGCCACGATGACACACGTATCATCCGCAAACTGGTACACCGAGCCCTCCCTATCTCTAAGGACATTACACATATCATTGACATAAATTAAATATTCAATAGGTCCCAGGATAGAACCTTGAGCTGTGCCTTCTTCAGTCAATTTTATGTTGCTGTACGAGTCAGCTATCTTTACCATAGTTTTTCTATTATGATGGTAATTCATAAACCATTAATAGAGAGGACCCTGTATACCATTCTGCAGGAGTTTACAGTACAGGGTGTCATATCGTAGCGTATCAAAAGCTTTGCTGAAATCTATAAAAATGACAAGAACGTGTTTATTATTATTTATATGTTTGTTGATTTCATTTATAAATTAACTAAATATCTGTGAGGTACTTCTTTTTTTTGGAAACCAAATTGGTTTTTATTGATAATTTTATTTTTTTCCAAGTAGTTGTTTATTTGATTTCCGAAATACCTCTCAACTATTTTATCAATGCAAGACAAAATAGTTATCAGTCTTATAAGGTCATTTTTTGTCTTATTTACCTTCTTGTACCAATGTGTAAGTAATTTTAATATTTTTATTATTGCATATGAGCAAACATTGGATTTTTTTTCCCTGTCAGGAGTCAAAGATATTTTTTATGATTTCTTGATTTCCCCGTTCTCCTACAGTAAATATTCCTACTTCGTCTCTATTGAGATAATTAAAAATCTGTTAAAAAATATATTCAAAAGTGTTGGTTGTTTCATTGAAATCTAATGCCGTCAACCAACTCATTTTTGAACAATTTCACAAAATCAAAGTATTTTAACTATATTATTACCATTACCTTTGTTGAAACAACCCAGCCTAAGTATGTGAATATAAATATGTAAAATGTATGTCATTTTAACTATACTATTACCATTACCTTTGTTGAAATAACCCAGCCTAAGTATGTGAATATAAATATGTAAAATGTATGTAATTTTAACTATACTATTACCATTACCTTTGTTGAAACAACCCAGCCTAAGTATGTGAATATAAATATGTAAAATGTATGTAATTTTTTTTTTTTTTTACGGCGCTGGCCGATTTACTAATGATATTAATAACAATTAAGCACTACAAATAATAACACTCAATTATTATTATTACCATTATACACTTCCTCAAAAGAAATAGCAGATCAATGCGTAAATTGTAAATTATTTAAAAGAGCAAAATAAAATGCAACAAACGCATCATCAAGCTTTCAATTGGGAATAGTTCACCCATCCAGATACTTAACATATCAAAGGATTAGGCTCTGAGGAGGTCTCTATACTACCTAACAACCCTACTGATTCCCGAATATTAACGTTTAAAAAATCTTTAACGATTCTACATGTATTCATAATTACCGTTTTTTGCATTTTTATTATTAAATTTTTCGATAAATCTATAATTTCTAAATTACGGATTAACGATTTTGGAATAATGCCAGTGGCTGAAATAATGAACGGTAATATTATTATTTTACGAGAATGCCAAAGTCTTTTAATCTCATTACCTAAAGCGGTGTATTTTCTAATTTTTTCATCAAAAGTTTTTATAATATTACTAGAATTTGGAATAGCCACGTCGCAAATATATGTTATTTTTTTAATTTTATCATGTATTATTATATCGGGTCTGTTATGTTGAATTGACCGGTCAGTTAATATTGTTTTATCGTAATAAAGCGAAATATTATTATTTTCTAAAAATGAAATCGGATCATATTCATAATATGGTTTTATGTTTATCGCGTCAATTAATTTATATTTAATAGCTAAATTTTGATGTATTATTTTTGCTACTTGGTTATGTCTAAATGTATATTCTGATTGCGCGAGAAAAGAACAGCCCGATATTATATGATCGATTGTTTCCGGAAAAGCCAAACATTTCCTACAACTATCATCTACTACATTTATGTCTTTTATTATATATTTTTGATAATTTTTAGTTTTTATTACTCTATCCTGAATTGCTATTATAAAACCTTCTAAATCCGCGTCCAAATCACCAATACTCAACCATTTGTTTGACCAAATTTTGTCAACATAAGGTTGGTTGAGAAATTTTGGATGTATAGAATGAATTATTTTATTTAGCCACGAATTTAGAAGGTCGTCATTTATATTTATAATATTGTTATTGGCATTCTCGTAATTTAAATTTAATGTTGTTAAATTTTTGTCCGCCTCACAGATTACTTTATGCATTAAAGAACTATCAGATTTTTTGTGAAAGAAAGTTTTTAGCGAATCAATTTGATTATTATGTAACGATGTTATTTTTATTATACCCCTACCTCCTAAATTCCTAGGCAAATTGATTCGTTCAATCGCGGAATTAGGATGATGACAACGAAATTTAGTTAAACGCGTTCTAATTGTTCTTTCTAAACTATCTAAATCTGTTTTTGATCATTTAATAATTCCAAAAGAATATGTCAATATCGGTATTGCCCAAGTATTAATAGCTTTAGTTAAGTTTTTAGCTGACAGATTGCATTTTAATATTTTCGTAATTCTATCTTTAAATTTTATATTAATATCAGATTTTATTTTAGTGTGGTCTAATTTGTTAGACTGCGGATAACCTAGATATTTATAAACCTCCAACCCTTTCAAACTATCTATTTGAAAATTTCTTTGAATATCACCACCCATTTCTAGTATTTTACCCTTTTCGACATGTAAAGTTTTACATTTATCTAAACCGAAAGACATTCTAATATCATCTGAAAATGCTTTTATTATCCTAATCATTTTTTCCAATTCTGAATCAGATTTAGCATATACTTTTATATCATCCATATATATTAAGTGCGAAATTTTAATATTAGACCGTGGATGACCGTTAATTTTTATTCCATACTTAGATTCATTTAACATTTTAGAAAGCGGATTAAGAGCTAAACAAAACCAAAGTGGACTCAATGAATCTCCCTGAAAAATTCCGCGTTTAATTTTAATTCCTGGAATAGATATTTTATTAGAATTTAAATTTATTTTTAAATCTGTATTCCAGCCTAACATAATACATTTTAAAAAGTTTATTAAAATTGGGCTAATTTTGTATATTTCTAATATTTTTATAAGCCACGAGTGCGGTACACTATCAAAAGCTTTTTTATAATCAATATATCCTACATGTAAATTACGATTTTTAGTTTGTATTTGTTTAAGAATTACTGAATCAATTATTAGTTGTTCTTTACATCCTAAATATTTTCTACGACATCCTTTTTGTTCTTCCGATAAAATATTTTTTTCATCTACGTGTTTATAAATTAAATCCGTCATACAGGAAGTTAAAATTTTATAAATCGTAGGTAAACATGTTATCGGTCTAAATTGAGAAGGATTATTAATATTTTCATTTTTAGGTAATAAATATGTTATTCCTTTAATAAGAAAATTTGGAATATTTTGAGGATGTCGTATTAATTTTGATAAATTTTTAGCCAAAAGTGGATGTAAAGAAGTGAAACGTTTATACCAAAAGTTATTTATTCCGTCGCAACCCGTGGCTTTCCAGTTATGAGATTTTTTAATATTTTTTGTTAATAAATCTAAAGTTATTTCAGAGAAACTCATTTCCTCCACATCAGCAAAATTCAGCTCCTCATCTTTTATCCACGGGCCCGAATTGTTATGTTTTATATCGTTACTCCAAATTTTGGACCAAAAATCGCGAATATCTGATTCAGAGGTTAATGTTATATTATTATTAGTACTACTATTTTGACTATCTTTTTTTTTTTTTTTTTTAACTATACTATTACCATTACCTTTGTTGAAACAACCCAGCCTAAGTATGTGAATATAAATATGTAAAATGTATGTAATTTTAACTATACTATTACCATTACCTTTGTTGAAACAACCCAGCCTAAGTATGTGAATATAAATATGTAAAATGTATGTAATTTCCTCCTGTCCCAAACACAAGTTTTTAACTTTATTGGGACAGTACTTATTTGAAATAAACTATAATTATTTTAATTTTTGTATTTATCTATGTTTATATTATAACTAACAAAATAAAATATAATAAAGAAAAATAGGGAAAAGTTATATTATTTATTTACTATCAATTATGTAAATGACATAGGTATTATTATGACGGTTAAGAAAGACTTATACTTGAATAAATAATTATACTACTGTGTTATATATTATTAATTTCTAAGTTGTAAAATATTCTATTTCATAAAAAATGAATACCGAAAATGGAGTCAACCGTAGCGTGAGCAAGAGACACAAAAATAGTTTGAATTATAATTTTATCGCAAGTCGACTACGTTTTCGGTTAATAATTTAATTTCATAATAAATGAACAAATATACCATACTATTTTTCCACAAAATTCGATAACAATGACCGAACGTTTTCGAAGAGGAGACTCATTATCAAGGTCTAAAATGAAACTAACCAATTCAAACAAAAATCATCATTACAAAACTACAAAAAATGTCTCGTATCGGGAGAGATCAATGGAAGTGTGTCACATGCATGAAGGATGATCTAAGATTGGTCTCAGAGGAGGATTCCCGGCCAAGCTCTGTCTCATTGTTGAATGCTGCTTCAAAAAACAATCCACAACAGCAACAGCATTATAAATTTCCAAAGTCATTTCCAACCCAATGACTGGAAATTTATAATGAAATCACATTACTCCGTGAAGATTTCAAGAGTTTACATACCGAACTGGCAGAGTATAGAATGTTTAAAGATACACTATGTGCACAAACTGATATAAAACATCTATGAATTTCTTATTCCATGAGTATGATAGACTAAACAAAAGGATCAGTGTACTGAATGAAAGCGCTAAAAATCCTCAGAGGAGGAAGTGAAGGAACTCAGAAAGAGAGTAAATGAATATGAACAGAGGGAAAACTTCCACAGGCAAGATCGACTGTCAAGATATTTTCTTATAAATAGTAAATTGATCTCCTTATCATCATGTCATTGTCCCCTCCTATCCTCACCCCTGCGTCCTTTTTACTATATTTGTTTTATATGTTTCAATATGTATGCAAGTGAGACATGGACATGACAGAAGACGCATGAAAGTAAAAATAACGCTGTGGAAATGAGGTCCCTAAGACGAATGTGTAGTAGAACGATCTATGATAGGATAAGGAATGTGGACATCAGACGAGAATGCAAGATTGAAAGAGATATTGTGAGTAGAATGAAAGTAAATACACTACGATGGTTCGGACATGTGGAGAGAATGAACGATGAGCGCCTGACAAAGAAAGTATACAAGGCTGAAAAGAGTGGAATGAGAGGTCGGGGCCTCCCGAAAAAGAGTTGGTATGATTAATGATCATATAAATGAGATTTTGAAAGAAGGTAATATACGAAGTCAGAATAATAGGAGAGCATGTATGCAAAACATATATGTCAAGAGAGGTGTATGGCGTTCGGTCCTCTCTGCCTACCCCAAGTAGGGATACGACGTGATGGTATGTATGTTTCAATACATATTTTATTCATATAAATTGCAACGTATCATAAACACAATTTACCTCACCAAATTAATATGATTGGTTGGAAGATATTGCCATATGGCAATAAGCCGGCCATTGTGCACATGTGTACAAAGTATTTAAAATAATGTTTAATATGTACGGACATACATAATTATTTTAAACATTTTGGCACAAAAGTCGGTATTGACATGCTAGATAAGAAATGTGCAATTTAATTCATTTGTTTTTTTTTCTCGATGTTCCGGCAGCACTGGATAGAGGGATTCGCCAGAGTGATCCCGGCAGCACTGGATAGAGGGATTCGCCAGAGTGATCGCCAACATCGGAGGTTCCTGACAGGGTACCAGAAGAAGATTATTCTCCATACATAGTTTTATAATATTTAATATACGCTTGGCACCAAATAATCTGCTAAATTAGCATGCTTGGAGATAGGATGTTGCTGTTCCCTAGGGCTGCATCTTTCTGGTCGGTGTCTTTTTTATGCCCACGTGTTTTGTACTTCTTTTTTTGCCACAGATTATTATCATTTGAAAAAACACTGTACTAAAAAAAAATCAATGTGTAACCTTCAGTTTGCCGAATGAGTTATTTTATGTCTGTTTAAAAATATTGTTATAGAGTCTTCCCACAGACATTTCATTCAAGTAATTTTTTGCCCGAATGAGTTTTCAAGTGTCCTTTTAGAGATAATGTCTTCCTACAGACATGTGGTTTATCGTCCGAATGTGTTAGTTTGTGTCTGTTTAAATTTCTTCTTATAGAGAAAGTCTTCTCACAAATACTGCATTCATGTGGTTTTTTGCCTGAATGAGTTAGTTTATGAGCATTTAGAATATCTCTTCGAGAAAACATCTTCCCACAGGCATTGCATTCATGTGGTTTTTCGCCCGAATGTGTTAGCTTATGAGTATTTAAGTGTCCTCTTTGTGAGAATCTCTTCCCACAGACATTGCATTCATGTGGTTTTTCGCCCGAATGAGTTAATTTATGAGTATTTAAATGTCCTCGTTGAGAGAATGTCTTCCCACAAACATTGCAATTATGTGGTTTTTCGCCCGAATGAGTTAGATTATGATTGATTAATTGTCCTCTTTGAGAAAATGTTTTTCTACAAACAATGCATTCATGTGGTTTTTCGCCCGAATGAATTAGTTTGTGATTGTTTAATTGTCCTCTTTGAATGAATGTCTTCCCACAGACATTGCATTCATGTGGTTTTTTGCCCGAATGGGATTGTTTATGAGTTTTCAAGTGTCCTTTTAGAGAGAATGTCTTTCCACAGACATTGCATTCATGTGGTTTTTCGCCCGAGTGAGTTAGTTTGTGATTATTTAACTGTCCTTTTTGAGAAAATGTTTTCCCACAGAAATTGCATTCATGTGGTTTTTCTCCCCAATGAGTTAGTTTATGAGTGCTTAAGTGTTCTCTTCGAGAGAACATCTTCCCACATATATTGCACTCATGTGGTTTTTCGCATGAATGAATTAGTTTATGTCTGTTTAAAACTCCTCTTATAGAAAATGTCTTCCCACAGACATTGCATTCATGTCGTTTTTTGCCCGAATGAGTCAGTTGATGTTTTTCTAGACAATCCGCTTGAGAGAATGTCTTCCCACAGACATTGCACTCATGTTGAATATGTTGGTGTATGAATTTTATATCATTTCCAATCATTGAGTGATCTTCGATTTCCTTTTTTATATCAATATATTTTTCCATGGAAGGGGTAAATTCATTTTTTATATATATATTTTTTATTTGGTTCACTGTGACTTCCATTGTCTGAAAAAAGTTTTATTATATATATTTTATGAGCAGTGCTGAATATAGTACAAATCGAAACGATGTTATATTATCTAGGCGTTTCTGAGAAAAATGACTAGTTTTCCCATAATATTATCTATCTATAAATGAATCTTTCATATTATCTTGGACGTTAGCCAACTTTATATACAAAAATAAATTATGTATGTGCACAATCACTAAACACAGAATTCACAATGCAAAGCAACATATATGAAATAAGACCTAGAAACGGAAACAAGGAATCATTGGGTTTAAGGAAAACACGCAAGACTTACGCACAAAATCACTACTCCTTTATAGGACCAAAAATTTATAACACTAACTAGTGTTTGCCAATCTATGAGTATACCTGTATTAAAAATTATGTTAATATGTAAGTGGTTATTACATGTTGGTCGAGAACAACCTAATATGTGCTTATACATAGTTGTTTATATATTTTACTGTGAGATATGTGAGTGAAAGAGATAGCATGTCTGTGTGTGTATATAGTGTGCGAATGGGCACGCGACGCGTCATTCATCGTTCCGCCGTTGATAGTAAATACCTCCGTGATTTGTATAGATAGATTGACCTTGAATTGTATATTTGATAGTGTTGTAAATATAAAGTGTAAAAGAACATACATCTTTTACTGTACAAATAATAAGAGTTTCACCCCAACAAATAAGTAGTGTATAGGGACACTATACTGGCGCAGTCTGGAGACGAATCTATAAAGAAGATTTTGGAATTTTTTTTCGAGAAGAAAAAATTTTTCGGCGACACAGGCGACAATATTTTTTTTTCACTGTGGAAAAAAAAATTTGGAGGTACGAGTTCGTACAAGTGTACATAGACACTGTAGTGTACGAAAAGAAGATCTTCGAGGAAGCAGTATCGGAGCTGAAGAAGACAGGGATCTTCGAGATACGACTTCGAGAGATTCGAGTCTGAACATGAATCAGTAAAAGAGTTTGCTTGTAAATTAAAAGAGCGTAGTGTTAAATGTCAATTTAATGATCGTCTGGAAGAATCTTTGAAAGATATTTTTATTATCGGTTTGTGTAATAGTCAAATAAAAGAAAAGTTGTATTTGGAGGACGAGAAAAAGGGTTTTTCTCAAATACTCGAATATGCAAATGTATTGGAATCGGTATCAAAAAATAAAAATATGATAAAAAGTTGTAAATCAGAAATTTGTGAAATCGCAAGTAAACAGAATAGTAGGTATAATAAAAATAGTGCACATAGAAGGAATTTCAACGAAGTTGATAAGAAAAGGAATAGATCAGTATCACCGCATGTTAGTAATAGGAATTTAAAATGTTTTGCATGTTTATCTGATAGTCATTTAATTAAAGATTGTAAATTTAAAAATTTTAAGTGTAATAAGTGTAGAAAAATGGGTCATATTGCGAAAGCATGTAAAAACGATCAGTTTGGTAAAAGCAAAAATAGTATTTTTACTATGGAAAATAATACGAACGTAAATGTTGTTTGCAATACGGAAGGTAATAATGAAATTGTAAATCCATTCATGATCTATATATGTATTGGTAGTCAGATTATTCACGCGATGATTGATACGGGTGCTAATGTATGTGTAATTCCGAAAGATATTTATTTTAAGAAGTTTAAAAATTATAAATTGAATAAACCGACAAGTATTTTGAAATCATACGACGGTAGTATTTTAAAATGTATTGGTATGTGTATAATGGAAGTAACATACAACAATATCAAACAGGTGATTGAATTTTTCGTAGTAAACAATGGCAACAGTGTAATAATAGGTAGGAATGGTATTCGGAAATTCACCTTATTGGGTGATAGCCAATCACTGACGAGAATTCTTAGTGAAAAAAAAAATATACCGACGTTAGCAGCAAATAGATTGCAAGTTGAGTCTAAAGATAATTGTTCTGATTATTTATCGAGAGTACCGGTTAGTGAACCAGATAATAGTTGTGATAACTTGACAGATAATTATTTAAATTTAATATGTGACAGTGAGCAAATTGGTATAAACATTGAGCAGATTAGTGAGGCAACTAGTTGTGATGATGTGTTAGTGAATATTATGTATTGCTTACAGACAAAATGGCCGGATAAAGTTAACAAAGACAGTGATTTGTGGCATTTCTGGATAAAGAGAAATGAGTTATCGATTATAAAAGGGTGCATTTTATGGAATCATAGAGTAGTTATTCCGTCAAGCTTGAGAGATAAAATTTTAGGTATGTTACATAGATCTCATCTTGGTATTGTGAAGACAAAAGGTCTTGCAAGAGGTTATGTTTATTGGCCGAAAATTGATAAAGACATTGAAGAATTAGTTAGTGAATGTTTTGAATGCTCAAAAGTTGCCGCATCGGAACCAAAAAATGTATTGACAAGCTGGCCTAAGGAAGAGTCGGTTTGGACGAGAATACATATTGATTTTTTTGGACCAATTGCAGGTAAATCATTTCTTGTAGTATGTGATGCATATTCAAAATGGATTGAATGCTTAGAAATGAAGAATATTAATGCGTTTTGCACCATTAAAGCATTAAAAAAATTATTTTGTCAATTTGGATGTGTCAAAACGATAGTATCGGATAATGGTAGTGCTTTTATGTCAAATCAATTTCAGAGTTTTTGTGTTGAACATGGTATAAAACATGTAACGTCACCAAGATTTTCACCTTCTTCCAATGGTCAAGCGGAAAACACGGTGAAAACGTGTAAAATGTTTTTAAAAAAATTATTAATAAATAATATAAAATTTATGAGTGATTATGAAAATAGAATTGATAATTTTTTAGTGGATTATCGGAATTCTCCGCATGTTTCAACAAAGGTTGAACCATCAGTTTTAATGTTAGGTAGAAAACTAAGGACAAATTTTGACATTTTCATTCCTGAATTTAATTGTAATGATAATAATGATCATGATGATATTATTGGACATAACTTGTTAAAAAGCCAAAAGAGGCAGCATTATTATTATGGAGGGAGAGAGAGGAAGGAATTGAAAACAGGTCAAAAATGTTGGGTAAAAGACTACAGGGTAGTAAACAAACCAACATGGGTTTTGGGACAGATTACTAGGAAAATTGGGAAGGCAATTTACTTGGTAAATGTTCTGGGTACTAGTTACACATGGAAAAGGCATGTTAACCAATTAAGAACCACAAGTGTAAAGTGGTCAGATGGGGGGTAGAAAGTTGTTCTCATAGTTCTTGTGGGTCTCGACTCTGAAGCTTATGGATTGCTTGAGTTTGGACCCGGACACCCCAGTTCACTCCTCGGATGCTAAGTTGTGTTTCCTCTTGTTTCAGGTTATCGGAAGGGTTGCCTGGAGGCAGGATGGAGGAACGCTTGGACACTCGATCCTGGACATCGGTTATCCCTGCAGGCCAGTGTAAGGGATGGATGTCAGAGGTTAAGTGTGGAGGAGTGTGAGATATGTGAGTGAAAGAGATAGCATGTCTGTGTGTGTATATAGTGTGTGAATGGGCACGCGACGCGTCATTCATCGTTCCGCCGTTGATAGTAAATACCTCCGTGATTTGTATAGATAGATTGACCTTGAATTGTATATTTGATAGTGTTGTAAATATAAAGTGTAAAAGAACATACATCTTTTACTGTACAAATAATAAGAGTTTCACCCCAACAAATAAGTAGTGTATAGGGACACTATATTTACATATGTGTTTACTTAGAATAATATTACTTCTTTTATTCTTTCAATCGCTTTAATTTATTGGTTTATATCAAAAATGAAAAACCATGAGCATGTGGGACCTGACGAAATACCAGCTGAAATCTGGAAGATGCTGGACCTTTGGCTATAATGTGGTTAGCAAAATTGTTTAACATTATTATGACGACAACATTTATTCCAGAATCATGGTGTCATAGTCACCTTGCGCCATTGTATAAAAATATAGGAGATGTCGCACAGTGTGGAAACTACAGAGGCATCAAACTTACATGTCATACTCTAAAAATCTGGAAAAGGATCATGAACAGACGACTACAGCAACCTGTAACTATAACACCAAATCAGTTTTGATTCGTCCCTTTTATCACTCCCAGAAAACAGGAAAGGAAAAACACTATCCACATGGTGGGGTAGTATGGGTAAGCTCATGGATAAAGCCCAAAAACCATCCCCGACAATACAGGAAGTTTAGGAGATCCGACCATACCTGAAGTAGAACAGGGCTAAGAAAAAGAATATTTTGGTTTATTGATTTTATTCTTTTCATTTTTGTTGAATACTTGAACTTTGTTTCCTTTTTTTTCCATTGCTTGAATTGTTTACTTATTATTTGTATGTTTATTGATAGCTTTCTAATTTGATTACTTTCTTTTTTTCCATAAATATACTTCTTATTTTTGTCTTTTCAATGTTTCAAGCATGAAGCTTGAAGTGGACGTGTTACTAAATTTGTGATTAAATTGTGTGTCTAAAGACAGGAATTATTCCTAGTTAGATAGTCAAAGATTAATTGGAGGAACTCAAAGCATGGTGCTTCCCAATAACTATAAATTATAAGTTCGACATTAATAAGTTCCTATATGTAAATAATAATGGTGAAATAAATAAATAATTATAATTATTTAACACAAAATCAATAAAATCGGCGACTTAGGTCACTTGTAAATAATTACCTAAATCACAAATCGACACGCTAGATCCAACATTTGATAAAAGATACGGCACTCGAGAAGTAAAAAGATGGGGTTTCGTGGATACGATGTTATTAAGTTGGGTTCAATTATTGAGAATTATTCGGAAGACACGTTAAAATTATATTGCACAAGATCATTAATAATAAACTTATATACATCCATGATAATAAAATAGTGTTCACCATAACTGTCACTTTAAACCATAGAAAAGAGATTTTTTTTTTTTAAATGGCACTTGTAACCTCAAATGGAGGAACATTGGCCAGAGTCAAGTTTTTTACAAAATCGTGCATCTTAATTACATTAATATTAAAAACAAATTATAAAGGATGGGTGGATGGCAGAGCGGTTAGCGCGCTGGGTTAGTAATCCAGTGGTCGCGAGTTCGAATCCTGCCTCGACCGATCTCGTTCACCTATAGGACAAGCATTTATGCTTAGTTTAGGGAACGTAGGAAGATGTATATGTACTTGTTTAACAAGGACATATTCATTTTTTTTTAAAAAAAAAAAAAAAGTATTTCTTCTTCTTTCTTCTTCTTCAGCCCCTTTCACTCCACTGCTGGATAAAGGCCTCTTCCTGAGTTTTCCATTCTTCTCTATCCTGGGCGCTCTGCTTCCACACATGTCCCACCAGTTCGACAATATCGTCAGTCCATCTCCTCTGTGGTCTCCCTACACCTCTTCTATTATGGTAGGGTCTCCAATTTGATATCTAGAGAAGGCGGAGAAAAATACTCGTCCCACGTTGGGACGCGAAATTGATACTGTGGGTCTCCACGGGTGAACAGCTGAGCAACAGCATATTGGTTGTAAAATAATGCAAAACATGTATTTTTTTCTCATTTATATGCAACAAATAAATTATTATTTATTTATTATTTATTATAAGGAGGCTGGGAAGAAATATATTGATCCCATGTTGAGACGCGAAATTGATAGGTATATAAAAAATGCTGAAAAGAATTATCAAATACATGAAATGCACGTGTTATATTGATGACAATCCTGTTAAAATAAATTACGAAACGAAACGTTCAGAGCAAAGAAAACAAATAATAATAAATCAGAAAGATCTTTCCAACCGCTGCTCTCGTTACGGGTCTGTAGATGAAACACTTACACTACATAATATCACTTTTTATTAATTGAAAATAACTTAAAACTATCTTAAATTCACCCCTCGTTGGTTATATGGATCTGAAACATATTTATTCACTATTAGGCGATTATTTAAGTTATTTTTATTCTTAAAAGTTATTTTTAATAATTAAATGAAATAAAACACAACTTTGTGTACACCACTACAATTATAATTTTTATTCAAATGAATAAAAAATCCCTCTACATGTTACGAGAACAAAGTTCCCTTCCTCAGGAGGATACAATGATACCACAAAGTAAAAAACAATCGTTTGTCGATGATGTTATTTTTAATAGTAACTTAAACTATCTTAAATTCACCCCCGTTGATTATATGGATCTGAAACACACTTAGTCTCTACCATGCAATCAATATATTAGTATACACAGAAAAAAAAACTAGAGCCGTCCGAGAGCCCTAGCATGTGGCACTACACTCTACAACTTTATAAGATAGACCGCTCGATACGCGTTAGACTCGATATACTACTCGCTGACCACTCACACTGACAACTACCGAATAACAACTGATCGACTACCACTGACTCCTACCGAATGACAACTGAACTGGACACAGCAGGGCGACCCAGCGCCCGTGAAACATGGAGTAGGGGAGGAGGGGGTGGTTTAACTGAAGAACCAACCCGTACCGCCGGGTGACAACCAAGATTCCAGGAATCTGCCTAATGCATTTTACATTTCAAATTTATTTTCAATATAAAAGACATTGCTAAAACATATGAACAAGGCCTGGGGGGCCGCTATAATCCGTTCCTAGAATTAATAGAAGAAATTGACACCAGCTCTCTCTCTGCGGTAGCAGAGAGGGCCGTCAGTCCTCTGGACGCAGGGCGTCCTAGTTATGTAAAGTGTGACCAGCTTCGGTCTTGGATCGAGAGAGAATTGAAGGCACTCACCCCAAGAACGCGGTCCTTTCCTCTTCGACCGTCTGCTGAGGGAGACGCTCAGCAGATCACCCCGTCGTAGACCAGCAGGAAGCTACAGGTGGGTGACGTCCTCAGGTATAGGTCCTCGATCCAGAACAAGAGAAAAAAAAGAGAACAGAAAAGCGATTGCAGACGAGAAATTCTGGGTCAAGGGCGCGACAGGCTATGGTAATCCTCCCCTCCACACGGTTACAAAAGAGGGGCCCTGGCTTGCTCTAGGACAGACACTTCCCAGGCCGTTGGCGCCTCGAGTCAGTTATAGGATAAAGTCAGGTGTAAAAAATAAAAAAATTGCAAGTTACGAGGCGCACTACGGCCTGAGAAGCTGCTTCTATCCTTCGGCTGCAGTCTGAAGAGGCCTCTACAGTTACAAAGTGCTGCCAAAAGATTTACAAAAAAATTTACCGCGTGGCGGAGGTACCTTAAGTGTTCAATTTTTGGGGCAGTTGCACCTCTGTTGCGTCAGGGCCTGTTGGGATTCTCTGGCGGAATCCCAAGGGTCCTTCAGTTATCAAGTTGGTTTGTTTTTTTTGTGCCGGAGAGTGTCCGGCAGTCTTGGATTAAAAGTCAGCTGACCAGCTGTCGGTAGCTGTCAGAAAATTCTCTTTTTGAAAAAAAGTTCGAATCATCGTGCAAAAAAAAGAATTGCCATATAATAAAAATAAAATAAATTTCCCCAGAATTCCGCTGACGGTCGGGGTAGGTTCCGCGGAGAAATTTAGCCACAACCTACTCGAATAGGACGGTGGATCTCTCTCGCGGACATGGGGCCGAGGCGGGCCGGTATCAATATACATTAGGCCGAAGTAAAATAATGGTTATTGGGTTTCTTTGATATCATAATGCATGGGAATATATCGATCACAATACCTATGGAAATATCAACATATTACAATGCTTCTTCCATAAAGTTGGTTAAATCCCAATGTTATTATTTATATTTAATTATTATAATATGTTATTATTATTTCTACCTATGTTTCCAAAAGATCCTGAAAGAAGGCTAGCCTGGATAAAATATACTAATCGTTTGAATTGGGAACCCACTATTCACAGCGTTTTATGTTCAAAACACTTTGAAGAAATGTATGTAGACAGAACATCGCTTTCTTCTGTAAGACTGAGAAATGATGCAATACCTACAATATTTCATGGATTTCCCATATATTTCCAGGTCCATAGACATTACATGTTATTTATTATTAGTTCTGCATTAACTCTCTGTCTTATTTTTAATTGATTTTACACTTGTAAAAGAAACCATAATAGTTATGTTATACAAAGGCCTCCATTATTAAATGTTAATAATTTTAAATACTCAATATTTAAAAAAAACTTTTTTTAATAATATAAATATTTTAAATTTATATTTCAGAAAGCACTTGAAAATTCATCTAGCCAAATGATAATACCGTTCCAGCAGCTAAAAATTCACCACAGCCGGCTTACAATTCTGATCTGGATGTTCATCGCCAATTTACTGTCAACAATACTACAAAGGATGAAAAATTAGTATGTCATAATGTTGACATAACAAGTATGTCTACCTGTCATTTATTAGAAACTCCAAGGAAAAAATATTTAAAACAACGAATTAGTGAGCTGAAAGCATCATTTAATAGACAAAAAAACCTCCAACAGAAGGCCAGGAGGCACAAAAAAAATAGCCGACCTCAAGGATATCATTGCATCCTTACGCAAGTTCTTGAGACATTGGAAAGTATCGGTGGGCATAATAAGGAATTTTTATTAGATTTCTTTTAATAAATGCGGAGAAAAAATGCCCAAAAAGTACGGATCCGAATTAAGAGCTTTTGCTTTAACGCTTCATCACCAAGAGCGTATTCTTATGTAAGAAGCAAGTTCAATTCCTGCTTACCTCATCCAAAAACCATCTCCAAATGGTTTCAATGTGTTGGTGGAGAACCAGGCTTTTCAACAGAGGCATTCTCATGTATCAAAGAAAGGGTGGCGTTAAGTGACCATATAGTAAGGTGCGCCATGATCTTCGATGAAATGGCCATCAGGCAATTAATAGAATATGATGGGAACAAGTATTATGGTCATGTAGACATGGGAACTGGAGTGGAAAGCAAAGAATCTGCAAAAGAGGTTCTAGTTTTTATGTTTGTTTCCATTAATGGACAATGAAAACTTCCAGTAGGATATTTTTTATCCAATGGGTGTCGAGTGAAGAGAAATCTTCTCTAGTTAACGAATGTTTAACACTTGCTCACGAAGCTGGTGTAATTGTAACTTCTCTAACATTGATTCGATGGTGCTTCATCAAATTTCACAATGGCGAAGCGCTTGGGATGTAAACTAGAGATTAATAACCCGATATGTTGAAATTAGTCAGGAATACCTTTTGTGATAAAAAAAATATTATGAACGAAAACAATAATGCAATAGATTGGAAATATTTAGAAATATTACACAATATACAGGAAGGTGAGGGGGCTTATACTTAGGAAACTAAATATATAAATAAATAACATTTTTGATTGCCTCAACTCAAGGTCAATGAATGTCAGTAAACCATTAAAAAAGGCAATGAATAACACCAACTATAATTATATTGCAATGTTTGCAAATGAAGCTAAACAATATTTGTGTTCATTAAAATGTAACTCAACATATAACGATCTTATAATAAAATAAAATAGAAAAACCGGTTTCTTAGGATTCGTAATATGCTTAGAATCATTAATATTGTTAGGTAAAGATTTCTTTAATTGTAATGATCCGTTAATTTATTTACCAACATACAAATTGAGCCAGGACCACATGGATCTATTTTTTGGATCTATTCGATACTACGGTGGATGCAATAATAATCCAAGTGCTAGGCAATTTAAAGTAGGTTTTTAAAAGTGCATTGCGTATATTTTTTTTTTAAAAAAAAAAAAAAAAAAAAGGAATATGTCCTTGTTAAACAAGTACATATACATCTTCCTACGTTCCCTAAACTAAGCATAAATGCTTGTATATGGAATTAAAAGAATCGGCTTCTGGAGATTGCATTCATTTGGACAAAATAAATATACTCCATAGTTCCAGTAATCCGGAAGCAAATATTAATAAACCTCCACTACACTACTCGCGAAGTTGATCGAAGATAGGCGAATACGATAGTGTGGAGAGGCACTTCGCCTTACTTCGTCCAACCTCGGCTCGCCTCGGGCGACCTCCGTTTGTTGTCGGTTTTTGCGCCCGAGTCAAAGGACTCGAAGTTGCACGAAGTGCCGACACGAGGTGCCTCTCTACACTACTCGGCTAACTTCATCATCATCATATATACTAATATATAATTTATTTATTTTTTTTCTCTCAGAAAGCTACAGCTATAATTCATTTATTTTGCATTATATTTATTGTATAAAAGTTGAGCCAAAAGTGCTTTCTTTAATTTAAATTACTGATTATATACCTAGTAATTTTATTTTATTTTTTTAAATTTTATTATTAGGAGGAGGGACCTTTAGTGAATGAGGAGGGGATTGTTGGATTGTGTATTAGAGTTTAAGAACATCTTTATCTGATTTTTGTAATATCTGTATGTTTGAAATGTGTATTATAATCTCGCTGAATTCTAAACATGGGTGAAAAGTATCTGTAATTAGTGTGGCATACTGGTATGTGGAATAAATTTTGTGAGCGGGTATGTCTATTCGGTACATGGAGTGATACAGTTTTGATATATACTAATCATCCACCATCTTCTTTTTAATTTTCTTCGAGTGATAAATACTAAAGTAGTTATAATACGCGAGAGTGTAGGTACATTGCAACGGCAGCTGCCACTTGAACATTATCCATGACGCGTTGCGTGCGAGCGCTGACGGACAACTGAGTTCTTCGCGAAGTAGAACGAGTGTGTGGCGACGTACTTCGGACTTCGGTCAACTTTCCCGAATACTTCGTCGAGGAACTTCGCAAGTAGTGTAGTGGAGGTAATAGATCAAGTGAATGCAAAAGTTTAATTTCAAAAAAATTTCAAATATGCAAAGATTTACAGTCTGTTATTGATGACCACTCATACATTATAGATAATAGTTTAAGTGAGTGCGCCATTAATATAATTGGGCAAATAAGTGGATTTGTTGTTAGATATTTATTGAAAACAATTATATGTGAAGAATGTGTGAATTCTTTCACAGTTGAGTATGACATGATATTTTCGTGTTTATTAAAAGAAAATAGAGTTAATAGTTAAAAAATAAATAATAGAAAGCAATTAAGGAAGTAACTAGTGTGTATTGTAATGTATAAATACCAACATTGGTTTTATTTTTATCTTTTTTACCTGTTTGTGTGGTGGTTCATACATTGTTGGCAGCTTGGTTCATCTACCAACTCGAAGTACTGAAATAAAACCCTAGGAATAAAAATTCATAATTTTTCTTTATTTATTTAAACACTCCCTTACACCCTATTTAAGTGGCGAGTTTATCGCCAAATGGAAATTTTTTCCAACGAACCAGTGATTTGCGTGAGAAATAAATTTCTCCTCTACCGGGAATTGAACCCTGGACGCCAGCAAAGAAGAAGAGGCTTACTACTGTGCCATGGCAGTCGATATCATCTCAATGTGAAAAATGAGTTCATATTTTTTATCACAGCTAAATAAGAATGGATTCCCCTTCTTTCATCAGCAACATTTCTAAGCTTTACTACTCTTGGACATTTTATCTTTTGTTTTCAAAGATTTAGAAAAAAATATAAATTCAAGGGGTTTGTAGAATATTAAATAACTTTATTTATTTAAATTTTGGTATAGGTACATAAAACTAGCAACTTGGGTCTCACAAATTTGAAAGTATTGGGTCTCTGATCACATAAAACGTTTTATGGTAAAATATAATTAAAAAGTCCTTTTAACTATCACAATTACTGTGTAAATAAACTTAACCACTAATGTTAATATCATAAAAAAATATCATAAAAAACTGTTTTTAACTTAGAAATAACTCAATATAACCATCAAATGTCAAAAAAAAAAAAAAATCACACCAAACTTAAAATAAAAAACAAACCGAGATTCTAATTAACGCAAAACACTAAATAAGTCCTTGTTATAATAAATCATCTTCAGCAATGGCGCTACAGCCCAGTGCGAGCCTTGGCCTCCTCAAGAAACTCCCTCCATCCCGCCCTGTCGACAGCAAGTCTCCTCCAGTTTGTCTGTCCGAACGCTCTTATATCGCTCTCGATGTCCTCCAGCCATCTCATCCTAGGTCTCCCTCTGCTTCCTTCAGGACAGGTGTCCAATGCTTTTTTGGGACCCGGCTATCCGCCATTCTACAACCGTGTCCAAGTCAACGTAGACGTTGTATTTTGATGTATTGGACAATGTTTGGATCGCCATACATTATTTCTAGCTCGTGGTTAAACCGGATCCTCCAAGATCCTCCTTCATAGGTAGGACCAAATATTTTGCGAAGTATTTGTTATAAAAAATACATCCATTAAAATTAATAAAATGAGGTATAACGATGAATTTTTCACAAAACACGAGGAGCAAAATGTACCGAAAAACGTACAAAAATCAGTCTTCTGCCTACCAGCGCGCAAAAACTCCCGCGAATTTCTACACACTTTTTCCGACAAGTACTCCATCTAGGTATATACAATAATATCTTTGGATGAAACTTGGTTCGAGCAAGATGGCGGCGATCCCCTCCCACGGTTACAACAATTTTATCTATGCTTCCATCCAGTTACATCCATGGTATTTACCAATGCTGCCTCAAGCAATACCTACTAGAAGACTTTCACTTTGGCCTAATGTAATTCTCTTGAACGAATCGGCAGTTTAAAGCCAAGACGCATGTATGAAGGAACATTTTGTATGGTGTAGTGGACTTTTTGTATACCAAAAACACCAACTTAGAGGCTTCGTAGCATATATTATATTCAAAATTTGAACTAGAACATTTTGTGTGTGTCGGTGTGTCCCCCCCCCCCTTATAACTTTTGATCCGCTTAATTTACAGAACCCAAAATTTCAATGTATGTAGATATATAAATATATTATACAAAACTTTTATACTCAGAATTTTGATATTTTGTTTCAGTCAGGGGTTATCAACTTTTGAATATTTACTTTATTTTTCTATATATCTCAAAAACCATATAAGCTAGAACCCTGAAAATTGGTATGAATATAGACATATTATACAAAATCTCAAATTGTTTTTTCAAAAAAATTCCAGAGTTACTCAAACATTTTTTTATTAAGAAAAACATTTTTTTTATGACAAATTTATGTGTTTAACTGCCTATATTTCCAAAGTTTTTAAAAATATCGAAAAAAGCCGAAACACCCCAACTAGATAATTTAATTTTCTGTAAAAAATATCTCAAACTCATTTTAACAATTTATATAAAAATTTAATTAAGTGACGACATCATTTCATACAATTTGTAAGGCAGTATACACTACACAATATCTACGTGGACTCAATAGTTTGATACTTATCTCCAAACATACATTACATACATACCATCATACTATTTTCATATTCTGGGTAAGAAAAAAGACTAAGCTCCATACTATCCTATCCTGACATACATACCTACATGTTTATATAGAAAATAAAATATCTTTAAGTTTAAGTTTTGTACGTATTCTTCAATTATACATACTATATCGCCGTCAACAATTGGATCTCATGCGTTACATGCAACTAGTTTATTGAAATTTTGGTATAGGTACATAAATAATATACAATATTGAGAACCGAACGCCAGACTCCTCTCTCTTGACATACATTTATGTATTCTCCCCATACCATCACACCTTTCCCCTATTTGGGGTAGGCAGAGAGAACTGAACGCCGGACTCCTCTCTCTTGACATACATTTCTCGCTTCGTCCACATCCATGCGTCATCTCATATACGCTCTTCTGTTATCCTTACTTGTAACGTCTCCATCTTTCAAAATTCCATTTATGTGACCATGCAAACTTTTCCTTGGCCGACCTCTACTTTTCATTCCTCTTTACCAGCCTAATATACTTTTTTTGTCATACGGTCATCACTCATTCTTTCTATGTGGCCAAACCATTAATTTTCATAATACTTTCGATATTTCTTTCAATCATATATTCTCGTCTAATATCCTCATTCCTTATTCTATCGTACATCGTTTTACCACACATTTATCTAGGAGAACAGCTAGTTATCTAAGAAGTGTTGAAATGTATGGAAAACTGCAATATGTTGCCAACCAAGAAATCAAACACAAATCAAATACTAATAATAACTTTTATTTCGCAAAAAAATAATGTTTCACATGTGGCGGACTTATTGCCCTTAGGCAATTTCTACCAGTCAATGAAACTAGTAAATACATTAATATATGCAAGTAAAAAAATACATATTACAAATAAAAACTACGAGGTATACATTACATTGAGAATACAAAATTTTATATAAAGAAAATAATTCAATGATGTCCAAAAATAGGAAAAGGATGGGTTGTGAAGGTATGATGGATATAGGATTACAGGTATGTGGATAAGAAGTGGGACTTCAGAAGCTTCTTGAAAACCATTAAGCTAGGAGCTTCTCTTATACCATTGGGTAATTGGTTCCACAGCCGGGCTGCATGTATTGTGTACCGTATTTGTCAATGTACCGTTTTGACTATGTGTTGATTTGTCACTGTTTTGTTTTGAGTGTTACGAATTGTTGTATTGGACTTAAACGATTTGTCCAGTCACCCTTACCAACGTGTATATTCAATTACCGTTTTGAACATTTATCTCATTTATTATTCTTTGATTTTTCTACTAAATGAATAATAATAAGGTAATAGTGCATACATGTAATTGATGCTGGGCATGACTATGTTTTTTTATATTTTGCATCACCAGTTTATTGGTCGTCATTTTTATATACTTTAAATAAAATTAAAATAAACCATTTTCCAATCTTCTTAATTTTTGTTATACACACTTGCTTCCAATGATAGTATAAAAGAAAAAACAAATAAGTTGTGGCCAACTTTAAACTCTTTACTATGCCTATATTCAAAGTAATTTCAAACCATTTCACATTATTTGAGACTGAAGGAACAGGAAGAACTGAATGGAGGGACGGGAGACACAGAGGGGACTAATAGCTTATTGCCTCACATTTAACATCGCGAGCAGCGCCGAATATATAAATCGAGTACTGATATTAAGTATAAATTAAACCCAATTGTAAACCATTCATTCAAAGTATTATTAAAAGTTTTTATTCAAAAAAGCCTTGAACACACAGGAAGAGAAGAAACCACGCTGGACCCCAAAGGATCTGCCACACTAGGCCCCATCCAACTTGTATCCACCATGTGGAAGACAGTAGCATGCGTGGGGATAGAATGTCGCTGTACCCTAGGGCTGCATCTTTCTGGTCGCCGCCTTTTTTATTTATTCAATAAAACAATATATATTTAAATTTTTTTTATTTATAAAAATGAATATGTCCTTGTTAAACAAGTACATATACATCTTCCTACATTCCCTAAAATAAGCATAAATGCTTGGTGAACGAAATCGGTCGAGGCAGGATTCGAACTCGCGACCACTGGATTGCTAGCCCAGCGCGCTAACTGCTCTGCCATCGACCCATATAGAATTTGTACACTGTTTTTTTTTTCTCTTGTTCTACCCAATTTTTTTTTTTATTTTGTTATCTAGCGATTCATGATTTGACTCTCATATCCGTAGGACGTTTGTTGAAAAAATGTTCTACCATGTATGTATAATGTTGCTGCGCAAATGTTAATATTGAAATTTTCTTAAAAATATTGTAAAATCTTGGTACTTTAAATTCTTCAAGAATTAAATAAGAAGGGTAATTTTTGGTCTTTTCAATATTATTTTGATGATAAGTCTTTGTACTATTTGTATAGGAGTAATATGTGTAAGATAAGCAGCCCCCCATGCTATGACAGTATTGTAATATTGACTGTAGGTACTAGTCTGTAATATATGTATAAGTTTACTGATTCTCTTAACTACTTCCATGATCTGATTTGTACATTTATAATAATTCCTAGGTATTATAGGTTTGCTGTTTATTTTTTTTTTTGCAAATTTCCTCTCATAAGAGAAAGTCTTCTGTCAGACAGTGCATCCATTCGCTCAAATGAGTTGTCTTATGAATATTTTTTGAGAAAATGTCTTCCCACAAGAATTCATGTGTTTTTTTCCCCCCAATGAGTAAATTTGTGATTATTTAATCGTCCTCTACGAGAGAACGTCTTCTCGCAAACATTGCATTCATGTGGTTTTTCGCCCGAATGAGTTAATTTATGATTGTTTAATTGTCCTCTTTGAGAGAATTTCTTCCCACAGATATTGCATTCATGCGGTTTTTCTTCCAAATGAGTTAGTTTATGTCTGGTTAAATCTCCTTTTATAGAGAATGGCTTCCCACAGACATCGCATTCATGTGGTTTTTTTTCCGAGTGAGTTAATTTATGTCTCTTTAAATATTTACTTATATAGAATGTTTTTCCACAGACATTGCATTGATGTGGTTTTTCGCCCGAATGAGATGTTATATGATTCTTTAAATTCGACCTAATAGAGAACGTCTTCCCACACACATTACATTTATGTGGTTTTTCGCCCGAATGAGTTAGTTGATGATGTTTTAAATTTGCCGTTCGAGAGAACGTCCTCCCACATGTATTGCATTCGTGTTGTTTATCGCCAAAATGAGTTAGTTTATGTCTATTTAAAACTCCTTTTATAGAGAATAGCTTCCCACAGACATTGCATTCATATGGTTTTTCACCCGAATGAAGTAGATTATGTTGTTTTAAGCTTTCCTTACGAGAGAATGTCTTTCCACAAACATTGCATTCATGTGGTTTTTCGATAGAATGAGTAAGTTTATGAGTGTTTAAATTATCTCTTCGAGAAAACGCCTTCCCGCAGACATTGCATTCATGTGGTTTTTCGCCCCAATGAGTTAGTTTGTGATTGTTTAATTGTACTCTTTGGGAGAATGTCTTCCCACAAACATTGCATTTATGTGGTTTATCTTCCGAATGAGTTAGTTTATGCCTGTTTAATGCACCTCTTATAGAGAATGTCTTTTCACAGATATTGCATTTATGTGTCTTTTCGCCTGATTGAGCTGGATTATGTTGTTTTAAGCTTTCCGTACGAGAGAATGTTTTTCCACATACATTGCCTTCATGTGGTTTTTGGTCCGAATGAGTTAATTGATGTTTTTTTGAACATTCCGTTTGAGAGAGTGTCGTACAGGCACTGTATTTATTTTTGGTAAGTTGAGGTACACTTTTGTTTTCATTTCCTATAACCGAGCGCTCTTCGGAATCCTTTTTTAATTCAACTTTACACTTTTCAATAGGAACCTCAGGGAATTCTTCAATAACATCAATATATATATCCATGGAAGTGGTATATTCATGTTTAATTTTATTTTTTGTAATTTGGATCACTGGGTCGTCGTCCATTGTCTGAAATCAAATTTATATATCTTATCAAAAACAATAAAGTACAAATCGACATACTAGATCCAACATTCGATAACGGATACGGCACTCGAGAAGAAAAAGGGTGAAGTTTCGCGAAAAACTGCCATACAGATGGGTTCAATAATTGGGAATTATTCGGGGTTGTGTTCAGATAAAACGTTCGACGACGGATATACCTGAAGTTGCAGATAATGACGTTTTTTCGCACCAATCTTACTGAACGCTTTCGGGCGGCGTTTCATGATATGAAATTGGTTATATGTACAGAATAATTATCATCTTTGCAGAAAAGTCAAATAAAATACTTGCTGAAAAGAATTAATAAATAATCGACTGACATGTACATGATAATCCAAATATTATATTCAAGGCAAAAATATTATGTATAATTGAAAATATCCCACCAATCTGAGCTGTTCCCGTACTGGAGCTATAAATGAAGCACTGTCATTCAACTACTTTCGAAAAAAAATGCTTATAAATAATCGCTTCGTTGGTTTGAAAATATTTAATTTTTACTACAATATTAAATAAAGATTAAGATTACTTAAAGATTAAGACTTAAGATGGTGGATCTGAAAGAAAATTTGCAATGAAATTTATTTCTGTTCCCATTCAGGACGATATTTTTGCTGGTATTTTCGCTTCATAATACTTATTAACCCCACCAAAACACAAAATGTCAACAAAATTTGTTCGATGTGGACGATACGCGTAATTTTACAGAAGTAATTTAATGTACGATACATTTTAGTATAATGTGATATCCAAAAATTCATCAAATTTTGCTAATGTGTATAATGCTTTGAAGAATTCTAATGATTAGAATCGTTTGAGCTCTGGCGCTGGAAAGACGTATCGGAATTTTGACAACTGACATCCAAAATTATAATAACACGTATTTTACACCTGGAATTTGAATATTCAAAGTTATATTTATGATTATAGTTTATCTGATTATGAATTATTTAGGATTAAATATATTATGATGTGAAAACATTCATTTTTATATTTTTATATTTATTTATATGTTTTATAATAAAATACATTTATTCAATCATGTTATTTTATTTATTAATTAATACATCATATGCATAAAATTAATATCAAATAGTGGATTTATTGAAAAATTAAATAAAATAGTAAGTATATACATACTAGTTGCATGTATGTATGTATGAATGCATGTATGTATGAATGTATGTATGTATGAATGCATGTTTGTATGTATGTATAGGTTGCCAAATTAGTATAGGTATTGGCATACAATTAGAACAATCCAAATAAATAAATAATGATTAAAATATTTTTTTTATAATTTGATATGCATTTCTTTTAGAATTTTTAAATAATAATTAATGAAAAATGTCCATTGTTTGATTAAGAACATGTACATGTAGAGATAATTGAAAAAACCCTATATTATAATAAAAATACGTAACGCCAAAAGATATGGCCGACATAACCTCAACGTCCATCATGTTTGCCGCTTCAAAGCATACTGACCGACTGACGGGCTCGCGAGCATGTAAATAGTGTAGACTTTTAAGCCGTTTACACGCTCGCCGAGACGTTGGCCGCGCCTATACCAACGTTTAAATCCGGCTTTATATACATAACAATTTTACTATAAATATATGCGTGTTTTCTTAGTATGCTCCCAAATATCGATAAAAAATTTAGTATTTTTTTGGTATTTTTTCACATTGGGTTTAGTATATTTTCGCCACAAGTTTGGTATTTTCAGCAGTTTAGAAAACGGTCACACTGAATCCTATGTACATGGAAGTTTACAAGATGGCGCTGCCTTAATTGGCCTCAATGCGGATCGGTTTCCTTTATTTTGGTTTAAATATTGAACGCTAAATGCTCAAATATTTGAGGAAACAATTAAATTATTTTCCATATTCAACGAATTCGGAGTAAGTAATTGTTTATATTTAGGTATCTTCATGCACGAAAATCATTATTATTGGCATCTGTCGGGTTTTGTCAGTTGGTAACTACCAAAATCGAGGGTTATAAAGTATTATTATCGTTTTTATAAAAATCAATGGATATCTAATGTCTATGCAACTATCTACAAATGACATGAAAAATCACGTGGGCTGTGCAGAGCGCAAATTTGGGTTTATTTTATGGTTGGTATATTTGCAAACTGCCCTCTTCGGCGACGAAAAATATCTAGTTATTTGTCGACAACGCATATTCTTTTATCAATTGACTTATGTGACGCATGAAATATAATAAATGCTGAAAATTGATACATTATGTACACTAATGTATTGCTTATAATTGTTTTAGAGTATGGATAAGATCAAAGAAGTGAAGCAAGAAATATTATGTCATACAAGTTACGAAGAAACTTCTCCGAAAGAAGCAAAAACAGATGATTCATATAAAGCATTTCCTGATTTTCCGATGGATGAATTTGTACCAGATTTAAAAAAAGAAATAAAGGAGCATTTAATCAATTTTCAAGAAACGTCCTCTCGAAGTATTGATATTGGATATGAAACTAATGTATATAAGAAAAAAAAAACTCTAATATCCACTCATCCAGTTGAAAAGCCATTTGAATGCAATATCTGTGGAAAAACATTTGCAATAAGGAGTAGCTTTAAAAAGCATCAATTAAGTCACTCAGATGAAAAGCCATTTGAATGCAATGTCTGTGGAAAAACATTCGTACAAAGGAGTAAATTAAAAAGTCATCAATTCACTCATTCAGGTGAAAAGCCATTTGAATGCAATGGCTGTGGAAAAACATTTGCAATAAAAGATAACTTAAAAAAGCATCTATTGATTCACTCAGATGAAAAGCCATTTGAATGCAATGTCTGTGGAAAAACATTCATAATGAGGAGTCACTTAAAAAGTCATCAATTAACTCATTCAGGTGAAAAGCCATTTGAATGCAATGTCTGTGGAAAAATATTCACATGGAAGAGTCAATTAAAAAGTCATCAATTAACTCATTCAGGGGAAAAGCTATTTGAATGCAATGTCTGTGGAAAAATATTCACATGGAAGAGTCAATTAAAAAGTCATCAATTAACTCATTCAGGTGGAAAGCCATTCGAATGCAATGTCTGTGGAAAAACATTCGTACAAAGGAGTAAATTAAAAAGTCATCAATTCACTCATTCAGGTGAAAAGCCATTTGAATGCAATGGCTGTGGAAAAACATTTGCAATAAAAGATAACTTAAAAAAGCATCTATTGATTCACTCAGATGAAAAGCCATTTGAATGCAATGTCTGTGGAAAAACATTTAGTTGGAGAGGTAACTTAAAAACTCATCAATTCACTCATTCAGATGAAAAGCCATTTGAATGCAATGCCTGTGGAATAACATTTAGTAGGAGAGGTAACTTAAAAACTCATCAATTCACTCATTCAGATGAAAAGCCATTTGAATGCAATGTTTGTGGAAAAACATTCGTACAAAGGAGTAAATTAAAAAGTCATAAATTAACTCATTCAGGTGGAAAGCCATTTGAATGCAATGTCTGTGGAAAAACATTTAGTAGGAGAGGTAACTTAAAAACTCATCAACTCACTCATTCAGATGAAAAGCCATTTGAATGCAATGTCTGTGGAAAAACATTCGTACAAAGGAGTAAATTAAAAAGTCATCAATTCACTCATTCAGGTGAAAAGCCATTTGAATGCAATGGCTGTGGAAAGACATTTGCAATAAAAGATAACTTAAAAAAGCATCTATTGATTCACTCAGATGAAAAGCCATTTGAATGCAATGTCTGTGGAAAAATATTTAGTTGGAGAGGTAACTTAAAAACTCATCAATTCACTCATTCAGATGAAAAGCCATTTGAATGCAATGCCTGTGGAATAACATTTAGTAGGAGAGGTAACTTAAAAACTCATCAATTCACTCATTCAGATGAAAAGACATTTGAATGCAATGTTTGTGGAAAAACATTCGTACAAAGGAGTAAATTAAAAAGTCATAAATTAACTCATTCAGGTGGAAAGCCATTTGAATGCAATGTCTGTGGAAAAACATTTAGTAGGAGAGGTAACTTAAAAACTCATCAACTCACTCATTCAGATGAAAAGCCATTTGAATGCAATGTCTGTGGAAAAACATTTCCAATAAAGAATAACTTTAAAAAGCATCTATTGATTCACTCAGATGAAAAGCCATTTGAATGCAATGTCTGTGGAAAAACATTTCCAATAAAGAATAACTTTAAAAAGCATCTATTGATTCACTCAGATGAAAAGCCATTTGAATGCAATGTCTGTGGAAAAACATTCGTACAAAGGAGTAAATTAAAAAGTCATCAATTCACTCATTCAGGTGAAAAGCCATTTGAATGCAATATCTGTGGAAAAACATTTAGTAGGAGAGATAACTTAAAAACTCATCAATTCACTCATTCAGATGAAAAGCCATTTGAATGCAATGTCTGTGGAAAAACATTTCCAATAAAGAAAAACTTTAAAAGGCATCTATTGATTCACTCAGATGAAAAGCCATTTGAATGCAATGTCTGTGGAAAAACATTCGTACAAAGGAGTAAATTAAAAAGTCATCAATTCACTCATTCAGGTGAAAAGCCATTTGAATGCAATGGCTGTGGAAAAACATTTGCAATAAAAGATAATTTAAAAAAGCATCTATATATTCACTCAGATGAAAAGCCATTTGAATGCAATGTTTGTGGAAAAACATTCCTAAGGAGGAGTTACTTAAAAAGTCATCAATTAACTCATTCAGGTGAAAAGCCCTTTTAATGCAATGTCTGTGGAAAAATATTCAAGTGGAGGAATCACTTAAAAAGTCATCAATTTACTCATTCAGGGGAAAAGCCATTTGAATGCAATGTCTGTGGAAAAATATTCACATGGAAGAGTCAATTAAAAAGTCATCAATTAACTCATTCAGGGGAAAAGCCATTTGAATGCAATGTCTGTGGAAAAATATTCACATGGAAGAGTCAATTAAAAAGTCATCAATTAATTCATTCAGGTGAAAAGCCATTTGAATGCAATGTCTGTGGAAAAACATTTGCAATAAAAGATAACTTAAAAAAGCATCTATTGATTCACTCAGATGAAAAGTCATTTGAATGCAATGTCTGTGGAAAAACATTTAGTAGGAGAGGTAACTTAAAAACTCATCAATTCACTCATTCAGATGAAAAGCCATTTGAATGCAATGTTTGTGGAAAAACATTCGTACAAAGGAGTAAATTAAAAAGTCATCAATTCACTCATTCAGGTGAATAGCCATTTGAATGCAATGGCTGTGGAAAAACATTTGCAATAAAGAATAACTTTAAAAAGCATCTATTGATTCACTCAGATGAAAAGCCATTTGAATGCAATGTCTGTGGAAAAACATTCATAAGGAGGAGTCAATTAAAAAGTCATCAATGAACTCATTCAGGTGAACAGCCATTTGAATGCACTGTCTGTGGAAAAACATTCACATTGAAGAGTCACTTAAAAAGTCATCAATTAACTCATTCAGGTGAAAAGCCATTTGAATGCACTGTCTGT
Source organism: Molanna angustata (assembly GCA_963576475.1). Taxonomy (NCBI): domain Eukaryota; kingdom Metazoa; phylum Arthropoda; class Insecta; order Trichoptera; family Molannidae; genus Molanna; species Molanna angustata. The sequence continues at coordinate 1,920,280 of OY754983.1, read as the reverse complement.
GAATAAACATTAATAAGGAGGAGTCATTTATAAAGGCATCAATTCACTCATTTAGGTGAAAAACCATTTGAATGCAATGTCTGTGGAAAAACAATCGCACTTAGGGGTACCTTAAAAAGTCATCAATCCATTCACTCAAATGAAAAGCTAATGTAATGCAATGTCTGTGGAAAAAAATTGCAATAAAGGGCAATTTAAATAAGCATCAATTCACTCATTCAGGTGAAAAACCATTTGAATGTAATGTGTGTGGAAAACCATTCGCACTTAGGAGTAACTTAAAAAGTCATCACTTCATTCACTCAAATGAAAAGCCATTGGAATACAATGCAATGCAATGTCTGTGGAAATACATTCATAAGGAAGAGTCAATTAAAAAGTCATCAATGAACTCATTCGAGTGAAAAGCCATTTGATACGATGTCTGTGGAAAAACATTAATAAGTAGGAGTCATTTAAAAAGTCATCAATGAACTCATTCAGGAGAAAAGCCATTTGAATGCAATGTATGTTAACTTCCATTTTATTATTTGTATTTGCTTGTATAATTCCGGTTCCGGTTCTACATGTACGATCGTATTTAATTTTGTTCCATACAAATCAAGCAAAAAACTAATTTATCGTGAAATGCTATAACATATATATACCTACCTACCTACATTAACTTTGTGTCAGACGCAATATTTTTGCTCGTGAATTAGATATATTTTTTTAATGTAAAAAGTGCGAAATACGCGGTATAAAGTTGTGTGTTAATAAAACAAAGTGTGGTTCATCGAATGATCATATTTATTTAAACATCAGGTGTATCAGTTACCGTAATTCGGGATAAAAAGAGTGAATGTGACTGTGCTGGTTTGTGTTGTTACCTGCCCTGCATAGGTAGGTACCTCGCTGTGTGAATATTGCGACCTGCGTACAGTGACGGGTACAGTGGCGAATCACGGTATTCATTCACACACTATAGAACAAACTTATTATTTACAATTGAATTAGCTGAGCTAGCTGTGTACCATGGGCCCTATTAAATGTAGCCAATGTGCGAACAGTTTATCACCGACTAAGTCGCTTAAATGTTCCCGGTGCTACCATACATACCATTACTCCTGCGTTGGCACAACCCAGGATAACTTTAAAAAAATGTCTCGTATCAGGAGAGACCAATGGAAATGTGCCACATGCGTGAGGGACGATCCAAGATTGGCCACGGAGGTGGATCCCTGTCGATCCCGATCAAGCTGTCTTGTCTTGTCTCAGGAATATGATCGACTAAACAAGAGCATCAATGTACTGAATGAAAGCGCTAAAAAACAGGAATCATTGGAAGGGGAAGTAAGAGAACTTAGAAGGAGGGTTAATGAATATGAACACAGGGAAAACTTACACAGGCAGGATCGACTGTCAAAGAACATTGAAATATTTGGTGTCCCGAAAAGTGATGGAGAAAACTTAACCGAATATGTAAAAAAGATTGCACAAAAAGTGAATTTCCAGATCAATGAGTGTGATGTCGATAAAATTAGTCGATCTCCTCCACGAAAGGATGGAAAAATTTCGACCATAGTTTTGAAGATGTCATCTACACAGAGAAAGGAACAATTTTTGGCAACACTAAAGTCTAGGCGTGGAGAGGTGACAAATCAAGACTTGAATAATGTTTCACAGAATCGGAACACAATATTTTTTAATGAACATTTGACTGTTCAAAATAAAATACTGTACAGAGATGTGCGCATAAAAGCGAGAGTGCTAAAATTTCGCTTTGGATAAAGAATGGACGAATTTATACAAGAGAGAAACCGGACTCGAAGATTCTACGTATAAAAGAACAGAGCGACTTGAACCTAATGAATGTTTCTACAGAAGATTAGTTTTATATTATTATAATAGAAGAATGTGGGAACTTTTACCGAAAGGGACCGGAGACCAGAGTTTTTTGAGCTTGCAGTCAGACCAAAATACTTTCTATAAAGTCGTCAAACAGAAAACAACAATGGACAAATACCTCTCTTGGGGAAGTTTTAATATTTTTCTTTGTTTTGATGTTTTTCTCTTTTTAAATACTTTTTTATTACTTAATTTTATTTCTGATTTAATTACTTTTTTTATAGAAATGACTTATACTCAAACACGAATTTCTTTAACATATAACATATACACAAAACTTACACACCAACACTCAGAATTTACTTTTACTTTTTCTAATACATTAACCATCCGCAATGTACATCATTGGATTTGTCAAGTCGATAGTGTTCATCGTGGCTGTATTTTGCTTATTTGCATAATTTACATAAAACATACTCAAATACAACATATACCAAAAACATACATAATTTAGCCTATACATGTAGATACATAATATACACCCAATATCTGCTTATAGAGAATCACACAAAAAATTGTGTGAATTATTATTATATCAACCTGGGGGTTGTACAAATTTCAAAAAGTATCACATTCATACACAATGGCAATCACAGAGTCAGTTCTCGATGAACTAGAAAGCCTAATAACGACAACGGAACTTGTAACTCCTATAGAATGTACATGGCGATTACGTAGCGAAAAAACACTTAAAATTTTAAACGTAAATATCAGAAGCATTCAAAAAAATTTTGATCAGCTGGTACTTTTTCTAAGTGGAGCTTGTTTAGATCCAGATGTACTCATACTTACCGAATGTTAGTTGGTAGATAATAATGTTGTTCCTAGTCTTAAAGGGTACCGCACATTCCAAACAACACAGCACGTTAATAGATCCGATGGTGTTGTGGTCTATGCTAAAGAGTCTTTAAACCCAATATTCAGCGGTACTAATAACATTTTCGTTAAAACTCGTTTTAGCCAACTAAACCTCGCACTACGTAAACCACGTATTAGGCACTAATTCGTGGTTTAGTGGGTTCTTACTAATAATGTAAAAATGTACAAGGACTAAGTAAACCATGGAATACGGAATGAATGTTGTGTGAACGCAGCCATTTAACGGGAATTTTGGATTTTTTCTCTACTTTATGCTATTTTTTGATCATTCTCTATGACTTTATTAGCCGTCATCTATGACATCTATCGAGAATCATCGTATTTCTATGTTTGTCATTGTTTGTTTGCTTACTGTTGGTTTTGACGGTTTACTGTTTATGTATCGTCACGTTTTGGTTGAATTCCCAATAATTTAACTTATTTCAACATAACTTATTACATTTATTTTAAAACAATTGTCAATGGAAAATAAATATCTTCATTTATTTGCCTTCTTCCAAATAAATCTACGAGATGTCTAACTCCTGCCTTTGAAAATCTGTACTTTCTTCTAAAATTAATGTCGTCGTAATCAACAAACGGATTACAACGCACCTATGAACACACCTTATAAATTTTGCATCATCAAAAAACTTTCCACCTGCTCAATTTCTTGAAACGATCTTTCAAAATCGCCGATTCTATAATCATACCGATTGTTGTCCATAATTAAAAAAAGCATTTCTTTAAAAATGACAAAATACAATACGCGCGGTCTATTTGACTTGACAGCTCACGAATTCACTATTGCTATTCCACCACTAAACTAGGGGACCGGATGGTTTAGCGTTACCATGGTGATATAAACCATGGAATAAAATAGAAGTTTTAAAACTTGGTTATTAGTAAGATTTTTGGCCGTTAGGTTTTAGTCACTCTATTCCATAGTTCAACCTCGCTACTTTTTCGTTATTAGTACCGCCGTAAACTAAAATGTACAACTGTAAACCTAAATGATGCGAATGCCCTCAATATTACATGTGATAATAAACTGACGATTCTTGCAGTTTATCGTTCACCATCTTATAAAAATATTACGCAATTTTTACTATCACTAAATCAAATACTAACTCACTTACCGAAATGTAAATATGATGTAATTGCAGGAGATTTTAATATAAATATACTAGACAGAAACAGTCATGTTGAGGAATATACTTGTCTCCTTTATGAGCATGGCTTCATCTCAACTATAAATAAGCCTACTAGAGAAACAACCACAACATCAACATGCATTGATCATATATTTGTAAGAACGAAAGCCCAAATCAAGGCAGCAATAATACAAAGCTCTTTCACAGATCATTATGCGACTATAGTACAGATTGATGATAAAATGATATGTCAAACTTCAAAAAATAAATCAATTAAAAGTACAAATTATGATATATTATTAGAATCTCTAAAACAAGAAAATTGGGCAAATACACTAAATAAAACTGATCCTGAACTAGCATTACAGTGTTTTGTATCAACGTTACAAGATCATATCAACGCAAGTACCACGTTGAAATTAATAACACATTCCAAAAAAAAAAATTAAACCATGGATATCGAATGCTCTTGTACAAAGTATTCACAAGAGAGACAGGCTACACAAACAGGTATTGAAATTTCCCCTTAATATAAGCCTTTTAAATTACTATAAGAAATATCGGAATACGTGTCACAAGGCAATAAAACTGGCCAAGGCACTCTACTATAAAAACAAAATGGAACAAGACAATTATAATAGTAAAACCGTCTGGAAGATAATGAAAGAAAATCTAAACCATAATCAGAAGGAAACATGCATTAAGACATTGAAAATTGGTAACGACATAATTGAGGATCAAAATTCAATTGCAAACAACCTCAATAAATATTTCGCAGATGTCGGAAAAAAATTAACAGAAACTATCTTAAACAATATAAAATAAAACAGAATCTGAATTAGTTATCCAACAAGAAACATCTTCTCCCAGTAACAACTCATTTAATATTAGATTAGTGACTAAAAATGATATTTTAAGTATCCTAAAATCACTTCGAACAGAATGTGCGCAAGGACCCGATGGTATATCTACAAAAATACTTAAAATTGCAAAAGATAACATACTTACTCCACTAACGCACGTTATAAACCTAAGTATTGCTGTGGGCACATTTCCTGAGCATCTAAAAAAGGCGTATATTGTTCCAATATTTAAGGATGGTAATCCTATAGATCCACGAAATTATCGACCTATAGCACTTTTAAATACATTGTCGAAAATATATGAAAAAGCTATCAACATACAACTAATACATTTCTTAAATCACAACAAATTACTTACTGCGCAACAATTTGGATTTCGGCCTGGTTTGGGAGTCAACGATGCTATTTTAAACGTTACAGAATTTATAACAAAGTCACTGGATGCAAAAAATAAATGTATTGGTATTTATCTAGATCTTGCCAAAGCATTCGATTCTGTCTCACATAAAATATTAATTCAAAAAATTAGGAAAATAACCAGTAATGAGTTGACTATAAAATGGTTCCAGTCATATTTAAGAAACAGAATGCAGGCGGTCAGATTGGGTGGCGTAATTAGTTCATTCTCTCAAATTGAATATGGGGTACCTCAAGGAAGTGTATTGGGACCAACGCTGTTTCTGCTTTTTATAAATGATATGAATAAATTGGATATTGGTGGTTCCATAATTTCTTTTGCTGATGATACGGTGTTATTGTTTAGTTCTCACAATTGGGCTCAAACGCATTCTATTGCTGAGCAGGGAATGATCATCGTAAAAAATGGCTAGATAATAGTTTACTGACATTAAATATCGGAAAAACCAAATATATGACATTTAGCATAGATAATCGACAACAACCTGAGGAGTCCTCTTCATCTATTACTATCCATAATAACTGTGATTTGCCTCTAAACTGCTCCTGCCCCAAACTACTTAAGGCTGGGGTGTTTCAACAAAAGTATAAGTTATAGTATAGTTAAAAGTCTACGTTTTAGTAAAAATGGGTAGTTTCATCTCTGGTATAGTTAAATCAAAAGTATAAATGTCTTACTTTAGTTGAAATTTATACTGTAGATTTTTGGCCGCTATAAGTATAATCGAAGGTATAGTAAGCCGCCATCTTGAAATTTTGACAGTTGACATTTCTACCATTACTTCGTGTTTTGCATCATTTGTTGAATATTACAAGTTATATTTGTGATTGTAGCAGTTAATCTGATTATGAACTGATTAGGGAATATGCTTTGGTGCGAAAACCTAAATTATTTCGGCCTAGATTGGATAATTTGGCTTGGGAAGACAAGATCTTTTTTGGACAATGCGACATGTCAAAAGGCACGGTATTTTGGCTTGTCGATTTGATAGATGATATTCGTACCATGTTCCTAACAAAGTAATCAGACAGGTTTGAAGCCATATCTTTCTATCCTGGCACGAATTCAATACCTTATCTGCATTCATGGATCGTATCATACTTGTTGAGCTTCTACCATTTTTTCAGTACATCGTTCACATTGTCTAGTCAAACCAAGAGTCAAACATTTCTCGGACGACTCCACCTTTCGTATCTATATTCATTCACCCCATTTGGCCAAATTATCTCGTGGTGTTAATTTCCATTTTATCGATGATAATACTGTATCTTTCCTTTGTCATACATACATTATTTCTTAATGTCTACGTTTCTTAACCTGTCATGTTACATATGCTTTTCAGCTATCTCATTTCAACTTCATTTATTCTGCTTTCGTGCGTCTTCTGCCTCGTAAGTCTCACTTACCTACTTCAGGGTTGGAACTACAAATGGATCGTGAATGTCCATACATAAGTTTTGTAAATCTATCGTCTCGCTAACATTCATACTGTTATTAATCCTTTTTATGTTTCCTTTTTCCTTCTTTCAAAATATTTTTCACAAGGTCATACTAATATTTCTTATCCTTCAGCTCTATGCATTTTGTTTTTTTTCAGTCTTCCCATGCTACCAAACCACCAAGGTGGGTTTACTTTCATTCGGTTAGCAATATTCTTCTTCTAGTTTCCCTCAGCTGTTATATCTTTGTTCCTTATTCTGTTATACATCATTCTCTTATCGCATATCACACGGTGAGAATTAAAGTGATTCAATCTAAAATTTAGTAAAATTGAGATTCATAGGTAAATAAATCAACTTAAAAAAAACATATTTTATCATCAAAAATTGAAAAACAGACTCATTTCTGTTTAACGGAAGACTTTTTAATTTTTAGGTGGTAAAATGTTTTTTTAAGTGGATCTATGTAAATCAATTTACCTAATTTTGGATTCAGTCACTTACATTCTCACTGTGCAATGTGTTACTAAAATTGCATTATGTGTGGCATGGTATCCTCCTATCATATCATACATTACCATCATTCATAATCACTGTTAGTGCTCCATTTACTCTATTTTCAGCCAAAATTTATCTTTCAATATCATTATCCAATTACCTATCTTGTCAATACACATTGCCCAGATATAAATACAGTATTCCTTCACCTGCTCTAAACATTCCTTTAAATATTTGTATGTATTAAAATAAAATAAATGTATTCACAATCATTTTATTTTTGTATTAACATGTTTAAACCATAATATACATAAAATCAATATCAAATATATAATACATATGTAGAAAAATTAAATCAAAAAGACATACATATGTCAAAAGGCATTTAATAATATATTTATTTATTTTTCTTTTTCAATTTTATTTTAAATAACTCATTTTAAATATGAAAATTCTGATTTTTTAATCTATTGTCCTCCACTTCTAACATTGTCTTTATAATAATTTTCCTCTTCAATAAATTTTTCCTTCCATGTGTCATTTGTTTTTCATTTTGATGACCAGAATCTGTAAAGAAAATAAACAAAAAATGATATACCAAGATAATAATGTAAATTTGAAATAGAATTAAAATGCTAATACTTTTGTACATTTTTATTTATTTTTTATTGAATTATATTTTACATTTGAAATAGATAAAATATAAAAGCATGATATAAAACAGGCTAAAAATTTCACATTTTGGTAAATTAGGATAGAACTTTATTTTGTATTATGTCTGATTATGACGGTACAGAATTAATTATACTTTCAAATAGGTAAAACTGCTTTGGGACAACATCTGGTAAATGATGGATAGTTGATGAAAATAAACTTGAAAACTACTTGGATTATATGTATAAGTACATAATATAGATTGTTCTTTAAGATAAATTTATCCTACGCTGTAAAATATTTGTTTTTAGACTCATCAATGCCAATAATTGATATTCATGCAGGTAGTATCAATTGTACATGGCTTTTACAAATATAACTTACAATGCATAATTGTACTAAAAAAAAGTATTTTGTCTCATACAAATAAACCGCTACATTTTTTCTTGGTGTACTATACATATATTGTTGGCCTTCGTTACTCAGTTGATTAGGTATCTGACTACTGATACAAAGGTCCCGGGTTAGATTACCGGTGGAGACACAGTTTTTAATTGTGTTCTCAGTCTGGATCTGTGAGACAATTATTATTTTATTTTAATTTTTATTTTGTAAACATACAGTCTTAATAAAAAGTTATACATGAATAATAAAACACTCCATTAGTGGAACAATCATTATCGTAAGTATCCAGAATGTGGCAACTTGTTATTGTGTGTGTGATAAATTAATATTAGACATAGTACCTGTTAGTTTCCCAAAAAAATAATTAAAATTATAATATTAAAATATTTGTATTTAACCACATAATTAAATAAAATAAAAACGTGGTTATATACATATTACTATTTTTAACTTATGTGACATTTTATATTCCTACTATAATATTATGTAATATTGTATAAACTTAATATTCCTAAACATAAAGATACAAAAGAGAAAGGGAATTGTGGGTTCACGAATCCAGGCCCACGCGTCTTGGATTTTAATTGCCTCTTCATTCACAAGAATTTCATTCTCTTGAACGAATCGACAGTTGGATAAATACATTTTGCCCAAGGCGGTCCTGGTATTGAGCCATAAATGACCAACTTGGACTCTTCTTCTTGCAATGATACAAATATTTCATTAAATAATGAATATCTACGTGAAATAACCTGACACGTTTTTCGAATGACCAGGCTTGGCTTGGCTCGTTTTTTAAAGATATCGATTGCATTAGAACTTGAACCACATGTTCGTTTGTAAGTTGTTGATACATAATGCAGTGCAGTGCAGTGCAAAGTTTTAATCGGGAGTCAAATATATTTGTATGACATTTGTTTTATCTCAATAGAGACGAAGATGGAATATACATTTTTAAGATGGAATATCGTCTCTATTGAGATAAAAATTTGTCATAAAAACAAAGTTTTAATAGTAGAATTAGTGATAGAATCTTACATAATATGCTTAATAGAATGAAAAGAACGACAAATTATATAGAATGAAGAGAATGACAAATTATATAAAATGTAGAACATAACAAAATAATTTTTTTTTATAGAATGAAGAGAATGACAAAAAAATATAAAGAATGTAGAACATAAGATCCAATATGTGAAACGAAACTTATGACGGACAGTCTGACCGAAATTCCACCGGACTGCGAGACAAAAACCATATTATTTGGAAAAATTAATATCTGGCACAAATTAAATAGAAACAATTGGATATTTGTCGAGTCTAACAAGACTTAAGTGACTATTGACTGTAAAAACAAAAAAACTAGAAGAATTCGATATAATTGGTACCAACTGGTATATTAACTCTTAATAAACAATGTAAAGTTTATACAAGATTACTACAGTTTATGAATGAATGAATGAATGAATGAATGAATGAATGAATGAATGAATGAATAATATATTTCCAACAGTATAAATATTACAAAGGAACAAAATACAATTTAATTTATACTTAATTACAGTTTTACAATATTTTTTTTTTTTTTTTTTCACACATTTGGAAATTTAACTGCCTCGCTAGACATAGTCTGTTCTGAGGCAGTACTAGTTTAAAATTGCTATGGCTACTCTGCGATCATATGATTTGTATTCTTTTTTTTTTCTTCACATATTCCATTCACTTAGAACATCAAACAACCAGGATGAAAAACTCTAAAACTCTATCTCAAAAAATCTACCGAGTACCGAGTACCGAGGCAGATCCTTCTCTTCCAATCTGTTTCAGCCAACGAGTAACGAGGTCTTTGAAATTTTTCCCATCATGCGATATGTTTTGTTCAATATCTATCATTATTTTATTATAGAGTCTTGGTGCCAAAAAACTATATTGACGCTGCGCATGTGTTGTTCTTGGTTGTGGCGGTCTTAGCTGATGTCTGTTTCTAGTGCCATGTATCAATATATAGTCCGGTTGAAACTCAGCAGTGTTTTTATGCAAATGAGACAGTATCAGTCTCATATAGAGCTGTCTAACATCCAAAAATCCACTGTCTATATATATTTGTTCTGTGGGGTATCTTTTAGGTCTTCTGTGCATTACCTTTATTATTGATTTTTGTGTTATGACTGATAACTCTCTACTCAGAATCAATAGCATTCTTTTTTAAATACCTCTCTTGTGTTGGAGAAGATATCAACTATGTTGGAGTTGCTGTGACTATTGTAAATACGGCACATGCGATACAATGGATTAAAAAATGATATGTTAGATTTACAGAACCGTATGTGAAAAATATTTGGGTTTCTTATTGATTTAATATTGACGTTATATTTCAATTCATTGACCAGCTGTGTGTCCATCACGTTATTTATTATATTAAATAAACATGCCACGTCCGTCACTTTTCGTCGAGTACTTAGCTTAGAAATATTAAAAAAAATCAATCTCTGATTATATGTTAACATGTAACGACCTATACCGGCTCAATAACACAGAATTTTCACAAACTTCCTTTGGACAGATTCTAACATTTCAGTGTATACATTATAATGTGGACACCATACAGGTGACCCGTATTCCAGAACACTTCTTACTAATGGTTGATAAAGATATTTTAAGCTTTGAGTATTTGTGAAGTTTACAGTGAGTCGAGTTATGAACCCTAGCATCTTCGGTGATTTTTGAACAGTATTTTCAATATGTGGGCGAAAAGTGAGTTGGGAGTCAAAAGTCATTCCAAGATCTTTAATGACATTTACACGTTTGAGAGGTTTATCAGAGAGTGAATATACATTTTCAATTTTCTTATGATTTCTAGTAAATGTGATTACGTGACATTTATCAATGTGTAGCTCCATTTCGTTTTTAATGCACCACAAATTTAAAGTGTCGAGGTCTTTTTGTAATGTTAGACGGTTGTAGGGGTTTTCAATTTGGAAAAGAATATATTTATTCGGACCCTTAAAAGACGGCCGGGTAGTATGAAGTTGGAAACACAGAATTCGGAAGATCGTTCCACACTCGGGCTGTTGTATAAAGGAGTTCGAGAAGCGACTGGTTCGCATATGTTGAAGGTTTACTACTAGTAGTAAGTTGTACGAGTTTTACTTAGTAATTTTTATTTAGATGTAAAAAAATAACATATAAATTAATACATCTAGTTTAAACAATAAATAATATACAAATAAAAATACTGTGAATGGGTGTTGTGGAGGAGGGTCCAAGGATGCAAGTTCTTCTGGGCAATTCCCGTGGTAGTATCTATCAACTTTGCGTCTTTGTTCTAGTGATTGCAATCCATCAGTCAGTGATAGATTGCAATCAAACGTTCGGCAGAGCATTTTTTTAGCTACGCCACTGTATTGGTTATATCCTATCATATAAACTGCCAACCCCAAATTCTTCGAAAACAATATAAGGTGAAGAATGTATAGAGTCAACATATGTTTTTTTTTACTCTCCACTACTATGTAATAGTGGAGAGTCATGATTTCACAATATTTTAGCGTATTTTCTTACATCAACTCCTCATAGGGTATCTTCTAGAGAGTGCACAGTTTGAACTTCGTCGTGATGTGTTTGTATGTATGGCGTACGGCGTATCCTTTTTGTAGTAGAAGTAGTAGTCATTTTTAATTAGATGTAAAAAAATAACATACTTACATCTAGTTTAAAAAATAAATAATATACAAATAAAACATTATGAAACAGTTTGAAGTAAGAGTGTAACATTAACTAAATTTATGGACATCATGTAAAACTATGGCGAAAATTAGTAGTTTTTAATAATTATGTACCCAGCCCACGAAAGGTGACAAGACTTGCTGTTTCTTTTATGTTTAATGGTAAACTATTAAACATTTTAAGACCTTTATAGTATAAATAAATAAATAATTAGAAATCATCATAAATCATAATATATCAAAACTTTAATATGCGCTCACGGTCTGAAGAAACGATTTTGTTTCAATTTTAAATACAAAAGATATACTTTTCGACCAACCTTCAATAAATCTATGGTCTGTAATGTTCAGTGTGTAATTTCATATTTGTATGAAAACTGTACCTACCTACATAACACAGAAGTGAAATGACTTTTGTGTGATAAAGTTGAGTTATATAATTCACATTGTAACGAAAATCACCAAATAAAAATTGTTTATTTAGGAACACATTTATTTTACTGCGCTAGCCGATTTACTAATGATATTAATAACAATTAAGCACAACAAATAATAACACTCAATTATTATTATTACCATTATACATTTCCTCAAAATAATTAGCAGATCAATGCGTAAATTGTAAATTATTTAAAAGAGCAAAATAAAATGCAACAAACGCATCATCAAGCTTTCAATTGTGAATAGTTCACCCATCCAGGATCTGAGGAGGTCTCTATACTAACTACCTAACAACCCTACTGATTCCCGAATATTAACGTTTAAAGAATCTTTAACGATTCTACATGTATTCATTATTACCGTTTTTTGCATTTTTGTTATTTAATTTTTCGATAAATCTATAATTTCTAAATTACGGATTAACGATTTTGAAATAATGCCAGTGGCTGAAATAATGAACGGTAATATTATTATTTTACGAGAATACCAAAGTCTTTTAATCTCGTTACCTAAAGCGGTATATTTTCTAATTTTTTCATAAAAGTTTTTATAATATTACTAGAATTTGGAATAGCCACGTCGCAAATATATGTTATTTTTTTAATTTTATCATAAATTATTATATCGGGTCTGTTATGTTGAATTGACCGGTCAGTTAATATTGTGTTATCGCAATAAAGCAAAATATTATTATTTTCTAAAAATGAAATCGGATCATATTCATGTTTATACACTAATATTAGACATATTTGTTTAGACATTTAAATATTTATTTTCACTTGATTTATTTTAACACTTATTTTTACGTCGTTTTTCATTTTTCAAATTAAACTACATAATCTTTTGTTTTTTTTCTGGTTTGTTCCAAATATTTAAATATAAAAATTATATTCCATCATAACGATAATACTACGCAAGTATCTTCTCAATTTCGTAACAATATTATATATTTTTTACTTTACATCTTCTGGATTTTTTAAATATACATATGTGTAGGAAGCAAATAGAAATGTACCAAAATGGATTTAGGAATTGTCAACCTATAAAAAAGTAAAAATGTATACTTACGTAGTTTAGTGTTGGCCACAACCCACACGTTTAACAAAATAAAGTTCTTGCCAGAATTTGTAATTTTTCATTGTAACGAGTGTTTGAGGTTGTGGAAGTATGTACATACGCACACTTAATAGTCTTTTGAATACCCTCGTAACTAAATTTTATAAATAAGGTGTTTTTGCAAATATATTGTTTGTGAACATTTTATAAAGTAAGTGAACATAATATTTGTATTTTAATAAGTACAATAATATTGTATACAATAATATACCAAAATTCATCACATTATTTTTTTTACATACTATAATATTGCTAATTTATTTTATTTTAATTATTTAGTAAGTTTATCATTTTAATTTTTTAGTAAGTTTGTGATTTTAATTCCCCATTATTAGAATATTAATGTTCTAATCATTTATTTTAGATCATAATAATCACACGCACGCCACTTAAGCGACTTTATACAAGAGATTATAACAATGGAATCACACCATTTAAATACAAAAAAATACAAGCATTGCTTAAACGGAGTATCCAAAAGGACTTATTTTCGTGAAATTGCAAAAATTTCTTCAGTCATCAATGACGAGCTTCAATATTCCAACCAACTTAGAAGTATTTCTTCCGTTAGTTCAGAGGATCCTATCCGTACCATTAATTTTCATACTGATACAGAACGTACAAGAATTAACGAGAGTAATACTTTATTAAATATCAGCGACAGTGTGTTTCACGATTTCTCAAGTGATTCAGACTCACAAGCTGACTCACACAATAATGTAATATCAGAACAATTAATATCATGGCATAGACAGCATAATATAACCCAAAAAGCTCTATCACATCTTTTGCAAATTTTGAGACCACATATTACTTGTTTACCTCTTGACAGTCGTACTCTGTTGCAAACACCGCGTACTATTAATTCAATAACGTGTTGCGAAGGTAGTTATGTGTATTTTGGAGTACAAAAATACTTATTACAAAGAATTAATTCGGGACTTAGACCATCTAACTACCCGTTTATAAAAAAACTCGTTAAAGAATATCACCCAAGAAATCTTTTGACAATTTCAATAAATGTAGATGGTTTGCCTTTACACTCAAGTACAAGCAAATCTTTTTGGCCAATTTTAGGAAGAATGGATCAGTCTGTAAATAAAAATCCTTTTGTAATTGCTTTATACTATGGAGAAACAAAACCAGCAGACTCAGATGTTTTTTTATACCCTTTTGTTGAAGAATTATCAAAATTAGAAAAATTGGGATTGACTGCTAACAACAATAAATATTTCATTCGCGTAAGCTGCATTATTGCTGATGCTCCTGCAAGAGCTTTTGTAAAATGTATTATGTCACATAATTCTTTACATGGGTGCGAAAAATGTTGTCAAGAAGGTATTTATCAAGGAAGAACGACATGGAAGTATAATTCAACAATGCTTCAAAGAAATGACAACTCTTTTGCCAATTTAGAATATAGTGAACACCAACGAAGCAGATCAATATTATCAAAACTTCAAATTGGATTAGTTACTCAAGTCCCTTTGGATTATATGCATTTAGTGTGTCTTGGAGTAATGAAAAGATTAATAAGAATCTGGGTTGACAAGGGAATAAAAAAGTGTAAACTGAGTAGAAATAATAAAAACATTATATCCGACAGATTGCTTCGAATTGCAAAAAAACATGTTCCATCAGAATTCTCACGAAAACCACGACCCTTGAAAGATTTTAAATACTGGAAAGCTACAGAGTTTCGTTCTTTTTTACTATATTATGGACCTTCAGTACTTTATGGTTTGCTTCCTAATCACTTGTACGAACATTTTCTTGTTTTACACTGTGGAATATATATACTAACATCTAGTGAATTAAGCAACGATACTGCATGGATAAACTATGCAAATAAATTAATTCATTGTTTTGTAAAAGATCTTCCCGACTTGTATTGCAAAGAGTTGTTGATTTACAATTTTCATAATATTTTGCACTTAGCTAATGATGTTAAAAATTATGGATGTTTAGACAATTTCTCTGCTTTTCCATTTGAGAATTTTATGTGTAAAATTAAACGTTTGGTTCATGGACCTAATAATCCTTTACAACAAGTAACTAAAAGACTATACGAGCAAAACAATTTGGATTCTTTATATTCATTAAATTCCGAACCTAAAAAAGAGATAAAAAAACATGGTATAATAACATCATTTGTACTTCCCAATATTTCTAATTGTGTTGCTGGTATCTCTTTAAAAGACTCATGTTTTGTAACTAAAGATTGTAATATCATTATAATAAAAGAAATAAGCAGAACAAAAAAAATGTGTTCATATGATTTAAAATGTGACATATTTGAACAAAAGAGAGATTACTTTGAGCTGCCCTTGAAAAGTAGTAAATTAGGAATTTTTGAAGTATTCTCACGCAAAAGTGGTTTTAGTTACTCTTCTTCTCAACTTTATAAAAAATGTTTATTGCTACCTAATTTTAAGAATAAAAATACCTTTTTATGTGTTCCATACACTAATATGAATTTATTTCATTAAACTAGGTTAAGAATAAAAATACCTTTTTATGTGTTCCATACACTAATATGAATTTATTTCATTAAACTAGGTTAAGAATAAAAATACCTTTTTATGTGTTCCATACACTAATATGAATTTATTTCATTAAACTAGGTTAAGAATAAAAATACCTTTTTATGTGTTCCATACACTAATATGAATTTATTTCATTAAACTAGGTTAAGAATAAAAAAAAATGTGCGAAAAAAACATATATGTACGTACCTATATTAAAGAAATATGAGAAGGAAATTCACGTTTTTTTTATTTGACAAAAAATATACCTAAATGAAAATTAATAATTGCATATATTTATTACTCATGTAACTACTATTTTTTCAAGTTTTTCAAAAAGAGTTTATAATGTGGTACTTATTAATATTGCTTGAAAAATATTCTTATAATATTTAAAATACAAAAAATGAAAGAAAAAAAACAGTGTAAAATACTACATATGAAATAAAAACATACAACCTTAAAATAAAAACAAAATAAAACATAGACAACTTTTAAAAGGCTAAACGTTTATCAAAATTTAAACTCTTTCTTTATTTCCTATACATCTGAATAAAAAGTAGAATCTTGAAACTTTCTAATACAATAAGAAAATAAAATCAATATTATGGAAACATCACTGAGAAATAATCATCAGGCTGCCGATAGTGAAGATTCTGATATCAATCACTGACGGTGGATATACCCCCAATGATTATCTATGGAATAATCGTCGGAGCTCCAACGTTGATTATTCTAGCAGTGAGTTACTGTGGAATAATCATCGGGCTGCCGACGGTGGATGTTCTAACAGTGAATCACTGTGGAATAATCGTCGGGGATCTGACAGTAGGTATTTCCACGGTGAATAAATGTGGAATAATCGTCGGCTGCCGACTGTGGATCTTCTAACAATGAATCATTGTGGAATAGACATCGGTATGCCGACAATGGATTTTCTAACAGTGAATCATTGTGGAATAAAGATCGATCTGCCGACAGTGGATATTCTGACAATGAATCATTGTGGAATAGACATCGGTCTGCCGACGGTGGGTGTTCTAACAGTAAATCACTGTGGAATAATTGTCGGGGATCCGACAGTAGGTATTCACACGGTGAATAAATGTGGAATAATCGTCGGCTGCCGACTGTGGATATTGTAACATTGAATTACTGTGGAATAATCATCGGGCTGCCGACTGTGTATATTCTAACAGTGAATCATTGTGGAATAGACATCGATCTGCAGACGGTAGATATTATAACAATGAATCATTGTGGAGTAAACATCGATCTGCCGACGGTATATATTCTGACAATGAATCATTGTGGAATAGACATCGGTCTGCCGACGGTGGGTGTTCTAACGGTGAATGACTGTGGGAACATCCACAGTGAATGACTGTGGGAACATATACACCGTCGCCACCCGACGATTACTCCACGTTCATTAATTACTAAGTTGGTAACGGTAACAAAGTATCGGTATGTGACGGTTAAAATATTACGAAATAATCGGTAGATTCAGTGTCGGCAAAACGGCCTAAAAATTGATGGGTGAATAACTGTTGAGCCAATGTCGGCAAATGATAGTTGACCGTTATAGCCGACCGTCGAGTTCTGACATATAAAAAGCGGTCGACGGAACGTCGGGAAAAGGTACCGAAAATTGGTTGGCAAATAACAGTTGAAGCAACGTCGGCAAACTGACGTCGGCAAAAAATAGTTGGGCCCATTGCAATATATCATTTAAGAGCCGATCGTCGGTTTGCCCACAGAGCCGACGTAAAAAAGCGGTTGGACCAACGAAGTGTGCTATTAGGGGAGTCATTTTTCCGCGGGACTTTTGACGTTTGGTTGGCAGAAAACATTGTTTTTGTATAGAGAATAACGACTTACATGAAGAGTTTTCAGATTTATTTGTCGAAAAAAACTAGTTTGTACATCAATGTTATAAAAAACAGTTATCTAGGAAGTTTTCAAAAATATTAGGCTAAAATAATGGGCGGTTTACAGTGTAATTATTGATCATTAAGAATTTCAGTGATTTTGTATTCAATAATCTCAATTACGGTTTGTTATATTTTAATTTAGCCTTACCAATATTTTCTTTATTAACTTTATAATAGTATAAGTAGTGTAATATTACGAAAATACATCGAGTAGCTTCGCAAAAATCAGGTAAAGGAAGCGATTTGTATGTCACAGATTTTTCCTTTGACAGCCCCTTCTTGCATTCCTTTCTAAATAATTTTTAGTTTTTAACCGTTTTACATACCTATCTCATTTGTTAATAGAAACATTCTAAGTGATTTAATTTATTTAGATTGAATTTTTAACAGTGAGTGAATAGGTATATGCTTTGTAGTAATTATAAAATCTGCCATTATAGTGTATGTGGTGCTTCCTTTTATAAGGTATTACACACCCGTCGCTGGTTACCATTTATGATGGTATGTATGTACTTATCCAACTGTCGATTTGTTCAGGAGAACTTTGTTCTCTTAACATATCGACAATGTATCAAGCCAGAATACGCGAGAATTGTATGGAGAGGTCTACTTTTTTCACGGCTTTTCCAACTTTGAAGTCAAAAAACACCAACTTAGAGGCTTCGCAGCATATATGTTCCATACACGGATTTACTCAGAATTCGGAGTAGAACATTTCGTGTGTCTGTGTGTGTGTGTGTCTGTGTGTCTGTGTGTGTGTGTCCCCCCCTTATAACTTTTGATCCGCTCAATTTACAGAGCCAAAAATTTCAGAATATATAAACAGTTACAGGCCTACAAAACTTTTATACTCGGAATTTTGAATTTTTGTTTCAGTCAGGGGTTATCAACTTTTGAATTTTTATTTTATTTTTCCCTATATCTCAGAAACCATAAAAGCTAGAACGCTGAAAATTGGTATAAACATAGACAAATACAAAATCTCAAATTAGTTTTTTCAAAAAAATTCCAGGGTTTCTCAAACATTTTTTATTAAGAAAAGTATTTTTTTTATGATAAATTTATGAGTTTAACTGCCTATATTTCCATTTTTTTTTTAAATATCGAAAAAAGCCGAAACACCCCAACTAGATATTTTAATTTTATATAAAAAATATAAACATTGTAGCAGTACATCTCAAATTTTTTTTAATAATTTTTATAAAAATTGAATTTAGTGACGACATCGCTTCATACAATTTGTATGGTAGTCACCTATACACAATATCAAAGAAGACTTAATAGTTTGATACTTCATCTCTAAACATACAATATACATATACCATCATGCTGTTTTCATATTCCGGGTAGGAAAAAAAGACTGACCTCCATACTATCCTATCTTGACTACCTAGGTACATGTGTTGTATAGAAAACTAAATATCATAAAATAATAAATAATTTGTATTTATAGGTTTATAGTTTGGTACATATTCTTCAACTATACATACTATCGCTATCGACAGTTGGATCTCATGTGTTACATGCAACTAGTTTAAATATTAAGCTCTGAAACGAAACAACAACTGTTGTTTCTTGACATCCCAAGAAACAACAATTAAATTCTAGTTAATCAGTTTAATTATGAATTAATATTAAAATTATTTCATCTTAACTTAACCTATACCTATCTATTTTATTTCATATTTTTCAATTTCAAAATACCAAAATGATTACCTGTGCATTTGTATAATATATCTCCGTTATTGTGTCGATAAGTACATCCATATCCAGAACATGAAACGGGCACTTTAAATAAAAGACAATATCACGCACCAAAATAAACTATTACTATGAATATCGATCGTAAATAATCTAAAATATCGCTATTACAAAAATATCGTATATATATTATTATTTAAACACTTAAAAGTTTCAAAGTTTGCCTTCACACAAAAAAGAAACTTCACACATTTTACAAAAAAGTTATATAATTTATAAATTAACACAAAAAAAACAAACAAATTAATGAAAACAATAAATAATATCCTTTATTTGATAAATATGTCCACTTTTACTAAATAAAAATCACCAATTCGAAATATTATTGAAAAAAACGGAAAAGTTATTGAAAAATGTATGAAAAACTACAATTTATTGCCAGCCAAGAAATAAAGCGCGCGAAAATTTTAAACTCACTTTAATTATCAGGTACGCCGTCTAGGTATATATATTTTATGTCTATGGTCTTATCTATACATATTTGTTTTCATTTTTTACAATTCATCTAAAGAAAATAAAATGGCGACGAAAAGTAAGGATGATTTTGAATGTTTATTATCATCTAATAATCATTCCAACTATAAATATAATGGAAAAAAATCTGAATTTGATGATTTACAAATATGTCGTTGTTGCTTGTCAACAAATGTCAAAATGGAAAGTTCAACAGAAGAGACAGATTTGCTCCTGGAAAACTTGACAGGTTGCCAAGTGAGAATTTTGTATTTTTTGATGTATATTATTAAGAACGGTTTGATAATGAAAGGTTGATTTGAATTGGGCCTGCCTTGGTTGGTATATGTGAAAATCGCACCACTCCACGGCGAAATGGCTCAAGAAGTTTGATGAAAACTATGTTTCGCATTTAACGTCACTTTTGATATAAAACAATTAACTGAAAATTTAATATAAAAATGGGTCGACGGCAGAGCGGTTATCGCGCTAGGTTAGTAATCCAGTGGTCGCGAGTTCGAATCCTGCCTCGACTGATTTCATTCTAAGTAGTCACTTCATTTGAACATTCAAACTTTCTCGTCATTTGGCGATATTTATTGCATTATTGTATATTTTGCTATAGTCGCTGACTTCGACCAATTGGTTGTGCTATCATTGTTCGCGCCTGATTAAAAGACTAAAGATGTTTAGAAAGCTGTGCGCTCAAGCGGACATGGCCCTGAAGGAGTATTATCACAACTTTAGTGATAATGTAAAGGTATTATTTTAATTCTTATATAATATTTTGAATTTTGTTTTTACTCTTCGCTTATTTGTAATAGTTGAGTGTTATGACTTTGCAATTTTAAAGTATTATTTGATATTATTTCTCAATGAGTCTCACGTAGAGATTACAATCTAGGATTTTCCTTATTCAGAAATGAGGATACTGAGAATTATAGCAGGCAAAATCTTGAGAGACCAAGTGAGGAACACCAGAATAAGAGAAATATGTGAGGTTGATGATATCATAAATGGAGTAGACAGCGGAGCAGGGACTGGAATGGTCACATCCTAAGAATGAACAGCACCAGACTTCCTCATATCATGCTGCACAATCAGCCTCGCGGAACCCGCCCTCACGGTAGACCCCCTAAGAGATGGAGGGATAGCTGGGAGTCCACTTCAAAGGAAGAGCAGACCTCTTAAATTTATTTTTAATTGAAATTAACTTATTGTCATCAGAACAACCGAGACTACAACAAGATTGTACCATATTAACTTGTCATCATCATCAGCCATTATTCGTCCAGTGTTGGACATAGGCCTCCCCTTTCAACCTCCATGCTTCCCTATCCCTCGCCACCCTGTGCCATTGACCTCCTGCCACTTGTTTTATGTCGTTAGATTATCTTGTTTGCGGTCTGCCCGAGTTTCTGCGTCCAGTTTTCGGTCGCCACTCCAGGGTGCGTTTGGTCCATCGATCATCTGCTGTCCTTACTACATGGCCAGCCCAATTCCATTTAAGGAAGCTACCTTGTATGCAACATCGGTAAATTTTGTCCTTTCTCTGATCCATACGTTGCGTTTTCGATCTCGAAGACTAATGTTTAGCATCCTCCTCTCCATTGCTCGTTGCGTTACTCGGAGTTTCTGTACTGTACGTTTTGTAAAAATAATAGTTTCAAAACCATATGTCAGTACTGGGAGGATGCACATGTCATATACTTTTATCTTTAAGTGATATACAAATCGTTTGGATCTCAAAATATACTATAGTTTACCGAATGCAGCCCATGCAAGGCCCTGTCTGCGTTCGTTATTAACTTATAATTACAATTAAATATAAGAAAAAAATTGAAAGGCCAAACTGGCCATACATCATTACGTCTATACATGTATTGCGTCATCTCCTTTCTACACAGGGTTATTGTTATATACAATCACCGCATTGTCTAATATAAGTTAATAATATGCTTTAAAGTAATGTTCTATTTTTAAATCATCAGAGCCGCCACAGTTTTATCAAAAAAGAATACCGAAAAATCTTCTTTATTTACCATCATCTTTCCTACTCCAACACACTGTGCATAGATGTTGCTTTAAAGGAAAATGACACTCAAACAGATGTTGTCTCTTCTTCGCCTGGAGATTGTCTCCGAAGGAATTACTCCCAGGACATGGTGGTCGTAGCGAGAGATTCGCTGGAGGGGCAGAGTAAAATTGCAGTGGACAAGCATAATATAGATGATCAAAACGTTGTTGAAGCAGTCTTAAGTCCGAAAGAAGAGTTAGATGCACCTTTTGAAGCTGAAAATTTGAAAGATTGGGATGATGCCAGTGATTCTCATAAAATGGGTAAGAAGAGACTATATCTGTGGTAATACTCATTGCCTTACTTCTTTAGTAGTAAATTATATTTATATTTTCATTTCATTCCCCATATAGACAGTCATGCCTGCAAAGATTGTGGGTCAACCTTTGATCGGGCGTCTTCACTCAAGCAACATCGTCGTACTATACACAAGGCGCAAAAGAAGCGAAGATACGAATGTGCGGAGTGTGGGAAGACATACAGGCTGTCCAAATTACTCGCCAAACACTTGATCACGTCACATTCTCATGTTGTGTCAACGACTGCGCGTCTTGGTCCAGTTACAGACAATTCCAACAATGGATCGTCGTTGACTGAAGATGTTACTTGTCTTGTTTGTAATCATTGTGATAAAAGGTACCAGATTCAATAAAATCATTGAACCGACAGATATGTTACAACATTTCTTAGTTTCTATATTTACGTACAAAATTGTATATGTGAAATAGATGTGGGATAATTGTTTGTTTGGTTTGGTTTGGTTTTATTATGCTATGAATATTTTGTGAACCAATGATTTTTATCTATGATGTTATGTAGTTTTTATATTTTTTCAATGAACTTAGTAATATAAACTATACTAAAAATAATTTTTATAAAGTTTTGGTAGTAACAGAGTGAAAATCCATTTTAAAATTAGCAAATCAGTTTTTCTTTTAGACCTCGACAATGCTAAGACACCTCGGCTAAAATAAACTATGTGAAGAAATAATTTTTATGATTTAATTTTCGGCTTTCGTTGCTCAGATGGTTATATATCTGACTCCTGAGCCAAAGTTCCTGGGTTCGTTTCCCGGTGGAATCACAGTTTTTAATCATAAGTCTTTAAAATGTGGCAGTATGGTGTCGGCTTTCGTGGCTCAGTTGGTTTTGTTTCTGACTGCTGATTCAAGAGTTCTGTGTTTGATTCCCGGTGGAGACAAAGTTTTTTATTGTGTTGTCAGTCTGGCTATGTATGACGAAAAATACCTTAAGTCTCCAGATTGTGGCAACTTGTTATTGAGTGTGTGTTAAATTAATATTTAGTAACCATTTAGTTGCCTGAGAAGCAATTTAAAAAAGTAAAATATTTGATAAATTTAAAAACAATTTTGTTTATTCTGTTTTTATATTTAAAAAAAAATACGATGTTCTTGGAACAAATACATGCACATCCTTTTATAAGGTAATACACACCTGTCGCTGGTTACCCCACGTGGAGTAAGCCAAAGTAGTATGTTTGTTGTATATTCTTTATTATTGTGATGTTTTCCCTCCTTTTGTCTTCATTTGCTGTACATTTAATAATACTGCACTGTGTGTCGTGTAATTACAATAATTTACCTAACATATTATTTAACTATATGCATAAAACTTAACAGGTTTACGAGCGTAACAAATCTTCGCCGGCATGCACTGGTCCACTCTGATGCCAAACCATTCTCATGTGAGCGCTGCGGGAAAGCTTTCAAACGAGAGGCGGAGGTTCGTGCGCACGCTTGGACTCATGCCAAGGTGAAACCGTATCCGTGTGAGGAGTGCGGAGCCACTTTCCACTGTCCCTCATATTTACGTATACACTCCATGAGACATACTGGGGAACGACCTCACACCTGTACGGTAAGATTCTGTAGTATCTATGATTTCCGAGTCCAGCCCAAAATAATATACCGGAGAATCCTTACAAGCTCGCGCACAGTGCAGGAATGACGAGTATGATTTGTTCAATTTTATGATACAAAACAAATGACTAGTTGTCAGCACTTAACTCTTTGCCACATTTTGTACACTTTTTTCTGAATCTCAAATATCGAGTTACTAACTTTTTGGTACATCATCATCATCGTCATTGGCGCTATAGCCCACTGTGAGCCTTGGCCTCCTTCAGAATTTTTCGCAATTTAAACCGGTCCATAGCCTGCACTCTCCAGTTTGCAACGCGAATCCTCTTTAGAACCTCCTGTATGCCGTCCATCCATCTGTTGTCGGCCGTCCATCTATTATCGGTGACACTTCTTTTCACACCCCTGAGAGTCGAACATCTCGAAGCTCAATTAAGAGAAATCTGAGCGACACTCTACTAAACATTTGGCAAAACCGCTGGACGACCTTTCTAGTTGGTAGAAATACCTTTTTATTTTTTCCTGACGTGAGGTCGCGACTGAAATCTCCTTGGGTTGTTCCAGACTTTTGGACTTCTCAATTTCTCACAGGACACGGTAACTTTAAAAGCTATCTCCATCGCTTCAACATTGCTCCCTCTTCCTCATGTCAGTTTTGTCAATGTCCGGACCAAACTTCGAATCACATCCTTTGGGACTGTTCCCACCCAATTGTGTCGGCTACGGTGCCTTATTATCCGAAGATTCTCACTGAATTGTCTGTTTCCAGAGATCTTGGTCACTTCTCTGATGTCCTATATATATGGATCTGAAGTCACCAACAGTCCGCAGGTGTAAATCTCAATTCGCACTTGCTGATTGTTCTTTTTGCACCATGGTGCCGAGATTGCTAATCTAGAGGGCTCCATGAGCTACTCTTCGTGCCATGCATTGTTTTTTTTTTGTTGTTCATTCTAGCGTTCTGGGAAGGGGCCGTTGACAGTCCCCATATGCGGAGCGGGTGGTGGTGGGATCGGACTTGAGGTGTCCCGATTTGTGGTACATTATAACAAAATTGTAATACAATTTTTATATATTTTTTGATATTTTTATTGACAAACTTTTTTAACATCTCAATAGAGACGAAGTTGGGATATTGTAGAAGAACCAGGAACTCGAGGCACCTACAGGGCGTATGACCTGTCATCGGCTGGTTTACGTGATCACTTTATGCGCTTGCGCAACGTTCACCAATTATGCCTTCTTATTGAGTTCCGTTACCAATGTAATTTTTGAAAGTTCTATATATTTGAATTGTGTGTAACAATTCACCTGAAAATATGGAACTATACTATTGCCATCTATGAAGTAACGGAAAAGCCTTTTTTTGTAATGCCATCTATTGTGAAATTAGTTTATTTGTAAACAATGAAAGCAACAGTCCTTATAAACGAGATGACGGTGTCTCGCACAGATGTCAGACCTGAACTGCGCCAGAAATATTATTTCATTTTTAGGCTAGTTTACAACAGGAACTCTTAAATTTCGATGCTTGTAATTGCATTAAGAATATGCTTTTTGATTTAGGGTTGAGAGTAAATATTATTTTTTGGTAATTATTTTTCAGAATGGATTAATAATATTCAATGTCCTTTTGCTTTACAGGTTTGCGGCAAAACATTTAAAACTGTCAGTTATCTGACTCGACACAAACTTTTACACACTGGAGTGCGTCCCTACAAGTGCGAAGGGTGCGGTTTGGGATTCAAAGGCGCTTTTGAACTCAAGGAACACGCCAGAGTACATACGGGTGAACGACCATTTTCGTGTGATGTGTGCGGCAAACCATTCCGTCGGGTGGCCACACTTAAACTTCACAAAAGGATTCACACAGGAGAGAAGCCATATCTGTGCAAGGTATGGCTTCCAGAATTTTTTAGCCCTTTACATAACAATCATAATTGCATGAATTTATATAAAGAGTTGCAGTTCCTAGGTTTAAGACCAAGTGAGGGTACAGCTTTCATCCTGGTTGGATCGGATTAATATCTACTAAGTAAAAATTTAACCCACCTACTTAGTTTTTTTAATACTAGGCAACCCATCCTTTTAAGAGTAATTTGTTCCAAATATACTTACATAATTCTTATTAATAAATAAATGTCTAAGAAAAACCTATCATTTAATTTATTACAAAAACTTTTGTTAATTTACCAGATACTGTCATGATCATATAATGTAAGCCCATATTATATGCTTCCCCCGATATAAGAATTATAAGATTTTGTCTATAGGTCTGTGGTAAGGCGTTTGCTCGCGGTGGTGAGCTGACCGCTCACACTAAGACGCATACTGGAGAGCGGCCCTTTCCTTGCAACATGTGCGGTAAAGCCTTCGCAGACCGCGGGGGTTTGCGCACTCATTGGAGGGTTCACACGGGAGAGAAACCATTCAAATGTGACGTATGCTCAAAGTCATTCACTGGACCCAGCTATCTTAAGGTAATTTTCTTCTTTTATTTTCTCAAAAAAATGAACATTTAAATATTACAATGTAATTGTTTAAATTGAAAATGTATAGTGGTCCTGACATAATACAACAAAGTAATATACCTCATACCCTATCATTCCCTTCCAAGACTGTATCCAGAAAATAATTTCGGGGGGCGGGGGGGGGGGTTTAGCTTAGTGAAACAGTAGAAACAAGTCGCCCCGCGAGCGTATCCCCGTGTGAGTACCAAGCGAGCATAAAGCACAGTCATACATAATAAAAATAAAAGGAGGTAGGGAAATTTGTTTGTAGTGATTTTAACTATTATGTTTTGTATAACAACATAGTGATATGGGTGCACCATATGTAACTGCAGTCTCATTGTTACTCACTAAAGAAATATCCCTGGCTACGGCCTTGATTCCCTTAATTATGAGTTATAGAAGATCATAAGACATGAACAATATTAAAATTTCTTGAAAACAATTTTACACTAAACATACCAAATTTTCATTGCCTTCTATATGTTCATTGTTTTTATTATAATTTACCTTGTTTTTCATTGCCTGTTTTTTATTATTTACTTTATTTTGAATTGATTCCGTTCATATTTTTTTTTCTCTTCGACGTACATTATTTTATTTGTTTTATTTATGATTTACTTTATTTTCACTGTAAAATGGTTTAATTTTAATGTTTTGTATAAGTGTAGATATATATTGATAGTTGAATAATGATTTAATTGCAGTGTACGAGAGGAGCTTGCACTGACAATCTGTTTATACAGTTTAGTGCAATAATAATAGAACCAAATGTAAATTTCATTAATTAATAATTAAAAAGAAATATATTTATCACAGCGAAATATGTGGTTAAAGTGTACGGCTTCGCGCTTCTCTTGACAAGCAACTCTCTAATATAATCCATTGCAGACTATTGACCCATCAAATATGCAACAATCTTCTGTTCTACCACATCTCAAATGCCTCAATTTTATTTAACCCATCCCCTCCCGAATTGACTGCCCATACAAATGCCCTTGCAGACAGAATTAATTTGTGCAGTGTAATTCAACGAGAGCATCACTTTACTATAATTGCTGTGGATTTTTTATTTGTAATTAGATTATAATGAAATTTTGCAAGTTTCAATGAAACAATATTTACAATAGAATGACATTTTTTTGTTTATTTATAGCAATGAAATATATATTTATACAGGGTGAAAAAAAATTATAGAAAAATATTTTTACTAAAACTAGAAAACAAACTTTAATTTTTAATACTTATGAAGTAAACAATTATGTTACATATATTTGGGTGCGTGTTAAATTAATATTTGCCATAGTACCTGTAGTTGCCCGAGAAGCAATATTAAATAAATAAATAAATATAATATTATATTGTATGTATATTCTACAAATTGGTGGCTGAATGATAAATTTTGAAGCACTCAGGGAGGTTCAGTGCAACTTGGCATTTAGTGCACTGCCACACCAAAACTGTGCACTCAGATAAAATAGATTTCTGTAGTTTTTTAAAATCGTAAATAGCTCTGTGGGACAGAGTTTCAAGCTGTTTAATAAGTTGCTACCTCACATACAGTCTTTGAAAGAACGTAGTTTTGAAAAAGACGAAGATGTGACTTGTCAAAAAATCTTTTTATATTTCTGATGAAATGCTAAATGAAAGATTTAATTTATAATGTGTTTCAGTTAATAATTCATTTTTTATCTTTGCATTGGTAAGATTTTTCAGTGTTGTCAGATGTAAGAAACTAAACTTTGCCACATATGACAACACATAGAACATGTTAAGTTGGAAAAATTAATTATGTAATGTATGTCACAAAGTAAGAATAGTAAAAGTTTTTTGATATACCTCCAAAAAACAATAAAATGTAAATTCATTTATTTAGTTTATGTATATTCACAGACTTGTGAAATATTTCAAATGTTAGCAACTCACTAGAACTATCTTCTTCTTCTTCGTCAGCCATCTCTCCACTGCTGGATGTAGGCCTCCTCCAATGAACTTCATCTCTCTCGATCCTGTGCTTCCCCCAGCTAACCCCTTCCCGCAACCGGAATGATTTTTTTTTTTTTTTTTTTATTTATTTTTTTTTTTTTTTATAAAAAATGAATATGTCCTCGTTAAACAAGTACATATACATCTTCCTACGTTCCCTAAAATAAGCAAATAAATGCTTGTGCTCTAGGTGAACGAAATCGGTCGAGGCAGGATTCGAACTCGCGACCACTGGATGATTAGCCCAGCGCGCTAACCGCTCTGCCACCGACACATCTAACCGTCTGCCACCGACCCATGATATCGTCCACCCATCTTTTTTGTGGTCGCCCTACCGGTCTTTATGTATTTATGAACTATATTCACCAGAATATCAACTATGCAAGTTTACGAACACAAAAGGAGTTATGTGGAATGCACTTTAGCATGGAGAGTCTATGGTTGAATAGCAAATACAAATTCATTAAATAAAAATTTCATTGTTCCAGGTACATAGAAGAACGCACACGGGAGAATACTTTCCATGTGACTTGTGTAACTATCGAGGTTTGAGCATGAGTCGTGTGAAGATGCATCGTATGACACACACCGGAGAGAAGCCACACGCCTGTGATGTCTGTCCGTTCAAGACAACTACTTCTAAGCATCTTAACAAACATAAGTTGACTCACACTAAGAAACCATTTTGTTAAAACCTGTTTTCTAATTATTTATTTATTCAAGAGACAGTTTTATAATATATTAAAAAAACACATTATGAAATAAACATAAAACAGACCAATTTCTTTTGTTCATGGATTATGATCATTTATAATCACAAAAGTACATTATTAATGATCATAATCCATCGTCTTACACGTTCCATCGCGATCCACCCGCTCAACAAACACATTTCATATAAAGAATATTAACACGGCATACGTTAAAGACTCTGTTTTAAACAGGACACTATCTGCATATAATAAAACATTTAATAATATTGACGTGTTTTACACTAAATACGAACCATATCTAAGTAAAATCAAACAGATCCTCAGTTCAGGCAATGATATTTCCTGAAATGAATTTTAACTTAACATAATTTTTTTTTTCTTTTTCGTTTATATTATATTTGATAAATTCATGACGTAAGTCTTGAGAGATTGTGAATCTCGATTTTTCTATTGATTTTTCTACCAATTCTTTTACACAATGTGTTAAGAGGGAGGTCTCTATACTACCTATCATGTTAGAATACTATTGGCACTAACAATTATCATTATATATTTTTTATAATTTTTTTGTTGCTGTTGTATTTATTAAATAAATAAAATTAAAAATATCATGCCTATGCTTATCTTTCTAAGTTTATAAATGAGAACATCATCAAGCAATTTATCAAAGGCCTTACTGAAATTGGTGTAAATTCCATCTACCTGTTTATTGTCTGCAAAAGATTTTAATGTCTGGTCTTGATATCCAAGTAAATTGATTAAAGTGGATCTGCCTAAAACAAATCCATGTCGATTCATTGTAATAAATTTGGTTGACTGAGGGGAAATATTATTTAAATATTATTTTGTACCGAAATTTATATTTATTTATTTTATTATGGTTCAAAGTCTTATTTATTTTTACAATTTATATTTCTACAATTTTATATTTTTACAAGGTTTGTCTAGTTTTTCCAACTCACTACTCTAATCTTTTGTTTTCATTTTTCTTGGGTTCTTATTTTCAAAATATTTCTATTTAAATTTTCAATTTAAATAGAAATAGTACTTAATTTCATAACAATACCATTAATATATTAAAATAAACACATTTATAATTTTCTTCCACTTGGCTTAATTTGACTTAATAGAATCGCTCTAGCCATACCAGACAGCAGAAATACCCAGAAGGATCGGACTATAGGTTGGGCAGCCTTTGTGAAACTTAAACATGTCCTAAAAAACAGAGATATTTCCACATGTCTGAAAAGAAAAGTGTTTGAAACATGTATCCTGCCTGTGCTTACGTATGGTCTAGAAACTATCACGCTAACTGCGAGGACCATACATAAGCTAAAATGCACTCAGAGATCCATGGAAAGGCAAATGATTGGCGTAAATCAGACACCAGACAAAAGTTGTTGATGTCATGGATCGAGTTGCAAAACATAAATGGCAATGGGCAGGTCATGTTGCCAGACAGGGTATGGACAGATGGGCACCCAGAATTATAAATTGGAGACCATGGGGTATGAAAAGGGGAATATGCCGGCCCCAGAAAAGGTGGGCCGATGATATTGTCCCTGTCGCTGGAAGCGGATGGGTTCAAAAAGCCCAAAAAAAGATGAGTGGAAGCTCTTAGAAGAGGCCTACATCCAGCAGTGGAGAGATGGCTGAGAAAGAAGAAGAATCGCCCTAGAGTAGTCTACTCTGAAGATGCTCGTCTCGAGCGAAACTAATGAGTCAAATTAAACCATGTGAAAAATTTAAATTCCAACAAAAAATTTCCTCTAAACCATGGTTTTATAATAGAAACATGTCTAAACGATTAATATCATGTATTTCTAGAATGAGAATTGGCCATTGTTCAATTTCCTCCCATCTGTATAGAATTAGAGTTATAAATAGTCCACTTTGCCAGTGTGGTGATGAGGATGAGACAATTGATCATGTATTTTTCAACTGTAAAAATAATTCCGCATTCAAAAATATATACAAACAATTAATTAAAATCACTCACCAATCTCCACTTAATATCCAACATCTTTTGTCTCTTAATAATTCACGTGTACTGTCCATTATTTCAAAATTCCTTTCATTGAATGACATTAATTTATAATAAAATTAACTTTTCTCCTCTGACATGAAATAATTGGCACATAGCACTCTTTACATTACAGGGTGAATTGCCTTAAACTAAAAAAAAAACAAAAACCAAATGGAAGAAAATTATAAATGTGTTTTATTTTAATATATTATAATTGAATTTCATCATGTATTGTCTATTAAAAAAATCAAACAAAATTAATACCAGTAATCCAAACAGCTTCAGAATCAAATATAATATACAGATTAGAAATATACAAAAAGGTACATAGATAGTATCTCTGTATTTTTTTATTATTTTTATTGAAAACTAACAAATCAAACAGGAACATTCATTCTTCAGTAACTTGAGATTGAGGATAGATTGTCGGCCGTCTGTCTCGGCCATATCCTCCGTTTCTTTGGACAAATAGCAAGACGTGGTCAGGACTGCTTGGAAAAGCTGGTTGTGACCGGAAGTGTGGAGGGGAGTAGAGTTAGAGGAAGATCCCCGACTAGATGGACTGACCAGATCAAAGCGGTTACTGGCCTAACAGTTTTTTTTTTTTTTTTTTTAATGGCTTTCGTCACCCGGTGACGTTCTTAGCCAGTTTCAAGTTTTATGTTATACAAATCATTCTAGCGTTACAAATTAAAACACAAATCTCTTTCGAGTAAAAATCAAATATACAAATTATTGTTCTTTGCAAAGGCACACACCACTCGAATAACATCTATTGTCGGGTTATATAGCAAAACTGACATCTTTGTTGGCAAAACAACACCCTTCGATACCAAAGTTGCCAAGAAGCGGTCAATATCTCGTATAGATGGGCAACTGAAAAAAACATGGTCAATGTCACTTGTTTCCGCACCACAGACACAACTCGGAGAATCACGTAAATTAATTTTATATAAATGCGCTGGACAAGTTGTATGACCCGACCTCAAGCGACATATCAGCGTGATTTCCTTTCTAGGTAACCGATAATTGCTAAACCACGGTTCTAAGGGAATCCTTGGCTGGATTGCAGCATATTGTTTTCCTCGTTCGGCAGCTGACTTGGTCCAGAACGCTTGCCATTCCGATCTTTCCTCGGATTTTATTTTTGGGAGAATATCTGTATATGGAATTTTATTACGTTTATGGACACTTGAGGTACAAGCACTCTTCGCCAACGAATCTACTGCTTCGTTTCCTTGGATTCCGCTATGACCTGGAATCCACGCTAAAATGACACGTTGATTATTTTTATGTAATAAATATAGTTGAAATTTTATTTTAAGAGAAAGATAATTCGCTCTTCCTAAAAGCATTGAGGTCTTCAGCTTTAGGAGGCAGCTGAGGGAATCTGTAAAGACTATAGAATTTTGGAGGCGCTCATTATAGATATGGATTAGTGCTTCCAGTAGAGCGGTGCACTCAGCTGTGAAAATAGAGGCATCTGTAGGCAGACTAAATGTTTCCTGTATTTGTAGGGTAGTGTTCAGGAAGGCGCAACCCACGTATTGGGAGTTAACGGATTTAGAACTATCAGTGTAAATCAAATTGAAGCCATCATAGTTAGAAACAAATGAGTTAAAAAGCTGATTCAAAATTTCTGGGTTACTAGAGGCGTAATTATATTTCCTCCACTCTTCATTTAGTTCAATCTCTGGCACCATGATAAGTGATTCGTAGGATGTTTCGTAAACTGGAGAAGAGTACGTTCTTGAGATGGACAGAACCTTATGAGATAGTTTTTCGTAACTTACTATCAGAGAGCACTTTTTTTTGAGGTTGACAGAAGAGAACGTTAGTTCGTGAAGCATTTTGATCTTTGAGATAAGAGGATGTGTTTTAAGGGAAAGCATAAGTAGAAAATATTTATCACTTAAAAATTGTCTATGGATGGAAAGAGGTGTTTCTACAGATTCCACCTGAAGTACATTCGACGGTGTAGATTGCATGCAACCAGTGATTAATCGTAGGCACTTATATTGGATACGATCTAACTTTTGCTTTAGGTATTGTGGGAGTGGTTCGAATATTACGGATCCATAATCCATAAGTGACCTAACAAGAGCATTATATAATAGTTTTAAAGTTTTGGGGTGGGACCCCCACCAGACACCGGTAGTTGTTTTCATAAGATTATATGCCTTGTTACATCTCTCTACAATTTTATCGATATGCGAATTCCACAGTAATTTATGGTGGAATATAACACCCAAAAACCTAACTTCTTTTTGTATGGGGATAGGATGGTTGCCAAGCTTAATTGAAATTTCTGGGACTTTTCTTTTGTTTGTAAAGTTTACCACGTTAGATTTTTCTGGGGAGACTGAAAGATTGTTCTCAACAAGCCAGTTTTCTAATAAGGCAAGCGAGTTTTGTAAGTCTCGAGCTACCTCAATGGGATCATTTCCTATAGTATAGACTGTAAGATCATCCGCATACTGTATTACGTGCGCTTTGTTATAAAAAATATTTTCTAGATCGTAAGTGTAAACGGCATACAATACAGGACTCAGAACTGACCCCTGAGGAAGGCCCATGAATACCTTGCGCGAACCACACTCTTTACCGTCAAACAGAAAGATTAGGGAACGCTCACTTAGTAATTTTGAGACCATCGTTATTAATTTAGATGGTATCAAAAGTTTACACATTTTGGATATCAAGGTTGGAATGTGGACATGGTCGTAGGCGCCTGCTATGTCCAAAAATGCCGCCACCAAACACTGTTTATTCGCAAATGTGATTCTTATATCTGTAGCCAAAATGCTCAATGCATCTCGAGTGCTTTTGTCCTTACGGAAACCAAATTGGTATCTTCCAAGGTGTTGCCTATTTTCCAAAAACCAACATAATCTATTTTTTATCAAATTCTCCATAATCTTAGCCAAGCAAGACGATAGTGCTATAGGCCTGTAAGACGATGCCAAATTAGGGTCTTTTTGAGGCTTAACTATTGGTACCACATATTGCACCCTCCAACTCTCTGGTAAGGATCCTGAATTGAATATTTGATTCAAAAGATTTAGAAAGAATGCCTGGAATTTTGGACTTGAAAATTTTATAAATGAATATGGAATGTTGTCCGGACCCGGTGACGAGTCATTCAGTCCCCCCAAAACGAAATTAAGTTCTGATAGAGTAAATGGATTATTTAGGTTGTTAGAAGGACAATTGTCATAGACAATCCCCTTTTCTGGCAAAGACGGGACGTATGGGGGTGCCAAGTTATCCATAAATTCGAAGATCCAAGAAGATTTCAAAGATGGTATTCGGTTGGGAGAATTGTAGGAAAGTCTGTATTTCCTCACCATATCCCAAACTGTTTTTAAAGAGTTTTCGGGTGAGAGATTATTACAAAACGAGTTCCAACCAGCTTTTTTTTTGTTTTTAGCAATCTTTTTGTTTGGGCTTCTACATGTTTATATTTAATTAAGTTTTCTATAGACATATTTTTCGTGTAGAGTTTAAGGGCTTTTTTCCTATTAAGAATAGCTTCTGAACACTTAGAATCCCACCAGGGAGCTGGAAGGGGTTTTTTTCTTACAGAAATCGAATTGAAAGGAATGTGTTTTTTAGCCAAAGTTGTCATAGAATCCACCATCACGTTATACGCACTCCTACAATCGTTCAAAGCCCAGTTAGGAGAAGCCGAAGAATCATCTACCAAGGAATCCAATTGTTCAACAAAATTGTGAATATTTGCCTTAGGTGAATTTATTCTAAAACGTGGTCTAGCGTTGTTAATAACATTATGGAAAAATTGAAAGTTTTCTATGATGATTGGAAAATGATCACTTCCATTAGTATCCTCCAAAACCCGCCAAGAAAGAGTTGAAGCCAGATTAGGAGAACAAAATGTTAAGTCTACGGCGCTTTTTTTCTGGTTCGGATATGGAAATCTAGTTGCAGTACCGTTATTGAGTAGACAAAGATATGAGTTATCCAGAAAAATATCCGTGACATCTTTTCCGTTTCTATCATTTGCGTCGCATCCCCATAAAGTGGAGTGCGCATTAAAATCTCCCATGATAATAATAGGGGATGTTAGGGAGGACACAAGATTCGACCACCAGGATATATTAAATTTGTAAGTGGGTTTGCAGTATATCGATATCACTGTGAGATCATGAAGAATGACGCCACAAATTTGAACAGCATCATCTGGAGGGGTAATGTTTATTCTTGAGTGTGGGATATTTCGATTGATGAGTAAGGCTGCTCCACCCCATCATTACGATCGCATCGATGACAAATATAACCGCTGACACTGAATGTCGACGAAGGCTGTAGCCACACCTCGGAGAGGGCAGCCACAGAGATCGCCTCCGAGTGCAACAAGTTGGTTAAATTAGTCTTATTTTTGGTAATAGATCTACAGTTCCACTGTAGAAGTCGTGGCTTTATCGCTTTCGAGGCCATTTTTATTATAGTTAGTGCTATAGTTTTCATTTGTATCGGCAACGTTGTACGGTGAGTTATTTTGTAATTTTAATACTGAATTTAATTTGTTAATGACTGATATTAATGCTTGTAATGCTAAATCTAGATTAATGTTAGAGTTTTCGTTTCCACCAAGGGCTACGCCATTATTTGTGTTTGAGTACATTTGTTCTCCATGTGGAGATATCAGTAATTCCTTTGGGGCTCTTTCCAATGAGGAAGTTACCCTACTGGCTACAGGAGTTTTAAATTTGAAGACTGTTTTTCTTTGTGAGGTATTTCCATATTGAAAATTAAGTGGAGATGAAAATGTGTTTACTGTTGAAGATGAAGAGTTGAAAGAAGGGACTGAGGTTTGAGTTTTGTCTGCGAAAGATGTTTTGGCTCTTGGAGTTTGTTTTGAAGCTTCAGCGTATGATATACTTTTTTCCGCCATGAGATATTTAATATTTTTTTCTCGTAAAAATACTGGGCAAGAGACGTTCGTGGCTGTATGCAGACCACCGCAGTTTACACAAGTTGGGTTCGTATTAGAGTTGCATTCTTCGCCCACATGTTCCTCTGTACATCTAAAGCACCTTGGCTTCGAACGACAAGCTGTTTTAACATGCCCAAATCTGCAGCACCTAAAGCACTGCACAGTCGGGTATACGTACGTATCTACTGATATTCTGTTATAGTTTAAATAAATATGAGGTGTTAGACGTTGTCCCTCTACCGTAATTACCACAGATTGAGATGGAATCCATCTCGGAGTTTCCGATTTTTTATCTTTAAAATTAAGTCTTCTAACTCTAATCACACTACCGCATCCCTCCGGAGTTGAGATATCATGTATTAAGTCATCATCTGACAAGTCGACAGGGATACCTTTAATTACACCCATTCTAGTGACATTGTATGTCGGAATATATATGTTATAATCTTCAGTTAGAGAACATACTGAAAAATCGTTAGCAGCTTTCATTGTAGTAAACTCTACTATTATTGTATTACGACCTAAAGATTTGATCCCTCCCTGAATTATGTTTTTTATATTGTGTCGGACTAATGCCTTGCCGAATAAAATGGGGTGTATTGACGTTCCTTTTTCACCTTCATTTTTTTTACATTGTACATGGGTTATGAAAGGTCCCATGTCTCTTGCTGTATATAGTGGTTTTTGTATGGAAACGTATCCTTCTGTTTGAGACTTGTGACGTTTCGCACTTTGAGAAGAATGAGGAATTGGTGGCGAAAGAGGTGAACGCTCTCTACGCCGTCCAGCTATAATTTCCACTGTAGGAAGCTTGTCTGGGGGTAATGGAGGAACAGGAGGATCAGGGGGGTCCTTAGTCTCCCCCAACATCATGGCTTATTTTATAAACAAAATATAATTGAAATAATCAAAAGAAAACGAAAATAAATTGTAATGCAATAAACAAAAGGTTTAATAATATTTACACAAATACGATTAACTGCGGTTTAATAATATTTACACAAATACGAGAAACCGCAAAGTTTTAATAATAAATTATATATTTACTGAGTGAAAAATGGAGTAATGATACACCTTACCGAGTCCGCCCGCTACAGGTAGGTATGTACCGTACCGCTTAGTGCTACTAAAAGTGAAAAAGTAATACTTACCCACCACGGCGAAACAACAGAAAAAAAATAACCAAAAAACACACTTAATTTACCAAAATTAAACAAAAATAATAAAGATATTATTGAAATTAAGGAAGAACACAATAAATTAACAAAAAAATACTTAATTCAAGTATGAAAACTATTTTTTTTAACCAAATAATAACAAAATATAACAGCGAGAATTCAATACACAGCGCGTCCGTCCGATGCCTCGACACTCTCCTGGCCTAACAGTAGTAGGTGCATTGTGAACTGCGGAATGTCGGGTGAGATGGAGGAGTGCTGTCCATCAGGTGATGATTCTAAAGAGAAGAGAGGATCACGACCCTCAGTGATGAGGAAAGCGACTCAGAAGACTCAGAAGAACAAACATACAGTTATACAAACAAATATTATGACAAATTCAATGTAAACAATATATGTATCATAGACCAACCTCGTTTGCGGATATTACATTATTTTTTTAAACTGCACAGTACAAAACAATTACTATTATAAATAGTAGGTACTCAATATTCAGAAGAAGAAAAGTACAAAAATAGGGAAAGGAAGATCGTGACATTCATAGTCAAACTGAACATTTTATCATATTACATTATATCATACTAGGTATATTACATTACATTATTTATTTTCTTTTAATATATTAATCATATGTATATATTTATTTATTTATTTATTTAACTTTTTGTACATAATATAAAAAAATATATATAATGCACAATGGCGAGCTTATTGCCATTAGGCAATTTCTTCCAACCAACCAGATTACAGAGTGACAGAATTATACATGTACATCTACAAAAGAACAAATAAAATATACATAACACCAAGATAAATAAAAAGAAAAACATCATAGCAACAAACAAGGGATTGGGAAGGAACAAGAAGAGGAAATCGAGATCGGGTGTTTAGGAATAAATATTACGTAGCAAAATGAAGGAAGGAAAAGGAGAGGTATCAGGTATTTTCTGAGAGATATCCCTGCTTTAGTATTTTCTTGAAAATGGAAAGCGAGTTTGACGAAGTTATATCAGGACTCAAATTATTCCAGAGTCTTGCTGAACGTACTTCAAAGGAAGAGCTGAAAAATTCAGTGTTGTGAATTGGGATAGTTAATGTAGTACGTTCAGCAGATCGAAGCGATAGGCCGTGATTAGATAAATAGGTGAATTTGGTTTTAAGGTACTGCGGTGAATTAGGATTAAAGAGCGTATTATATAAAAATGACAAAATATGTATATTTCACCATTGTCGTATCTTAGGCCAATGGAGAAGATTACGGTAAGAGGAAATGTGATGGAATTTTGTAAGTCCAAAGATGAAGCTAATACAAACATTCTGGAGGTGCTCGGGTTTGTTGAGATGCTCCTCGTTCGCATCCAAATAACAAACGTTAGCATAGTCAAGTAAAGGAAGGAGAAGCAATTGTACTAGGGTTATTTGCAATACAAAGGAAGAACATTTTTAATTCTATTGAGAGAGTGGATGTTTAAAAAAAGGGTTTTACTTACATGAGATACTTCTTCTTCTTTTTCTTTGTCAGCCATCTCTCCACTGCTGGATGTAAGCCTCCTCCAATGAACTCCATCTCTCTCGGTCCTGTGCTTTCCCCAGCCAACCCCTTCCCGCAACCGGAATGATATCGTCCACCCATCTTTTTTGTGGTCACCCTACCGGTCTTTTATTTTCCCACGGTCTCCATTTTAGTATTCTGGGTGTCCATTTCTCGGTACCCTGTCTTGCAACATGCCCTGCCCACTGCCATTTCAACTTTGCAACACGGTCTGCCATGTCAACGACTTTTGTTTGGCGTCTTATTTCTTCATTTCTTATTTTATCCCGGAGGCTCACTCCTAACATTTGCCGTTCCATAGCTCGTTGCATACATTTCAATTTGTATATTGTGTTGGCAGTTAGTGTCATTGTTTCCAATCCATATGTTAGCACTGGGAGGATACATGTTTCAATAGCATAGCTCGTTGCGTACATTTTAGTTTGTATATTGTGTTGACAGTTAGTGTCATTGTTTCCAATCAATCCATATGTTAGCACTGGGAGGATACATGTTTCAATAGCATAGCTCGTTGTGTACATTTTAGTTTGTATATTGTGTTGGCAGTTAGTGTCATTGTTTCCAATCAATCCATATGTTAGCACTGGGAGGATACATGTTTCAATAGCATAGCTCGTTGCGTACATTTTAGTTTGTATATTGTGTTGGCAGTTAGTGTCATTGTTTCCAATCAATCCATGTGTTAGCACTGGGAGGATACATGTTTCAATAGCATAGCTCGTTGCGTACATTTTAGTTTGTATATTGTGTTGGCAGTTAGTGTCATTGTTTCCAATCTGTATGTTAGCACTGGGAGGATACATGTTTCAATAGCATAGCTCGTTGCGTACATTTTAGTTTGTATATTGTGTTGGCAGTTAGTGTCATTGTTTCCAATCAATCCATATGTTAGCACTGGGAGGATACATGTTTCAATAGCATAGCTCGTTGCGTACATTTTAGTTTGTATATTGTGTTGGCAGTTAGTGTCGTTTTTTCCAATCCATATGTTAGCACTGGGAGGATACATGTTTCAATAGCATAGCTCGTTGCGTACATTTTAGTTTGTATATTGTGTTGGCAGTCAGTGTCATTGTTTCCAATCAATCCATGTGTTAGCACTGGGAGGATACATGTTTCAATAGCATAGCTCGTTGCATACATTTTAGTTTGTATATTGTGTTGGCAGTTAGTGTCATTGTTTCCAATCCATAGGTTAGCACTGGGAGGATACATGTTTCAATAGCATAGCTCGTTGCATACATTTTAGTTTGTATATTGTGTTGGCAGTTAGTGTCATTGTTTCCAATCCGTATGTTAGCACTGGGAGGATACATGTTTCAATAGCATAGCTCGTTGCGTACATTTTAGTTTGTATATTTTGTTGGCAGTTAGTGTCATTGTTTCCAATCCATATGTTAGCACTGGGAGGATACATGTTTCAATAGCATAGCTCGTTGCGTACATTTTAGTTTGTATATTGTGTTGGCAGTTAGTGTCATTGTTTCCAATCAATCCATGTGTTAGCACTGGGAGGATACATGTTTCAATAGCATAGCTCGTTGCATACATTTTAGTTTGTATATTGTGTTGGCAGTTAGTGTCATTGTTTCCAATCCATATGTTAGCACTGGGAGGATACATGTTTCAATAGCATAGCTCGTTGCGTACATTTTAGTTTGTATATTGTGTTGGCAGTTAGTGTCATTGTTTCCAATCCATATGTTAGCACTGGGAGGATACATGTTTCAATAGCATAGCTCGTTGCGTACATTTTAGTTTGTATATTGTGTTGGCAGTTAGTGTCATTGTTTCCAATCAATCCATATGTTAGCACTGGGAGGATACATGTTTCAATAGCATAGCTCGTTGCGTACATTTTAGTTTGTATATTGTGTTGGCAGTTAGTGTCATTGTTTCCAATCCATATGTTAGCACTGGGAGGATACATGTTTCAATAGCATAGCTCGTTGCGTACATTTTAGTTTGTATATTGTGTTGACAGTAAGTGTCATTGTTTCCAATCAATCCATGTGTTAGCACTGGGAGGATACATGTTTCAATAGCATAGCTCGTTGCGTACATTTTAGTTTGTATATTGTGTTGGCAGTTAGTGTCATTGTTTCCAATCCATATGTTAGCACTGGGAGGATACATGTTTCAATAGCATAGCTCGTTGCGTACATTTTAGTTTGTATATTGTGTTGGCAGTCAGTGTCATTGTTTCCAATCAATCCATATGTTAGCACTGGGAGGATACATGTTTCAATAGCATAGCTCGTTGCGTACATTTTAGTTTGTATATTGTGTTGGCAGTTAGTGTCATTGTTTCCAATCAATCCATGTGTTAGCACTGGGAGGATACATGTTTCAATAGCATAGCTCGTTGCGTACATTTTAGTTTGTATATTGTGTTGGCAGTTAGTGTCATTGTTTCCAATCCATATGTTAGCACTGGGAGGATACATGTTTCAATAGCATAGCTCGTTGCGTACATTTTAGTTTGTATATTGTGTTGGCAGTCAGTGTCATTGTTTCCAATCAATCCATATGTTAGCACTGGGAGGATACATGTTTCAATAGCATAGCTCGTTGCATACATTTTAGTTTGTATATTGTGTTGGCAGTTAGTGTCATTGTTTCCAATCCATATGTTAGCACTGGGAGGATACATGTTTCAATAGCATAGCTCGTTGCGTACATTTTAGTTTGTATATTGTGTTGGCAGTTAGTGTCATTGTTTCCAATCAATCCATATGTTAGCACTGGGAGGATACATGTTTCAATAGCATAGCTCGTTGCGTACATTTTAGTTTGTATATTGTGTTGGCAGTTAGTGTCATTGTTTCCAATCCATATGTTAGCACTGGGAGGATACATGTTTCAATAGCATAGCTCGTTGCGTACATTTTAGTTTGTATATTGTGTTGGCAGTTAGTGTCATTGTTTCCAATCCATATGTTAGCACTGGGAGGATACATGTTTCAATAGCATAGCTCGTTGCGTACATTTTAGTTTGTATATTGTGTTGGCAGTTAGTGTCATTGTTTCCAATCCATATGTTAGCACTGGGAGGATACATGTTTCAATAGCATAGCTCGTTGCGTACATTTTAGTTTGTATATTGTGTTGGCAGTTAGTGTCATTGTTTCCAATCCATATGTTAGCACTGGGAGGATACATGTTTCAATAGCATAGCTCGTTGCGTACATTTTAGTTTGTATATTGTGTTGGCAGTCAGTGTCATTGTTTCCAATCAATCCATATGTTAGCACTGGGAGGATACATGTTTCAATAGCATAGCTCGTTGCATACATTTTAGTTTGTATATTGTGTTGGCAGTTAGTGTCATTGTTTCCAATCCATATGTTAGCACTGGGAGGATACATGTTTCAATAGCATAGCTCGTTGCATACATTTTAGTTTGTATATTGTGTTGGCAGTTAGTGTCATTGTTTCCAATCCATATGTTAGCACTGGGAGGATACATGTTTCAATAGCATAGCTCGTTGCGTACATTTTAGTTTGTATATTGTGTTGGCAGTTAGTGTCATTGTTTCCAATCAATCCATATGTTAGCACTGGGAGGATACATGTTTCAATAGCATAGCTCGTTGCGTACATTTTAGTTTGTATATTGTGTTGGCAGTTAGTGTCATTGTTTCCAATCAATCCATATGTTAGCACTGGGAGGATACATGTTTCAATAGCATAGCTCGTTGCGTACATTTTAGTTTGTATATTGTGTTGGCAGTTAGTGTCATTGTTTCCAATCCATATGTTAGCACTGGGAGGATACATGTTTCAATAGCATAGCTCGTTGCGTACATTTTAGTTTGTATATTGTGTTGGCAGTTAGTGTCATTGTTTCCAATCCATATGTTAGCACTGGGAGGATACATGTTTCAATAGCATAGCTCGTTGCGTACATTTTAGTTTGTATATTGTGTTGGCAGTTAGTGTCATTGTTTCCAATCCATATGTTAGCACTGGGAGGATACATGTTTCAATAGCATAGCTCGTTGCATACATTTTAGTTTGTATATTGTGTTGGCAGTTAGTGTCATTGTTTCCAATCCATATGTTAGCACTGGGAGGATACATGTTTCAATAGCATAGCTCGTTGCGTACATTTTAGTTTGTATATTGTGTTGGCAGTTAGTGTCATTGTTTCCAATCAATCCATGTGTTAGCACTGGGAGGATACATGTTTCAATAGCATAGCTCGTTGCGTACATTTTAGTTTGTATATTGTGTTGGCAGTTAGTGTCATTGTTTCCAATCCATATGTTAGCACTGGGAGGATACATGTTTCAATAGCATAGCTCGTTGCATACATTTTAGTTTGTATATTGTGTTGGCAGTTAGTGTCATTGTTTCCAATCCATATGTTAGCACTGGGAGGATACATGTTTCAATAGCATAGCTCGTTGCGTACATTTTAGTTTGTATATTGTGTTGGCAGTTAGTGTCATTGTTTCCAATCAATCCATATGTTAGCACTGGGAGGATACATGTTTCAATAGCATAGCTCGTTGCGTACATTTTAGTTTGTATATTGTGTTGGCAGTTAGTGTCATTGTTTCCAATCAATCCATATGTTAGCACTGGGAGGATACATGTTTCAATAGCATAGCTCGTTGCGTACATTTTAGTTTGTATATTGTGTTGGCAGTTAGTGTCATTGTTTCCAATACATATGTTAGCACTGGGAGGATACATGTTTCAATAGCATAGCTCGTTGCGTACATTTTAGTTTGTATATTGTGTTGGCAGTTAGTGTCATTGTTTCCAATCCATATGTTAGCACTGGGAGGATACATGTTTCAAACACCTTTCTTTTCAAATTCATCGGAATGTCTTTGTTTTTCAGGATGTGACCGAGTTTACCGAAGGCCGCCCAACCTAGTCCAATTCGTCTGGGTATCTCTGCTAATTGATTTTCCTTTCCCACTTTTATTTTGTGCCCCAGGTATATGTAATCTTCAATGGCTTCAACGTTGTTGTTATAAATTTTCATATTGATGTTGGATGGGCCCAGGATTTTAGTTTGTTCGAAAGCTACGGGTGGAAAATCTCCTCTGCATAGTGTCTGCCTGATACTAAGAGTCATTCCTGTTTCCTGTTCATTCCTGTTTTAAAAGCATGACTATTTTCCATTAGTTTAATATTTTTGTCGAGCTTATTTTATGTTCTAGGAGCAATGACTCCAAAACGTCTCTATCCATACCAAGTTTTCATTATATGCACAGAGAATTCATTATAGGAGCTAATTTGTAGTTTTTCCAAAAAGAAACCTAAAAGGAAATGGACATGGATGAGTCCCGATGGGAGAACTCTGAATGAAATTGACTACATAATGGCAAGTCATAAGAATATAGTCAAAGATGTGAACCTACTGAATGCTTTCTCAACAGGAAGCGATCACAGACTGGTGAGAACGAATATATGCATCAATACAAAACTAGAAAGACTAAAGATATTGAAGAAAAGAAGTACAGGGGAAATCGGGAAGATTGTACAGAATAATAAAGAAGCATACGAAGCATCATTTAAATCAGAATTAAATAAAAACCCAATAGATCTATACGAATCAATAAACAACATCTATACAAATATCAAAGAGAACATACATAGAGCCATCAATAATATCAAAACACCAAAGATACATGAATGTAAAATATCACCCCAGACTAGCAAATTATTGGACCAACGAAGGCAAATGAGGCACAAAGGTTTATTCAGATGCCAAGAATATAAAGAACTAAACAAAACCATTCAAAGAGAAATTCGAAAGGACATCACAAAATATAACGATGCACTCGAAGAACACATTATAGCAGAAAATGGGGGAGCAAAAGTATTTCAAAGAAAGCTAGGAGATGGTAAACAAAATATCACGACTTTATAAAGAAATGATGGAAGTGTGAGTAATAACATGGCGGAGCTTCCTAAT
This sequence comes from Molanna angustata, assembly GCA_963576475.1. Lineage (NCBI taxonomy): Eukaryota > Metazoa > Arthropoda > Insecta > Trichoptera > Molannidae > Molanna > Molanna angustata. Next base: position 1,875,335 of record OY754983.1, on the reverse strand, counting down.
ATCATAGAAGCCTTCTATACTAAACTATACTCTAGCCAGATACAAGAGGAAAGGAAGAACTGAGGCACCCAGACCAAGATCTCCCAATAATCACCAAAGATGAAATTTGTCATGCCATGAAGAAAATGAAAAACAGCAAGTCACCAGGAGACGATGATATAGTGATTGAAGAGATAAAATTTGGTGGGGAAGATCTTATTAATATAATCACAGCCTTGTTTAACAAATGCTTGGACAGTGGAATAATACCAACGGATTGGAATAATGCCGCTATTACTTGATTATTTAAAAAGGG